>KV722330.1:0-702054 GCA_001687445.1 Obba rivulosa
AAGGAGCTCGTAGACATGCCAGAACCTTGCTTATCGGGTTGTATTCCGGGATAATGTCATCGGGCAACAGCTTACGGATGCAGCGCGGTCGATTTGGGGACTTCTTGAGGAACGCGAGAGTTCTCTAATATGGCGAACAGATGGGGCACCGAGCAGAAAATAGATCCCGGATATACAAATGGAACCACAGCGAGCATGACTGAGAACATTGCCAGAAGTTAGACCACAAGTAAGGGAGGTGAGCAAGCGACAAGTGAAATTGGCGTCAAGCGAGAGTCAAGCGAGCCTGCCTAGAGTGAGTGGGAACAAGTGAGATAAGCGAGCCAAATAAGCAACTTTGCTCAGCCTCCGCATGCAGTTAAGTACTTATAGACGCCCGTGTAAGTAGCCCGGTCAACTCCACGTGTCCACGGCGGTGGCAAGTACGTTGCAAGTGAGCGTCTTCATCGTTACGAACGTTGTGTCCAACTTCTGCACATTGCTTGTGAGAGTGGATGAACTGGACTTGAGCGCGTCATGGCGAGCAATGCCTTCAAACAAGTGCGTGCCATTGCATGGAGAGCAGTACATCATGTTCATACACTGTAGGCAACCGCGACGCCAGCCACCCTCCAGGAAGCACAGACTGCAGCACTTCTGACGTTGTTGAATCTCAACAACCCTGTTGAGAATGCAACTCTTAGCCCAACGGCTCCTGCGAAGGGTTCTGCGTCCCTCAAGGTGCCAGTTGCAACAGGACCACCAGTTTGGAAGGTACTGGTCCTCGATCAGCACACGAAGGACGTCCTGGCGACCGTACTCCGAGTGCAAGACCTTCGGGATGTCGGTGTGACACTCCATGTGTATGTCCCTATGTACTGTCCCTGCTTCCCAACATGAGTTGACAGTTGGCGCAGACAGCTGCACTCAAACCGCCCCCCGCTTTCCGACGTACCCGCCGTGTACTTCGTCCTACCCACCCTCAGCAACATTCGGCGAATAGCACAAGACCTCGAGAAGGGCCTATACGAGACCTTCCATCTTAACTTTGTTGAGCCGCTGCCACGAGCTCTCCTCGAAGAACTGGCTGCAGCCGTTGCGCGTGATGGAACCGGGGAGCTCGTTGACCAAGTACGTCATTGTGCTACTGCCGTTTAGTCTCTGGTTCACCACCACATAATGCAGGTCCTGGACCAGTACCTATCATTCATTTCACCCTCTCCATCTCTGTTCTCCCTTATACCACCATCCACCGCTGCATCCGCGTCTACACCCAATGCTGCATCGGTCCCGGGACCTTCACAGCCCCATTCGACGTATGCTGTTCTCAATTCCCCTTCATCTTCAGAGCAGCAGATTGAAGAGGAGATTGAGCGTGTAGCCAGTGGGCTCTTTAGCGTGGTTGTGACTATGGGTGCGTGCTTTGTTATCATATTGACGTCGTCGCTTATGGACTTTGCCAGGCCATGTTCCAATCATACGGTGTCCGAAGGGCAATGCTGCCGAGATGGTAGCAAAGAGACTAGAGACGAAGATTCGAGACGCTCTTCTCTCATCGGCTCGATCCCATACACAATCTCTTTTTGCGCAGGATTCAACAGGCCTGTCCAACCTCCAACGACCTCGTGAGTCCTTAGGCGATGCGTGATTGTACACTCATCTGATAGGTACATTGTACAGTTCTTCTCATTCTAGACAGAAATATCGACCTAGTTCCTATGATATCACACGGCTGGACGTACCAAGCTTTGGCATCAGATTGCTTGGAGATGAAGTTGAATCGAGTGGTCATCTCTCAGCCGCAGAAGCGTTTGTATGATCTAGATTCGAAAGACTTCTTCTGGGCAAGGAATGCAGCCAACCCCTTCCCACAAGTCGCAGAAGACATTGACACGGAGCTTAACAAATATAAGCAGGATGCCGCGGAGATCACCCGTTCCACTGGCGTCTCAGACGTCAACGACATCGCTCAAATGTGACTTTTAACCCCTGTCCTACAGACTCGTTGCGCTGACGCGATTTACAGCGACCTCACTGCCAATGCTAGCTATCTCAAGGCGGCCATCACGCAGCTTCCGGAGCTTACAGCACGCAAAGCTACCTTGGATACCCACATGAACATTGCAACTGCGTTACTCGAAGAGATTAAGAAGCGTGGCCTGGATGAGCTGTTCAGCACAGAGGAAGCCATATCTAAACAGGTATTACCCAACCTCTACTCTTCACCGATCATCAAAGTCATGTTCTAACTATCGCTTTATCGTTTTCTCCCTAGACTGTTCAAACCATCCTGGAGACACTTCGCCATCCCAAACCCGACGTAGCCCCGACAGCAATAGATAAACTACGTCTTGTCTTAGTATTTTACCTTTCCTCCCCAGACAACGTCATCTCCAAAGATGACATTGCTGAGCTCGAGAAGGAGCTCAAGGCCGCTGGCGCGGATATCTCTGCGTTCGAGTACGTTCGACGGACACGGGAGATCTCGAGGATGACCGTCTCCAGTGCAATCGGCGGGAGTGCCTCGCCGGTGCCTGGCAGCAACACGCCGGGCGGAGAACTCTTCAAGGGATTCAGCGCCCTCGGGAACAGAGTACGCCCGCTAAACACTATTACTTCGTGTGGCGTGAGGCTAATAGCATCTGCAGCTGACGGATCGCCTGAAAGACGGTGGACTCGAGAACCTGATCTCCGGTGTCAAGAACTTCCTCCCAGCGAATAAGCTCTTGCCCGTGACCCGCTTGACAGAGGCCCTGATGGATCCATCCGCCGCTTCGAATCAGTCTCTACAAGAGACCGATGATTATATCTTCCTGGATCCCCGGGCGCCTCGTGGAACTAGCGCTGGACTCGGAATTTCTGGTGTCGGTGCAGGGGGTGGCGCTGGGCGAGCGAGACGCATGGCGTTTAGTGAAGGACTCATCTTTGTAGTGGGCGGCGCTGGATACGTGGAGTATGGAAACCTGGAGGAGTGGGCGAATAAGACTGGAAAGAGGGTGACGTACGGCGGGACAGAGATTGTGGACCCTGGAGGGTTCGTCAAGATCCTGGAGGGGCTCGGGAAGGCAGGAGCGCAGTGATCAGTGCTTCTGCTGGACCTCATTTGTAGTGTACACTCCGCTTGGCCTAGATCGTTTGTTCATACCATATAGTGAGAACAGCCCTTGAAGGCAGCGACTTGACTGATCGGGGAGTGATCGTATTGCTACACAGCTATTGCGACAGATTAAGACGATACAAAGATGTGCGTATATACTACATGAATGGCATGTCTGCCCTAACAATTACTTCCTCCTATTCTGTTGCATAGCGAGGATTTGGACAAGCCGAATGCTGTGAACCATGCTCAGTCAGATGTCCATAAATGAAGAATCGTGAAATTGATGCATACAAGATGTTGATCATGTCTAACTCCAGGCTGATAGACTCGCGCACAGGGTCACGAGGCACAGTTCCCATTTGTGCCAGACGAGCGTTCTGCAAAATCTTCTGCGTACTGATGTAGATATGTTAGCGACATATAGGTGCGGTATACAAAGTAATGCAGCTTACTCATAGAGAACAAAGCCACTGAAGACTGCGAGGCCGCCATAAAGCGAGATTGCCTCCGAGATTGCCAAGCCACGAAGACCAAGAGGTAGGGCCATGGGTGCCAGCGCACTAAGGGCGACGACAGTCACGCCAGCAAGGAGAGGGCCCCCCATGTAGAGATATGTATCATTCCTAAACGAACTCAATGCTGCAATCCTACGAAGGATGTTGCGGACTCACTTTGCAGTAGCGCCGATATACGACAGGGAACCAACCACACCGCAGGTATAAAGGGCAGCACGGGAGAGGATAGCGGGACTCAGAAAGAACAGTGGACTAAGTGTGGCGGCTTGGCATACATTGAAGCCCTGTGCAGCTCGGTCAGACGTCTCTCTACACACTAACAGTACGTGAAGACGTACCAGCCAGAAGACATGCTTGAGGACCTTGCTCTCGGGCGACGTGTAAAAGACACCCATCATCGTACCAATGGAACCGACCAGACTGACACCGAGCACAGCCCACGGGTTCGCTGCCATTATGCGGAACGCAACGCCCGACTTGAAGAGAGATCGCGCCGCCAGCGCCGTCAGGGTGAGACCGGCGCCGGTGTACATGAAAGTTTCGTGCAAGTATGACTGCTCAACAGGAGACAGTGCATCTCTGGTCTCACGGTTGAAGAGCGCATTGACTGCGACAACGGTGCCGGCGATCGTGATCTATGCACAGGTCAGACGATGAGTGGTGGAGGGAGCAGTCTAAACGCACCGCTGTGATACCAAAACGCTTCCACGTCTCTTCCGGTGGCGGTCGAGCAACAACAGGAGAAGCGTCGGTCAGGAGCGTGCGCGACGTCTGCTTGAAGAAGGTCGGAGAGAACGATCGCTTGAAAGTCGACGACAAGAGGGTCTGGCGGAGACTGCTGAACGCCCTAATGCCAGAATTCGGGGACTGACGAGCAAATTGAAGCACAAGGGGATTGCCCAGCTGGCGAACAGACAAATTAAACGATGTACGCAACATCGTGGACGAGCGTAAAATAGAGAGCAAGTGGCTGTTTTCGAGTGCAAGATATACTTCGAGGAACTCGAGGCTCACCGGCACCGTAGCCGCGAGAGTCGCCGCGAATGTGTTCGGCGATGTTACGTCATCGCATTGCAGAAAGATGACGAACGTGGATACAGTCCACATACGTAATCATACCGTGCATGTTTCGCGATTGCAGAAATCATAATAATACTAATAGAGAATAACAAGAGTTTTAGGTCCATGAGCAAGCCCCTGTCCTCGCGTGCAGCTATTGCAGTGACGGTATTCGGTTAATATCCACAACGGCCACTTCTTGTGATTCCAGCGCAACAGCCAGTCTGTTCAGCGATCCGGTCTGCTGCCAATCAATCTCAAAGATAGCTGGTTTGGTGTATCCTGCATCCCAAGTCCACCGCTTCTCCCGAGTCTGTTCATTCTTTAGTTAATTCCACTCCTATGCGTAGATGCTTAAAGCTCTACCTTTACATCATATATATGGAGCAGACCGTCTCCTGCACCAGTTGCCAGTAACCGGGCATCTGGGCTGAAGGCCAACGCAAACACATGTCGCGTGTGATCATGGAACATCTGCAGACAGTCGCCGGTCACGCTATTCCATAGTCTTAGCGTCCCATCGAATGCAGAACTTCGAAGGGTCAGTAGAATTGAATGGCTGACGTAGAGTCGACGCTTACGATGCGAGAATCTCTTGCTCCCCTTGAGACGTGACGGGACACCACGCGATGGTACTGACAATTTGTGTATGACCTTTCAGAACGAGCGGCTCGTCATGTACCGGGCGGGCGAAGATGACATCCTCGATATTCCAAACCCGGGCAGTGCAGTCATCAGAACATGACGCAAGTCGTGTACGTGATTCGTTGCACTTGACTTGATTAACTTCAGTACCATGGCCCCTGAAGGTACGGTCGATAGTGAGTGCATGACCTGACAAATTGTAATAGGACATACAACAGAGTCTTCACAGGACTCGGCATATCCAGGTTCATAATCTGGATCCTGCCGTCCGCCCCACAGCTTGCAAAGTATTCTTCGGTCAACCAGTCGACATCCAGGCAGCACTCTAGGAGCTGATGAGACAAGGAACAAGGGAGTCGGGCGCACAAACGTTGCAAGCCCACCTTGATGGCATCTATATTGTCCACGAAGTCCTTTGGTCGTCATGTCCCATACGCAGGCGGTACCGTCGAGACTGGCCGTTAGAAGCCAGCGCCCAGATTTTGAGAAGCGTGCAGCGAAAATGGGCCCCTTCTCACCGAAAATTTCAGACTAATAGAAGATAAGGCACTCTGCCTGCGCTTACCTGGTGCTGCGCGTGCGTGAAATACAATTCTCCAGATGCATTGCATACACGCAGCATAGCATCATAAGAGCCGATTGCCAACAGAGTGCCATCTGGTGTCCAATCTAGTGATGTCATGTCCGCTTGAGTTGCTTTCGGCGTCATCGCCAATGCCAGAGGCGGATCTATTTCGATCCTTTCTCGGATGCCAAGTTTCGGCTCGGGGACGTTCCAGAGGTGTACGACGGTATCTTTTGATCTGAAAAACTTACACCTGTCATGTTCAAACCGCCTGGCAGATGTTGCATAGAAGCAGCTCACCCTGAAGCTAGCAAATTCGGTTTCGTTGGATTCCAAGCGCAAACGAAGACCTATGCCGAGTGCAACATATTTAGTATGTAGCTCGGAGTGAGCAAATACGAGCAACGTACTTCAGCTTTATGCGCTCTAAGTAACGTGACTGGATCGGAGATGGAGACTTCATTCACTCGACGTGGAGGAGGACGTGGAGGGGGAGCGTGTTCGGGCGAAGAGAGGTTAATCACTGGTATATCAGAGTCAGCAACTTTAACCTGAGTTTCAACAGGCTTGGCTGTGGGTACGCGTTGATGAGCAGCGAGCGCGGAATTGAGATTATTAGTACATACAGTCAGAGGAAGATGCAATGCTATCCGCGTCCACATTATCTTCGATAGGCGAGGTTCTTGCCCGTTTCTCCTTCGGCAGTAAGTCCGAAGCAGGTGTGCTGGCTTTCCGTTTGGAAGCTGGGGGCTCAGCACGACCGGTGCCATTCATGCGTGGCGATAGTTCTGCGGATGATGCAGCCGGAGTACCACTAAGGGTAGCAATAGCAGGAACGGGTTGCTCCAGTTCGCAAACGTGTCGCTCGAGAAGACTGAACGAGCGCGTGCAGTTTTTTATAAGCCCAGTGCCCTTCCAATGGGTTTCAGTTTCGACATATAGCAACGCTTTGCTCAGGAGTTCGACCAGCTCTCCGCGAGGAATAAATTTGCCAAAGTTCGGAGATTGTTCGAGACGAGCTTCCGCGCGAAGTACGAAAGCACTATGTTGGAAACCTGTCCGGGGCATCAGTGTATATGAGGCATTCAACGTAGGAAATTGATTACCAGAGTCTTCGAAATACGCGTGTATCAGACAATTAATCTCGTCTGATGTTATAAGTAAAGGAGCGGTCATGCTTGCATACGGTCTGGAGGAAGCCCGAGGGACAAGGACGGAGCGAGACCGAGATGGCTGCAAGTAGTTAAGTATCAGTTCGAGATGCTCGAGACAAACGACGCCCGTAGTTCTCGGGGGCCCGGTGCCAAGGGCGTTCCGGAGTACTGATCACGTGAACAAAGAAGATAAGATTAGATGCCTGAGCGCTGTGGCTGCCGAGGGGCTTGCGGGGAACCGGCGATGCCGTCTGACGGAGGCGGATTGCTCAGCTCAGCAACACCACTGTAAGAATAATAAATATTTCCTCTCTCGACCATTTGTATAACATGGCCCCTTCGCCAGTCCATGCTGGATTTGGAGGCGACGACATATTTGAAATTCCTGAAGGTTACGACTACGGGGACACAGACGAAGAGGTCGAATTCGAATTTGAGGATGAAATCACAGAGGATCAGCTGGATTCTCATAATGGCGACACTCTAGAATCCTATATCAGAGGTGAGATACCGGCGCCTGCCTTTTCCGTTCCCGCCTTATCCCTCCGTCAGCCGTTGCAGCCCTGGAAGACCTGGAAGAGCAGGACGTTGCCGAATCCGCTAGTCACTCTGCTGCAAGTACAGAGAACGCCATGAACCCGGGGCAAGAACGGGTGCTCACTATGGCTGATTTACAACGCTTGCTGAACCAACGTCAGCTCGCGATACTGAGGAGCGGTGCCAACATATCTTTTCGAATGGTCGGTGGCGACGACGATGACGAGGAGGAATACTATCGGCGGGAGAACTCCTGGGATCGTAGCAAGGGCTGGTGGCCTCGAATCACAGAACCCAAGAAGGAGGGCCTTGAGCTCCTCACGAGCGGCGAGTTTGGAAGAATACGCCATCAAGTCAACTCCCGCAACAAGGACAACAACGTTGCCAAACTCTTGTTGAACAGAGGTACTCAGGTGCGGCCTGTGTCGAAAGAGGACATCGCGAATGTGGGTGCTGAATATCTGTGGTCAATGCCGCCGCTCTGAGCCGTTGTGTCTATAGGACATTCTGCCTAACACAAACGGTACCGCAGTAGCAGACTATGGTGTCAATGTATATGTCGGACAATACTCCTCAGGTCTGCACTTTTATCTGAATTTCAGGCTCGTCTCATGTATTCCATGGATAGATTCTGCCTTCTATTATACCTGCGCGCGGGGTGAGAGAAAGGGCATTCAAAATCGTAATGTCAGTCTAACACTTTGTACAGACTTCCGGCTGCACGTGTACGACACAACGGCGCCGTTGCAGCCCTATGTTCCGAGCCCAAGAAGTAGAATACACGATGATTCAAGACATGAGACGACCATGAAGGTTATCAAGACGATCAGAGCGCATCCAGGTCGATGGACCATCACTGATTCTCACCTCAGCCCAGACAACCAAAGGTATCAGTACATCTCCGGCTGAGTGTAGCACATCTGTACTGACCTCTGCATCTTTCCCCAGAATGATCTATGCCTCCATTGTACGTGTTTTCTCTGCTAAGGTCATCGTAGCATTGGCCGTTAACGATGGATGCAGTCAAATACTGTATATATGACCACGACCCTTGACTCTTCTCCTGTACAAACGCCTATCTGTTTTGCCGACTTGCGGTCACGTCGTGGTCGTGTAGAGTACGACGACGACGATCATTTCGGCATTTGGAGCTGCAAGTTTTCCGCCGACGGCAATGAAGTTATTGCAGGAGGAAGTGCCTATATCTTTGGTAAGCCTTCTGAGGTTTGCGAAGCCCGAGATTTATACCTGAAACCTATCGCAGTCTACGATCTAGTTGCCAACCAGCGAACAGTTAAGATTAAGGCACACGATGATGATGTTAACAGCTGTTGCTGGGCAGATACTGCATCCGGCAACGTGCTAATTAGTGCATCTGATGATTCGTTCGTGAAGGTTTGGTATGTCCTACTGGAAGTAATTTATTGCTGCAGGAAACTTATACCTACTCGATGATAGGGACCGGCGGTCGCTTGGCACTTCTCGCAAACCATCAGGAGTATTAATGGGACACACTGAAGGCATCACATACGTGTCTGCTAAGGGCGATGGTCGATATGTTCTCTCAAATGGCAAAGATCAGGTTCTTCGCTTGTGGGATCTGCGTAAGATGCACAGCAACGCAGAGTTCGAGGCGTCGGCGACCAGGTCCTACGGTGTTCCTCATTTCGACTATCGGTATGTGCATCGCTTGTGCATGAAAGGCCCTGCTGAAACCATTTCATGCAGAGATGAAGTATATCCGAAACCGCGGTACAAAGCACATCCCAAGGATTGCAGTGTCATGCAATATACGGGCCATGAGGTGTTGAGAACTCTCATCCGCTGCCACTTCAGCCCCGCAGCCACTACCGGCCAGCAGTACATCTACTCCGGCAGCTCCGATGGACAGATACATGTGCGTGGTTCGTACTCTACTCTGAACGACCGGCTGACACTTCATTTAGATATGGTCATTAGATGGCAGAGTGGCACAGGTTCTAGATCGATCACAAACGTTGCCGATGTCGTTCGATGCTACTGGTCCAGAGTTTGGCAGGAGATCTGGAACGGGGAGGAAGGTTTGCGTGCGCGATGTCAGCTGGCATTCCGAGGTGCGTACATACCGTGCCCATTTCGCCCCCATAGGTTCGCTCAACATGCACGTCACTAGCAACCTATCCTCATGAGCGCAGGATGGCTGGGCATTCGGTGGGGTTCGAGAGAAGGAAGTATGATTGCAAGGCATGAGGTCAGTCCATTATTACTGCCGCTGTGAGCTTTCAGCTTGTTAATAGCTATTTCTTGATATAGTGGAAGGGGCTTTCAAAATCGCGGGGAGCGATCGAAGATTGGGTTGAGAAGCAAAGGATCGAACGCAATGAGAGAGTGCGGCGACGAGGGATGCCTGGAACCTTTGAGGTCGCATCTGACGATGAGACCGAGGATGGGGGTGAATGGTGATGAAGATGCGATATAACGAGACGTTCAATTGCTGTTCATGTACACCCTGTGCTATAATGTTGTGGCTCTTCCATATTCTCTTACATAGTTTTGTTCATTATTCTATCCCTAGCTCGAGTCTCCAATTTCATCAGGGAGCAATTTCAAAAGCATCTGCCACATATCACGAGACTCGTGATCGTGGTGGCTATGCGGTTTGCGGTAAGCTTGAAATACAGTTCCGCAACCTCTCCTTGTCTTCACCCATGCAATTAGTAGTATCTGAGAACACTCCAGACATGCAACCATCCGCTCAGGATGCAGATTTGCGCACCTACGGCTTTCCCCAAGGGTATTTTATTATTCGCTCAGTGGCAACAGACCGCCTCCTGGATGTCGAGTCGGACATGGTGGAAGACTCGACAGAGGTGATACTCTGGCCTGCGACAGAGTCATCGTTGGTGGAGTGTGAGATTTTCTCCCTTGCAACGAATCAGCTTAGGGCTTACTGTTCTACCAGCCATGAGAAGGCCCGAATGCAACAACCAGGTAGGGATAATGTCATTGAAGTTCATCCCCGATAAGAATGCCACATGTCTTATTCCACTACCCCTGGGTAGGTCTTCTTCATTGATACCTACGGGCAATTGTGTTCGAGGTCCTCCGGACATGCAGTTGATGTTGAAGGTGCGTAATTCTCGTCGTGAACGGAAATATTCTGGCTCAGCTGCTGCAAGATGGCGAGCGCTTGGTTCTACGCCACCGCAGGCCGATATCACACCCGTTCCCTAACGCCTACTCTCATCCTCTTCCTCGATTCGTCTACAACCCGGACACGAAGCATATCACCGTTCTCTTCGGCGCTGACCCGACCTATCCGTCTGCGATGCCCGACCGGGCGGCAGCTGTAGCCACATGGAGGAACAAGCAATATTCCCTGGCTTCCATCCCGCTGCGCAAGCCGCGCACCATCATCGACGATGCCTCTGCTATACTTTCATCCGCTTTGACTGCTCCATTTTCATTCTTCGGGTCGACGAATGCTGCCTCTGCCGCCAGGCCCGATGAGGTCTTCGACGGAGAGATTGACCTACGAGAGGAGGAGATCTTGGAACAGGATCGTTCTGAGGAAGGAGAGGTCGATGATTCGCCAGAGAGGTTGCGACATGTCCGCGTAGTCTCCTTCGCCAAGGAGGCAGCAGCTGGGCTGGGAGAAAAGGCGAAGTTGAGGATGCAATGGGAAGTGCTCCCGTTGTTGACCACTAAGCAGCGTACAGAGGTCTAATCTATGTGCTTTCATGACGACTGCGTGGGGCAGACACGGTGTTTTCCAACGTATGGAGCTGGGTCATATAGTTATATGTACGTTTAGCGGCGATCACCATGTATTCTGTAGGATGGGTCACGGGCAGCCATGATGACAATGAATAATCACCGGCATTGTACGAAGTCTTGCGAGGAGATATGACAGGGATGTAGAATTAGCACCGTTATCACTGCTGGTGGTATTCTCATGGGCGCGAAGCGCGACGCGTCGCGATCACTTGACTATAAGAGCGTGTCACGGACAAGCATGTCGCGAAGCGGGACCCAATCACCTTCGGTAGAGTACTATCGTGTCCCTACCTCGTGCTCCTTATCAGCATTAGGAGCAGCTGTGAATATATCTAGTTCCTTGGTTCTACTCTGCTCGAAGTACGACCTCTTGCCCGGTGACTACTGCCTCCTCCAGAAGGACCAGTAATGGTGATGGACTTTCTCCGACTGGCAGTCTTCACAACTAGTCTGTTACTCTTATCGGCACTTGTGCGTGGTCATGACCAGGTCCCGCTTGATGACTTCTCGTCCACGGAGCACAGTTCAGATACATGGCTGAAAAAGTACGGGAAGCAGATTGACCAGGTCTTCTCTGGCCCACTCTCCTTCTCCCATCTGCCATACTCGAGGTGCTTGGAGGATGTTTCCGCACAATTTGACATTGCGGTACTCGGAATGCCATTCGATACCGGTGTCACGTACAGGCCTGGCGCGCGTTTTGGTCCGTACGCGATCCGTTCTGGAAGCAGAAGGCAGAGGGAAACAAGAGGGTACACCCTTTCCTGGAGAAATAACCCATACGAACAAGGGTCAAAGATAATTGATTGCGGTGATGTGAGTCTCGTCGCTCCCTGCATCATTACTCGACCATTATAACTGACGTGCGTCTAGGTCCCAGTGAGCCCATTCGACAACGCCCTCGCCGTTGATCAAATGGAGGTTGCATACTCCACATTGCTGAACAGACCTGCCGTTGGCCAGTCGTTGGTCCCCTCGCTTACTGAAAAGTTTGCGAAGGACGGCAAGGAACACCCGCGTATTATCACGTCGGTATACCATATGTCGTATCACATGTCCGTTCTGAGATCACTGATATAGGTTAGGCGGAGACCATACTATTGTGTTACCGATTCTTCGGTCTCTGCACAAAGTCTATGGGCCTGTATCCGTCATCCACTTCGATGCACATTTGGATACATGGGGTTCGTACCCCGGGCAGACGACAGAGCAATCCCGTGTCACCCATGGCACATTCTTCTATCTCGCGCAAGAGGAAGGTCTTATGACCAACACAAGCATTCACGCAGGCATCCGCTGCAAGCTGGCAGTGAGTGTCTTTGAGATCGTTGCATTATGAAGTATACACATTCTTGTAGGGCATGACAGACATTGAGAACGACCAAGCAGTCGGCTTCCAGCTCGTTACATCGGATGATATCGACGATCTCGGAGTGGCTGAGATAGTCAGGCGCATTCGCGCTCGTGTCGGGGATAGCCCAGTATATCTGAGGTGTGTCTCCCAATCCTTTAGTCTGCGCGTTGAATTAATGTTCCCGTGTAGCCTTGATATCGACGTGATTGGTACGATCTACGGTTCTCGTAGCAATAATCATACTTACTCCTCTATGCTTAGATCCTGGTTTGGCACCCGCGAGTATGTGCAACCTTGTAGGAATCTCCGACCATGATGCTAATATACTGCAGCTGGGACACCGGAAGCGGGAGGGTGGACGACACGCGAGGTCAAGCGTATCATTCGAGGCCTTGCTGGATTAAACTTTGTGTAAGGATTTTCGTATCTTGGCAGGGTCTCTTACTCATATATCTTCCCATCATAGTGGGGCAGATATTGTGGAAGTCGCACCTGCTTACGACAACGGTAAGTCTCACTCTCGGGATTCTCTATGCAAGATTATGAGCAAAATTATGACGGACGTCACTTTCAGCGGAGATCACTGGAATTGCTGCGGCTGATCTGGTGCATGATTTTCTGTCTATGTTCCTCAGCCAGGAGCCGCCCAAGGCACCTGGAGAGCGAAACGTACCCAGAGACGAACTGTGAGCTCGTAGGGGGTTCTCCGCCAAATCCACGAGCAAAAAAGAGAAGGCGGCCGGAAACCACCGTTTGGTATTTACTCGAGGAGTAATAGTACATGAAGTCGTAAAGTCCACAAGCCAGATATGTTGTACCTGAGTATCAAACTACCATACATTACAAACATCATCGGGTGAACACGAAACAAACAGATGTCTGAGTTAAATAGGAACAGAAGCTAGTCCATCACTGAATGTACTCGTTTTCAGTGCTTCGCACTCCATTCCCCAGGAGGCTGGGCGGTCGCAGCATCATACATCGGCGGGCTGTCCGCATACGGGCCCTCCGGCTCGGGCATTTCGTGCACGGGCGAGTCAATAAAGGCACTCGGGGGTCGCGGGCCCCTCGGGCTGGTTCCTGCTGGCGAAGGGGCGGTGGGCATGCGCGTGTCGATCGGGGACGGCGCGTGGGCCAATCGGGGTGCACCGGGCGACGGCAAGCGGAAGTCAGACGAATATGCGGAGTAGGCATCCTCATCGCCGCCGTACTGCGGCACGGTGTTCGAGCCGTAACCGCTAACGCCAAGACCACGGTTCCCGTCGAGCGTGTTCTGCTGCGTGCGGTTCAGGTAGGGATTGGTGGTCGCGGCTGCGGTCGGCATGGGGGGAGAGGAGGGGCCGGGGGTGCGCGAGTATGTGACGCTACTATACGCATCGGGCTGGTACGTCTGCGCAGGGGCTGACTGCGCCGCGTATGGGTCGTGGAAGGCCGACGTATAGGCGGAAGAGTACTGGGTATGAGTAGCGCCAGCGTTATCTGGAGTACGAAACGTTAGGCCATGTTGAGATTCAGAAGTATTCTGCTCACACGAGGACCCCCCCGCTGCGTGACCGTAAGAGGCTGCGGTGGGCTGCTGCACGTGGCCATATTGGTTCCCTGTCGCGTATTGGCTGGCTACCGCTGCCGCGCCTGCAACTCCTGCGCCCGTGGCAGCAGCTGCAGCGAACCCAGAGCTCGTAGGAGCACCGTATGTTTGAGTAGATGGAGCGTAGCCGGAGACGCCTTGCGAATGTCCAGAAGCCTGGCGACTGGGTTGGCGTCGTGGAGCGTAGGGGTCGGCATAGCCAGCAGCAGATCCCTGTGTATGTGCACTGCCTTGGCGGCTTGGCCGAGGGGGATACGTCTGCTGCGGGGGCGAGGCAGGAGTGTTGTAGTACGCATCAACCGCGCGTGTGCCCGGTGGAGCTTGCGCATAGCCGCCAGTGTACGAGCCAGGCTGGGACTGGCTGGGACGACGGGTGTAGGCTGCGGTGCCAGCACCAACGCCGGCCACGGAATTGAGGGGAACGACCTGGTCTCCGTCGTCGACGTATTGCTCGTCAGAGAGCTTGCCCGTCAGCGGCTGCATCTGCTCGAGCTCCTGGAAGGCAGGCAGACCGACCTCACCCTGCTTCTGGCGCGCTTTGCGGTCGGCCTCTGCCTTGATTGCGTCGAGTCGCATTTGCTCCGCGTACGGATCTTGAGCCGGGGCCTCCCTGTTGCCCCATTCACCACGCGGCCGTCGCTGAACGCAGCATCGACCGAGGCCATAGAAGCACCCGGCGAAGAACAAGAGGAGCCATGCTGCGAGGGTGAGCCAGATACCGTTACCGATCGTGGCAGAGCCGCCTTGGACATTGTTGATGCGCGACTTGGTGATGAAGAAAAGGGCGATGTCGAAGATGAATGCGACCAGCGCAATGGCTGCTGCAAAGCCGGATACGCATGTGCTACAGTATGCCATGGACATTTCGCGGACGTGAGCGAGTAGCCCGAAGACCGCAGAGACGGCAGCAAGGACTAGGGCGACAATGTGGAGAACGAGGGCATAGGTGATCCATTTCACGAGCACATTAGGTATCTGAATAGGTAGATTGTCTCCGAGAAGCTGGTTGACGTCTATCGCAAGCTCAGACGGCGGAGATTTCTGAAGCTACTAGCACACTCACTCAGTTCGTATCCGACAGAAGGTTTTGAGCATGTAGTGCCATTCGGTAGCTCCATACAATATCCTAGGACGCCAAAGGTGACGGAGCCATTTATGTTCTCTACGCTGAGCGATGCCTTGAGGAAGAATACAGACTTGAAGTAAGGGACAGAGAAAACGACGACGGCGAGGAGGGCAGTGGCGACGAGAGTGACCAGGAAGCCCGGCGTCGCAGGTCGAATGATACCCATAGATGCAAACAGTCACCTTTCAGGGAGATGGCTGCGTTCGCGTCTATGAGGTCTTATAGGAGAGAGAGAAAAGATGGTGGCTGCTGGTGGCTGCCCCGGAGCAGCTGGCTATCCAAGGCGGTGCGCGGTGGATACCGTGACAGACCTTCCGCATGTGGCACAGCGACCTGTAGCGGCGATGGACCACCGATAGTAGCGAGATTGCGGTGAACATCATGTCTTCATCCGATGAACGTTGTAACATCACAATGTTTTCGTCTCCAGACAATATGTCTGAACGGCTGTTCATTCAGAACTACTCCTTGTGCTGCCACCACAAAACATTTGTCCCATACGTCTCCGCACTGTAGTTCGAACCCACCCGTACGTTCTCCACCGACTTCTCGAGTACGAATCCATTCTTTTGGAATACCCGGACACTACCGATGTTACCGACAGCCGTCTCAACTCGCATGCGACGCACACCCATTCTTGGAATCCCCCAGGAGGACAGGAGGGTCGACACCGCAGCGCTCATGATCCCTCGGCCATGGTGCGAACTTGCTATGTAGTCTGTACCGGCATAAGAACACATCCTACATGCAGGTGGGGAAGAACATACCTCCAAAGCACCATACGATGCTGGGATCTCCCACAGCCTTTTCAGCGTTCTCCTTCTGCAGACGCTCGCGCGTCTCCGGCTCTTCGCCTTGAAAACAGCAGCGTCGGAAGTCGGCGGAGCCTATGAACGTGTCCGTGCCGTCTTCTCGCACCTCTCTCAGGTAGAACACCGGGCAGCCCCCCACCGTGCGCAACGGCCCGTCGGGATCCGATTTCTCCGCGTCCTCCAGTTCCATTATGATCTCGTTCGACGAAGTTTTCACATTGTTGAGCCACCAGTCAGCATGCTCAGGGAGATATGGGTATGGCGGGGATTCTAGCCACTTGCACACCGCAGGGTCGTTGAGAATGCCGACAAGTGCAGGAGCATCGCTCAAACGAGGGGGTGTGATGATGATATTGTCTAGAGGGCTGGGCAATCGCAGATAAGGTTCTCCAGTGCGTTCATTGATGAGCAGTGGATGTAGCTGTCGTCGAGACATGCTTGACGCACGCAAGTGCCTTGCGCAACCGGTCTTTAAGTCAGAGTGACTTCGGAGTCACGGCGAGTCATGCGAACGCGCCGAGGCGGTGTAATCGGACAAGTCGTGGCGGTAGCTGCAACATGGTCACAATGCGAGATTCGGCGGTTGGCCATATCGGTCGAGGAATTCAAACATCGATGCACGAGGGAGCCACGAGCAGACCGCTGATCACATGTCTGAAAATCGTCCCAGCAATGGAGTCCAACAGGGAGGTCATTGAAAGCACACTCGATATCGCCTCCAGTGAGCCAGATCTCGAGACGCACCTGCATCGCCAACGTCGGAGGCCAAGATACGGCTGCGACCTGCGCGTCCGCTGTGCCAGGCACCTGCGTAGGCGGGCGGCGGGGCTGCACGTGACGTAAGGGAAGAAGCCTGCCCTGAATGAATCGATAAGCAGAATCGTCCAGCAAAAGTTTGCTACCTCAACAAGAGCTGTGCGGCCCCGGAGTGCTTGTACCGCTCACCCATCTCATCTCCTACGAGGACGTCCCGGATCCTTTTCTTTTTTCTCTCGTTTCTTTGTAAAAGCTAGTCGCCATGGTGTGCGTACCGCAGTGCCCTTGATCTAACTATGCCATACTGATCCTCATTTTTTCGGAATGGCAGTAACTTCACCGTAGGTGAGTAGTATCCTCAGCAATCCCTCTCATGCGCCCAGTCCTTATATGTACGTTCTACAGACCAGATCCGGGCCCTTATGGACAAGCCCACCAACATCCGTAACATGAGTGTCATCGCTCATGGTGAGTGCTCTTCTCCTTTGAGAGATCCCAGCACCTCACAACATGTGCAGTCGACCACGGAAAGTCCACCCTCACGGACTCGTTGGTATCCAAGGCCGGTATCATTGCCAGCTCAAAAGCCGGAGACATGCGTTTCACGGACACACGAGATGACGAAAAGGAGCGTGGTATCACTATCAAGTCGACCGCTATCTCCATGTACTTCGAGGTCGACAAGGAGGACCTGAGCGCGATCAAGCAGAAAACCGAGGGTGCGCAGTTTGTCTATCATGAGGCTCACGCACGTTGCCAATTCTCTTACCCGCAGGCAACGAATTCTTGATTAACCTGATCGACTCTCCCGGTCACGTCGATTTCTCTTCCGAGGTCACGGCTGCTCTCCGTGTCACCGATGGTGCTCTTGTCGTCGTCGACTGTGTTGAGGGTGTCTGCGTGCAGACCGAGACTGTGCTCCGTCAGGCGCTCACTGAGCGTATCAAGCCCGTCGTCATCATCAACAAGGTCGACCGTGCTCTGCTTGAGCTCCAGGTCGACAAGGAGGAGCTGTACCAGTCCTTCCGCCGTACCATCGAGAACGTCAACGTCATCATCTCGACTTACCACGACACCGCTCTTGGCGATGTCCAGGTCTACCCCGAAAAGGGCACCATCGCTTTCGGTTCCGGTCTTCACGGATGGGGTTTCACTCTCCGTCAGTTCGCCAACCGGTACTCCAAGAAGTTCGGTGTCGACAAGGAGAAGATGATGGACAAGCTGTGGGGGGACAACTATTTCAACCCCACCACCCGCAAGTGGACTACCAAGGGTGTTGACAACGACGGCAAGCCCCTCGAGCGTGCCTTCAACATGTTCGTCCTCGACCCGATCTTCAAGGTCTTCGACGCCGTCATGAACTTCAAGAAGGACAAGATCGCGCCCATGCTTGAGAAGCTCGAAATCGCCCTCGCTCAGGATGAGCGTGATCTCGAGGGCAAGGCGCTCCTGAAGGTCATCATGCGCAAGTTCCTGCCCGCTGGTGACTCCCTCCTAGAGATGATTGTCATTAACCTCCCCTCTCCTGCTACCGCCCAGCGCTACCGTGTCGAGACCCTCTACGAGGGTCCCATGGACGATGAGTCCGCCATCGGTATCCGTGACTGTGACCCCAAGGGCCCGCTCGTCTGCTACATCTCAAAGATGGTGCCGACCTCCGATAAGGGTCGCTTCTACGCCTTCGGCCGTGTCTTCTCCGGTACCGTCCGTTCCGGTCCCAAGATCCGTATCCAGGGTCCCAACTACGTCCCGGGCAAGAAGGACGACCTTTTCGTCAAGTCCATCCAGCGTACCGTGCTCATGATGGGTCGTTACGTTGAGGCGATCGAGGACTGCCCGGCCGGTAACATTGTCGGTCTCGTCGGTATCGACCAGTTCCTGCTGAAGAACGGTACCCTCACCTCGTCCGAGACCGCGCACAACATGAAGGTCATGAAGTTCTCCGTGTCCCCCGTCGTGCAGGTCGCCGTCGAGGTCAAGAACGCTGCTGACCTGCCCAAGCTCGTCGAGGGTCTCAAGCGTCTCTCCAAGTCCGACCCATGTGTCCAGGCATGGATTTCCGAGACCGGTGAGCACATCGTTGCTGGTGCTGGTGAGCTCCACTTGGAGATTTGCTTGAAGGTACGCACAATTAGCTCTCGTATTTATGGATGCAATATTGATCACTTCCCGTAGGATCTCCAAGAGGACCACGCTGGTGTTCCCCTCAAGATCTCCGACCCCGTCGTCCCTTACCGTGAGACCGTCAAGGCCGAATCCTCGATCGTCGCTCTCTCCAAGTCGCAGAACAAGCACAACCGTCTCTACGCGAAGGCGATGCCGATCGATGAGGAGCTCTCGCAGGCCATTGAGGCCGGCAAGATTAACCCTCGTGACGATTACAAGATCCGTGCGCGTGTCCTCGCGGATGAGTACGGCTGGGACGTCACCGATGCCCGCAAGATCTGGTGTTTTGGTCCCGAGACCACCGGTCCCAACCTCCTCGTCGATGTCACCAAGGGTGTGCAGTACCTCAACGAAATCAAGGATTCTTGCGTTGCTGCCTTCCAGTGGGCGACCAAGGAGGGTCCTTGCGCGGAGGAGAACATGCGTGGTGTCCGCATCAACATTCTCGATGTTACGGTATGCAATTCTACCCTTGTAAGAGGCAGTGGAATCTGACGGTACTTTTATACAGCTGCACACTGATGCCATCCACCGTGGTGGAGGTCAGATCATCCCCACTTGCCGTCGTGTCTGCTACGCTGCATGCTTGCTTGCGACGCCCGGTCTCCAGGAGCCCATTTACCTCGGTATGCTACACTTTGGCCAATTGCGTGATCGATATCTGACTCGGTGATTTTACAGTCGAGATCCAGTGCCCTGAGAACGCCATTGGTGGTATCTACAGTGTGCTCAACAAGCGCCGTGGACAGGTCTTCTCCGAGGAGCAGCGTGTTGGCACGCCCATGTTCACGGTCAAGGCGTACCTACCCGTCATGGAGTCATTCGGCTTCAACGGTGAGCTCCGCTCGCAGACCGGTGGTCAGGCGTTCCCCCAGTCCGTGCTCGATCACTGGGAGTTGATGAACGGCTGTAAGTATACACTACCTTACTTTCAATGCCACTGGCTCACGCATTCTTTCCAGCACCCCTTGACAAGGGCAGCAAGATCGAGGAGCTCGTCAGGGGCGTCCGTACTCGCAAGGGTCTCAAAGTATGTAATGTCTGTTCATGTTGTGATTACGTTATCTCACATTTTGTCTACGCAGCCCGACATCCCCCCCCTCGATACCTACTACGACAAGCTCTAAGGAGATGTGCGACGGCAGAAGTTTCCAATGTGTTAACACGCTCATCATGTGTCTGTTTTCTTCCGTTAGCTCTCCTTACACTGTTGTACTTTGCGATGGCCACTTGAATGCATCTTTCACATCTCACATGTATGTAGATGAGCTCAGCATGCACGAGGTTCTATGTGCTCTATCACAGTGAGAGTGGGGGTCGCATATATCTACCCATAGTTACCCAAAGAACGCGTGCTCCAGCATCCTCCCATATCCGTTCGCGCCTGACGTCCATAGCCTGAACCAGAGTGGAGCGAAGAGTGCACCGTAAGTACATCCTGCCGCGACCTGGGGCCAAGTGTGATGCCCCAGCCAAATGCGCGAGACAGCGACAGTGACTGCCCAAGGGACGACAACGAGGACCGGGATTGTCCTAGACATCTCGCCCATTGGCAGCAATGGATGTATGGGCAGATAGGTGCATGCGAGCGCGGAGTAGACAGCGTAGTAGGTGATCACCGCAGAATGGGTGCTAGGCATCCTATAAAGTCGCATGCACGTCAGACGTCGTGCGACAGTTGATCAGAGCAACGCGTGCTCACCCATACGTCTTCTTGCGACGCCCCGTTATTGTCTGCACCGGCCGCTCCTGGCGCACGAAGCGTTTGACGATCTTGACGGTAATGGAGCATAGCACTGCGCCTGCTGCGAAATAGACCGCGCCCGCGGACCGGGTATAGAGGATGAAAGCGGCGGTCAAGGAGGTGACGATCGAGTTGGTCTGGGAGAGAGGTGAGGCTAGTAAATGTCAGAGGGATCAGGATGGAGAAGGCTGACGACGGACCTTGTCCAGGAGACGAACGCAGAGGGGGATGTTGTCTGGCATGGCGGTGCCCGCTGCTCGCGGCTGCTGCAGGCTGTTGTCCGCCGGCCGACGTGCGTGCCGCGCTAAGCGCTCGACTGCGGCTGACGGTTGAGCGCCTAAAGTGTTATGCTCGGGCTTGCCGTCTGCATTCGGCACAGGTGGCACGAACGGCGAGGCTGCTCTTATTTTATTCTCTGCTCCCCGTCGCCACCCTACTTCTCCCTTCTAATCATCCCCAACGTGTTCTGCGAGCGCCTTGGGTCCCATCTCCCAACCACCATAGCCCAGACTACCTTTCTCATGCTATTCACCACACCCTACCTGACGCAGGCCGTTCTCTCTTTAATTCTCTCAGCAACTGCTACACACGCATTCGCCTACAAGCGCCAAGCAACAACCTGCAACGGCCATGCTGAGGTCCGCCACGCTGCACGAATCACCGCCTTTCGTGCACTGACCTGTCTCTACGCGTAGCTTTGCGACCGAAGCTTCGGCAATGTCACCTTCGTTGGAACACACGACTCGTACGCCGTAGGCACAAACAACCGTGAGTCTCTCTGCGACGCAGGCGATGAGTGCTGAGGATCCGACCTTTGAAGTCGCCGCAAACCAGGACTACAACGGTAAATATGCTCCAATGCCAATCACATGGGTTGGAGCTGATCCCGTAGAATGCAGTGACGCAGCAATTGAAAGATGGTGTTCGCATGCTACAAATGCAGGCCCACAATCAGAGTGGGGTGATCCAGCTCTGTCACACGTCTTGCGTCAGTATTCTTTCCATCATGTAGATCATGTCGATTGCTCATCCCTGGCACAGGCTCTATTGAACGGGGGGACGCTAGAAGACTACCTTGATAGCGGTGAGCACATCTCAAATCGCCCACGGTGTCGGCGTACTCACTTGCTACGATACAATAGTGAAGACATGGATGGATGCGAATCCAAACGATGGTGCGTACCGTACGTCTAAACGGATGCTCCTGCTGCTGACCTAAGGCATCCAGTGGTCTCCCTTCTGATCGTCAACTCTGATGATATCCCCCCTTCTGAGTATGATACTGTCTTCAAAACTGTTGGCCTTGATACAATGGCCTATGTGCCATCCAACGCCTCCATTCCTGCAAGCGCGTGGCCAACGCTAGGCTCTCTCATCAGCTCAGGCAAGCGTCTTGTCGCGTTTTTGACTACAGAAGCAGATTATACCACGGTGCCCTACCTCATTGATGGTGCGTCGTTTTGGCTATATTCTAGAGGTTGACAACCTCACGATTGTGCAGAGTTCACAAACATCTGGGAGACGGCGTTTGACGTCACAGATACCACCTTTGACTGCAATGTCAACCGGACAAACGGAGATACGAGCACGCAGATGTATCTAATCAACCATTTCCTTGATCAACTCATCGCTGGGTTCCCAGCTCCTGACCCGGAGCAAGCCAATGTAACGAACGCCGTAAGCGGCGTGGGCTCGCTTGGTCAGCAAGTGCAGACGTGCGCAGCACAGTACGACAAAAACCCAAACTTCATGCTCGTCGACGTGCGTCTTTTACGGCAGTCTGTCGCTTCTGATTCTCATGTTGACTCCCCAATAGTTCTATGAGTACGGTGGTGGTTCTGTCTTTGAGGTTGCGGCCACAGCAAATGGCGTGACTTACAATCCCTCTACTCCCATTGCTTCACCTGGCGGCACTAGCAACCCAGGTAGCACTGGTGTCACGTCGTCGAACACGAGCGGGGCCATCTCTGATTTGCGCGTATCCCACTCCCAAGCGGGGGGTTTCTTCGCGGTCCTGGGAGGTGTAATGGCCGGCGTGTGGAGTGTGATATAACCGGACGTATGCTTGCGTCTGAACTGGCTATGGACACTATACACGGACACTATATACACACAGGACGCTAATCGCATTGCAATCGCATACCCTTCCCGCGAACCCTTTCCGAAACGCTGGCTGCTTGACTGGATGACTGGACATGAAGCACAAGGTGTGACGTGACCGTGTGACAATTTGTATGATGATCGTCGTTGAGCTCGTTCTTGAGTTTGCGTCCAGCTGGACTTTTCGCACACGCACCAGCAGCCATGAGCTTCCAGCATTTTCGATTACACCCCATTGCGCCCCATCCCTCGCAGCAGACCCTCGCCAATGCTTCCGGCAGCTCATCGATAGTCCAATCCTCCTTGTCTCAAGCGCTGGGGCAGCAACCCGAACAAATGATGCAGCCTGGACCGAACATCCAGATGCAGCCGCCTATGTCGAGCGGGTCGAAGAAGGGTCCGTATGGTTCGGGCGACGCGGATGACGGATATACACTCGTGTTCGAGTCCATGGCCGCGTTCCAGGCGTGGAGGCAGCATGAGGAGGAAGAGAAGATGGTCGAATTTGTCAAGGGGGACACGCATGGGTCCAAGGCCGTCCCCCCACGTTTCAAAGACCACACAAAGCTGGTGTGTGCGCGACATTCCCGGAGCGGGAGGAAGAAATATGTGAAGAAATATCCGGACAGAGTGCGGAAGGTGCCCAGCCGTAAGGTGCGTAGAGTCCTTCCTGCCGCGGGGCCGCACCCGCTCGCGTCTGGTGCGTATGCTCAACGGAGGTATAAGGTTAGCTTGAAGGGTTAGGCTGTCCTGCTTCCATCAGCTATAAGACATACTATGAAACCGAGGAAGTGCGCGCGTGCTGTGAGTTGCAAGCACAAATGTGATTATGCCGCTGGCCTCATGTTGATTTTCCCGCTTAGATATTGCGGATCACTCGCATGAGATTGGCCTCGCCAATCTACCATTCACGAAACGCGGGCGGAAGGCGGCTGCAGAGCAGCAAGCCCGCGAAAAGAGTCGCTCTCGAACGGTGCGACAGCAACACGACGGAGACTCGTCATCAGAGACGCCCCCATCCTCCGCGCTCTCCCCGCCAGCGTCCGGAAACCCCATCGCAGGGCCTTCCACACAACCTCAAATGGCCCCGTCGCTGCCTACAGCACATGCATACAACCCGTCCGTATCCGCGTTCGCCCCCGTTCAGCAAATGGCACCGCCACCGCCGATGAACATGTCGCAGGAGCGGTGGGACCGCATGACCGTGCTGTTTGAGAGCATCCGGGATCATGCGCGGACGTTCGAATACCCTTCGCCATCTGTGGTAGCTCTCGAGAGCGTGCTCATCCGGTTATATCTGGAGAGTCCAATGGGCAGCTCGCTAGCTGGGCCTCTTCCCTCCGCTGGAATGGGAGGGCTGGGTGATGCTGGGGTTGCGGGATTAGAGGGGATCCCTGATCCGGGTCATGTGGGCGCATGACTTGGATTCGAACCGTGGATGTATGAGCAGTTGACCCAGCGTTGCCTGGGATACCCTGAGTAGTTAACTTATGCACAAATCTGTCGGCATTTCAGACGAAGGCGTGACCTTCTTGTTACCCCACCCTAATTGTAGAGTGTAACGATTAGTCGAACCTAGAAAATGTGGCAAGCGCACGTGACTTATACTCGATCTTCACGGGTTCGCTCTTCTTGGCTGATGATCCCACTTGCAAGGATTGCGGTCTCGATTGCGACTGGCGGCGCATACTCTCGGTCTTGTATTCTTTCCAACTGAGATTCTTGGACATACTTGCTATTACCTTTTCAATCACTAGCCGGTCTCTGTGTTACCCGTCATGTCGTCTCTTCGAAATTCGTTGCATCGACGCAACCACAAGGAGCGCTCTCAACTTTCTCATCGGTCGCGTTTAGGCATTCTTGAGAAGCATAAAGACTATGTTTTGCGTGCAAGAGACTATCATTCCAAAAAGGATAGACTGCATCGTCTGCGGCAAAAGGCGGCGGACAGGAACAAAGATGAATTCTACTTTGCGATGACAAGGCAGAAGACTCAGGTACGCCATCGTTCGTGTAGATGAAACTGACATTGGGCCAACCCATTTCAATAGGGCGGTGTACATATTCAGGATAGAGGGAATGCTGCGCTGCCGACGGACATCGTTAAGGTGTTGAAGACACAAGATGAGAACTATCTGCGCACCATGCGAGCAGTGGGCCTCAAGGCATGTCACTCCTACTGCTGCGGGAGTTTACATCTGACAGACCGTTCAGAAAATTGATAAAATTAAAGGCCAATTGAGCGCATTGGCCGACCTGATCAGGCCAGGTTCGCTTGGGGGGGACGAAGATGTCGAGGACGAGCTGGATGAAGGGGAACTCCAGATTCTTACAGAGGCCGGCATCATCTCCCCTCCCGCCGGCCGACGCCGCAAAGGAAGCAGTGATCGGAAAGGCAAGCATATTGTATTCGTTGCGGATGAATCGGAAGGTATGTATCAGTTTTCCGCTGGCTGGCCCTTAGCACTCACGACTCACAGCGCGCGAGTACTCTACGGCTTCACGGAGTCAAAAAGCAATGGAGAATGATGATGCCATGGATGAAGACGAAAACGCGGCCGAATTGGGGTGGAAAACACCCGAGCCGACAAAGAAAAGCATGAAGCGGAGGTCAAGGGCGAGCTTGGACGATGAGAATACTGCTCACGCAATGGAAGAGGAGGCTGAGGAACAGAAAGAGTCCGCAAAAGTGAGTCTTGCAACCAGTTCTCATCTACAAGTGCTCAATGATCCATTAGGAGCATCGGACACGCCTGCTCAAGGAACTCTCCGCGCGGCTGTTCCGAGACAGGCAGCTGCGCTACGCGGAAAGAGAGCTGGAGATGCAGCGATTGCTCATGGGCAAGGGCGGTGCTCAGAAGCTCAAGGGCGTGGAGAAGGTAGAAGGAGACGATGAGGAGGAGGAGGAGGAGGACGAAGATGCACCATCTAGCAGTCGACGGAAGGTAGATGAGAAGACTTGGAAACCGAGGGTTTACAAGTGGCGTGTCGAGCGCAAACGGTAGTCTGTGTGTAGTCTTCGCCCTTCCCCTATGTGGTTCGTTCTCTGCTCTCCATGTCGCACATACATAGGCTGTAGAAATCATACCTGGGTTTCCGTACGGAATGTACATGGAAAATTGAGGTACGTAGGCGGTTGTTTCTTCAGATCGGCCTTCTCTTGCATATGATCCTGAAAGCTGTATTCATTCTGGTTATGCCTAGTTGCGTCCGCGCTGACCGGCCAATGCATTTTGATCCAGTCGTATGGAACGACGATTCGTCTACAACAAGCTACCTCGTATCTTACAATCTATGCCATGTAGCGAAGGTTAACAGTACACACTGCCAATCATGAACTAGTGGAAAATCACGCAGTACCTAAGAGAAGACACCAGTTTCCTTGAGCCACTGCACGGCTGCCTGCATGCTATCGTGAATATCATAATGCCAAATTGGGGACCATTGGTCATGCAGATCTTCGCGCAGACCATCCGGTGTGAGTCCATGCCCACCGAAACCATGATATTTCTCGCCTGCACTCTTGCTCGCTTCCCACACCATCTGAGAACGTGGCATATTGACGCGATTATAAGCTTCGAGGACCAGCTGTGGTTGCAATAAGATCACGCCAACGTCCTGAATTGATAAATGTCCGACCACTTGCCTCTATATTCGATGCATTGGTCTGAGGGTGACTGAGGAGGTGAGCAAGGACCCAAGCGTCTTCTAGGCCTTGCCCGCCTCCGGAGCCAAGATGTGGGAGCATGGCGTGTGCCTGCGTATGTGAGATGAATGAACCTGTATCAAAAAGTAACCAACTCACAGCGTCTCCCAATAGGGCAACACGCCCTTTCGTGTAACTCCCTAGCTGAGGATATACGACGTGGACGGACCATTTACTAATTTTCTGAATGCACTTCAAGGTATTGATGACATCGGGGCCCCAATCCTCAAAATCCTTCAGTGCCTCTTCCTGAGATACATCGGACAACCAAGGTATTCCTGGTGTGAGATTCGCGGATCCCATCGGGATGTGGTGGTCCGTTGCGAAAGCCGCAACGTTGATCTGTGGTAATCATCATCCATCAGCAGACACGACCAATGAACAAATATACGTACAATTTCGCCATTCTTGATAGGGACAAAAACGATATGCTGCGAAGGTATCAGATGGGTTACATACGATCAGATTGAATCACCTCCACCTTGTCGGGCCCGACCATGCATATTGGACGAACGGTAAGGTCGGTCTTGATCCCAGCACTCTGAAGGGCTTTCCACGACACGAGTGCACGATATACAACAGCGTTACTGAACGCGATTTGAGCAGCGGAGGGCTCGTCTGTGACCACGCTTCTTACGACGCTCTTGATCCCGTCTGCGCCAAGAACCACGTCGGTCTCATGAGTTGTGCCATCCGTGAAGTGCAAGATATATCGCGATGGGTTGCCAGGGGAGACATTGACCGCCGTGCAGCGTTTGTTGAAGTGTGCGATATTGGGATCTAGGCGGTGTTCCAGGGCCTCAAGAAACGAAGCTCTACGGGACAGTGAACACCTGTTTAGCTACCATATCGTCCGTATCGTGAAGCTCACCGGTGGATTCCGAGACTCATATTTTCAGGTCCGCCAGGATACTACATAGATGTCATTGGTCAAATAAAGCGAGGCTATGGTGAGCAAAGGTGCCAACCTCGTAGAGAATTTCGTGTCCTTCCATTCCGGAGATGAAACACATGGTCAGCTGATTGAGCCGGGGTACCCTAGCCTGTGCTAGGACATCTTCCAGCACACCGATATCTTGCAACACCCGGCCAGCATTCGGACCTGAGAAACGTATACATGAAGGTCCGCCGGCGCATATACACCAACCATAGAACATACCTATGCCGATCGCGGCACCGATCTCCTCGAACTTGGGCTGTCAATATTCTTAGACCATAGTGCGATTTTCATGATTCAAAAGGCATACCGCAGCTTCGAACAGCTCTACTGGGACGCCGAGTCTTGTCAGAGCGATGGCGCATGTGAGGCCGCATACTCCTCCGCCGATAATGGCAACCTTGAAGTCTTTGCTTGCCATGCTTCCTGGTGATGTGTCCGTTGCACAGCTGCAAGTGCAATAAAGCACCCTTTATAACAGGCGTCGGAACCAGCAGGAAGTCAGCCAGTGGGGACATGAATCATTGCATGACCAAGTGATGTGCTGCGGTGCTGAGATGCTGAGAGCATCTCGACATGAACCACTGCGGTCGTGTGCAAATATCAAATAGAAGGTGTAGATTCGCCGTAATCAGTGCAGTATTGCATAGTCACGCTGTTTCCCACCAGGGCATACCGATAGCAGGGTACTCGAATTAACGCGAAGTCCTAGGACAGCGTGCTTAGCGTGAGGTCCTCGGAAAGTGCCCTAACTCGTTTCCATCACTCCCAGTTCCATAACCAGTATAATCATGGGAGTAATTTCCCCCCGATTACCCGGCCGCACGATTGCGCGTACTGTGAGTGCTATTGCCGGCCGCATGATTGCGTGTACAGTGAGTACCATTGTCGGGGGAATAATCGCACTCTCAAACGATTCGAGAGGCTAGTATGATTTGTTGGGAGCCATGCATCCGATGCATTGCCAGGAGACTATGCAGAATTTGGTCCTTCAGGCTCTGAGTAATGAGCCAGGAGACAGTTCCGAAATTCGCCCTATTGGCTCAATGGTAGCGATGAGAGAGCCAAATGGTTGAATGCACCAGAGCAGAACCGGCTTACTTATTCTGCTGCAACTCCTCGGAGAAGGTACCACACCGCTCACGACGTGCGTCCAAATGTAGTCCAAGGAATTTTCAAACTTAGATCAGGGTTGCCGCAGTCTCAGGCACCTTGGGGTTTGAAAGGCTGCATAGGTAAGGGAGTTCTGCAGAGGCGCTGTGAACTCACTGCGCAGATGGGAATGGCGCCACACACTAGGAACAAGAGGCGCATCAGGAGAATATTGTGTTGTCTCAGTGCGCTTTTCGAACCTTTTCAGGCTTTTCGACGGCTGTCGCGGCCTGAATTTGCGCCCAGCAAAGCCGCCGAAGCGATGCGAAAGGCGTCCAAGTCAAAGTGATATTTTCCTGAATTGAACCAAAAGATATGCTTTGAGGGAGAAGCGGCGCAGACTCCCAGTCACAAAATTCCGGTATTTTGGGTCGAGATGTGTGTGCTAGGTGCGCTTTTTTGACACCTGTAAAGAATCATTCTGTAAAAGAGTGAAGCACCTGGATTTTTCATCACAACAATTCCCACTGCACTAAGCGGGGGTCTTCAAGATGTTCGATGCAGAAATCCCTCACTATCCAACAGTACTATTGCTTGTTCATATTCTTCCAGCATGTTTTGTTTCTCTTGTCCCTATCTGGCTGTAATATCACAGTTGAACTGGATATATTTTATAAATTCAAACACTCATGGGCATCTTGGCAGAAATCATAAGCAGCATGACCAGTATTCAAAACTCAAGTTGCAAAACTAAGCAAACCACAAAACATATTTTCGGAAGAAAAAATAGGCAAAACTCCAGCATCCTCAAGCACTTGATCCATTTGATGCACTAAGCTGCAGGTCAACTGACCCACTACCAAGAGCACACCAAAGAAGACAAGCAAAGAGGATCCCCCGACGACACAAGCCGGTACTGCAGTGGCAAGGTCATCGCGCCCCCGGGTTGCAAGCAGAGCCCGAGAGACAAGGGCGGCAAAAATTAGATAACCAATAATGGAGGCGGTGCCTCCATAATAGTGGTTAAACTATTAAGAACAGATACTACACTTGATCTAAGCCAAAAGGCCAGAGTGGTGAGGAATTAGTGTGTTCATGCGTTGGTCTTATACTCGCCCTCGCAGCGCACGGACCACCGTGGCCGATCCTCCTTGACGCTGTCAGGTGGTGACGGCAGAGTCGACGCGTCGCATCTGCGGCGACAGTGTCAGTGTGGCGCGTCTACTTAGCGATACGAGGATCAGAGTCTCTATCGGAAACACTCAGTCAATCTTTTGGCAATCACTCAGACATTGCGGAGGACCCGGGAGGTAAGAGGATATTTAGAACCACTGATACGAGAGTCTACAGATTTATCATACATGATGAGCGAGGCAGCGGCTGATGCCGTTACGAATGTGATCCCCCCGCGGTAACTATGAACCCAGTTTGTGTATAGAGTGACCTTTCGCATGTCCCTTATGCTTTGGGAGTGGTAGTGAATGTAATCTATCGCTATGTGGTTCCGGGGATATCGCCATAAGTCTCGCCAACTCTGACGGTGGCAGGATGTGACCGAACTGCCGCGGGGACGTTCTAGGTATGGCATGGATGTGCGAACGTGTCGACGGTGACAGTGCCTGGTGCGGGTAAGCACCCACGGCGGGCCCGGATGCGGTCCTTCTGTGATGAGGGAACGGTCTGTTGAGATCTTCCTTGCGGTCTCCTTTGCTAGGCTTGAATTTGCTATCGATCCCTCGTGAGATGCCAGGAACATCGGATGAGCCTGACAATCTCAACTCTTTATATACGTCCATTTTCTCGGACAAGATTTTCGGCGACATGCTCTTTTTGAAGACCTGGATGAGTCGGATCTTCTTCCCATGATCTGGATGCAGTAATCCCGGCGAACAGGAGAAAGTGAGAGCCATGAATGTCTTTTCTCCTGGAATAGGCTTTCCTGTAGCCTCCGCGCGACGATCATCAACCAGGTATTCGAATCGCCAGGTCAGTTTGCGTTGTTCATGGGGATGGAACAGATGACTTCCATGCTGGCCAGGTAATCCACTAGCAGGCTGCTCTGATCCGCAGACTACATATACCCCGTTGGACTTCACGCTGAGCGAGGCCTGACGGGAAATATAGTCTTTGGATTCATCACCAGCCATCGTTAAACGCCGCAAGCCTGGTGGTGTGTCGAGGACGCCGTAGTGAAAAACCGAGGATTCTCTCTTGCGCGGTCGGAACTCGACCGTGCTACTTGTAAGGATTCGGATGGGATCGGACCAAGATTCCTGTGCGGATTGGGAGAGGTTCGTGATAACAAACTGCGGACGTATGGCGCGAAACCCCTCTTGATCAATCCATAGTTCTATTACGACATCCTGGAGCCAACTGAGGACATCTGGGAGGGTGCAGGGCTTGTAACAAGGAGAGGCCAGCGGGCTGGATGGACGGGACGACCGGAGAGACCGAAGAGATCCAGTGGAGTTGATGGTCTGCACAGAACTCGTGCGGTGCCTTGAGTGAAACTGCGCGCCGGTGTCGCTGCCAGTGTCTGCAGCTGTAGCGGACATACTGCGCATATGAGAATCCATGTCTGAGTTCGGCGAGCGGCTTCTCGATCTAGAGGCGTGCTTAGACGGGGAGCGATTCCGCTTGATATGGGACGCAGGCGATTCATCGTCCGTGAAGGAAGATCTAGTGGGAAAGAACGCCGAGACTTTGGCGAATATTGCACTAGACAAGGTGGAAGACGAGCGCGAGCTTTGCCAGGAAGGGCTCAGCGAGAGAGAGTCGTCCATCGTAGTGTCCGAGGAGGTCGGTGCATCGCAGGTCCATTGAGAGTCGGACGTCTGAAGGGGCGAAGAAGGAGCAGATGGCACCGGTGAAGTGGCCAGCGATCCAGTCGGTGAGTTCTTCGGAGACATGATTGGGGTTATGGGTGCGGAGGTGCTGGTATGAACTGCGCCAGGTGCCCGGTTCGCAGCTTTCGATGCAAGATACGCCGAGATAGTGAACTCAGAGGCACCCGAGCATCTATGATCGTAGTAGCCCCGGAAATCCCTGACAGATAGAGATGCAGATTGCGGTACGGCAGAATATCCGTAGGCACGGAGTGCAGATGCAATAGAGTCACTGCTGTTTGGGGAAGGCGCCAAAGGTGCCCCTCTGAGCTTGGGCCGAGGACCAAAAGTTCCGGTCGATTCTACCGTCCCGGTGCTGATGCTCGGTACCAGAAGTGTCGCAGGATCTTTCAGGTCTGGGTTATCGAGCCTGGCGATCTCAGCGACATCAGAGTCAGATCCAGTCTCCAAGAGTATCGGAATTTCTCCCGAACTAGAGAATGCTGCCAGAGCACTCGCACTGAGTGAGGGAGAGGGACTTGGCGGGGTGAGTGATTCCAGAGCCTCGAAGATAGCCCAATTCTGAGGCTGCCGATGAGCTTGAGACTGGTCAAACATTTCAAAGGCAAACAATCTAGATTTGCGTCAAGTGCTTTTAATTGGTGAGATCGGGAAATTCGAGTTTAGTGGCAGCTTCGCGGAAACGAACCAAGTCGCAGGAGGCCTTGTGCCGCTGGGCGCGGGCTGTCACGTGCACACGCGTCAAACTCGGCAGTCCTCGGCTCGGCTAACAGGACCGCACGCGCTGGCGCTGTCCGACCGAAGTCTTGCACAGCGCTCAGGTCTGCTCAGGTTCACTTAGGTTCTCGGAAGTACCGCAAGAGATAGCTAGGGCTTCGTCGACAAGTTCTCGCTTGTGCGACCAGTGGGTTTGCATTTAACCTGCGGCCATGTCCTCGAACTTCCAGACCATCCGGTTCCGTCGCCCCGAGCAAAAGAACGCTGCACCCCCTGCCGCACCAGCGGCGAGGCCCAACAGGCATGGAGGTATCCTACAGGATCAGCTTCGCAGGTAAGCATCGCCACACCAATTGTTATGATGGAGCTGAATGTCTCAACAGGTCTCAGCGCGCACCGTGGTGCCCGGGCTTCTCCACGGCGTTGCGGATCGTCCTGATCATCCGCGTGCTCGGTGCTATGTACTCCAACATCTCGGATTGCGACGAGGGTGCGTGTCAAGTATTCTTATGTATTCTGTCATTCAGGACTGATGAGGGTCGACTGGACAGTGTTTAATTTCTGGGAGCCGCTACATTACCTCGACCGCGGATATGGTTTCCAGACATGGGAGACATCACCTGTGTACGCCATCCGCAGCTGGGCATACATCCTGCTCCATCTTACCCCCGCGAAATTGGTGACTCTGTTCCTCGGAGCCGAGAAGGTGAGACGTCCGCCGCATCCGTGCGGCTTCCTATCACGCCGGACGGACTATTGACCTCAGGTATGCAGCGTCCGGCGTTTTTTGGCGTACGGTTGTTCCTGGCCTTGATCTCGTCTCTATGCGAGGTCAAAATGTATAGATCAGTAGTCGAGCGTGTCAACTACCGCGTTGGCCGCTATTTCTTCTTCATGCTTCTGTTTAATGCTGGCATGTGGACGGCGTCTACAGGTGATTCTCCATCAGTTCTGCTACAGAATGTCAAGCTCACATGTCGGTCACAAAGCATTCCTGCCCTCGTCATTTGCCATGTATGCAAATACGCTTGCGTTTTCATATGCTCTTGAGCCAGCGAGCAATCGCAATCTCCGCCGCTCGCTCTTCGCCACATTGGCGTTTGCTACGGGAGCTATTGTTGGATGGCCATTCTCCTTGGCCGTTGCACTGCCGTTTGTCTTCGAGGAGCTATTCTTGTACGGTGCAGATCGAGTGCCTGCGGAAACGAAACAGTCGTGGATGCTCGCGCGGTGGCGAAGATTCCTAACCTGCACCGCCGTTGCCGCCCTGCTCGTCGTACGTCGTGTCCCTCCCAGAATGTTCCTCCTTGAGTGACATTCGTTCTATTACAGATCCCAGTTGTCGCCATCGACACTCTATTCTACGGCAAGCTGACATTGGTCCCCTGGAACATCATCAAGTACAATGTCTTCCCCGATTCACAGCGCGGCCCCGAGCTGTACGGGACCGAGCCGGCACAATACTACTTGTCGAATCTCCTGCTAAACTTCAATGTCCTGGTACCTCTGGCGCTTCTCTCAATCCCTGCGCTGGCGATCACCCACCGCATTGATCGAAAACGCTTGGGAGAGCGTACTGTGCAGTCGGACCAAAGCTCTCCTTTTACACTGCTGGCAGTTCGTCTTGCACCGGTTTATGTATGGCTCGGGATCATGAACGCACAGGCGCACAAAGAGGAGCGCTTCATGTTCCCGATATATTCGTTCATCTGCTTCAACGCAGCAGTAACATTGTTCTTGGCGAGAGGGTGGCTTGAGACGGCGTATGTTGCCGTGACAAAATCCCCGTACAAGGTCAGCTCCAACTCAACTGCGATGAGGTTGGCTGTTGACAAGTGTACTGCTTAGGCGTCCCGTGCTGTGTTGTTCAGTCGATTCACGCTTTCTGTGGTCTCTGCGTCATGCATCCTATCCTTGTCCCGTGCGGTCGCGCAGTGGAAGTACTACCACGCGCCGCTCTCGATCGTCTACGCATTGGAGAGTCAGGAGATCCCCCGGCTACTCAACACGACCGGACACATCTACCTTCCTCCACCAATGAACTACACATCACGTGCGTCGGAAGACGAAAGCCAACCGCGAATAGACCCTTCGCTGATCGAGGACTTCGGACTGCGGCTCTGCTTCGGGAAGGAGTGGCATCGCTTCCCGGGGCATTATCTCGTGCCGGACGGTGTCCGGGTCGACTGGATAAAGAGCGATTTCAACGGAATGCTGCCGGGACACTTTCCAGAAACGACAAAGTCTGGTGGCCTCATGGAGAGAATCAAAGGGACGCGCGTCGTCCCACAAGGATTAAATGACCTCAACAAGGAGGCGCCTGAATTCTATGTGAGTAATTCTGCATTGCGTGAGCAATCAGGCGCCCATAACACTGTCGTGACAGGTGGATGTCGCGGAGTGCGACTATTTGGTGGACCTCGACTTCCCTCTGCATCCTGTGTGGTCGGAGCACGAGCCGCGGTATGCAGCGGACGAGGCGACGTGGGAACGCGTGGCGTGTCGTCCATTCCTGGATGCGCATCATTCAGCGACGCTCACGCGGACGCTCTGGATGCCTGGAAGCAGGTGGCAACAAACGAACGAATTCGGGGATTACTGCCTGCTGAAGCACAGGGAGAACGTGGAGAGGAAAGAACGAGTTATGACGGTACGAAAGGACACGTAGCTGCACGAATGGTTGAAGGGACACTGTCTAGACGCATAACACAACCTAACGTATCCGCAATAAAGTACCGCACAAATCGAATTTTGTCTTGAGAAGACGTGAGCCGAGGCCGCGGGGACGTGTTGCCGAGGCCATCGCACCTTCGGGGAGAAGCTTCTGCAGATGGATGCGCACTGTCCGGATTTGGCAGGCAGGTTGATGAATCCCCCAGCGGCCGTTCAGGCGTCCGGCAGGCATGACGAAAGTCGCTGGGGACGGTGCTGCCCCACCGAGCACCTGCTGGACGGTATCGACTGGACATGGCCCCGAGGGTGGTAGACAGGTGCCGACGGGGAGAAGATCCTCACGCGGATGGCCTCGGAGGGGCTGGAGCGCGGGGGGTGACGGGGATCCTCATGGAGGCATGCGGGCGGCGGCAGGGCAAGGGACGCGCCGTCGCGACGAAAGCGAGAGGCAGGCGAGCACGGGGCCGTCGAGCGACTGGCTGAGGCGGATCGCGAATGACACGTCCAAATGCGGGGCTGGTCTGCCCAAATCGGGGGCCGGGGTGCTCGATGCGGGATTCTGTGGCGCACGAAGGTGAGTGGGCGTGCATCTCGAATTCCGCCCGGTTTTCCATGGCCAGAGTGGCTTCTGTCCGCCCTATGTCGCCTCGGCCCCCCTTTCTTCATAACCTCCGTCATCCAGACAATCCCCGTGGTTCTCCCCTCCGCCACCACCCATCCTAGCTCGCCGTTCCCCTCTTGTCGCGAACGCACACCCTGCCGCCTCCACCACGACCCAGCTCTCAGCATCCAACCACCATGGCGTCGGATTCTGCAGAGGACGCCCAGTATTTCATCTTTGTGTGAGTCTTCTAGTTCGCTCGCTCCATATGCGCTGACCACACCATTGTGCCGCCTTGTGCAGCACGCAAGTGCACTTTTGTGGTACGTCTCCGTCTGTACGCCATGCCAGAAAATTTACTCAGCCGCTAATTTCGACGGCAGCCATGTGTGAGTGCGCCCCCGCCCCTGGTACATGTGCAGGATCTCATCGAGTTCCACAGATGCCGTAGTCGTATGGGACTGGACTTTCGGCCTCCCGAGAGAATGGCGCTTTGTACGTTTCCAATAACTTCAGCACACCTTTGCTCTGACCGCGTTGCAGATCTGGAGGACCAGCTGGACCCCCGTCAAGATCGCCTACCTCTTCTGTCGGTTCGTTACACCAAGTTGCACCTATCTGCGCATCCGTTCATCTCTCTGTCCAGGTACTGGGTCTTAGCCGTGGTTCCCTATCTTCTCTGGGCCTTTACCGTCAATCACCCTTGGGAGACCTGTGAGAGGATTTACAGAGTAAGTTCACACTGCTCTTGATTGCGAACTCACCTCACACTCGCCTAGATCCCGGTCGGCCTCGCAATGTGGAACCAAGTTGCCGCCGAGATTATTCTTCTCATACGCACTTATGCGTTCTTCAATCGAAATATTTACGTTCTCATCCTTCTCGTTACGGCCCTGGCTGGGGTGGTCTCATACCAGCTCTATGTGGACACTACTCAGATGCTTCGTACGTCTTACATGTGGTTAATCAAGGACCACTAACTTACTGCTGGTCTTTCTAGCCCTCCCCTTCATTAATCCTGTACGCAGCCACGCGCATATGCTTGGGTGCAGACGCTGATGATGGACATGTTCTCAGGATAAAGGTCCCTGTCTCCCGATGTCGAAACCCCATTCAGCTGATCTCCTCGGTACGTCTTACATCTCCATAGATGTCTAGTACGTACCTTCGAGCTGATCACCCTCGCTGCACAGGTTTCTTCGTAAGCAATACTGCATTGTGTGCTGGGATCGATTGTCATTATGTGTCATGTAGATCGCACCGCTTATCTACGATACCCTTGTCACGACGATGACGGTAGGCAAGGCCATCAGCATTCGCCGGCGCAGCGGTGGCCCCAGCAGCCGACTGATACAGACGTTCCTACGGGAAGGAAAGTTACCAACACAACGTCCTTTCCCCCTTGACTAATATGTTGCAATTCATCAGGAGTCTTTTATTATATTCTCATTTCGATCGCCAATCTGGTATGTGACGCTGCACTTGTACTTACTTGGAACCTCGCTGACCATCCGAGACCAGGTTAACGGTATCTTCTATCTGCAGTGCGTCTCTTCATGTATCAACCATTGTGTTATCAGTAACGAACAAATATTCTCAGACCGCGTCAAGACATGTCAGCGATCAACATCCCTCTCAGTGTCATCCTCTCACCGATTCTGGCCTGTCGCCTCATTCTTGACCTTCGGGAGCGCGGCTCGGAAACGGTATCTCAGTCGACCGGGACAATAGCATTCACAGCCGGCGTGACGTCTAGTAAATCAAGTCCCGGGTCTCCGTTTTCCGGTCTCGGATTCGGGATCGGGGCGGCTGGCCGCTCGAGCTCAAAGGGTCTAGTGCGTCCGACAGGGGTTCTCCTCAGCACGATTGGCAGCATTCCTATGGATGGCATGGCAGTGGCCATGGCGAGCGGACTGGAATTGAACGATTTGCAAACATATGGTCACGCCACTAAGGAAGGGGACGTGGAAAGCGCGTACCATGCGGAAGAATTGGGACTTGGAAGTGCGGTCAGTGGCATTAGGGTTGATGTCGAGAAGACGACAATGTAACGAAAGAACAGATATGTGCGTCAACATCAGCGATGCTAAGAGACTGACTGCTGACGGCCTGAGGTTCACTAGGATTTGCACGCAATCATCAAGGTACACTAGAGCCCCAATCAATCCAGCAAGACATTGGACGTCGCATGGTTTCTCCTATTTTCGGCGTATTCTAGATTCTGCACGAGTTTGTACAGCTGTGTTCACGTCCAGTTCATAATCGATATGTGTTCAGAGGGCGTGGGTACGCGAGTCGCAATGATTGACGTTTCCTGCCGCGGCGCGCCGAACCGCAGCACCTTCCCAATCAGGGCTCTCCCGACGCGCCACGGCGGATGGTCCGTGCGCTACGAGGGCGGGCATATATAAGGGCGGCGCGGACATGGTGATTCCTTACCACTCTGGCCTTTTGGCTTAGATCAAGTGTAGTATCTGTTCTTAATAGTTTAACCACTATTATGGAGGCACCGCCTCCATTATTGGTTATCTAATTTTTGCCGCCCTTGTCTCTCGGGCTCTGCTTGCAACCCGGGGGCGCGATGACCTTGCCACTGCAGTACCGGCTTGTGTCGTCGGGGGATCCTCTTTGCTTGTCTTCTTTGGTGTGCTCTTGGTAGTGGGTCAGTTGACCTGCAGCTTAGTGCATCAAATGGATCAAGCTTTTGAAGATTCCGAGTTTTTTATATCTTCCTGTTCTTTATATTTGCAGTTGGACTGTCTTGTATGTGTGCCATCTACTGTAACTTGCTTAGTTTGTGAATATTGATGAGCAATTTTGGTTTTGTATACTTCTTAGGTGCTTTTGTTTTGTTGCACTTCCAAGCTGTGTTGTGCCATCTTTTGAACAACATATTCATGATAGTCTGGCATGCCCATTAACGCTCGAGGACAGGAGGGTATCATGTGGGCTGTATTGTGCTATTACTTATGGTAAGCTGACATGCTGCACTTCATGTTATGTGGCCTCAGATGTGGCGAACATGAAATTGATGCTTTGGTAAATGGTTTCCACAGGATGCGCGTGGTGGTTTGATTGCTCAATCTCACTCGTGTATATCCGATTTCCGCTTGCAGTTCAGGAGTCTGACGCTATCGAGTATGTGTCACGCTTTGCCTCGAGACCGTATACTCATTTTGACATCGCGAACCCACGCTGCAAAAGATTCGCGCATTGAGGAAGCACGTCGGACACATAATTAGTGTCATATCTGCCCGTTATTGCGACTACAGACCCACGATGACCTATCATCGTTGAGACGGGTGTGCACTTGCCAGAAAGTCGGCTGCTGACGGCCGTTCCGGGAGCCCATTGCTTCACGTGGAGATGTGCGCGGCAAGTATTGTGACCGGCGCCGCAGATGAAGAACTATATTCTAGTCGAGGTCTTGCCGATTGGAGGGCCCCTTATCTACTCCCTCCAGCAGTGCTTTCTCCGCAGTCGCGCAAAGGGCGAACGCATATCCAGGCCACTATGACAAGCAAGGACTTCAAGGTTGCCATCGTAGGCGGCGGTGTATGTGGTCTGACATGTGCTGTCGCCCTGGCCAGGTCCGGCGTGTCAGTAGAACTGTTTGAAGCTGCGGTACGCCGCCTGATCGTCTTCGAGGTCTCGCTGTCCAAGTCATCTGAAGGAATGTGCAGCCCAAGTTTGAGGAGATCGGCGCCGGAATTGGTGTAGGTATGTTTCAAGACTGAATTGCACAGGACAACCCTGAGGTACAAATTCCTCAGGCCCCAATGCTGCACGTGTGCTGCGTGATATTGGTGTGCTGGACGAGGTGCTTGCGAAAGCCGGGGAGTCTCAGCTGAATCAGCGAACCTTTCGTTTCATCTCCGGATTGGAGGGGCACGAGGTACTCTTCGAGGTTAGCATTCCCTCAGCAGACTCTGGCCCGAGCTGATCGAGCGCATTCGTTTAGTACCCAGGTAGACCCGATGACTCGGGTCTCGGTATCCATCGGTAAGCTTGCAAATGTACTGCGACGATCTGTTGATCGCATACATGATTGCTGTCTGGCAGGGCATCGTTCCTCGAGGCCCTCGTAGGCCTTCTCGACCCCAGTATCGCCCACTTCCACAAGCGCTGCACGACGGTCAATGTTTCCCCGGAGAATCCGGCGCGCTATATCTTGCACTTCACGGATGGCACGACTCACGAGACCGATGTGGTGTTGGGCGCAGACGGGATCAAGAGTGCTGTGAGAGCCGCAGTCACTAGCGAGCCTCCCGGTTCCCGGGTAGCGTTCAGCAACACTGTCGCATACCGCGGACTGGTACCTTGGAAAACCCTCCAGGAAGCCGGCGTAAAGACGGACCTTACCCGTCGTCCGGTCAGTTTCGTTGGGCCTGATAAGGTGAGGATAGTGCTATTCGGCTCTATGCAGAGTGCTCAAAATTATCGCAGCATTTGATTTTGTTCCCCATCAAGAATGACGAAGTCGTGAGCTAATTCCTTTGTCTCCCGTCGTTCTCTACTGAGCACAAGTCATAGATCAACATCGTTGCCTTTGTGGCGGACCACCACATCCCGATAGGGTCGGCGAACCTCGCACCAGGAGCACCTTGGGTATCAGAAGTATCGCAGGAAGAGCTGCAGAAAGCATATGAAGGATGGGGCCCAGACGTGGTCAATATACTCAAGTGTATCGAGAAGCCGAGCAAATGGTCCATCCACGTCGTATACCCTCTGCTGGAAACTTACACCAAAGGACGTATCGCGTTACTGGGTGACGCTGTGAGTCGAATGCTCTTCTAGCTTTGTCTAATCTAACTGTATATGCGCAGGCACACGGCATGCTTCCTCATCTTGGAGCTGGGGCTGGGCAAGGGCTAGAAGACGCTTGGGCACTTGCTCGTCTCCTCAGTCACCCTCAGACCAATGCGTCAAACATAGAAGTACGTAGCGAATATTTGTCAGGCAGCGCAAGCCTCTTATCACTACTATGTTCGCAGTCCGTTCTTGAATCTTACAATCGTATTCGTTTGCCCCGTTCTCAAATGGTGTGGAAAGGGAGCGAGAGAGCAGGAGAGATATACGACGGTTGTGGCAAGCATGGGCTCTCAGCGGAGGGTATACAGACGGATGGCGATGGCCAATGGTCCCCGGTCTGGCATCACGACATGAACGACGACATGCAAACAGCTTTGCAGTGGCTCAAGGACACTGGCGTCTTCTCTTGAGAGATTGCATACGTCTTGTGAATATAGAGAACGACATAGTACACTTACTTTGTGAAATAAGGAGGCAAAACTCAAAGCAGATGACCAAAGTTCTCAACGAGGAATTCTCCGGGAAAGAGATCGATTTCCGAACATTGTCAATAAGTCATGATACGCCGAATAGCATAAGAAGTGAGATGTTATACAACTAGACCATACAGCAGGCAAAGCGGAGCAGTCCATTTCGGCGCTTAAGCACCGAAACCGTAAAGGGTGCGGCCAGAGCGCTTCAGAGCGTAGACGACATCGAGGGCAGTGACAGTCTTGCTGTAAATAGAGAGACCCGTATCAGTTATCGGAGATCAGATTGTACTGAATGGTTGTAGTGACGAACCGCTTCGCGTGCTCAGTGTACGTGACGGAGTCACGGATGACATTCTCGAGGAAGATCTTCAGGACACCGCGTGTCTCCTCGTAGATGAGGCCAGAGATACGCTTAACACCACCACGGCGGGCGAGACGGCGGATAGCCTACACAAAGGTGTCTGTGTGAGTGGCCTCGAGCAGTTAGACCGTGGATTTGCCCAACGTACCGGCTTAGTGATGCCCTGAATGTTGTCACGAAGAATCTTGCGGTGGCGCTTGGCACCGCCCTTCCCGAGACCCTAACAAACAAAGAGTCGGAACACGATGTCTTGGAGTAGAGATGTAAATACCTTGCCACCCTTGCCACGGCCAGACATTTTGTAGTTGAGGAGAGTGTCGGAAGTTGAGGTCGAGAAGGTGCAGATGACGCTGTTCTTGCGAGAACAGACGAGAAGACGGTGGACGGTGGTGGTGTGAGTGCAAGTCGCGTCGCGCGCGTTTCGGAGATGTAAACGCACAGCACATTTGGTATTATTTGGCCGTATCACGTGAAACCGCGTTGCGTGTTGCTCACGGAGCCCAGCCACCGGGTCCGGCCCCCAGCCTGCGAGTGACTCTCACCTCTTTGTACACGGTATACGATACAGGGTACCCCGTCGGACGCAGCGCAGCAATGTCGATCATACACTTGACGTCCGTCTCTCAGCTTAACGACATATTGGCAAAGTCAAAGGACAAGCTGACTGTGAGCTCTAAAGTACTTCCGACTGCGAGTAGGCCACTGAAGACATCCGCTGTATGACTTAGGTCATAGACTTCCATGCTACATGGTATGTCTTGCTCACAGGGTTATGGTCTGCTGTTGAGCAGGTCCGGCAGGTGTGGTCCGTGCCACATGATCGCGCCGACCTTCGAGGCACTTGCAAAGCAATACACAAGCGTGAACTTCTTGAAATGTGATGTCGACGCCACAAGAGATGTGGCTAGCATGTACAGGGTTACTGCTATGTGAGTCTAGCTGATAGATATTAAAGGTTCCATTTCATTCATCCGCCGCTTAGGCCAACATTCGTATTCTTGAAGGGAAGCACCAAAGTCGATGAGGTTCGGGGCGCGAACAGAGCGTCAGTATCAATCCTTCCATGGCTTTGCTTCCCTTCGACTGAGTTTGCGACTTCTAGCCTTTTGGAGAACACATTGAAGAAGCATGTATCTGGCGCAAGCGGGGCATTCACTGGGAAGGGGCAGACTCTTGGTGGCTCGTCTTCTGTTCCACAGAACCCTCCAGGTGGGGGCTTCGGGCTTGTCGAGGAGTTCAACAAGTTGAGTCCGCAGGGCAAGGTGTTGCTCTGTCTGGTCGGGGGCTATCTGCTCTTCTGGTATCTTGGTTAACTACGTAACGAATCGATATCGATTTACTTCATCGTATCATTAAGTATTTGGATGCTGGCTGGATTTTGTATCTATTGCTCCTGAATGTATCTTATCTCAAGGTCATATTAGTTGTGCAAAGCAACCAGATCATATTGTTTCTCCGATGCAGAGGCTCTCGTGGTTCTGCCTGAGCAAGATGCTACATGTGTGGCCAGAGCCCGATCGCGAGTGTACGATCACGTGTGAGCGCGCGTTATCCAGCCGCCAGCCGCCACAGGCTCGTTTTGTTCTCCGTACCGAGTGCTCGAGCCTCGAGTCCGCATGCATTCCACACTCTGCTAGCTTCTGTAATATTGTATCGTCGACACACTTTCCGACATCGTCACCTCGCACGACTGGTCCGCAGCGCTTCGGACGCACACCATTGTCGCAGACCACCCCTCCGCCATGGCGGACTCAAAGGCGCAGGCGGCGGGTTCACCACCTAGTTCGGGGACGCTCATCCCAGAAAGCTTCCTTGATGTCCCATCTCAGCGTCTCTATGTCTTCAGCCTGTGGGCACTCTGCCAGGTATGTTTCGTCATCCCAAAGCCTACTTGACATCCGCGAGGAAATCTTTGGGTGCTCTGGACGGCTTCACCCACAACACCGCTACCACGTGCCACCTTATATTGCACATTTGAGTCCAGCACAATACTCACGAAATGAGTTCTAGGCAATCAAAATATTCGACTGGTTCCAGTACCTGGTCCTGCCCAGCGACTCGCGTGGAAGTTATGGCCGAAAGTGGTTCATTTTCGACTTCTTATTCTGCACCTGCCTCGCAAAACTGCATATACCTCGACTAAGATATACCAAGTCTGTTGTCGTCCTGCAGATTCTCTCGTTATGGCTGCTCGATGGATTTATGTTTGGTGTCGTCACTGTGAACGTCGGTGGAGAGCACTCATGGCTGCCTTCATTAGGGTTTTCAAGTATGTCTCTCCATTGGGTACTTTTGGTTGCTCAATTACATTGCCTTTTATTCCACAGGTCGCGCAGAGCTTACCTCTACGCCGCAGACATCCACTTTCTGGGATCTCGTACCTCGACTCGGACTGGGATCTCTCGTCGGCACTCCTGATGGCGGAAAAGATGCACATTTACTTGGGCAGCACACCGTCCGCATGTCTCCCATAGGCACAGCCCAACTTAACCCATATGGTCATACTTTTTGCCTGGCTGCTCCGGGGCAGAGCGTGTTGGTTCCAATTCTCCTGAACAACACCAGTCCGGTCACCATTCGCTATGCTCTTACACCCCTTGGCTATGGTGAAGAGAACAAGGAGCAGCGACAAGCACTTGGGAAGATTGAACACATAGACTTGTCCCTCAAGGAGCTGAGGGCAATCGAAAACAGCCGTCTGGAGGGGCTTCAGGTTGCGCGCACCTCGGCGTCAAGAAGAGATGGTGATGAATACGATGAGTACGACGATGATGACGAAGACGATGCTCACTCTCGTGATTCTCCCTCGCTCCAAAAGACTCAAGACTTAGTACACCTACGTGTCACCAAACCTGGGACAATTCGTCTCGAGTACGTTCGCGATCAACACAACGTCGACGCTCGGATAGTGTACCCAGGAGAAGTCACAGTGGTGCCATGTCCGAGCGTTCACTTCACCACCGAGGCAGGCCATGAAGAAGACGTCAGGTGCGCTGTGCCTGGACTATCCAGCGGCGCGGGTGAGGAGCTCCAGTTTGACATCGACATTTATGGAGTACCGCCGCTCAGCCTTCGATGGCACCGAGAAATTGATGGCAAGCGAGAGGCCTTTATGGTGGAAGGAATCGAAAGCTCCGAGCATATACATCATCATCACCGCTCTATGGACGACAGCAATGCGGGGGCGCGAGGCCACAGAGCTCCTGTGGAGCTGAAGGTTCCTCTAACGGCCACTTTGGACACCCTTGGGAAGCACTCGTACATCCTAGAGTCTGTCACGGATGCTCTGGGCAATGTAGTGCCCGCTGGTAAGGGTCCAGCTGCTCATACGCACGGAACAGAAGGGCAGACACATCGATCCGTGACGGTCCTCAAACGTCCTGCGGTTGCATTCAAGAACTGCGGACCCGGCAGCCCTGCACCACTCCTCATCGGCTCCCAGGCCTCCTTGAAGATCTCCGCCCATGATGCAGATGCGCTGGATGCCCCCTGGGACATCACTCTGAAGTACCAGCCACCGGCTGCGGAAGAGAGCGGCAAGAGTAAACGCAGGAAACCGTGGTTGAAGGAATACAAGACGGAGAAGGCCATGAAAGACTTGGTTGTGCAAGCGGATGCGCCGGGTGAATATGTCATCGCCGGAGTGAAGGGCAAGTATTGTGAGGGTGACGTTCTGAGCCCCGAGACATGCAAAGTCGTTGAGCGACCGCTTCCCAGCGCTGAAATCGAGTGGAAGAAGATACATGAGTGGTGAGTCCTGTTTCCAGACTGATTCATCCGTCTGCCTAGAAACCGACGCTGGACACGCACAGCTCGGGCGATATCGGTGTATCCGCTTCTTTGGTCCTACATGGTACCCCGCCATTCACAGTCTATTACCGAATGCAACGCGACAAGGCGCCGGCCAAGGACCTCTTCAAGACTTTCGGAGGCTCTCGGGGCGAGATTACAATCCAGCCTGATCATAGCGGACACTACCGTTTCGAGTTCACTCACCTGAGCGACGTAAATTACAAGAGGGTTGAGCTTAAAGGGCCTAGTATCGACCAGATCGTCCATCCTCCTGCCTCTGCGGACTTCGTGCACAATTTGCGTGGCACAACCGGAAAGAAGAGGATCAACACTTGCTCCGGCAGTCTGGTCGATGTGGATGTGGAGCTTAAGGTAATTTGCTCCCCGTGGTGTGCGTCTTACTTTGATTGACGAATCTGGACACAGGGAACGGGCCCATGGAATCTCGAGCTACAAGCCGTCGGTCCGAAGAAAGCAGATACCATCAAAGTCACTGGCATCACGACTGACAAGAAGACCGTGCATGTCCCGATTCCCAAGGATGTTGATGTTGAGGGCGGAACATTCGAGATTGACCTTGGTGAGTAAGACGAATGGCTCCGCGGTATCTCATTTGACCATTGCGTTACATAGTGAGTGTGGAGGATGCGTACGGGTGTAAGCGTGGTCTGTCTGTTCCAGGTGTTTCAGTCAACGTGCGCAGAGTGCAGGTCAGTATAATGAGAGCGTGCTACCATTGCAGCAGTCCTGACAGCGTCATCAGCCGACGGCAAGGTTCTATGGGGCAACAGAAAAACGTAACGTTACGATCCTCGATTATGAGCAAGCAAGCCTTCCTCTGCGTTTGACTGGTGATGGAGTAAGCGTCCCAAGCTGATTTCTTGCAATAATTGGCAGTTGACCCATGTATGTAGCCATGGCGTCTCAAATATCGCCGAGTGGAGGTGCCTGAACGGGTCCATTCAGCAACACTCCAATCGCCTAATGCCGAACTACGAGTTACGGATCAGGGTCTATACGAGATTATCGAGGTATCAAGGCATATCTGTTTCTGGTACTCACACGCTGAATATTGAGCATCGGGTAGGTCTCAGATTCGCAATGCCCTGGAACAGTAGTCAAGGAAGACGCTACCTACAGAGTAAATCATGTCCTGAGGCCTTCCGCCAAGCTTTCCTCGGAGGTTCAGTTCACGTACGAGCCGTACAACGGGTCGCACATCTTACCACCAATTTGTGAGGGCTTGCATGATCACGTTGACCTCGATCTGAAGGGTAAGAATATCCCATCTTGAGTTTTCCGGTGGCAGTACTCATGCAATCGGCTAGGCCGAGCACCTTTCCAGATCATGTATAATGTCGCAAGGGATGCAGAGAATGGCGGCACGAAGATCTTAGATCAGCCTGTTTTCAACAGCATCCAACCGCGCACCCGGTTCCAGTTGCACACATCCGAGGCCGCACGGATCTACTATGAAGTGAAGCAAATTGGAGACGCCGCATATCCTCTTGCGAAGAACAAGCACGCTGTGATCCCTCGCTCTGAGAGGCTTCTCTTTGAACAGCAGGTGCTCATGCGTCCGTCCGCGCGGTTCAGGAACCATAACCGCTTGTCATACTGTCTCAATGACGTTCTCACTCCTCATGATTTCTCGAGTCCGGACGGTGTGATCGTCTTGGAAGGAACGCCTCCTTTCCAACTACAGCTGTCAATCCGTAATCTTGCTGCAAGCGAGGTTCATACGGAGACTATCCAGCTTCAGGACAACGTTTGGAAGCTTGACTTACCCTCCTACACCTTCCGTTCCATCGGACCGCACCTTGTCACCATCGACTCCGTGCAGGATGCCTCGCATTGTGAGCAGGCGGTGCCAGATCCTCTCCATCGCTCAATTTGGCTGGATGTTGCCGAGACTGCCGCCATTGTGCCGTTTGACAGGAGGCAAGACTACTGTGTCGGCGATGTGACGCAGTTTCAATTAGAGGGTACGCCTCCGTGGACGATTGGGTGAGTAGTTGTAACATGTTACATCCGTGGTGAAGCTCAAATATCTTCCTGAAGATACCGTATCAACGGCAAGTCATACACTCAGGAGGCCAAGAAGTCGCCGTTCTCCATCTTGCAACAGCAACCGGGAGAGTTCACTGTCACGTCCATTGCTCATCAGCAGAAAATGTGCAAGACAGCGGTGACTGATCTCCGATACAATGTGCATCCACTTCCCGCCGCACGTGTGGGTCATGGACAAAGGATAGTGCAAGACATTCACGAGGGTAAGTTCGCTGTTCATGCTCGTGTCGTATACCTGACTCAACTTGGTTTATAGGCGACCAAGCCGAGATTGTGTTCACTCTCATCGGAGAACCTCCATTTACGTTCACGTACCAGCGTACCGAACTGACAACAAAGAAGGGAGCTCAGGGCAAAGTGCTAGAGACGCATACCGTCTCTGGTGTGACGACGAACGAGTATTCGATTTTCTCTGCACTAGAAGGTACGCATTCCCACCTAGCACCTGTTGATCTCGTTCTGACAGTTGCACGATATAGGAACCTGGACGATCACATTCATAGCCGACCGTTACTGTAGATATCCCCCTGCACCACCAGATGGTCTTGCGGAAAAATCCAGGCGTTAGGAATGCCTGAAATTTGATGAGATGATGACCTCATGCAGTATTAGTACACAACACCCCGCATTGTAACTTTGTAGCTCCAGTGCTTCATATCAGTTGAAAGTTCTCTTGCTCACGACAATAATTAACGCCTGCCACCACTGGAAGGTACAGATGCACTACACGCTAATTATATTCAATGTTTCATTGTTACTACTGCTACCACTGCGATCCCATGGCGGGGATCAGGTAACGACGGTCCCTTATACCTGAGCGGATGAAATGTAGAACCACTTTGAGACTGCGCAGAATCAAAATTTAGTGACGTGATGGTATATGAAGCTATTGGTGTGAACGTACTCGAAGGGTCGATCGGTGCGGGCGGGAGGCGAGACGCCTGAGGAATGCTGGTATACTCGGGGTCGTTCTTACTGGTATAGCCAGGAGAGTTGGGGATGGTGACATTGCGACTGATTCCACCGTCAGCATACACGTAGGACGTCACGCAATGCGTAGGTGCAAGAGACATACATAGAGATCTCGTAGGACGGGGTCTTTGCGGGGCTCTCGCCCGTGATGAGCCGGCGCCAGGCCTCGTGGCACTCGTGGATGATCTCCGTCGCGTACTTCTTGTTCTTGGCCTCACCGGAGAAGGCAAACTGGTTCTCGGGCTTGCCGTCGGGGATCTTGTAGATCCTGTCATATAGAAGTAAATTAATGACAGGCCATACATGGTACAGAAGCACGCTTACCTGAACCATTCGTTGGTGGCACGGATCAGACCAGGCAGGTGCCTCTCAACGTCCTCGATGTCGTTGAGCTTGGACGCAAGGGGGTCCTGGACGTCAACGACGATGACCTTCCAGTCGGTCTCGCCCTCGTCGAGCAGAGCCATGATGCCGAGGACCTTGACCTGCTTGACCTGGCCGACGTAGCCGACCTGCTCGCCGATCTCGCAGACGTCCAGCGGGTCATTGTCGCCGTTGGCCTTGGTCTCGGGGTGGGTGTGAGCCGGATCCTCCCAGGTCTACGGCGACACAGGCGTTTACGCGAATTTGATCAGGACATGGCTGTATGGGGAGGCTAGGCGCTCACCTGGGGGAAAGCACCGTAGTTCCAGATGTAGCCGTGGTGCGGGAAGCAGTTGCGGACGTAGCGGAGGCGGCCCTTCTTGATGTCCTGCTTGATGGGGTTGAAGGACTCCTCCTTTGAGATCTCCATCTTGGCGTTGGTCCAGCGGGGGACCTCGACGACCATGTTGAGGATGCCGTTGTTCTGATCGGCGAAGAGCGGGATGTCGTGGAAGGGCGAGACGACGTTGCCGTTCTGCTCAATGTAGACACGGTGCTCTGATGAGGTGTGGGTCGGGGATCAGCTGTGCTGGCACTCCGGACTGCAGCAAAGTGCGCACCGAGAGTGTTGGGGGCGCCGACGAGGCGCGGAGTGTACTCTGCGGGCGGAGAGTGAGCTGATCGTCGCGGGCAGCGAGGACGAGCAAGAGGACGTACGAGAGGCCATGGTGGACAAGAGGCGGGACTGCTGAGAGAGGCGACGAAGCGCGGTTGGGAGACTCATGCACGCGTCGATCCAGTTATAAAGAAATTCAAGACAGCTCCTTCTCTTCTCGGCTACTCCCTCCTCAACGATTATCGCAATCTAGATTCGGATTATCTCGGCGCTCTCCCTCATCCCATGGCGTCCATTCGTAAAGACCACCAGCGATTACATCGTAGACAACACCGAACGGCGAATCAGCTACCGTACATAACTCTCGCGTGACGCCCCAAGCTCAACTCCAGCGATTGCATTCGTGCACCCGAGACTACGCGAGCCCTCCTTGCTTCAGAATTTCCTCTCCAAGACTCAGCCGATGCTCGTGCTGACCAGACGTCGGCTTCGAGAACTCTCCGTTGAAGTCAAGCCGAAGCAGCAGGCGCTCGATATGTCGACGCACTTCCGCGTCCCCCTCGCCGCCCTTGCCGCGCTTCATGCGGAAGGACGTCTGGAATCCAGTAACGTTGGCTATGCTGGCATTATATAGCATGGATTGGGACGCGTCTGCCGTCGCAGAGAACGGTTGCTGTGTTGTCGACATCGAAAGCTGTTCATAGAAAGATCGCAGCAGGCTCTGAAGCGACTATCACGCCGGAAGGGTTAGCATCATACGATATGCAAATGCTGGGGCGCTTACCTCGTTGATCTCCGCAACGGTGGCCCATCGCTCTTCTACCAAGCTTCCCACTCTGTCGCCACCGGCGGCCAGGCTGCCTTCGCCGAGTAAAGATGGCAATATGTCTCCACCCCACCGCTCCACCTGTGCAACAAAGCGTTCGCACACTTCGAGTATTGCCCGAATGTGCACAGTCAACGCTGGGTTCGACAGCAAAGTACCAATGAGCAAGCGCTCGAGATATGTTGTGTGGATGTTCCGAAGCGTCGTGAAATCAAGATGGGATGGCGCGGAGGGGATATTTGACGTGATGCTGTGTGATGTCGGCGAAGTAGGCAATGGCTGCGCACCTGCGGTCCGCGCTACACCTCCATCTGTCCCAGAAGCAGAAGGATGAATGCTGATTGAGAGCCTGCCCCGTGAGGTCTTGCCCAGCAAGAGCTCTTTGAGGCGTCTGAACTCCACGTCAACAACGTCTGTCATCACATAGCCGAGCAAAGTCTCCAAGAACCAGTCCATCTCTCTGATTACACCCCAGCCGCACCTGAGCAGGGCTTTCCGCACTGCCAAGTCTTCCGCTGTACCACCCTCGCCAACGCCCGTGAATCGTCGTCGTTCGCGCTGCTTGCTGGATAATGATGTCCAGCACGTATGGACGCGGGTATGCGTCTTCCGGAGGGCAGACAGGTAGGCGAACAGAGCACCATAGACTTGGAGATCTGTCTGGTGTAGAAATAGGTCGAGAGGCCATGAGACGTTGTAACTCAGGACGAGCGGTGTGCCAAGCAAGAAGTCATCGAAGGAGACAGGGTCTAAAGATGATAGAGATTCGGAGAGATCTTTTGGAGGGGCAGAGGCAAACGAGGGGAGCAACGGCCGCAGAGGCCCGGAGGGTAGGTGAAAACGTAAGTGGGATAATGATGGATCATGCTGGGCAGTTGTGCCCAAAGAGGCACGGAGCAGAGCGAGTTGCAAATCTTGTTCACGGATCATGCTCTGTGTGCCGGAACGGCCTGTAAGACGCGATATCTTGAGACGCTCGATTTCTCGTATGAGCGAGAGCGCGAACTCTCCATTGCGGAGCAGGAAATAACTTGCCCTGAGGACGACTTTAAGTTAAATATGAGAAACAACACGTAGCGATGCGCCTACAGGGATTCGACTGCGACTTCGACGTCCTTGTGGGTCAGCACATTCAGCCAGAGCCACTCGCTGACCGTCGTCCTGATATCCGAGATAACGCGGTCAAAGACGTATTGGTCCGAAGGAAGAACTGTCTCGAGAAGTTTAGTATGTTCCATGGCAATGTCCCTAGGAAATTGCCTCTCCCACTTCGCGGCTTTCACCGTGCTGATCGCTCGGCCAACATAGGCGATGGAATCTCGAGATTGGGCAGAAACGCACGAAGGTATCGAGTTGTCAATGAGTTTGTAGTCGATGGTGGCCAGAGAATCTTTCGCTGACAACGTGCCGTGGTTTATGAAGGCTTGCAACTGTGACACCCATACGCGTTGTACGGCTTCGCTCAGTTTGGAGAATATCGAAGCAATTCTGTGTATGCCAGTACGCAGGCGCGCCAAAAGAAGATCTATGAGAGGCCCAGCATGCCATTCTTGATCAGCTTGTAGCTCGTCCATCAGAAACTCCAATGCGGCCAGGGGGGCGTCCCATTCTGAGAATACGGCGCGAAGGGACGACAGCGGTACGAAGGACCCGCTCGCGACAAGGTCGGGATCCCGTTTGAGAACCCGTGCTTCTGTGGTAACCACAAGACTCTCGTATTCATCTCGCAGAATCTTGTTCAGTGTCGCACATAGCGCACAGACATATATTGATGGCGAGCGCGACAATGCAGAGCATGCTGTCTTGATCCTCCGGTATCGCAGGGCAATTTGTCCGAGCGCGTGCAGGCACTGCTCTTCTCCGGGATGCAGCAACTGACTGAATGCGGGGTTGACAGTGTTCTGTGAACCAAAGAGAGAGGACTCATGACCGGCGAGGACCAGGAGGACTTCTGCGATCATGGCGCAACTTCCGCCATCAGCTGGTACACCAGGCCAAGCCTTGAAGCACGTGCGCTCACCCTCATATATAACGCGGGGGTTCAGAAATCTCGCTGGAGTTGATAGGCAAGGCTCATGGAAATGTAGGGTCGAGGATGCGCTGAACGCCGCGAGCCGAGCCGACTTGGACGCGGTCGCGTCGCGAGTCTGGCGAGCCACGTGCAATAATATGGGCGCGTCGTGAACGAGCGCTAGTACAGGAATAGCCGGCGGGGAGGAGTGCCTGCGACATTCATCGCCTGTGCTGCGTAGCATTGCACTCGTTTCCGCCATGGCCGAGCAACACTCGGGGGACGAGCCTCCAGACAATGAGCACCACCCAAACACTCTAGAGGCCACTCTGTCTCGATTGTCGCTCGACGACGCCTTTGACGACGCAGACGACCACGACGTCTCGCTTGAGTTCTCTCCGTCCGCCATCCGAGCTGCGCTGTCCAAGAATCTCAATGGCGGCGAGGACTGGCACCCTGGTCTGGACAATGCTTCAATTGACTCGGCCAAGGTTGGCTATTCCGTGGACCCAGACGCGTCAGTTTCGACATTCGATATTGATGCTAGGTCACCTCCGACACTCGAGCGTACATTCTCCTCAGAGTCGATGGACCGCCCACAGCTCACGCACTACGACTCCGCCCAAGACTCTCTGTACGATGTTCCTCTGTCCGAGAGTGTCTCTCAGGCCTCCGTATCCAGCCAACTTTCCTCTCCCCCGGCTCCCCCATCGCACCCCAACGGCCGCGACCATGTCTCCGAATTTCCTTCCGTGCAGATACATACCTCCGATGACACTCCAGTTGTTGCGGAAGTGAAATCTGAGCCTGCACTTGGCGGAGATACAAGTCTAGGGCGGACACAGCAGTCTGTCTCGCACGAAGAAGTCCGTGCTCGGAACCCGCTCTCGCTATCCTCGCCTCTGCGTGCCTCGGCCAACGCTGTGTCCACTTCCTCCCTTCCGCTTCCTACTTCTCAATCTCTTCCTGTCCCTTCCACATCCGAACCGCCAGCCCATCCGCCTTCTAATGCTCCGAGACATCGTCCCGCTCGTCCAATGGGTCCCAGCGCCCTTGATAAGGTTGTCAGTAAAACGCGGCCATCGTTCCTTCCACCCAAGGATCGTTCGGAGGACAAGAAGCACATGGCAGACTGGGAGAAGATGATGAAACATAGTCGAGTAGCCGGTGAGTAGAGCAGGACTGCCCAACCCGTACTTCAATGAAGATTGAATGCTTAGTCTATTCTCGATGACTGTGCTTCGTCTTGTCTACCCTATCTACAGAAGAGAAGCGGCGCAAAGCGCTTCATGAACGAAGGCTCGCACGAGAGAGGAAGATTGAGGAGTCCATTTCAGTATGGGAGCGCGAGATCGTACCAGATTGGACGGTTGTGCATCGAAATCACGCGTTGAGGAAGCTATGGTGGCAAGGTATACCTACCAAATTGAGGGCGACGATGTGGCAGAATGCTGTCGGGAATTCGCTCGTTCTGGGCAAGGGCAAGCCATCTCTCCTACGACCTCCCAATGTCCGAGGCTGACCCCACCCCAAGATACTTACAAGACATGCTTATCCCGAGCAAAGCGCGCGTTGTCCTCCGGTACTTTTCCAACGACTATCCTTAGAATGTTGGAAGAAGATATCGCTTGCACGTTACCCGCCCTCCATCTGTTTGCTCCAGAGACTGGGCCGCTATATCAGGATCTGAAGGATATGTTATGCGCCTGGGTGGTCTCTCGCTCAGATGAGGGCCTCGGCTATGTATCGGGCATCGCCAAGGTGGCCGCTATGATCTTGATCAACATGGCTCCGGCACCAGGTTTCGTGCTCATGCGAAATCTCTTGGAACGACATTGCCTCCGGTCATTTTATGGTGGCCTGGCGTCAAAGGATGAGGCAAGTTGGACCATCTCCAATGAGACGCCCTCTTGCTAACAGATATGCGCGTAGGTGGAAGCTTATTATAGGTGCGAACGCTTGTACCCGTGTACTGCTTGGGTGAATCTGATGGTATCCAAGGATATTCGACACGCTCCTAGCAGATGGAATGCCCAAGAGTGCGCTTTTCTTTGAGCTGACGGTGACGGTTGACTGACGCGACGCGACGGCCTAGTATATTTCAACTTCAAGCAGCATCAAATATCACCAGCAGCGTATTTGCCGGAATGGATTATACCCCTCTTCTTGGATCACCTACCATTCGAAGCGTGTGCTAGGCTGTGGGATATTCTGCTCTTGGAGGGAGATTCGTTCCTATACCGTGCGGCACTGGCAATCCTAGCTGTGCTGGAGCCGCGCTTGTTCTTTCCTGATAGACGCGAGCTGCTGGAACTGCTCAAGTAAGCATCGCCATTGATGTCGTAGCTTGACAGATGTAACTTCAACTGATACTCTTGTAGGGGCGAGAACAAGGCTGCCCTGGAGGTCGCGAGGCGAGAAAGTCGTCCACTTGATGGAGGGAAGTATGAAATATATGGCGTCGATGAAGAGACGCTCTGGGAGCGACTCGACGCCATGGATGAATGGTGGAAGCCGAGCACATGGACAAGACTTATTCAGAGGGAACTACCGGACTTGTGAGGATCAAGTTATGAGGGTTGTACGTAGTCGATTTCTGCATCGGTGTATAATTGATATCACTTCCCCTTCATGACGTGAGGTTGTCAGCCTCCAGCAGCAGGTCCGCCCAATGATGACATATGCTATGTCGGGCTCAACAAGGGCAGTCCGAGCTGTGGCATGCGTACTACAAATTCACGACGCACGAAACGCTTGAGGACGGCAGGCTAGGCCAAGCGAGTCTGCGAGGCGATCGGGTCTCGATCACGTGCCGGTGGCTGGAATGCTCTATTCCCGCCTTGCCTTCATCCAGACCGCTGCCGCTGGGTTATTGATCCTTGTCGGCCCCTTTGCCTTCTGCGTGCTCCTCGGGGTACAAGCTTTCATGACGGTCTAGGCTGAGCGAGATGGCTCGATGCGTTCCGAGTTGTCCACGCATCCGATGCTTGCTTCCCGACTCATTCCGTTTGTTGCGTCTGTCAGGCAAGGCCTTCTGGGGGTATATAAGGTCTGCAAAGTCAAGGATGCTCTACACCCGTACAGACAACGAGCACTTCCTCTTAAACATCACATACAACCTCCTCTTCTCTATCCGAAAGACACAATGTTGAGCGCAGTCTCAGGTGTCATCGCAGCTCGGGCACCGGTGTGTAGTTTCGGACCCGAATCTATTGAGCATCACTCACCTATAGCCGTACACAGTCGCTGATACTCTTCGGAGCTATTGAGACCGCTATGTGGACATATGTCTGGGCTCAGTGGCGGCAGCCGAGGTCAGTATTCGCGCAGGATACATCCTTCTCATATTCTCAGCCCATCTCGTCAAAGCTTGATCACTGGGCCTCTGCCCTCTCACATACCCAAAGGAAATTGGGGTCGATTTCGGTTTCAGCCGACCCATGCAGCGTAGCCATCGGGAATGGAGGGTTTTAGACGACTGGTATCAATTCATGTATTACTCGCAAGGCGACTGGGCGGACTGAGATGACTGGAAGCAACAGCTACGCTGTATTACGCTGTATAATCATGTACGAAACGAAAGCACTCGCAGACATAAACATACGATCACCCTTCATCTTCACCCCTACTCCCACCAGAGTCCTCGTCTTCCATATGCTCCTTCCAGAGCGCATACATTCTGCGCCTGTTGGCGTCTCGTGTATCTTGCTCGCTTGCAATCTCAAACATCTTCTTCAGCAGAATCTTCTTCAGATCCCCTTTCTCCACGACGCCCTCGGCCTTCGGGTCCTCAGCACAGGTATTTGAGATCAGATTGGGGTATTCTGGCGAAGATAAGCGCGGCCTCTTGCGGGCGGGCTCCTCATCTTCACGCTCAGGTGCCAATGCATCGAAGATAGGAACAAGGAGAGCAGACTGTATGCGCTGGTATGTTGTATTCACAGGCGTCCGGGCGGCGAGGGTGAGGAAAGGTGCGAATAGAATGGCCAGGGGAACGGGCAGGGGCGAGTCCACTGGAGATTTGGCGAAGGCTTTGTCTAGCTCCTCCAGATATATGTCTGCGAGATGATACGCTAGACTTGTCGGTACCCTGGTATCCTCCGGACTTCATCCAATGCCATTGAGTACAGCGTAACCATGAGACCAGCTGAACAACTCACCAGAGGGGACCACCCTTATCCGTCAGTATTGAGTTATACGCATCACATGTCGCACGTGTCCATTCTTCTCGAATGAGCAGCCTGAACGACGCATTGACAAATCTTCGCACAAGCATATAGTACTTGTCGATCCTGAGGCAAATTTAGTACGTCAACTTTTTCCTTAGCACAATATGCTTACCGCAGACGATCGATGGAGCTCCACTCGCGTACCATGGCTTCCCAAAATCCACGAAGGAACGCAAGAGATGATGCAGTGTTCGTTATGGTGAGGACGATCTCGGCCAGTTCGCTCGCTAACGCTTGCTGCACAAGCGGCTTGTCTGACATCCAGAAGCCTAATCACGCAACAGTATGAATCTAGGATGGTAGAGCACTACGTGAATCGCACGTACAGTAGAAAATTCCCTTCCACAACTTCGCCATCTCAGCGTTCGGAAGCGCATCTCGTGAGGGATCTGAGAGGAATGCAGCTAAGTTCTTCACAGCCTTGTCTCTTGTTTTCTTGTCTTCTGCCGCGTAAGCTTGAAAGCGCACGGTCCTACAGAAAGTATACTCACCAGTAGATGCTAGATATTTTCCTAGCGGCGGGGCCGCCGTGCTTGATGAAGCTTCGCTCGCCATGTTCAGAGTTCGGAGGAATTGGAGACTATTTTGGTTTCCGAATGCGGGCAAGCAAGTGACTGACCACGTGATGGCGCCGCCGTTGGCGCGTTAGACGCGACGCGTGTGGGCGTGGCCCGTGGGCCGCGGCGACATCGAGTTCGAGTTGGACTTGTTTGATAGCAACGCCGTGTAATATTCAGTTGCGTGAGCTCTGTGGAGCCTCATGATTATTTCAAAGGCTGTAGAGGGAATGAGGTTTGCTGTACTGGCTCTCTGTGTTAGATCAACGATATGAGTCTGAATATTTGCCTTCAGTATCTGAGACACGCAGACGTCATCGATCACCGGCGCACCTTCAGTTCAGCTTGGGAACCTGGGAGGGCGGTTGCGTTCATCTTCACCATCACCTTTTTGATCTCGAAATCACTGTTCCACATAATCCATGTCAAAGAAGTCGCCTATCACTTGCCATGGTCTGTTATCTACTGAACAATACCACTGGCAGTAGAATGGCTGACATGATCTCCGCTTAGTGTTGGACTCATCACTGGGTAAACCCGCATCGGGTGTCCTAGTACGAGTACAGGAATGCGAGCCGTTGGGCCCCGGTGTGGACATGTTCCAGCCTCTTGTGGAAGGGTATGTGTGACGGGGTCGATAATGGAGATGCGGCTGACCAAAATTATCGCTTTGTAGGCGAACAGATGCAGATGGCCGATGCATGCAGCTCTACCCTGAGGCCGCGCCTGGGCAGAGTAAAGAAGACTTTAAGCTCAAAGCCGGGACGTTGTACAAGGTGATCTTCAAGACGAAGGATTATTTTGAAGGCACGGATCGTAAATGCTTCTATCCATGGGTGGAAGTGAGTGCTCTGTGGATCCAGCAGAGACCTCTGCCTGACTACAGCCTACAGATTACGTTCGAAGTCTCAAACCCTGACGAGCACTACCACATACCCCTCCTCATCAGCCCATACTCCTACACAACATACAGAGGCAGCTGATTATCATTCGACGGCGTACAGGACATGTACAAGATCTCTGGGACAATTGGAACAGGTGTAGACTATGGGTGGCCAATAGAGTTACAATGAGTATTACACTAGATGCAGCTATGATGTAGGCTGAGATGCACAAGTCAAGGGTACAAGTCTACAAGAAATCATTCCACATGAGACCAGACTGGCAAGGTCTGTTAAGGGCTTTAACCAAGGCTCAAGCCGTTGACCGCTTCTCCAGCTCCGTCTATCTCCCGCAGCTCCCGCTCTTCATCCCGCCTTGCGCGTACCATCGGGCGCAGCACAGGACTTGCAAGCCCAATCTGCGCACGCATAGTCGGGCTGGAGAGAGCGCTTGTTGAACTGTAACTCGCACGGCTGGAGCCGAAATACGAGGAAGCAGAGACTATGGGCGAAGATGCGCCCGAGGCCGGCGTTGAAATCGGTATGGGGATAGGCATGGTCAGTCGCGGTGTACCAATACCAGATCGACAACCCAAGTCACGGAGGTGCGAAATTGATGGAGAGACGGCTCGACGCTTTGCGGACGTTGGATACGGGTCGTAGCGGTCCTCCACTTCACGGAGGACGTTAGGACCAGCGTGTCGCTGAATGATGAGCACATACTTTTACGTTTGTTGCTGCGCACGGCACTGGAGGTTGGTGGTGGTGTGTGCCTCCATGAGGATATCGATGGCGAGGCTGACACCGATGGTGGCTGCAAGCATATCAATCATAGATCGAAGGCGACGGCTAGGACGACTGACAAGATCAACATCCATAGCAACTCCCCCAGGGCTGTCCAGCATGCCGTTGTCATCCCCGTTCACGCTCTGCGCAGGCGTGACAGGTTTGGTGCTGGTTGCGGGCTCGGTATAGGCAAACGGTTCAGTATCATCGAGTTCGCCGTCGTCGCTAGGCGTGTCTTCTCTCAACGGCTCATCTTGATCTGCCTCCTCAGGGTATCGTCCGCGGCTTGAAGCCGCCCGTGGCACGCGCGACTGAGATGGTGATTCACTACACGACGCAACGAGGCGTTGGAACTGAGCCTCGGACTTGACTTCGTCTTCGTCTGGACGTGCCTCCGAGATAAGTGTCAAGATACGCGGCATCTTAACCTGCCCAATGAGTAAGGATACAGGTAGCCCAGACACGGTGAACGACTTACCGCGTGTGATAACCGCCGAGAATGCCCTCGCCCAATCGACTCAGTTGGAATGTCAATGGTCGGGAACGGCTGCGTGCGTGGCGGTGGGGTGGATGGGCTCCGGGGTCGGCTCGACCTGACGCTAGAATCGCTCTCATTTTGCATAGAAGACCCAGGGAGAGGACCCGGCAGAAAGGGAGTAGCATTGCCCGAGCCGCCAGAGGACGGACTGTCTGTCAACATCTTCACGTTCTCGCCATCTGCATCCTCGGCGTTGATGGTGGTACTGTAGCGCCGCGAGAAGGGCAGAGAGAACGATGTGGCCAGGGGACTCCGGCTGCGAGACTCTGCGAGCTGGAACCCTGCGTGTGGCGCGAGGAGGCTCGGACGACGAAAACGTAGCAGAAGCGGACTGAGGTCATCTGCAGAAACGGTGAGCTGCGAACGGTTCGTCGACGACGTTGGGGACGGCAGGGCGAACTCGGTAGTCGACGTGGGTAGCGATGGGCGGCGTCTAAGGGATTCTGTGTTGGTCATGGGTGCGTGCATGTCCGTCCGTTCAGATGTGGTCTATGGTCGAAAGGTCGACATGCAGAATTATGCCCAATGGTTTAGAGGAAGGAAAGGTCGGTGGCAGGAAAGTCACCAAGTTCATCAAATTCCCGTCGAATGAGTGCCCAAAGTTGTGGTGCAGATGGAGGATGCAACTCAGATGATAGCCCGAAGAAGCGCTGGCAACTGTAATCTCGACAGACATCTCCATCGGCGTAGCCACCATCAATGCGTACGTCCACGACATAAATACTCCGTATAACACAGTACGACAACACAGGGTCCACTAATTGTACGTCGAGGAGACAACGAAACGCCGAAGTACGAACTACTACAGAGAGTCTGTGACCAGCTTGACGGCAGTATAGGTGGCGCCGAGAAGAAGACCTGAGCGTCTGAATGTCAGAGATAATCGTCTGGCAAGAACTGGATAGACGTACCGAGTGTGCTGAAAGCGTTGACGGCAGCTGAACCGAAGAGGTTGCGCTACAAATAGATCAACACTGCAGCTCAGGGCATGAGGACGTGGTTTGATGCCTACCTTCTTCGGGTCTCCAGTGCTGTAGCCGATGGTATAGAAGACTCGGAATACGGTCCAAACACCGCACAGGGATGCAGCATAAACGGGGTGCTTCAATCCGAGGATGAGAGTACTATATACCAAGTTGTGAGAATTGTCATGGAAATTGTAGATAAGACTCACCTGAAGAGGACGGTAGGAAGATTTTCGAGCGTGTTCTGGTGAGCACCTGTCGACACACGCCATCAGTAACAGCGACATGTGGAAATACGAACGAAATTTACGTTGAGCACAGTTGAAGACCTGGGCCTGGGGAGACGCCGCTGCCTCGGCTTTGTCCGCATACACTGCAAGGGTAGCAGGGTCAATAGATGTGTGAGAAAGGAAGGTGACAAGCCATTATGCATTAACCTTGAGGGTACGGGATGTTCGCGGCCTTGCGCGCCCTTCCGACCTTGATCATTTGCCACGTTGTCAACCAGAACACGGATGTGACAGTAGCCACGGGATACACGTAGCTGCAGAGCGGTCAGCTCAAGACAGCGGCCATGGAATATTACAGCGGTCGACCTACTCGCGGGGAATGATGATTGCAGTTGCCATTGTGCTGATTGAGATGGGTTCACGAGCCAGAAATCGAGAGGTTGAGAGTGGACGTTTAGGAGACTGTTCCGCAGTTATATACCCGGAGCTACACCTGTCAGTACGCGTACGCTCGGCGCAGGCTACGTGTTTCCACGCGCTTCGAGCACCTACAATGCCGAATACCGATCGGAAAATCAAGGCTCTTACTCACCAAGCACTGCAGTCCACTGCGGTTGTCGCGTTTGTGGACGTTTGGGGCACGTGCCTACGTTCACAGACAAGTGTTTAAAGTGATCGCGAAAGAGCTGAGAGTGTACCCGCGACACTGGCAGATGCGATGCCAGCGCTAGCGAGGACCCCGGAATGTTCCTGCTATAGGGTGGCCGGCCGTCCGGACACGGACGGCCCTCTCCAGGCCGCTCTCCAGGCCCCGAGTCCGGACAAAATGTCTCAAAATGTTGCGGAAGGTCAGCCCATGGTCCGGACAAATGGGGGATAGTGGACGAGTAGTGGACGCTGGGCCAGACCGGGTGGAGCGGTCCCTGCTCTTGTGGCGGGGGATTACATAGATATATGAGAGAGCTTGCATGTTCGATACCTGCCGTAGTCTCGTATTTTGTTTTGTTTAAAGAGCTATTGCGACGCGCAGTTGCTGCCACGCCGGTCTTTTGGCTCCGCGTCCTGGCGGCCTGCTCTTGCCTCATCTAGCTGTACTTCTCATGGGCGACAAATCTGCTATTGATTGCAGCGGCCCTGACCCGGTCTTCGACAGTGCGGAATGGATTGGCAAAGGGCATCACTATCCAGTCAAAAACACACCCTTTTTCATCACACAAGCGCACAGTCAGACATTCGGACCGCCAGAACGGCTGCAAGAACTTCTTCCTGCTAGGAACCTTCCCGTTCTGTACTTCACCGCAAGGATACTTCCGAACCAGTCATTGCGCTTGTCTACCACGAAAGCGCAGACATGGTTGCGGAGACGTAGGACGTCTAGTGTTGTTACGGCGCGGCGCGGCGAGGCTAGCAGCTGGCTGGACCAGCTCCGCCAAATGGGGAAATGGCTCGGCTCGGCTTGCAGCTCCGAGCCGTTCGAGCTGCAGCTCTAATCCTTATTGAGTGTAGCAGACAGATAATAAATAACTGTACAAATCATGCCTTGCAATAGTTACAAAATATTCTATAGAACGTGCGTAGGCATTTGTCTACATTAACACCGGCTGCTACAAGACTGCCCCAGTCGAAATATCGCTGTTTGTTCAGTGCGGCCCTCTCTCGCAACCCAAACAGACGCTGATACAGACGCTCGCAGTATGCCGCAAATTGCCTAATACAGCATCTGAGTCGGCTCAATCGGCTCAGCTGCTCGCAAGCCGGAGCAAGCCGCAATCATTGGCTCCGGAGCAAGCAGCTCGACTCGGCTGGCGCGCCGCTAGTGAGCTGCGCCGTAACAACACTAGCCCGCGGTCCTTAGCGAGCGCTGGCCTGCGCTGGCCTGCGCTGGCGCCGCGCGCCGCGACCGTCCAGATAATCTGCTTTACGTCATACTCACGTGCTTGTGCAGATCGAGATCACAATAATTTCTTGTCCCAGCTTGGTTCTGCAGCACTTCGCTTCACCGTAGGCTGCTAGCGATCATTTCTCTCTCAGTATGTCGAAAAGAACCGTCACAGAGCTCCAATCCTCCTCTACATCTCACGCTCCCCCCTCCAAGAAGACCTCGCAGAGCGCCAAGCAGCAAAATGACCACCAGGACGACATGGGCGAATTTGAGGATGGCTGGGAGGACGAGTTTGAAAGCGATGAGGAAGTCGTAGATGGCGCGGAGAATGAGGGCGAGGACGGTGCGTCGAACCTCACTCTCATGTTGCATTGATCTGACGCTACGGGCACTTTAGGGATGGAGGTTGACGACGAAGTTCTGCCTGCTATTGAAGAATCGGACGAGAGGCCTGCGGCACCGAACGTGTTCATTCCCGGTGTACATCAGTTAGGCAAGGATGAAATCCTTGAGCCTGACGACTCCGTCTATATTATGCGGCATTCCATGAACGTGAATTGGCCGTGTCTTTCCTTCGATGTCCTGCGAGACAACCTGGGCGATCAACGGCAGCGATTCCCTGCTACATCATATATTGTTGCTGGAACACAGGCCGATGTTGCCAAGAACAATGACATCTCTGTCTACAAAATGAGCTCGCTCCAGAAAACACAAAAGGAAGGCGGTAAGTAAGCATCTAAGCCCTTTGCCCTTCGTACAATACTGAATGCACTTCAACAGATGATGAGGATGAGGATGAGGACGAAGATGAGGACGCCTTGGATGAAGATCCTATCCTCGAGTTCCGCTCTATACCCCATCCCGGTGGTGTGAACCGCGTCCGCGCTCAGCCTCTCCCATCCTCAGCACCCCTTCCTCCCGTTTCCCAACCATACTACGTAGCGAGCTGGGCAGAAACAGGAAAAGTCCACATCTGGGATGTCCGACCGCTCATCGAGGCGCTCGACGTTCCTGGCTATTCACCAGACAAGTCACGGACACATACCCCTGCGTTCACAATCAATTCTCACGGGCGCACGGAGGGCTTCGCCATGGATTGGGCGTCGTCTGGCGAGTCGAACCCGACCGCGCTGCGTCTGCTTACTGGCGATATCGCATCCAAGATCTACCTGACGACGACAACACCAACAGGCTTCAATGCGCTCTCTCAGCCGTTCCTTTCTCACACATCGAGCGTAGAAGATCTACAGTGGAGTCCATCTGAGGCGACGGTCTTCGCATCGTGTTCGGCCGACCAGAGCGTGCAAATCTGGGACGTGCGCAGTAAGGGCCGCCAGAGCGTTGCGGGTATTGAAAGAGCGCACGAGAGCGACGTGAACGTCATTAGCTGGAATCGTTCGACGTCGTACCTGCTCCTCAGTGGAGGTGATGAAGGTGGCATCAGAGTTTGGGATCTGCGCAATGTCAAGAAGAAGGGGTACGTCATCTACGATTGATCCGGACTGCCTTCCTGAACTTTGCATTGCAGGACTTCTGCACCTGACCCGACTCCTGTGGCAGCGTTCAACTGGCACCGTGGACCGATCACGTCTATCGAATGGCACCCCACCGAGGATTCTATCTTCGCAGCTTCGGGTGCGGACGAACAGGTCACGCTATGGGACCTTGCCGTCGAGCAAGATGACGAGGAGACTGGTGCCATGGATGACACTCCAGAAGGCGGGCGAGATGTCCCGCCACAATTGCTGTTCGTCCACCAGGGCCAGAAGGACGTCAAGGAGTTGCACTGGCACCCTCAGATCCCCGGCGCAATCATCAGCACTGCTTTGGACGGGTTCAACATTTTCAAGACCATCTCAGTATGATTGCATCTGGATTTTGTGTTGAGCCGTGTCTTCGCTCTGTCATGGAGTATATCGAGCATCCAATATTCAATATTCACTGCTCGTGACTTTCGTGTATCAAAATTCACCGGTGTCGACGGATGGACGGATGTCATTGCTACATGAATACAAACGCAGGTTAGACTGTCCATGCTCTAGCTCTATGGTTCTCGAGTAAAGGTAGAGATGAGACGTGTCGAGATATGATACCACTCCATATTCGCGGAGCACTTGGGCACTTCACTCGGGGCATGTATTTCCGGCGAAGTAGCGCGAGAAACGAGCTAGCTCGCCTGAACTGGTTACAAGAAGGGCTGTCGCACAATAATGCCTAGTACAGGCCGCTTGAATTGTTTCCCTTCGGCGAGCGAATCTGTGCGACTACCGAGTCAGGCTGCCATGTTCTGCACCATTGGAGGGACGAACCTTGGTGATATTTTTGTGCAAGATATCGGTCAAAATGGCATATACGTTCCGCAAATCGTGGAGGTTCTGACGTGCAACGTACAACTGCTTCTCGTCATGCTCCTTCAGTGTGAGCTACCATCGTGCAACGAGTTCAGGCTAAGAGAATGAAACCAGATCGAGCGAACACGAACAACATAGTCCTCGACATGAGGGTACTTGATTATCTTTGAGCATAACTTTGCTCGGTTGGCATAATTCTGTCGGGCTGCATCACGCAGGTTATATGCGCTCTCTTGCGAGCGGTGTAGCTCATTTAAGACCTCTGTGAAGGCTTGAGATGCTGGAGGTGACCTAATTTGTGGAACGACGAACCTTCTTGGATTTGGACGCCTGCGTAAAAAAGGAAGTGAGATACTCTGGAGGGCTCTGAATTGGGCCGCCCTTACCGAAATTATCGCCACTAAGTTGAGATATCTAGCGGTTAGATTTCGCTCACTCATATGTTCACGACTGCACGCACTCTTCAATCCTAGTAAACGATAATTAGTGGAAAAATATCCAAACACGCACGCCTTCACTCACTTCGGCATAGATAGGTTCACCCATAGCTTCACTTTGTCCTGCCTCACGATTTAGATACAATGATCCAGGAAAGAAATATATTCCGATATTTACGATGAGCTCGGCCAGCTGCTCGCATTCTCTCTTCATGATCTCGTGCACCTTGATGATATGCTTGTTGGCGTGCATCAAGTTCGGGTAACATGCGTTTCGGATGTCATTGCCACTAGTGAGGACTCCGTTTGTGCTCTCATCAGCATCGAGTTTGCGCTTCTTAGTTTCGGGTCCGTGTGAGTCGGCTGAGTGAGTCGGCGGAGGATAAACGGTGGGATCTGTGGAGTTTGCAGCATGGGAGGGATGAAACGGGGAGGATGGAAAGTTGGCCGAGTCGATCAGTGCTTGCAGTTCTCTGCGAGTTGAGAACATGAACGGGACCGCACGGGACAATATCTCAATATGAGGGACATTACAGAATCTGAGAGAGATTTCAGACGTTTCACAAATGGCGCATGTCATGGAACGCACTTTGGCCGGCCAAGTGACGAAGAGAACTTCCTCCGCAACGACAGCGGCCGCTTTATGGAACTCCTGTAGTTGGTTTGAGAGGCGAGTGGCCCGGAAAAACAACACCATGCCTGACCTCCAATTTGTGCGCGACGTCCTTGTCCATCTTCCTCTTGTCGGACATGGTGTATATGCGCGTTGTACGACAAGGCAGACGGCGCGAACGGTGGTGTGGGACGAGAGACTCGCACGACTGCCCGCGAGGCGACGTCAACAAGCGCCCAGATCTTGATTGCCATTCTGAGCACGGCTGAGTAAGCGCCCATCTGCGGCGACTTCTCGACGTTCGCGGCGGGCTCGAGCTTGCAGCCAGTCCGCTCCCGCTCCGAGCCCTTATATCTACTGCCTCCGACACATCACGCTTCTTGTCCGTTCTTTCTCCTCCTGACGTACATCTTGCGGCTGCTATCGCCTTTACGTGGCTTGCGCGACCCCGCTCGGCACTGGCTGTTCTAGGGTTCCCCACTCGTACTGCCATCATCTAGAATCACAGAATGTCTGCTCCACAAGTGAGTACAGGAGATCTACGTAATACAATAGTGCCTTGTGCTGACGCCGCGCAGGAAGACGATGTCATTGCAACCTTGACCGGCTTCTCCTTGGACAATGTACTCAGCGGGCTTGACCTTCCTACGGGACCCGGCCTCTCTAACCAGCTCGGTATTTCTGGCCTTCCTTCCTTCAGCGCGCAGCAAATATACAGCGAGAAGTGGGATGACCCGGACGCTGTGGGTCCTGGCGAGGGGGAGGACTGGGAGGATGAAGTGGACAAGGAGCTGAAGGAGGAGTCGGACGATGAAACAGCAGTCAAGATGGAGGATGAATCTCCTAAGCACATTGCAAAGAAAGAGATGCGGAAGAAGGTCATACGACGCTTAGTGGAACGGCCAAAGACTGTCCATGAGAGATTCCCGTCCTTCGAGAAGGACAAAGTGCTCAATTTCACTGAGCTATTCAGAGGCGTCACTGTGCAGAAGTCGCATGTGTCTAAGCGACCATTTCATGGTGCGCCAAGTGCTCAGACTGCTTGCGCTGGCTGTGTTAACTGTTCAACAGTGGAATCGGCCTATCCAAGGAAGAAGGATGTTCCGAGAGGATTCCTCAGAGCCGTAGTGGGTGATACCGAGAGACAAGTTGAGAGCAAGCGTGTAGAGCAAGTAGTTGCATCTGGCAATATCGAACAGGATTTAAGACGGGCTCTTGAGGTTCGTGACACTGTCATTACTTCTTTGAATGTTTTTGACATCTCCCAGGAACGCGAGAATTCTGCAATGCCCGCGACGTTGCCCCTACACGACCGCTCGTTTGATCTTGTACTCCTATCAAATTGGGAAGACCAGATCATATATGATCCCCAGGATGATGTCCCAGTCCTCAACCTTCCCAACCGGACCGATCTAACGACACCTCTAAATAAGGCTCTGGATTCCGGAGTTTGGACTCAGAGCATAATCTGGAGCCCTCGGGTGCCATTTCGGGATTTTACCCAGCTGGAACTCAACGAGGAGGATCTCGCTCAAGAAGAGCGCCCTCAGAGTACGTCAACTTGTGGAATCTTGTTCGAGAACTCTCAACGATTAAACATATTTGTAGCCACGGATGTCGGAAGGCCTCGAAAACGTATCAGAACCGACAATGTACCCAAGGACAGGTTCAATCTCTCCAATGACCAGTTCTACGAAGTCAGCAAGGAAGGCGGCCGACATCGTGTTCGGCAAACATTCGGTCAGCTTATTGTCGAACATGCCTATCCTGCTCAGAAGCTGCAGCTTCCTTTCGTATGCTTCCTTCCTCTCGGTCGTGTGTCGCGTATGTTGACCAGTTCTGCAGTACAAAACACGTTTGTCGAAGCAGGAAGCGCGATCGTTTCATCGACCTGCTTTACAATTCCCCTCAAATATTGAGTTGCACTTCAGCAAAGTCCGCACCGCGAAGAAGAAGAAAGATAAGGCAGGCAGGAAAGTGGGCAAGGGTGGCAACGTGGGCGAGGGTCTGCACAAGACAGGCGACCTGAGCTTACGCGATACGAGCAATTTTGTGCTGTGGGAATTCTCAGTGCGTATATCTCATCACTACTGTTTGCTGGCCCTGTCTCACATTCGCTGGAATATAGGAGGAACATCCGCCCATTATCTCCAACTTCGGAATGGGCAGCATTCTGGTGAATTATTATCGCAAAAAGAATGAGAAAGATGAACACGTACCCAAGGTGAGGGCGATGGTAGTGCCTGCTGAAGCATACATTGACAATACGTCAGTACGATCTCGGGGAACCCATTATTATCGAGCCGCAAGACGAGTCACCGTTCATGAAGTTCGGTTATGTCTATCCTGGACAAACGGTGCCAGCACTGTACAACAATTTAATGCGAGCGCCACTTTTCAGGCAGAAGTCATACCCCACCGACTTCCTTGTTATCAGGTACGTGCTTAATGTAGATATGTGTTCTCATCATAATTCACTCTGTTACTCCTAGGTCTACCGTCAGAGGGGAAACCAAGTACTACATTCGAGAAATCAAGAATCTGTTTGTGGTCGGACAGACATACCCTATCACGGAGGTACCCGGGCCCCATTCCAGGAAGATTACCAACACTATCAAGCATCGACTTCAGATTATCGCCTTCAAGCTTCTCCAGAAGAGCTCGGAAGAGCGATTGAAGATTTCCAGGCTCATGAAGTACTTCCCAGATCAGAACGAGCTGCAGATGAGACAGCGTCTGAAGGAGTTCATGGAATATCATCGACGAGGCCCGCATCAAGGCTTCTGGCGCCTTAAATCCTCCTGGCAAATACCTTCCGACATCGACATGCTCAAGATGGTCACCCCGGAACAAGTTGTCCTGTCTGAGAGCATGCAGGTCGGCCAGCGACACCTTCAAGATGCTGGTTACAGCTTCAGTGGCGAAGTTGCGGAGGATGATGAAGGAAACTTGTCCATTGAACAGCAGCTTGCGCCGTGGATTACGACGAAGAACTTTTTATTCGCGACTCAGGCGAAAGCAATGCTTAGGCTTCATGGTGAAGGCGACCCGACTGGTCGAGGTGAAGCGTTCAGCTTCGTTCGTGTCTCCATGAAGGACATCTTCGTAAAGGCCGGAGAAGATTACGAGCAGAAACTTGGTATGTCTTGTGTATTCAATGTTTGATATTCAACTCACCCCTTTTCTAGCGGAGGCTGAAAATCGACCCAAGTCTGCGCACCGATACAATGTTGCTGAGCAGCAGCAGATCTACAAGTCTGAGATCGAACGAATCTGGAAGGCACAATTCGAGTCTCTCAGCCGTAAAGACGAACCTCAGCTCAGCGATGACGAAGACGACAAGAAGATCGACAAAAAGCCTCAGCGGCAACAGTCGCTGAGCCAGCATCCTTTCTCTCCCGCCCAGTCGCCTATAGCTCACCGCGAGACTCCCGTACCTACGTCCCCCGCATTCAGCCGAGGTTCCTCTCTGACTCGCGAGCGGGAGATGAGTCTCGGGCCCGAGTCGCAGAGAAGTGTTCTGCGAATCAAGCGTCTAGTACGTTCTTATCTTGCAGTCCTATAAAACGCATGCTTAACGATTCACATCCAGATCAATGGCGAGTGGAAGACCGAGATCATCCGAGATTCCGCGGTGATCAGTGCGTATGTCAAGAGGCGGCAAGCCCTCGAAGAAGAGATGACGACCGCAGAGGCACTTGCACCCACCGGTGATGCGGACAAGGATCGTCGTGCCAAGAAAAGGTAATGCGTATTCTCGAGTAGAAGAGTCATTACTTACCCGTCATCTATAGACTTGAAGAGGAGATCGCAAGAATGAAGAAGAACCAGGAACGGCGTCTGCATAGGAAGAACGCCAAGATTGTGAAGGAGGGTGGCACACCCATGCAGTTGAATCGGCCTGTGAAGCCTGATACGACCGTGGGTTGCCTTATCATCTGTCTCGGCACCTACTAACGCATGTCACAGAGACGTTGCGGGCACTGCGGCCAGATGGGACATATGAGTAAGTTTCCGAACTGTTCGTTTGAATGCCTTTTAATCCAATGACCGTTAGAAACGAATCGCAAGTGTCCGCGATGGGCGGAGTTCAACTCCGGCCAACCTGCTCTTCCAACACCTGCTGCTACTAGTCCGCCTTCAGCAACCTCGCCCGGATCAAGCTTTAACTTCCCTGGAACATCTGAAGCGTTGTTCTCTCCCGGTGCCAACTCACTTCGCCCGCCCAATCCGATTTTGGGATTCCCTGGCAGTCATGGGCCATCACCGCTTGCGACGAGCCCGCCGGTCATGGCCATGGACGACGGTGAAGACGATGTACCACCTACACCCTCTGGGTCAGGTCCCAAGATCAAACTTACATTGAAGAAGTCATAATGTCTGTCATGCTTTCTCATGCTTTCCTCACTGCATCCCGGACTTCCGCTGGTCATTGTAGCTATATTACTATCCTAGTGTTGTAAGGTCATAAATTGTACATTATACGCATCGCAGCGGTACATCCCCTTGCTTGTCAATGAACTAAGCGCCAGATTATGTCCAGTCTATTACCTTCTAGAATGAAGCTCGTACATTTCCCCAAGTTTGCACCCGCCTATCCACAGCATACCTTTTGCTGAGGCCAGGGGAACTGCGTGTTACATCTCTCTACAATCTACGGCTACATGGGCCCAGCAGTCCGCGATCTGGAGATGCCTGCGGGTACTGTCTACCCGAGTCTGATAAGTAGTGGCTCTGTAGTTCACATGATTTGGAAGCCCTCGAACTTCTATCGTCCACACTAAAACCATTCTCCCAGGGACCTGGTACCAATATATCTTGTGCCGTGTGCGCATGCCACTATGCGTTATCTACTCTCATAAATGCCAGACCGTGAGCGGGGTCGCCATATAGCAAGTAGCCCCCCACCCAACCTCACTATCTCGACTGATGGCGTCGGATTGGAGAGAACTTGTCGCGGACAAACGGCGTCGCCAGCAGGAATCCATACCAAAGGACTGGCTTATTTCGCCTCCGCCAGAGACTGCGCTTGATGTCACAAGTATTCCTGAAGGATGCGAACTGCTCTCCCCACGTGAACTGTTGATAACGAACACGACCGACATCAGCGTGCTGCTGGAGAAGCTAGCCAGCGCTGAATGGACTTCTGTTGAGGTTACGACAGCATTTTACAAACGGGCAATCATCGCTCATCAACTGGTATGAAGTGGTATACATAATATATTGCAGACAGCTCTCAACGTTACTGATTGGACCAGGTCAACTGTTTGACCGAGATCTTCGTCGAACGTGCTTTAGGTAGAGCAGCAGAACTAGACGCACATCTGAAAGCCACGGGGAAGGTCGTGGGCCCCCTTCATGGCCTTCCGGTCTCTCTGAAAGACCAGATATGTATCAAGGGCTTAGAGACCACGATGGGTACTGTACCTTCGATCAATCTATCCCAGCTTCTGCTGATTCTGATCCTGCTAATGCAGGATATGTCTCCTGGATTGGAAAGTATGCTGATCGAGACGCTGCCCTTACCGAAATTCTGTACGAAGTGGGTGCGGTCCCATTTGTGAGAACCAATGTCCCTCAAACTCTTATGGTGAGCCCCCAGATCCCAGAACGACGGGTAGATCGGTTCTCATCACAACTGGCTAGTGGCCGGAAACCTTCAACAATGTCTTCGGGCGTACCACCAATCCAGCAAACCGCTCTTTGACTTCCGGTGGGTCATCCGGAGGCGAAGGTGCTCTAATAGCTATGCGGGGAAGTCCGCTGGGCGTAGGGTCTGACATTGGGGGGTCAGTCAAAGATCCCAAAAAATCGGAACCCATGTACTCACTTGATGTACTAGTTCGATCCGGATCCCTGCCCTCTGTAATGGGATATACGCTCTTCGTCCCTCCTATAGGCGCGTTCCTTACGAAGGTTGCGTCAACTCGATGCTTGGACAAGATTCCATCCCGTCAGTGCTCGGTCCTTTGTCCAATAGTCTCTCGGGTGTCAAAGCCTTCATGAAGGCAGTGATTGGTCAGAAGCCATGGCTGAAGGATCCTCTTGCGATCCGCAAGCATTGGGACGAGGAAGAATATGCTCTGGTTGAACATGGCGGCGGGAAGAAATTGTGCCTCGCCATCATGTGGAATGACGGAATCACCGTCCCCTCTCCTCCGATAACCCGAGCTTTGAATATGGTCAAGCAAGCACTGCTGACTGCTGGACACGAGGGTCAGTTACATCGCGGGCCACCACGCTGCGTTCATTCAAAATAGCTGTTGCTAACCGAGACTAACAGTCATCGATTGGCAACCTCTCAAACATGCTGACCTATGCCGGACCATCGTGCGTGTCCTCGCATTCAGTCTACCCCGCGTGGCTGATCTTTGCACTTTGACAGAGTGCCATATGGAACGCAGGATCCCAGCGGGACTTTGAGGTCACAACTGCGCCGACCGGGGAACCTGTCGTCGCGACTATGAATCTTGTCGACACAGGTGTCGCCGTAGCCTCTTTCCGCCCAGACAACGCTGGGATATCTGCATATGAGCTCTGGCAGGTGCAGAACACGAGGTCTCAGCTCCGGAAAGAGTACCTCGACCACTGGCAGCAAACTGCACACGTTACTGGCACTGGTAGACCGGTCGATGCCATCATAGTCCCTGGTGCTACATGGCCAGCTCCCCCTCACGGAGAATTCAAGTATGTGGCTGATATAAAGAGATCTGAGCGAAGTACTCACTTTGCCCGATACAGATATACCAATTACACCATGGTATGGAACGCTCTGGACTATCCAGCATGCATCTTCCCCGTCACGCGGGTGGATCCCGAACTTGATGCTCAGCAACCCCGTCAAGAATTCTTGAACGAGAAGGATAAAGAGAGCTACGAAATATGTATGTTTAACTCCTCCATTTCCACGCAGATCGCTAATATCGTATTCGCTAGATGATCCCGCCAAATTCTGGAACGCACCGGTCGGTTTGCAGCTCATTGGGCGTACCATGGAAGAGGAGGCAGTTATAGCAATGACGGAAATCGTGGACGCTGCTCTCAAGTCCGGCCACGATGCGAAGAAGGCGAATCTCTGAGAAACTGCAGTGTTGTGAGAAAAACGCAATCAATAGCGTTCAGTGTAACGTGTACAATATATCCCGAAGTATGCATTCTGTATTTGAAACGAAGCCGATCCTATGCCTCGTTCACAAAGATACCTGCACCACCCATTCCGCTGCCAATGCACATGCTTGTGCAAAGGAGCTTGCCGTTCTGGCGACGGAGTTCTGCCAGACCTGTGACAACTTGGCGAGTGCCCGCTATAGTTTCGAGATAAGTCAGAAACCAGTGAAGAGCACAATCGATACAGGAGCCTCACTCATTCCGAGGGGGTGGGTAAGAGCAATAGCACCTCCACTGCAAGAAAGAGGTTTGTCAACGTGTCAACGGAAACCATGGCGTTATGAGAGACAGACTCACTTAGGGTTGATCTTCTCCATGGGAATCTTCAGTTGTTGGACACAGTATGCGAATTGCGATGCAAAAGCCTCATTGATCTGAAGCGGCCATACATGAGCGTCGGTGGAGAAACATGTGATTCTATAGCGACTCGCCTCCCAGACGTCGATGTCCTCCTCAGTCAAACCAGTTTCAGCGAGAACCTTAGGGATGGCGTATATGGGGGCAATGCCCATATATCGGGGTTCAACACCTGTAACGATTCATGAGTATATACCGCGACAATCGGTTCTTCAGACCTACCGACGAAGGTGCTCGCAACGTATTTGCCGACAATCTCGAAACCCTCTTTCTCCGCATAATCTCTTCTTGCCATAATGCACAGAGCGGCGCCGTCACCTACACCACTGGCGTTGCCTGCTGTAGTGCTAGCCTCGCCCCAATCCGGGAAACCCGGCTTCAGTCCAGCAAGTGATTCTACTGTCACACCCATACGGACAGTGTCGTCCACGGAGAGGACAGACCCGCGCAGTTCAACAGGGAGAATCTCTTCGGCGAATATACCATCCTTGACTGCCTGGAAATGACTGCTCGATCAGTATATTCCAAAGATGAAGGTGTGGATGGGGCAGACCTTCTCCGCCCGTGTGTGAGATATAAGCGCAAACTTGTCTTGCACTTCCCGCGGGACTTTATAATGTTGCGCGACCATCTCGGATGTCCAACCCATGGGCTATACCACAATTCGTCACATCGGCTGATTCCAGCGTGGTTCACTTCGATCTTACCTGTACACAATCGTGGGCCTGCGGATTAGCACCAACTGCATCGACAACCTGCGGAGTTGGGCGCGGACTGGCATGTTATCGCGGTAAATGAAGAACCCCACAAGACTCGAGAACGCAATTACCCACTTTAAGGACATGCTCTCTACGCCAACCGCAACACCGAGTGATATTTCACGAGACTCAATCGCATGGGCGATGCTTCTGATCGACTGCAGACCAGAGCCACAGAGCCTATTTACCGTTGAAATGGGAACTCCGGCAGGAATCCCGGCTGCCAGTGCAGCAGCACGAGATACATAGAGCGGCGACGGAGGATGGCAAGTCCCTGCGGTCCCTGAAATTCAGTCCGGCTCACAACTGGCTGCAGTAAGCAATACATACCGACGCATATATCCTCTATTTTAGAGGCTTCTAGTCCTGTCTTCTCAAGAGTGGCCTGCAACCCTGGAGCTTAGAGCTACACAGCTGCCGCATCCTCGAACGCGCTCACTTTGAAGAGACCATTGATGAGCTCATCGACGGGCACATCCTTCAGTTGGCCCTTCTTCGCTCTACCCATAGCAGTGCGCTTTGCGAAAGTGATGACCACATCGTCTGGGTGCTTCTCGAGTATAGCAGCACGACCGCGGGTCCGCGTCGAGATTGAGCGCACAGATGGTACGGAAGCTCGCCGCACTACCTGGGAGAACATGGTGAAAGAGAGACGTGTAATGGGTCCACGAGTGAGCGTCGGAGGTACATATAGCGATCGTGTAAGGAGCCGGAATTGGAGAGATGTTCCCCACAGACTAAGATCACGACTTCGTCTCGCGAAGCGGTCATCGGGTCTCCGTGCGCTGGACGGCTTGCCGCATCATCCTCCACAAGCCGCTCAGGCGTTCACAATGGGCATACTCAATGGATGCGAGATACATGCATAGAACAGGACACTCCTTTAAACGATACAGATAGTGTATTACGGTGTATGTTGCGAGGCCAATTTATGGTATCCTCACAGTCGCGTCGTTCTCGTCGGGTCGTGTGCGTGACAGGTTGCTTAGGCCGCTCGCCGACGGCAAATGCCAGGTAGGTATGTAAAGGCCTCGTCTCGCGAAGTGATTCTGCAGCACTCAGGGCTGATATGTATGTGCACGATTAAGGCGGAGGGGACAGGCGAACTAGCGGAGAATGCCTGTGAGGTCCGTAGATAATTCGCGGTCATGAATTGAGGGACGGACCTGAAGTTTGGTTAGTCCAGAGCAACCGGCACGTTCGATTCAGAGTTGCCGCCACCCCTGACTTTCGCTTTCCAGGCTCGATTGAGACTGGAGTAGCAATTCGAGCACAGATGGTGCGCAAGCTTGGGTGAGCCGCAGCCAGGACAATGAACAAGATCTACGGCACAGACGTATGTTAAGTAATCGTCCGAAGTATAGTTCACAGCTCATACTTCGCTTGTCCTTAAGACCCTTATTTGCACTTCTCATTGCCTTTCGCGAGTGAGAAACCTTCTTCTTGGGCACAGCAAGCAGGAACGGAGGGAAGAGCTCCAGCAGGGATTGCAGACCCGGGATTGCCCAGGCAAATGGTCGCGGTGCGGCGAGCGCTGGCATCATTGCAGCAACAAGCAGAGGCTGAAGAGAAGGTAACCTGATTGCTCGTAGAAGTGAACGTGTCTGCTGCAGCGCGAGGGCAGCCATGATCGTCGCAGAGTGAGGACGGCGGAACGGTCACGGCGCGCAAAACGCGCTCGAGCGCTCGGTTGACTGCCGTTTGCGGACACAGCGGTTGCAGTCAACTCGCCTTCAGCCATGTTGCGCTTCACCCGCCCTCTCTTCAACCAGGTGGTCAAATCGTCCACTGGTATCACTGGCCTCAGAGTACACCATGACCCCCTCCCCGAGCTGAAGCAGACATACGAATCCACCCTCGCCAAGCTCTCCACCATCCCAGAGACATCCGTCTACCGTCAAGGCGTTGAGGCGCTCACACGGCATAGGCTCAACGTCGTGCAGTCTGCGAATGACAATGTTGCGGAGGTGGAAAAGCAGCTAGATGAGGGCCAAATCGAGGAAGTGCTGGATGTCGCCAAGGACGAGCTGAGCCTAGTGGAGAACATGATTCAATGGAAGGCGTACGTCTCGACCTGTGATATATGACTGCTCCCATTCTCACACATGGTGCTCAGGTGGGAGCCTCTGGAGGAGAAACCAGAGCCTGGGCAGTGGCAGTACTTTGGCAAGGCTGCGACAGCTTCATCATGATGATGACCTTACCCCATACAGGACGTGCATTCCCCTCTGTATGTCAGCTACGCGCAAGTGCGCGAATGTTACTGTGGACGGTGTTGATGCATAGCCTCTGCGCTTGGACCAGTATGCTGATCTCGTCCAGATCGCCTTGAATTGCGGGGAGGTTTCAGGCGATCATGGACAGTGTCGTAATTGCAAAACTGCTCATCGAAGGACTCAAATAGACGAGGTTGTACATTCCCAAAGGGTGATTCGCCTGCAAACAAAATATTGCAATTGTATGACGTTGTTCTATTGCGACGAACTGCAGCCGCTATCTACTGTACTCTAAGTAGATAGAAAGACCGAACGCCATAACGGGCTTCGTTTGTGCCCCGAGGAAGTTCTCCAGGACGACGGGACGCGATCCTTAAGACTAGAGTGGGGCTAAACGTTACAGGAAGAGAAGCTCCAAACGTCTTTTTATACCACCGTTGAAGCGGAGTTTATTTTTGACTTGCTGAGACCGGCAAATACTTGTGTCGAAACACGGAGGAGCACTGCTCATGTCAAACGACAAAAAGGAAAAACTCTGGAAACGCTGACAGTAGGGTTTGAACCTACGCGGGCGATGCCCAAGTGATAATGAGCAGTTCAAATCACTCGCCTTAACCACTCGGCCATATCAGCATAGTATTACTTTGTCCATAGCACAGTGTTAGTGTCAATTCTGTTCTCCCCGTCCTTACGGACGTCACCTGTCTGGTCGTCGAGGAAAGTAGCTTGCCTCCACCTTCTCTCGGTCGCGGTCGTCCAATATAGTCCCATGGATTCGTTGATTCCGTTTACCACCTCAGGATCTCTTGTAGACTGTGTCGACAGTACGTCTCCCAAGCGAAATCGAAGTTGCCCATAGCACCTGAGCTATCATTCCCTCCAACACTACCCAAACCTGTTGTCATGAGCTAGGGAAGATGCTCGTAGTCCTCAGAGATGGCAGGAAGCTCCAGGGTGTCCTGCGGTCCTATGATCAGTTCGGTAAAGACCAGTGTCTACCTCTCGTCCTGTCAGCACTGACTGCCAGACAAGCTAACCTTGTCTTGGAGGATACCGTGGAGCGTATATACCATCAAGACGTCTTCGCCGAAACATGGCGGGGACTATTCCTCATCCGTGGCGAGAACGTTGTTCTACTCGGGGAGATCGTACGTACTATCTCCCTGAGCCGGTGTCACTCAACCTTCTTGGTCCTCCAATAGGACTTGGATCAGGAAGACGAGATCCCTCTCCGACAAGTAGATTGGAGCGTCTTGGAGCCATATCACAAGCAGGAAGTCGCAGCCAAGAAGCAACGGGACGAGTTGAAAGCTCAGGTCCTGTACGACCGCCACGGGTTCTGTAAAGAGGGCGGAGAAGGAGACGGGTACTGATATTCGCGAGTTCTTTCTCAGTGTTCTCAGCTTGCTGGACGCATACCAGCGTGCTTGGTGGAATAGGGTGGCCTCAGCATTGGCAGATTCATTACGCCAGAAGGATCCATCCCGCGTGTATTTTGTTGTTGTTCGTCGATTGCATATTGCACTCATCTGCTATCTATCGTACAGAGAAGCATGCGTGACTATGCGTGATTGGAACATATGTAATGCGAAGGGTGAAATACAATGTGAAGCGGAACGAAGAGCCGAGTTGAAAGTCTACGATGGTCCATGAAATAAGAATACATGCGTGGCATTAGTTCTTCTTTTTCTTGCCCTTCTTGTTCATATCGCCGTTGATCTTCGCGATGGGCGGAGCGAGATCGTCCAGATCCAGCTTGCCGTTCAAAGGTCGCAAGGGAGACATATGTACAGCTGTAGCAGAGGGGCGAGCTTGAGGATCACCGACGTCCTCAATCTGTTTCCGTATCTCTCGCTCCTGACCGGTGAGCTTCAGGATAGCAGCTTCCATGGCTTCCCTTTCGGACTCAACTGCACCTGCCCGTAGTTTCTGCCAACTATGGTAGAAAATAGAGTCAGAGGCTACAAGGCATGACTGAGATGGAAACCTACCCAGCATGGCGACCGCATTTCTTCTTCCCTCTGCACCACCAGTCACTGTCTTCGTTTGTGACATCATCAACCTGCATGGCATCACCATTCTCCTTTGCATCCTGCCCCTGGTCCTCGTAACTCTCTAGGACACCGGCCCCAAATTCGGCACACTCTTCATCATCGAAGCATAGCCGCTGGTCCCATCCACATTCGTCCAGAGGCTCTGCGCGTGCCGTCGCCAATTGAAGTAGCTTCTCGCGCCAGAAGACAGCGTCCATATTCTTTTTCAGCTGGTCTCGACGCTGTGCAATCTTCTCTAACTGTCCGTAAAGGCGTGCCAACTCGCGCTCGATCCTGGTTTTGGAAGCCTTGACGACCTCGAGGAGAGGCGTGTCAGAGTGCGGACGTACCACGGGAGCCGCTGTAGCGTCCTCGGCCTTCGTGATCCCATTCACCTGCGCCGCGATTGCGACAGCGCGAACGACGATGCCCTCACGCTTCTCTGCGTCTTTAACGCTCTCCCAGAGCCGGTGCTTGTCGCCTGCCCAGGCATCAATGCGAGCTTGCATGTATGTCAACCCGCATTCATCGGAGCAATACTTGGACAAAATGCCTCGCGCAGGCTTGTGGCATGCATCTGATGACGAGGGGTTCGGATGCTTCAAACCAGCCAAACAGCGACGCTTGTAAGTCGTGCGAAGATGTAAATGAGGATTCCCTGGTCAGAAATGATTATCAACATCCGCTCATAACTGAAGCAAGAAGGACGCACTCTCGACACAAGGTGGACATATGAACTGATCGACCAGATCAACCTCCAAATCTGGCATGTTCACGCAATGCGTATGATACCATTCGTCACACCTGCGACATAGAACTGTCAACACAGGATTTCGTGGGACCGAAAATTAGCGTACCGATCACAGGCGATCATCACACGGTCTTCATCATAGCTGGTTTTGCATATGCAATACAACTTGTCATCCGCCCTTTCTTCCTCTTTCTCCTCGTCGCCCTTGCCTTCCGCTTCGGGAGGCGCCGATACACCGGGCATCACAGACGCGGATCTTGACCGAGTAGGCGTAATAGTCGCGGACGCAGCGCGTTTGTGACCCGACCCGGGCATAGGAGAACCTTTCTTTCCCTTGTTCGCGAGAGCGGGAGTGGTAGCGGTAAGAGTGCTGGATGCGGGGCTAGGTGCAGCAGTTACACCATCTTTGCCACCTTTCGCCTTCGGTTTGGGCGCAGTCGCCGCCGGCTTCGCTTTTGGCTTTGCTGGCTGCTTCGGCTTCGCGGGAGGCTACACACGAAGTCAATCAGATTGCATTGATAAAAACCATGACAAAACGCACCTTCTTCGTCGCATCTTTCTTCTTATTGCCATTGGCTGCACTCGCACCTTCTGCCTGAGCGTCCTTCTTAAGTAAACTGCCCTGGGTGCCCTCTTTAGCAGCTACAGGGCCAACGATGGGCGGAGGCGGCATCGAGCTCCGGCCAAACTCGGCGTGCGACGCGGAACTCGGGCGAGCTGGTGTTGCATTCACAGACAGCTTGCCAGGCTGCGTTGACCCCGCACGCGGCCGAGCGAAAGGTGCTTTCTGCACCGGACGGGACGAATATGACAAGCGTGGCCGGTCGTCCACAAGGCTGAGTAGCTCGTCCTCGACATCGAGATCCATGGGATCGTCGCGCGCAGCAGTACTAGCATCGGGCGTAGTGCTGATTGCGAGATCCAGCTCCAGATTGACCTCGGAGTCGTCAAGTCTGCCAAGGTGAGGCGCCGACGCATCCGCGCCATCTAGTTCCTGCTCAAGAATGGCAAGGGGGGATAGTGTCCTCGTCGGACTACGCGGTCTCTTGGGTTTCTTCGTGGCCAAGGAGCGGGCAGGGGCTCGGAACTCCTCCGATGCCTCCTTACTCCCTTCGTATTGAGGGGAGCGTTCGGAAGGCAGAGATCCCGAAGCTCGGGCTTTGTCTTCGTCGGGAGACAGTGGGCGTTTAGGACGTGGAGGTGAGGTGGCGGAGTAGTGCTCTAGCAGCCATTCATGGGGATCTTGGTCGCCCATTTCGATTCCCTCCGCTCGGCTGAGGTCGTCCCTGATGGCGTCCTTATCCCGCTTCTCTTCCTTCCTCTTCGTAGTCGATCCTTCGCGCATCTTCTTTTCCTGCCCTTCTTTCCGTGCCTCATTCTCGCGTTCCCTGTGGTGTGCATTTCCGAACTTCTTCGTCATCACAGGCGGTTCCGTCTTGACTGTGGGCCCCACATCCGTTACCGCTACGCTGCATTTTCCAGGCACCTCCGTCGCTTGGTTACCCACCGTGTGGGGGTTGTGCAAGATATCGCGGAACGTGCTGTCAGGACTTAGAAGTACATCTGCGGAAACCACCTGTCGTGTCTCGACGACATGCGATGCAGGTCCTTCCAGATGAATCGAAGAAGCTGCAGGAGATATTGAATGACGATATTCCGCCGCGGCACGCGAGTCGAATTCCCCAGAGCTGCGCCGTTTTTTCATGGGCGGCTCCCCATCTAGGTCGCGTTCACCTCTGGGAAACGGTCGATCAGCGCGAGTATCCTGAACGTTCAACCGTAAATCGATTTGATTGACAGGCGATGTGGTAGGTGAACGCGGTATGTAGCGGTGATGTGGGACTTCGAGATGCGCGTTGCCTCGACCAAGCGCAGGGCTCTTGATGATCAATGGGCTCACCTCCCTCCTGCTGGAATCTCCTGCAACAACCTCGCCGCTCAGCCTCCGCCTCTCCTCTGTCGCAGCTTGCACAAGGGCTTCCAGACCTCCAAAATCTCCGGACGATGGCGAGAGTACAGGGGACGTCTTGTGAACAATCGTTGGCAGGGGCATCGCCGTGTTGCCTTGAGGCGATACGACTGAGTCTGGGAGAGTGTGGGATGTAAGAGAGGTGGGAAAGATACGAGGTTGTATTGACCGGAGAGGCGCAGATTGATTATCCTGCGCGTGTGGCACTCCAGGGATGGAGCCAGCCAGGGTTGACGCGTGTGTAAAGGATTCTGGAGAATGATAGGGCTGCTGAGGACTAGAATATATCGGTGAAGCCTGTTGTTGCGCGTAGTGACGGTTGACGGGTGATGCGGAGATCGGTCGTGACGAGAGGGCGGGAGAATGGGACGGATGGCGCGGTGGAGGTAGACTGTATGCGGAGTTAGGCGAGCGCGACGGGGAGTGCCCTACGGGCGGAAAAGGGAGCTGCTGCGTATACGAATAGGAGGCCAACGCTGGCTCAGACTGTGCACTACGGGAGGAGGACGGCCTGGCAAGCAGATGCAAATTCTGGGGCGAGTGTGGCTGCTGCTGATATGGATCTGATATTCTGCGCGACGGAATGTAGCGTGACGATGATTCGGCTAGCAGATGCTGACGTTGGCTGGAGCTCTCCGCAGACTCATATCCGTGGCTGGGGCGCGTCGCCCCCCTGAGGATATCCACCCGGTCCTCCTCGCGATGCAACGTATAATCCAACAAGCCACTCGTCAACAGGCCCCTCGTCGACGTTGTTGGTGGCGTGCGCGGATATTCTGCTGAGCGTGGCGACGGCGTGTGCCGCCTTATGTGCACGGACTGCAGGGACAAGGGTACGACGTCGCGACTCGATTCATGCCTCACATCATAGACATTGCTGGTACTGTGAATGCCCGAGGGTGACTGACTCAGTCTGTATTCATGTGAAGGTTGAGGCTCGGGCGGAGATCGCAGGTGCGCGGAGGAGGATGAGGGGAGTGGCGGGGGAGGACTTGAGAGTGGCGAGGAGTGCGGGGGGTCGTCGGAGCAGAGAAGGGAGGAGATGGCAAGGCGGCGAGCAGCCATACGGGTGTGCTCGACGAGGAGATGGTGGTGAAGGAGGAGGATGCGAGAGGAGGAACGGGACGGCTAAGGCAGGGCCGTCCGAGGAAAGGGCGCGTCTGAACCCCGCACTTGTGGGTCACGATGACATCCCACCCTGTCTCACTCCGCGCGCCGGCCCCTGCCCATCATCCTCGCTGCCCTCCGCCGTCGTTCGTTCGCTCGCCATCGACGCCCGCCTCGACGCCGGCACCTCTCGCCGCCTCTTGCATCCAGGGCAGCCCAGCTGTCAGCGCTAGCAGTGATGCTGATCCGGGGCAGGGCATGGTCACCGGGTGGCGAGATCGCGGTTGCGTCTCGGCAAGACACCGCATGGCAGCGACATATGAGCACAGCGCAGATCAAACCAGGCCTGACTTCGCAGCCCACTCAATGAAACTCAGCGCATGCGAAAATAGACCAGCAGACGTCACGAGAGCCATGCAGAGCACAACAATATATTCAATGAGGCGACTGTACAACGAGACATTGCGACGCAACCCATACAGCAGCCACGAAGGGCCAACTGCTGAGACTGATAGCCCCATCCGCAAGGCATGAGCGCGCCGCACCCAAGTCCCATCGTTCACAACCATACGGTCTCCTTGATCTCCAGCCCATTTGGACGGTCCCGAGGTCCTCGACCCACACCAGTCCTGTAATGGCGGGCGAGTCATCGTCGAGATGCTTTTGAGGGCTGCACGGGATGTCAGTCGGTGCTGCGGACGCTGAAACGACGACGGGCACATACCTGTGTGTTAAGCGTTTGGGAGACGCACTCGCCCGGGGGGCTTATAAGGAGAGCGAGAAACTATACAGCCGCAGAGAGTGGCTTGGCGAGACCCCTGGACGCGGACCCGGGGTCCCAGTGAGCTCGCGGCTGTGTCCCACGCTTCAAAACGACTCTTGCCAGCGCTCGTCAACTCGGTCGACAGTCCACTCGCCGTTCAGGAAACGTCCCTCCTGATTGTCCACAAAACGGGCCCCGTCCAATATGTCGGTGGCCAGCAAAAACCAGTTTGCGCTCCTGGAAGGTCCGTCCCAATCTCCCACTTTTCACCCCTCGCATGCTCACTCAAATTCTTACCTTCCTGGATTGACCTTTCTGCGACGCTGTTTCTGAACTACCCTCCACCGTGCCTTAGACGAGACGAGCTCGCGCCCGTCCACCCCCGTCTCCAAGCCTGCGCCCACTAAGGAGGCTGCGCCCGCGTCTGCTCCCACTACTCGCGGCGGTCAGCGTGGCAAGGCTGGTCCCGCCTCCCGCGGCGGACGCTACTATCAGCGCGGTGGTAAGAAGCCCTCCCAGGAGAAGGAGAACCAGGATGGCAATGATGAGACTACTGGCGACGTCCCCCGGAAGTGTGAGTCTACGGAATCGATCCCTTTGTGCTTTGCATGAGCTTACAGGCCTGGATCAGCCGAGGGTGAAGGCCGTGGTCGTGGCCGTGGTCGAGGACGCGGTGATCGTGCGCGGGGCCGCGGTCGCCCCTTCGACAGGCACAGCCAGACCGGCAAGACGTGCGTCTACTCTCAAACCGAGATGCGATGTACCCGGATGTTAACTCGCTTCTTTCAGCGACTCTGACAAGAAGGTCCACCAGGGCTGGGGTGGTGATGAGGGCAACACCGAGCTGAAGACAGAGACTGCTGCTGAGAACGACGCCGCTGCAGAGCAATCTGGCGATGCTTGGGGCGTCCCCGAGACTTCCCAGTGGGATGCCCCCGCCCCTACGGGTGATGTCGCCATCGAGGCCGAGAAGCCCGTCGAACGCCGCCGCAGCCGCGAGAGGGAAGTTGAGGAGGAGGACAACACCCTCACCCTGGACGAGTACCTCAAGCAGCGCAAGGGTCTTGAGCTTGTCCCCCAGCTGGAGACTCGCAAGGCTAACGAGGGTGATGACTCCATCTGGAAGGATGCCGTCGTTGTCACCAAGAAGGACGAGGACGAGGCCGCATACTTCGTCGGCAAGGTACATGCTCCGAGTCACTGGATATTTGTCACATATTGACCTTTATCCCGCTACTGCTTCAGGCCAAGGCCAACGCTCCCAAGGTCCAGAAGAAGAAGGAGGAGAAGGTCTTCTTGGAGATTGAGGCCCGCTTCGAGCGTCCCTCCCGTGGCGGCGCCCGTGGACGTGGCGAACGTGGTGGTGAGAGGGGTACTCGTGGCAGCGGTAGCGGCCGCGGCCGCGGTGGCAACCGTGGCAGGGCAAACGGTAGCTCCGGCCCTGCTCTCAACGTCGATGACCAGACGGCGTTCCCCTCCCTGTCTTAGGAAAACGTCTTGAATGTGGCCGTTGGCGGTGTGCTGACACACAGGCTCCTGCTAGTCGATCAGTATCACGGCAAAATGAAAGCGGACACGCAAGCTACGATTCGTGTATAATCCTGTCACGATGCCCTTGCGTGGTCCGGCCATCCCAGCTCTGTTTTCCTCGACCTGTTGCATACGTAGCTGCATTTCGTGTCTTCCATTTATTTGCCTGTCCGTTGTGTCTTTTATCAGTGTTGCTCGATCTCACTCATGCTCTTGCCCCCGCCCGTCCCTTGATAGCGATTCTGATCCTTCAGCACGATCGTCCGTCACATGAATGAAGCTATGACACTGGTATTATATTGGGGGCTTACTATAATCAGAGTCTTTGTAAATGCATAAGGAATTGCTCGTGCTTGTTGCATTTCTGAATCGTGCATACTTGTGTCCCTAGAAGCGGTTGCGATCAGCGGCAGTGAGAACGTTGACAGTGCTAGATGGGTCATAAGCCTGCAGTTAGGTTGCGGTCGCGAAGTTCACGATGCCCACGCTAGACACGAGGCAGCCACTGACTCAAGCCGGAACCGCAAGGGCGGGACCCGCTTAGCCAACATTTCGGCTCGCGGCAACGGTACGGAAAATGATAGACAAGATATACATTGCGAGGCACGGTGAGTTCAGAAGTTGGAGTAGCGGAAGGACTCCTCCACTAATTGTATCATTGTATGACCCTACCGCAGGCTTTCGGCTCAATTGGGTGACAAGCAATTGGTATGCCGAGGGTATCACTCGATGTGATAACGCGCACAGCTCATCTGCTTACTTCCTGGCAGGAAAAGCGAGACAGGTAAGTTCCGCAGTCATTTCCAGGCCGAGACGAAGTGCTGAAGGGTCACTTTGCAGGTGTCCCGCGAGACCCACCACTCGCTGCGTTTGGTTTGACCCAAGCGCAAGAGCTTGCGGATTACTTCCTATCCTTACCACTCGACGAGAGGCCGACGGCGATATTCTCTTCCCCGTACTGTGGGTCAGAGTGACCGTATATTATGATCCTCTGCTCACATCTTCTAGACCGTTGCCTGCAGACTGCTAAGCCTACCGCGGTTGCCCTCGGACTGCCAATTTATGTAGAACATGGTGAATTTATTCGTCCCGGGCATGCTACACTAGCTGATGCCGTGCTGTATATTAGGACTCTCCGAGTGGTATTCCCCAGTAGTCCCGGAGACGGGTCTACATCCGCGTCCACCATCAGCCGCAGCCCTCCGTGCATGGTTTCCCGATATTGACGACTCATGGTCCTCAATATGGTACCCGTCGCGAAAGGGAGAGGATGTAGACCAGGTCCACAACCGCGCGAACGGCTGTCTCAGTGCGCTGATCAGTGGGGTGGAGCATAGGTTTCAAGACCAGCACAGGCGGATCCTCCTTGTAACCCACGCTGCAACTGCGATCGCCTTGACTCGGGAGCTGGTTGGCAATAGAGACCTTGTGTTGCGAGTCGGCTGCTGTACTCTGACCGAGCTTACTCGCCGGCCAGACAGCGCAACGATGGTCGGGGAGTGGGAAGCCAAGCGCCTCGCCGACGGGAGTCACTTGAAAGATGGCTCACAGCGAGACTGGGGCTTCGAAGACATTGTCGTTGCGAATGGCAAAGTGTGTTATTCTCATGTTCTTCCTACCGTTTTGTTCATGTCGTGCATAGGTGGTCGAAGATCAAGGCTCCCCAGGTACGGAGAACGATGTTGACGAACCAATCGGTTTACAATCGATGAGCATGAATTCACGAATGTAACCTCAATTTATTGCTATCAGACAGTAACAAGATCTAGAACTAGATGCAGAGATATACAGGGTCCATTACATGTTACATTGGTCTTTAGCCAATACGTCGATACCCAGTTCCCCCTTGTCCGTTGGTGCGATGGATGACAACTAGAACGTCACATATGCACTCGCATAGCTAACGCTCGAGTCGTGAACGGACACACATTGGCTGCTCTGCTCGTACCTCACCCATTTCAACTTTGGTGCCTTGCCTTCGCGCTGTAGTGCAGTCAAAGCTCCCAACAACACACCGATCGGATGTCTTCCACAAATGGTGTTCTTCGTCTTGGCCAGGTAATCAGCAAAGTTGTGATGGGCCTGACTCGCAGTGAAGGGAGGCATAGTGAGCAGCTCCATTGCCTCATGATCAAGAGCGGAAATGGATGCGTGGATGGGATGTTTAGACAGTAACGCCTGCGAAACTCCAGTCTGAGCGAGTCGAATCGGGGGCGTTGGGCTGGGCGGTGGTTCTGCATAGTAGAATGTGTAGTGGAACCGAGCGCCCCTGCCGTATGAAGATTGATCAGACAAGCCTGCGGTATAGTGCAGACGGCTCACCAGTGGCAGAAGTCACTGGACACTACACAGAAAGTGTCCTCCCTGGACAAGAATGGGGCCAGCACGGCACCAAACGAGGCTTCCTTCTCTCGATCGATGGCTCCCACCAATATCGGGACGATAGATATATCACGCCTGGAACGAGCTCATCTCAAGCAGTGACGGAATGCAGATAAGTGTATCAGCCTACCCTTCGAAGACCTTGCGTATGTACGGCAAGTGCATTTCTATGCTGTGCTCATCCTCGTCCGTCTGACGGTCCATATCGCTAAACTTGCCGGTATCTCTAAGCTCCTTAATGGCTAAAGCGGAGGTTAGTCAGACTGCTGCCCATTACACCTCATGAAACTCACTGTCCAAGTCTAAAGGAAGATTACCTATCGGAGTCTCATACTCCTTGCATTCCGAGAGGGCGCAGCCGTCCAGATAGACATGATGGGAGGGGCCAAGAATGAAGACCCGCTTACTACAAGCAAACGGTCAAGGCCCTGGAGCCGCCGCATAGCGAGATCGTGCATACATCCCGGTGGTATCAATGCTCTTGTATGCCCATGCGGCAGCGGGGCCAGAGTACGAATATCCTGCGTGTCTGATCATACTGTTGTGAGCTTCGTTTCGCGATTGAGAAGACTACCATACTCACGGGGCTATGATCGCTTTGCACCCCTTAACAGGCGGCGAGAATTCATCTTCATCATCCGGCTTCACCGCCTCCAGGAAGCTGGATAGCTCGGAATCAAGCTTGCTGTCTACCCGCAGCTCATTATCGGAGCAATCAGCGAATATGTGGCTGAGGGCTTACTGCCGCCAGTATACCACGAATTGGCATGAGTAGCTCGTCTACTGGGCCGTAAGTCTCTTGCAATAAGATATGATTGCCAGACACACCTGACTGCCATCGCGTTTCCTATAGTTGTTGACAGTAGATAGACCTCGAGTGAAGGAGGGAGGGGGCAATCGCCTCGAGCACGTGGTGATACCCCTTACTAGTCTCAGTCCGGAGACGGTAGTTTAGGTCATCCTCTGGGCGTCATATACTGAGAGCGCTCTAATGAGAATCGGTTTGTTCACGACCCATGGTCTCCTTGCTCATAGGATGTGTTAAAGGGAATAAAAGGTTTGACTCAGAGCAGCGCAGTCACTCGATCAATTCCGCGGTCTGAAACATGTCGCATGTTGCTTTACCAGCATGGATGAATGGAATACAGGGTGAGAAGAGAATATAACATAGCAGACGAAAGCAGAAAGCGACGACCGTTTACTCCTCAGACCGCAGGCGGGCCGCGGCGTTCGTGACCTTGACACCCAGAACCTTAGCCCTGTAATGTAAGCCGAGAATTGATTAGGGTCATCCGATAGATCATGAAGAAGTACACACCTCTCCAAGATCGCGGTGCGCTTGAGGCTGCTGACGTTGTGCGCAATTTCGGCAGCGAAGTTCTTGTTGTGCATGAGGAGAAGGTCAACTTCCCGCACATTGCTGACAAGGAGCTTCTTCAAGCCGTTGGGGAGAAGATGGCGAGTCTAGATCATTCATATAAGGTCTCTGAGTATCAACACCATCCGAACTGCGTCGTCTCGTACCTTCTTGTTGCTACCGTACCCAATCTAACAAGAATGCAATGAGACACAGCCGTAAGCATTGCTAAACGTGACACGTACCTTGGGCATCGGGAGCTGCCCCTTGAACCGCCGCCTGACGCGGTTATCAATACCCTTCGGCTTCCGCCATGCCTCCTTCACGCCCTTGTAACGGTCGGATTGGTGGCGCCTATGCAACAAGAGGAAGCCATGAAGTCGCTGCAACTCAGATATAACGAGGAGACACACTTGAAAGGCTTCGTGCGCTTTTTGACGATGGTGATGCTGGCCATGGCGGTCTGACGAGATCGGAGTTAGTCTCAAGGAATCTGGACAACGATTGCCAGAGATATCGCCGACATCCGCTCCGGAGCACAAGGTCAAAGTGGTAGCATTCGATTGCCAGAGATCTGCGCTTTCAAACTGGCATAATAGAGCTCAACTACTCACCGTCTTGAGGATCTTGAGGAGGGCGACAAATTTGGAGGTCAGTGGAGGGACAGCGTGCGAGGAACTGTACAGCCGTAGAGAGTGGCTTGGAAAGACCCCGGGGTGCGGAACCGGGGTCCCAGCGAGCGCGTGGGTTGATTAATTAATCCCACGCTTCAAAGACGACTCTTGCGTACCGCTCGTCGATGACCTTTGACGACTCGCTCGATAGTTCACTCGCTGTTTAGTAAACGTCCCTGTAGCGTCCCTCTGGATTGTCCCCAAACGAGCCCAGCCAGTAATGTCGATGTCTAGCAAACCTCGTTTGCACTCGATAACTTCATCATGTGATCACTGATAATCATCGTGGTACTCTCGTGCACTGAGTCTGCGATGAGTAGATGCAACGCTCTTTGTTGCGAATATTTATAAGTGCAATGGCATCAGATACTGCTCGAAACGGGCTTCGCTGCGCTTGGCCTGGACTGGTTGCATTACAGCTGTTTGCTAAACTATAGACCAGTCTGGGAAAGTTTCGGCTCAGCGGACTTTGGAAACTAAGGCGCTCTGCACCTTGCGAGCCTAGAGCTGACCTCAGACCCAGACGAAGTATACCTGAGAAGATTACACAGCATAGTTGCCCTCAGCATTGTCATTTGATAGGTCGTGTAAATATGTTAGTAATCTTCAAGAGTACCTGTGTATATTGTTGCAAGCAGGAAGCTTGTGCCTTCTGCCGCTGAGCCTTCCGGCGAGCTGGCGCTCGGGAGACGCCGAAACCAGTAACTCGCCGCAATTCATGGTCTCCTCGCCATCTTACTTGTTCCTAAACTCTAGCATAATGGACAAATGATGAAGACCAAGACAAGGCAATCCTGAGAGGGAAGCATTCCCGAGGTACTAGGTTTGCTGCGGCTCGCAGTATACGTTTCCGCCACAATTTGAAAGTCCGCTCAGCCGAATCTTTTCCAGATCAGCCTGTAGTTTAGCAAACAGCTGTACGTCGCAAATTCTCAGGATGCTCCGCGCGAGGGTCCTGTACAATTGAATGGCACGACATTGCGCGAAGACGCCCCCTATTTTGAGGTCTATCCCCAAGTTTTGTAGACGGTGACCTGCGGAGCATGTTGGGCCCTGATCCATTTCTAAGGACTGCGATGCAGGAACCCACAGAGTCCCTGGCGTACGCAGTGCTGGGAATTCCGCCAGCGTGCACCCCGTTCGTCATACGGCAGAGAACAGTACTTCAAAGACAGAGCGGTACCCGAAAAGTGGGCTCTGATGGGCAGGCATCAATGCAATGCATGACATATATAAATATTTAAGGGGGATGTGCGGGCGAATCACATGGGCTGGGCTTGCGCACGATAACACCACGCAGAGGCGCTGAGGACTTCGTGCATCGTGTCTCATGGAGAGGAGCTTCCTCATCGCATGCCTCCATGTACATCCGCCCCGAGTACATCGTCGACGAGGATGAGGGATCCGAGGAGGACTCGTACCTGTGGGTCGGGGGCACCCCCCAACGCGGCGGGCCTCCTCCACGCACGTGCTCCAGAATCACAAAGCAGCCGCCGTTCCGTTCAACCCGTTCGAGCTCAGCCCCACCTACCGCACGCAACGGCAAGCGTCCCAGCCGCCCGCTCGACCTGGACGGTATCATCTCTCACGTCTCGCACATGCTTGCTGCCTCTACTGTAAACATCTCCTACGACGATGACGACTGGATCGCCCCCGCACCGACCTCGAAACTCTACAGAGCCGCCAGCATGGGCAACAGCTGGGGTGTGACCTCAATCGGCCGTGGCTTCAACTGGAAGAAGCAGGACGAGGAAACAGACTCCCCGCTGTCTGACCAGCCCCCTTCAATACTGGCAGAACAACAGATGGCTGCCAACAAGGAGACGAGCACGATCAACTCCCAACCAACATGGCCTGCCCCGCCACAGCCGCCTCCAACTTCACTCCTCAGCAAGGCCGGATTGGCCAACCCGCCTCCATTGACAACCGCTATCCCTGTGCCCATATCCACGTCCACGAAATACATTAATGCGCCTATGACGTGTTCGCCGACGTCCTCGTACCCTAGCTCTCCTCGTATTTTATCTCCTGCGGCCTCCTCGCGACCACAGTCACCAGCGACCGTCGCCGCCCTGGCTGGGTTTACCCCATTATCTCGCTCTCCTAGTTCTCCGCGGCTCGGAGGAACACCTCAGCGGCCGCGTCGTCGGTCATCGCAGCAGCGCGTGTCGCTCATAGCGGGACGCGTCTCAATAATACAAGTAGAGCCTCCGTCGCCCCCGCCAGATGGCGGCCCGCAAAAATTTGTTCGTGCGAGCAGTGCCACTAGTTTCCTTAGCATGGCGAGTGACACTAGACCGCCGTCACCCACGTCGACTACAGCCACGGAACGCAGCATATCCGAGTTCGTGGTAGAAAGGGAGATTGGTAGAGGTGCGTACGGTCTTGTGAAGAGGGCCAGGGAGATGAAGGATGATGGGACCTTGGGGGTAAGTTTGATCTGCTTCAAACGCGTATTCACGTTCCGATCGTTTGTTGTTTCCAGCCGCCGCTGGTGATTAAGCAGATTATCAAGTCCCGGATCCTGGCCGACTGCTGGAAGAGACATCCAAAGTACGGGACCATCCCGATAGAGATTTACGTTCTGTCTGCCATATCCAACACGCAATACGTATTGCCGCCTCGTCGGCCTTGGGACCCTTCCCGTCTTTTACCCGATCCTGACCAATCCTGGGAGGAAGGCAAGATTGTTAATGGGCATCCCAATATCTGTCCACTCTTGGATTTCTTCGAGGACACGAACTACTATTATCTCGTTCTACCCTCGACAACGCCAGACCCGAAGGAGGGTGAGCCACCACCACCTTCAGATCTGTTTGACTTGGTCGAGATATATCCGAACGGTTTGCCGCCGAGTGCTATCCGAAGTTATCTTGGTCAGATAGCGGATGCAATGTGCTTCTTGCACTCCAGGGGCATCGGTGAGTGCCTCGCTCGTCTGAAATTACGTCCATTTAACCACCTGCTCAGTACATCGAGATATCAAGGACGAGAACGTCGTTCTTGGACCTGCGGGCAAGTGCGTTTTGATCGATTTCGGAAGCTCCGGATTGGTCAAGAAGGGTGGTTGGGACACTTTCAGTGGCACGTGAGTTCATTTCGCGCTATCTCTCTGGATCAATATAGATCTCTCATCGCTGCACGCAGGCTCGATTACGCGGGTCCTGAGATCCTGCGTGGTGAGCGTTACTTCGGCAAGGAACAGGATGTCTGGGCCTTCGGCGTCGTCGCATACGTGATGCTCGTCGGCGAGTGTCCGTTCACGACAGCTGCAGAAGCTCAAGAGGGCCTCGAATCGCCGTTTGCCAACGCAGCCATTGCTCTGGACGAGCGATGTACGGAAGGTAAGGAGAAGGAGGGTCAGGAGGCCGACGGGGGCGGGGCTCTTGGCGATGCCGCGGCGCTCGTTCGGGCCTGCTTGCAGGTCGATGTGAATGCCCGGCCTACCTTTGAGAAGATTTTGCAGAGTCGATTCTTGAGCGGACGTGACGGATGGGGCCTGGAGGACTAATCGCTCATGGTTGGAAGCAATTGTGCCGTCCACATGGCTTGTGCGTGCATGAACTTCCATGCGATAAGAAGTGCAGAACCATAGATGCTGACTATCATCTCGTCCTGCAGGTATGTTATCGATGGCGTGGGACGGCCATGAGTTGTGTGGGACCCCTGCAAGTTGATCGTTGCGGCCTACCCTGCTCAGCGCTGTTCATCGTCTCTTCACGTCGTATTTATTCGCTACTGCATTCACACCCGTACTGTGCTATACATCAATGTCTGTCGACCACCGCATTCTGTCTTCATACCATCGCACAGCTCACTGTCATATTAGGTAGTAGATAATTGACGCTGTCGAGGCCTGCCCAATGCGCGAGTTCGAGCGTCCAATGAAAAATTTTGAACAGTTTTAAGAGACATTTTACGGCCGACTCCACTCAGGCTGTGTACTTACAGAGCTATGCAGCATGGATCTGTAATTTTTCTGGATGCCTGGTTGGCGCGGAATGTCGAATTCCGAGAACATTCGAGCCATGACATTCGCGCGGCGCTGGGATTATTTGGGTGGCACCCGGGGTAGCATTCGGCCCCGGCGTGCCACCGGCCGGCCGGCCGGAGCCTTGCAATCTGATCAAGCACATCGATGGATCGCTAAAATTTTCGTGCCCGTGCGAGTACATAAACCTAAACACTCCTCCACCCAGCTTTTTCCCTTACCGTCACCTTCTCACCTCTCGTCCCCTACATCCTCTCTTTTCACGCCTTCAAGTGAGTATCTCGCTCTCTTTCCTCGCTGTCTTCGCCCTGGATCGTCTTCCCTGCCTGCGTCTCTCGATATGACTGCGCGAACGCGCGGCAACAGCGACAAAATGGCCTGACGCTGATCGTTATCGCATCTCGAGAGGTGCCAGGGCGGGAAGAGGACGATCGTCCCTTTCGCCTTGCTTCGTCGTGAGCTTGTATTGATGGTTTCATTGCGCAGACCTCCAAAAATGGGAAAGGAGAAGTCCCACGTTAACGTCGTCGGTATGTAACTATCACATTTTTTCTTCGAGTATCTTCTGACTCGTCCGCAGTCATCGGCCACGTCGATTCCGGCAAGTCGACCACCACCGGTCACTTGATCTACAAGTGCGGTGGTATCGACAAGCGTACCATCGAGAAGTTCGAAAAGGAGGCCGCTGAGCTCGGCAAGGGCTCGTTCAAGTATGGTAAGTCAAATGACTGCGTTGCTATCGGCGCATTGGCGACTGACACAAATTGCAGCTTGGGTTCTTGACAAGCTGAAGGCCGAGCGTGAGCGTGGTATCACCATTGATATCGCCCTCTGGAAGTTCGAGACCCCTAAGTACATGGTCACCGTACGTGGCTTTGTCGCTTGTTTTCACGGACATTGCGCTGAGAACAGTTTTCTAGGTCATTGACGCCCCTGGTCACCGTGACTTCATCAAGAACATGATCACCGGTACCTCGCAGGCTGACTGTGCGATCCTCATCATTGCCGCGGGTACTGGTGAGTTCGAGGCTGGTATCTCTAAGGATGGTCAGACTCGCGAGCACGCTCTCCTCGCCTTCACCCTCGGTGTCAGGCAGCTCATCGTCGCCATCAACAAGATGGACACTACCAAGGTTCGTGTGATTCTCCTCGCTTCGCCTCTCCTTATCTGATCGCCATTCTTACAGTGGAGCGAGGACCGCTTCAACGAAATCGTCAAGGAGACGTCTACCTTCATCAAGAAGGTCGGCTACAACCCCAAGGCGGTTGCGTTCGTCCCCATCTCTGGCTGGCACGGTGACAACATGTTGGAGGAGTCTGCCAAGTCAGTATACGATTTCATCCTTGTATTTACGCTTACAATGCTGACTGTATGGGTGTTGTTCAGCATGACGTGGTACAAGGGCTGGACTAAGGAGACCAAGGCTGGTGTTGTCAAGGGCAAGACCCTCCTCGACGCTATCGACGCCATTGAGCCCCCCGTCCGTCCCTCCGACAAGCCCCTCCGTCTTCCCCTTCAGGATGTCTACAAGATCGGCGGTATCGGCACGGTGCCGGTCGGCCGTGTCGAGACTGGTATCATTAAGGCTGGCATGGTCGTCACCTTCGCTCCCACGAATGTGACCACTGAAGTCAAGTCCGTCGAGATGCACCACGAGCAGCTCGAGCAGGGTTCCCCCGGTGACAACGTCGGTTTCAACGTCAAGTAAGTTTCTTGTCTAGTAATAAACTTCTGTTTTATTGACCTTTTCCCAGGAACGTCTCTGTCAAGGATATCCGCCGTGGTAACGTCGCCTCCGACTCTAAGAACGACCCCGCCAAGGAGGCCGCATCCTTCAACGCCCAGGTCATCATCCTTAACCACCCTGGCCAGATCGGTGCTGGTTACGCGCCCGTTCTTGACTGCCACACCGCCCACATTGCCTGCAAGTTCGCGGAGCTCATCGAGAAGATCGACCGCCGTACCGGTAAGTCGATCGAGGCGGCTCCCAAGTTCGTCAAGTCCGGCGATGCCTGCATTGCCAAGCTCGTCCCCTCGAAGCCCATGTGCGTTGAGTCGTACAACGAGTACCCCCCTCTCGGTCGTTTCGCCGTCCGTGACATGAGGCAGACCGTTGCTGTCGGTATTATCAAGTCCGTTGACAAGACTGAGAAGTCTGGTGGCAAGGGTAAGTTGTCCATGATCCTCGTTTTTGCTACATCGCGCTGATTGTTGTTGTTTACAGTGACGAAGTCCGCGGAGAAGGCGACCAAGAAGAAGTAAACTGTCTAGATCGTTGTTGCTGTCGTTCTCGGTTTTCTGCTCCTTCTTGCTTCCTTTCCCTCGTCCTATCCTTCGCATGGTATCCGTATCTGCTGCAACTGTGTCAATGTCTCATCATCTGTTGTATTCTCGATAACGAAGACACCAACGAGCGGTCATGTCGAGTGTCCGTCGTCGCTGTACGTTCATTAATGTCGTGAGCAGTTGTCGGGAATGAGAAGTGGCATCATTTGTATCGATAAACATTTGCGTGATATGCCTATAGACGTACCCGCGATGAAGACAACGTCGTGAATGTCGACCGTTATCATACCCGCAGCTAATAACTATGTAGCATACATGCTCACGACCGTTGTCATACCCGCAGCTAATAGCTATTTAGCATACATGCTCAATATTACCACTGCCCTGAACTCTCGGTCCTAAATCTCTGCCAATCGTGCGTTCAAAGACCTCCAACATGAACGTGAAGAGTGATCTTGTCAACGCAGCGTCCCATCGGCCCTTGGATGACTCGTCGCGAATGAATGCATGTTGGGCCTGCACTTCGAGCCACTATGAATCACCGTCAGGACGTCAGGCTGCTGCTACTCAGGAGCAGGCTCACATACCGTGGCGGTAACATCGGCGTCCTCGAGGGTCTTCCGAATGAGGTCTCGGCCCTCCCGAGGAACGTGTGTATCCTGTCATCGGACCTGCGTGAGCGGCCCCCATTCACAGTCCAACATCGATGACGGACCTGTTTCCCGAAGATCATCTGGTAGGATAGGAGGGCCGTCAGTACAATGACCGCCTCCGCACTTTGAAACAGGACATACGACAAGTTCGCCTTTGCCAGTTAGGTCGCCGCTCCGCACGCGCACAAGCGAGTCGTCATTTTTCCCCTTGCCGAGGCTAGCGCTGTGAATGTCTGTGGCGAAGAAGCATACGGACGCGAGAACTCTGGCGTCGAATGCAGCCTACAGGCGAAGGATAAGGAATCGGTGAGTATAAGATGGACTGTTAACCATGCGGCCTGTACGTACACGGAATGCCTGGGATACGGAACGTCCATGTCAATTTCATTTAGAAGGCGAGTTAGCGCACCAGATGTCCGCCGAGACACATGCCGGTTGCTGTTCGTCTCGTGAGGCTGACCCTGGCACCGTGTAACGGCGATACGTACCAGCAATGCGCCCGTTACAGTTCTCGAGTGAGCTTAGCAGATCGACCGAGAGCTTCGCGTCCTAAGTGGCACCATCAGCATCATGAGGATGGATCTATGGCATGATTTGAGACCATGTGCTTGCCTCATCATAAGCCGCGAGCTCCTTCTCGATCTATAACCGCTCGGCTTGAGCTACTACGCAAAATCAAGGATCGCCTATGGGCGTACCTTGTACTTGTTGCCTCTGTCGGTGCCTACAGGACCCAGAGTGAGCGTGCACCTCCCTCATGGGCCGCTATCCTGACTCGCCTTCCGTATCGTACGGAATGGGGTCAGGTCCCTCGAACTCGTGATAGGTCGATGGGCACGCTGTGTGCGGTGTGCACAGATGTCAGCATGGGGAATACGATGCAGTGATGTTGCACATACCGACGACGTATCCATGACTCGCGATCTGGCCTGCAAAGCGTTCCACAGGGCCGGTGACTTGATATATCTCGCTATTCGATGAGTGTCAGGGAGCTCGGACAGATATCTCGAGCGATTATTTGCACCTGAAACAGACGACACCTGATGAACAGCGACATGTTACACCGGCGCACAATATCAGAAAATGCAGGACATCAGTTACCCACCCGGGAATTTGGCGTGTGGATATTCGGGGACACTGGGAGAGATCACGAAGATCCGGATAGGACGACCCCCGTCGAGGGCAGAGGGAACATCGTGGTATGTCTTGGTAATAAGCATGTTCACTATCGACGACGACGAGCTCTGCGTCGAGCGTGAGGTGTGAGAGGGTCCGAGTCGCCTGCGGCCTCCCGCGAGAGGTCCGACCAGGCACGTCCGGTCGAGGCTCGATCACGTGTGTCACGTGGGCAGCCAGGAGCGACGAACGTGCGCGACGAGAGAGCAGGAACGCCTCGAAACCTCGCCCGCCATGTCTCCCAGCACTCCGACTTTTCTCCTACTAGTGCGCAGCCACAGACGAGCAGGCTACAGCAGACATGGCTCTCCCCACCATCAGGATACGCCAGGTTGGAGAAAGGGACCAGAAGCTGGCGCGCTTTCTCGTCGGAAAGAGTAACATGGAATGTCTAGCAGTCGCTAACAGTCGAGGTATGCGAGCTCGTCTGTACCGTCGTCTGCTATTTCTGACGTGCCATGATAATGCAGCGTATATATACCCGACAACACTGGCTCTCTGGGTCGCACTCTCGTGCATGTTTGTCGAGCTCATGCATTGGTGGCCCAAGCCTGAGTATGGAATGTTGGGCTACCTCAGTCCAATACCAGCTTTTGTGTCCATGAGCGTACCTATCATGTTCTTATGTGACTGGCAAGTGTTTCTCTCAACCTCGAGTTATTGGAGATACCGACTAAGACTTTCTGTCCATAGGTTCAATCGCTCCGTGTTCGAGGATAGGACGAATCATATCTTGCGCCGACCAGATCTCGTGGATATCCCAAAATACTACTCGCGCTCCCCTGCATCCGGTTTCTGGTTTCTCGAATACGCGGACAACCCTATAGGGCTCATCGCTATTGACGCGTCCCTCGACTCTATGTCCGACAAAGCCGTGCAACCTAAGCAAGGCTACATTCAGTACGAGAAGGGCACCTCGTCCACCGCTACCATCCGGCATTTCTTCGTCGAGGAACAATACAGGAAGGCCTCGATTCAACAAGATCTTGTGGAGCATGCTGTTGACCATGCATTTGCGGCCGACAAGGCAGTGCAGAAGATCCGTGTCCATGACACGCCCTTGAAGGACTACATAACCAAGGTTCTCAAGGAGCTTGGTTTCCGACTTGAAGAGAAGACGGAAAGGGTGGGAATCCTTCGGTGGCAGGATTGTATTCGGTCTCTGGACAGGGCGCATCGGAAGCCGTCGAGTGAGAAGCGTTAAAGTAATTGAGAGGGAGCGCGAATATCTTTATATCACCTTGCCATGCTAGAACACCGACAGGGTAATTTGCTTCCTAATTTACAGTGTAGATTCTTCTGGTATATCCCGATCCACCCCACTGCACCTCCCTGGATATATGGCCTCTTGATCGTCAAATTAGAAAGTCACCAATGGCCTGTGCTACTTGTTGCCAATGCCCGTCTCTCACAACGCAGTCATGGTTTGCGCCTTCGATAGGAACGACCTTCGCGGCAGGTACTCGTTCCTTGATCTTCAGGCACTCCGAATAGGGTACGACCTCCTCAGCGGTTCCCTATTGTCTCACGTTCAGATAAGCGTGCGAGGTGCATCACTCGAGAGAGGCCTCACGTGGATGAGTTCGACCTGCACAGGCTCCCCCGATGTCGTGCGGAGATCCGGTAGTTTGGTAAAAGCCCATTCAAGGCCACGGAGAGGACCGTCCTTGAAGCAAGACTCCATGCTCGTCTTGTAGCCCGGTAGAGACTCCGCCTGGAGCTTGCGAATCTGTGATGCAGAGATATCAGACTATATCGCTGAGTGGCAGGTAAGAAAGCTGACGCCTCCGAGTATTGCCAACGGATCGGTATTGTCCCTCTGTGAAGTATGAGTGACTTGCCCACTCGACATAGCGACAGCCATTAGCGTACATTCGTGACCCTGAGCTGCTGTACAAGATGTGTAAGTAATGCAGGTTGTTACATCATTATATACGACTCACTCCCATCATACCAGCGGACGCCGTTAAGATGACCTTGCCCGCAAGAAGATGCGGAAACGTCGCCGCGAAGGCGGCTGCTACACCACCGCCCTTTGGACACAAAACACAGTCCAATGAAGACAACCCGGATGACACTGGAATTGAGACTTACCATCGAGAAGCCCACGAGATGGGTGGTGTCCCAGCGCAGATACTGCAGCAACAGAGCAAGCTGCGTGATGAAGAGGTTCGCATTATACACCGTCTTCGGGGCTTCGGAGTATCCCTTTCCATAGAGGTCTAGTACGGCCGTATCCGTCAGTGCACCGAACGCTAGACGATGCGATCTAGAATACTACCGTATAGCAAAATTCTGCATCTGCGTTCAGCTAGGTACGGTGCGATGAGCTTCCAAGTGATACTTGGAGTGGAGATCCCGTGAATGAGAACCACCTAGAGAGGTTGAGCACCTGTGCAAGCATCGCATCAAGAAAGATAGTCCGTAGCACCATACTTTAATGCCGTCCTCGGGCCCCAGAAGCCAGTACCGGGTTCGGCCATACGGGAGCTGAACATAGTTGCCTGTGATGCACGGGAGTAGGTCAGCGCCCTGTTCCAAGCGGCTAACCAGTAAATGGTGCTGCCATTGGGGTACAAGTCCTCCGGATACACCTGTCGAATTGCAGCGGATTTCGGCACGGCCTCCAGAGATGGGTACACGGGGAACGGAAACTGTGCCCAACCACCCATCAATCATTTCGCAAACATAAACGATATCATTCCAACGCTAACAGGTGCAGGCTCTGGCGCGGACTCAGACGACATGCTGCCCAGAGCGGAGGAGCTTGGAGATGGAGGCTGAGGACAAACCGCCTGGGAACGGCGACGGAGCCAAAGATGCCGTCTCTCCTTCCGTCTATTCTCGCCAGCTCGTCCCGGGCCCAGCAGCAGCCGTTCCTGCTCCTGCAGTCGTCCCTCGCACAGTCATGCCTCCCGCTGATCCGCGAGCTGGTCCGCCAGAGCCGTAGCGGCGCTCCGGGGACGATTCTCCTGGTCTGCCTCTTGCATCCGCCGTCTGCGCTCGCGGACCCATCGGACCTGCAGTCCGAGCATGTTCAGGTTCTCGACTGGACGGATAGAGTCCCAGGATACACAACAGAATATTCAGATCCTAGAGAAGAGGTGTTCTCCCGTGTCCGGGCTGGTAAGTGCATGCCGTAATGAAAAGAGTTAGACGAATTTGACTAAGTTCGGGCAGCCTCAGCAAGGTCGTTGACCGTCGTTATCGACTCTGTCGACACGCTACTTTCGGATATCGGGTCTCTTTCTAAAACCCAACAGTTCCTCTGGGAGCTCCTCTCGATTGTACACACACGTAGCAGTGAGCAAATATCTTGTGGACTCCTCGTAGCGCGTCTAAACCCTCGCAGATCCTTCGCGTCTGGTACTCCACGTCCTCGCGCCCTCGCCCCTGATCCCCATCCTCACCCAAACGAAGTTCTCCCCGAGCCTGTCCCATGTGACAGCGCACCCACTAGCTCTGCTCACACACATCGCCTCCGCGTACCTTACGCCCCCGCCGCCATCCTCCCCCGTCGAGAAGTTCTGGCGCGTCTTCATACCCATCGCCGAGCGACACTACGAGTCTGAGAAGCTTGTGTACGGCCCTGGCGGCGAGGGCAGTGGGTCCAGAGACCTCGTGGTGGAGGTGCTTGTCCGCGGTGCAGATGGCTCTGGGAGACGGCGTGCCGTCGAGCGTGTCCTGGAGGGTTGGTCGAGTACGGCAGGCCCGTGCGAATTGACTTCACTCGAGAGCTTGAGGGGCCTTTGGACAAGAAAGGTGGTCGAGGAGGTATGGGCTTAATTCATACGCGAGAACTGAGCGGTATTGACGTCTGTTCAACATCATCTTTTCGCAGAGCGGACCGGATCCTACGCAGAACCTCTCATTCAACCTCAATCTCACGCCTGAGCAGCAGCAGCTGCGTGCGCAGGTTCCCCTTCCATACGCTCACGAGGGTGAGTGACTCTTTCCGAAGGTTGACGTGGTCTCTGACACATATTTTCAGGTAAACCTGCAGAGCAAAGGAATGAAGCAGCGCAAGGAGCAATTTTGTATGATCCAGACTCCGCAGATGACATAGATGACGATGATCCAGACGAAGATCTGGATATCTAATATACTATTTCCCGTTGCGCTAGCCCATGATTCACTATGTATGGTATTTCTTACTTAGAACTCATCGTCGAATCCGTCGCAACATCGCGCCATGAAATTAATCGTGTATGTTGTACAACCTCAGAGAAAGTGCCGATACAAAAGGTAAGTTTACATCATGGTTGCAGCTACACCGAGACGCTACCTACACCTACATTATGGAATGCTACAGTTGAAAGTACGGGCTACATGGTATGCCAATACCAGAGTTCCACGTCCAGACGAAATACAGAACAGTGAGAAGTTGAGAACTAATGCAAAAAAGACAGCGGTGAGAAGAAATATGAAACGCGAAAGTTATCAAATAGGGAATACCGTCTACATCCTTCCCGACTCATTCCTCGCCCTGGTCATGATCTCGTCGAACTCCAATCCAAGCGCACGCATAAAGTCACGTTCCTCCTCGCGCTCCTCCCTCTCCCCCTCGTCCTCGTTCGAGCTCACCATCACGCTCATTTCCGGGCTCAGCTGTAGCCTCATGGGCGGGGCATTCTGCACGCCGTCCAGGCTTCCACGGTGCGCCACATAGATCGGCTCGTAGTCGCGCGCGATCTCGAGCTCGGTCGTGCTGACGCTCGCCGACGTGAAGTCGAGCGTGCGCGCGAAGCTCATGCTCTCCAGCTCCGAATCGGGTGCCGACTTCTGCCCGTCGCCGAAGCTGCGCGAGAGCACTCCGAGGATGCCGCCATCACTGCTGATCGTGCCAGAGCGGAGGCGGCCCCTGCCAGTGATAGGTTCTCCGCGACAGTCCGCGGGAGAGCTATCATGGCTGCTTGCGATGGCGTTCGCAGAGTCGTTGGGACGCTTCTCCGCTGATCCGGAGACGACCTTTGCACCCAAGCGCATGACAGAAGACAATGAGAAGCCTCTCGCCCTTCTTCCAGGTCGCACCGGTGTCGGGGTCTCCGTCTGCGCAAGCAAGGGCTGCGAGTTACGACGTGCGGTGCGTACTTGCGGGGGACTGGGCGGAGGTGTCTGCAGGGGCTGGCTCATAGCGCGAGCACGACTGGGTGTGATATCGGCATCGACGCTGTCGACCGTGATGCTCTCTTGCGGTGCGCGAGGTCTGCTCAGTGTTGCCAACTCCGACGCCCAACTATGGATGTCTTCGCGCGCCCATCCTCCGGCAGTGACGCTCCTCGACCTCGCCGCCCTCTCTCGCGATCTGCGCTCCGTGGCGCTTTCACGCTTCTGGCCAGGGCTCGTTCCTCTTGCATGATGTACAGGAGGCGGTATGGGCGGAAGTGGGGGAAGAGGCGGGTGCGGTGCGACTGTATTTCGTAGTATGTCCAGCTTGGACCTGGAGAATGCGGATGAGAAGGAGAAGCCGGGCGACTTGCGGACGTCGGGTGGGATGTTCTCCTTGTCGGTGAGAGTGCCAGGCGCTGTCCGAGTGCGCTGGCGATTCGTGCGGACAGGCGTTGCAGGCAATGTAGAGGCGACGAGACCACTGTCACGTCGGCCTTGCTCAGCAGGCTGAGTCCTCGCGCGAGCATGCTGGAACGGCAACGAGAGACGCGGCTTGGAATCGTTGCTACTGATCGGTAAGAAAGACTGCCGGCGGTCAGGTTCAGTGGAAGTGGCCAGGTGGCCGGGCAATGGGAGGGAGTGGCGGTGAGTGCGCGCTGCACGAGAGGAGGGTGATGAGATTGTTTGCTCCTGACGGTGGATGAAGATAAGCTGCGTGCCTCTATTCGAAATTTTTAACGCATATACTCACTGGCCGATACTCCACCGCGGTGACCGCGGTAGTTGTTGTAGTCTTCACCCCAATCTCGCCCGACTGGAAGCCCTCGGAACCGGATTTGGCTGTCTTGAGGAGATTCCAGAGGCGACCCCCGAACTTCTTGACCTTGCTTAACGCCTTGCCCTGGCGGTTTCCCTTTACCTCAGGTGTCGCATTCGGACTGGGGCCGACGTCAACCCGGCTGCTGATGGTCCTGCCACTAGCAAAGTCCGAGAGAGCAGGAGCCGTACGACGGCGAATATGCTTTTCCGTGATACTGGCACGGTCGAGCCAGTCTTCGCAGCCGCATGGGCACTTATTAGCATAGTTGCTCCTATGAATCTGAGGTATAGCTGGAATTGTCGATGAAAGAGCCGCTAGCGCAAGGCTCGTCGCATTGGCGCTTCTGCTCGTGCGAGAGTCATAGCAGGCGGAGATAGAGGGAGGTGTGTCGCTGATGAGCCTAGTGTCTGAGTGGGCAGAATGACCTGAATCTGGCGTGGAGAAAGAACCTTGCGACCGCTGGGCGGCGGCAGCAGCAGCCATAGCGAACGCGTCCAGATCCGCCGAAGAAGCGGGCGAAAAAGGTGACATAGTACCGCCATGCGTCATAACACGGTGTTCGCTCAATCCAAGGCTATTCTCAGACGGAAGTACCGGTGAATCTCCCTTGGGGACCATGTCGTATGAAGATGCGGTAGATGATACCATGTGGCGCTCATCTTGAGGGGTCGCGGGGGCTACAGTAAGTAGACCTTCAATCTGAGATACGTCATGCCTGGTTGGTTCAACAACGAGCTCTTCTACGTCTGCCTCTGGGGATTCAATGGAGAGGAAAGACATTTCGGAAGAGGTGCGCGATCGCGGAGAGGTGGGCGGCACGGGCGGTGTATCGTCGTTGGACAAGAGTGATTGCTGCGATAGGCTGGAAAGAGGCAAGGGTATTGGAGGAAGGTCTGATGGAAAGCTGGAAAGCGGTGGGTCGAGGTAAGGGGAGGGGGTGTGGATTGAGTTGTGAGGGCTTGTGGGGAATGGGACAGTGCTGACTCCGCCCGCAGGTCTAGGGGAGCTCGTGAAGCGAGAGAAGGGAGCATGTTCGCGGGCAGAGTTCTTGCGGGAAAGGCGACGAGATGGGTTAGCGGGCGATGGCCATACATGGGACTGCACCAAGTCGGGCGTAAGCACGTCATCCGATGTAGTAGCAGATGATTCCTTCGGGTGGATATATGCGGTCAGAATCCAATACGAGGTAGGGAAGCATTCGCGCAAGCCCACCGTTGCCTCTGACATGTGCGACCGCAATGAAAAGTCTGCGCTCATCGGGGAGCGAGGGCATCCAGGACTCTGCGTGGATCTCGCGTGTTCGCCGACCTCGTGCGGCTCATGTTGCGCGATAGGAGATTGTCCGTTCTTCACGGTGGCCTGACGCAGCACCTTCTCTGCGCTTTGCTCGGTGTCGCACCAACCTACACCATTGTTTCTGCGGGTAGTTTGCACCTCGGGTATATCATCCTGGCTGATGGAGTGCACACTGGCAGGCCATGCGCCGGGAAAGAACGGCGTGCTGGAAGACATGGTGGAGGCGGAGAGGGGGTTGGAGGGCGCCAACATCGCGACTCTGGGGAGATGAGAGAGGAGACGGGGACAGTGGGAGGCGGAGGGCCGCTGCATTGGCGAGAGACCTTGTGCATTTGAAGTAAGACACCTTCCTATTCAGGAGAACGGGTGTCGGATCGCAATCGCCATCATTCCCTCCTTCGCTCCTATCCCGCCCACTCATTCTTCCGCTCCCCAAGCAGCACAGGAACCCTGCCCGCAAAATGGAACAGCTCCGAGCCGCAGATGGTGCCCCGCGCCATGCCTCCACCCGTCGGGGCTCGCGTACCCTCCGCGCGAGTGGCTTTCGAACGACTTTACCATTCCTGGATCTTTCTGAAACGAAGCCCGTCAGCGGCGTGCTTCTCTCCGCCGCCGATCTTCTCAAGCGCTTGCCGCGTCGATCTATGCAATTGAGCGAACACTCCAGGGTGCCCGTGTCCGCGGACAGTGACGCCGCTCGCTCTCAGTCTGCAATGGAACGGCATTTTTACTCTGCATTCTGAGCATCTCTTCGCCTTCCAATCCAAAATGGCACTTGCAGTCACGGGGCTAGCCGGCTTTCCACCAAATTGCGCTGCATCTTGCGCGAGAGGTGCGGACATAACACGGGTACAAAATCAAGTTTGAACAGGTGTCACCGATTGCGCGATATCCAACATTATACGAGCCTAAAATAATTCCAGAAGGGTACGCCAGCGTGTCAATCTGCTCATAAATCTCAGTCCGGTCGCTCTCCCGATATCCATATCCCTAGCTCGCTCACCTGCAGGGTGGTATCGCTCTTGGTTCATTGAGTATCTGTTCTGTCGATAAAAGCTTCTGTGCTCGCAAACTTCACCTTGATCTTGCTGAGCGGCTGCAGCACCGGGGACGGCGCCTCGTATTCCTTCTCGTCCCTTTGCTTCTCTCGCATCTCCTTCTTCTCTGTGCTGGGCGTCGGCAGCACCGTGACAGTCATGATGCCCCTCTTCGGTGGGTCTGGCAGACGCGCCTGGCGGCGTTTGCGGCGGCGCCGGCAGCACGAACTATCCTCGAGCTTGCTCTTGGGCCACTTGCCAAACGTCGTCCAGAGCACGAAGCCGATGAGGATGAGGGTGCCAAAGACGACCAGGCCCACCATGTTGCGTCGCCCGAAGCGTGCAATGTTGCTCATCGTGAGCGCGTCCGTCGGATTCACGGTTGGATTGGGGTGGCCATTGTCTTGGTCTGCGCCGATAGCGGGCCCGGGGCTGACGGAGGGGTCGCATGAGGGGAAGTCCGTCGGGCAGGAAGTGTCATTTGTGTCGCGGTGGAGGATGTACATCTTGGCGGGGAGGTTGTGCGGGGTGTCCGAGATCTTCTTGAGTCCTGCCCCGGATTGCGCGAGGCCGTTCGAATTATAGTTGGGAGCAAGGACCAGACGCAAAGTTGAACGTTGAACAGCGACCACGGCACTTCTGTCTCGGTCTAGACCGCCAACTCGATCAGACGGCTGACAACTTGGTGTCGATCGCACCGTACACAACTGTATTCTATGACAAGACATTACATGTTTTCTGATACACTGCCAATCGGTCCGCATTCAGCCTGAAGCTCACCCATCCACTGCCATGCTCACGGCTCCAGCCGCTTGGGGTCGCGCGGGAAGAGCGATGCACGGCGAATGTTGTTGAGCTTGAGGAAGAGCATGAGCACACGCTCAAGACCAATACCACCTCCACCGTGCGGTGGGCAGCCCAGCTTGAATGCGTCGAGGTACGAGCTCATCGACGCGGGGTCGATGCCCTTCTCACGCATCTTCTCCGCGAGTAGCACAGGGTCGTGAATACGCTGTGCGCCGGAGAGAATCTCTTCCCCGCGCATGAAGAAGTCGTACGAGTTGGACAGTGTCTGCAGCAGAGGCAATCAGTGGGTGCTTCTTGTGCAGCGAGGGAGAAACTTACGGGGTCGTTGGGGTCAGGCATGGTGTAGAAGGGACGCAGCTCCATCGGGAACTTGTCGATGATGAAATAGTCAGTATCGTATTTGGCACGCACGATGCGGCCCAGGCGCTTCTCGTTCTCGGTGCTTTACGATCTGTTTAGTAAAGACGACAAAACAATAATATCCGGACTCACTTGATGTCGTCCAACACCTCTCTCGGGACACCGTCCTCCACAAGGAGATCAACCGCCTCCTTGAACGACAGCTTGAGCGTGCCTTCGGGGCCCTCGCGCCACTTGAACTCGTCCGCAGGGAACGCCTTGCGCACCGTGTCGATCTCGCTCGCATAGCGGTTACGCAGCTCGCGGAACATGTGCAGGAAGAGCCCGTCGAGCAGCTCGAGGACCTCGTGGTAGTGCTCCTCGATGGCCATCTCGAGATCGAGCCCGATGAACTCGGTCATGTGCCGGTGCGTATTCGAGTCCTCCGCACGAAAGACGGGCCCAATCTCGTAGACGCGCTCGAAGTCGCCTGCGATGGCCATCTGCTTCGCAAGTTGCGGCGATTGGGCGAGGAAAGCGTTTCCTGAATGCAAGGCGCGGCATATGAGAGAAAGAAGCACGTAATAAGAGAAGGACGCACCCTTGAAATAGTTGACCTTGAAGACAGACGCGCCAGATTCCGTGGCAGCGCCCTGCAGTTTCGGGCTGTGAATCTCGATGAAGCCCTTGCCATCGAGGTAGTCGCGGAAGAGATGACCAATGCCATGTTGGATTTTGAACACCGCCTGATTCGTTTGTGTCTGGGAAACAGAACCCGTCACAAATGCAAGGGTTATCGCTTAATGCACAACGTACACGCAGGTCGACGACGCGGTTGTTCAAACGAGTGTCAAGAAGTACGCGCTTGAATTGCGCCTCCTCGCTGGCATCAATCTCAGCCTCGGGTCGGTTCGCGTCCTCAACACTGAAAGGCAGAATGGTCTCGAGGCCAGAAACCAAGTGCATCTATCGTGGAGTCAGACACTACTCCATCTAGATCGGATCGTGCTACGCACCTGAGAAATGTGAATCTCTACATCCTGTACAGTCGCACTCTTGATGGGCTCCGGCGACTTCTTCACCGTACCTTCTACCAAGACAATGCTCTCCATTTGCAGACCGGCAGCCCACTTGGCCATCTGCTTGCTGACCTTGCCCTGGGAGACGGTGAGTAGTGCCTGGACGGAGTCGGTGCGCTGGCGGAGGTTGAAGAAGACCATCTTGCTGCCCTGCGCACGCGATGTCTGGACGCGCGCACGGATGAGGACGGTCTCCCCATCCATGTTCGGGGTCAGGGCGGCAATCTGAGCGCGGGCACGGCGGGGGCGCGTTTGCGACTGGTTGAGCGGTAGCTTGCCATAGAATTCGGTGGCAAAGTCCTGCATCGATGAGTGAGAGATGGAGACCCACTTCGTGAGTGAAAGACGTACAACTTCCGCAGCGGCCTTCTGCGCCTCGAGCTCGGCCTGTTTGGCGGCCTTTTCAGCAGCCTTCTTTGCCTTTTCCGCTTCCTTGGCGCGCTTTTTCAGCTCGCTCTTGGAGGGGCCTTTGGAAGCATCGGCGTCTTCTGCTGCACTGAAAGACACGATCGTTAGCGCGGATGCACATGCCTGAGCTCTAAGCACGGGATCACTCACGGCTCCTGGGTGGGGGGTGTCTGGGTTGGTTCTGTGTCGGCCATGGTGGTACTAGCTTGGGTGTCTGCGGGTGACTGTGCTCAGAGCTATGTTATATACGTTTGAGTAAATTGACTCACTCCGCGACGAGAGCCAGACGCGCTGAGGGCAAGGTGAGGCCAGAGCGCTCGGGAGTCAAAAGACTGCGATATCAGATCGAGACTCTGGATTAGGGTTAAGGTCATGAAACCCCAGGCGGGGCTGGACCCTAACCCCGTGAGTCGGGACGGGCCGCTCTAGCTCCGTGTCAAGTCGGCCTCGCATCGCACCCGGAGCAGCGACCAACCTGCCCGGATCACCCTCCTCTCTCTCTCCCTCCTCCTCAAAATGTTGGCTGTAGCCCGCCCCCTCGTGCGCGTCGCCCCGAGGCACGCCCTCCGCGCTGCAGGCGTTTCGACCTGGTCTCACGTCCCCGCCGGTCCCCCCGACCCCATTCTAGGTATGTGCCACATCACGGTGCATTTAGATCTGCGCGAGCACGCCTGGGGTATACTCGGAGCCCTTCGAGAAGCCGCGCAGTGCGAACCATACACAGTTCTGCGTGTGCCCAGCGCATGCCATTCTGCGCGATCTGGCCAATTCCACGCTTGGGCACCTTGACGTGGTCAATTTCTCTCGCGATGCTGACCGCACTTCTGCATTCTCACAGGCGTCACGGAGGCCTTCCTGCGTGACAAGGACTCCCGCAAGATCAACCTCGGTGTCGGCGCGTACCGCGACGAGAACGGCAAGCCCTACGTGCTCACCTCGGTCCAGAAGGCGGAGGAGCTGCTCACGGCAGAGAAGCTCGACAAGGAGTACCTTCCCATTGCTGGCCTTCCCTCGTTTACCAAGGCGGCCGCCAAGCTCGCGTACGGCGCGGAGCAGAAGCACGTCCAGGAGGGCGCGGTGTGTGCTTGTGCATCTGTGCTACAAGCGATGACTCACAATGACTCGATTCTATAGGTTGCGGTCGTTCAGTCCATCTCTGGCACTGGTGCGCTCCGGATCGGCGGTGCTTTCCTCGCTCGCTTCTACCCCCACTCCAAGACTATCTACCTCCCCGTTCCCTCATGGGGCAACCACACCCCCATCTTCCGCGACTCTGGTCTTGAGGTCAAGGGTTACCGCTACTTCGACAAGGGCACCGTTGGGCTCGACTTCGCGGGCATGAAGGAAGACTTGAAGGTGAGGCGGCAGCTCGCTCCCCTTGTATCGATCTTTCTGACCGGGATGCGACTTTCTTAGAACATGCCAGAAAAGTCCATCGTCTTGCTGCACGCCTGCGCGCACAACCCGACGGGCGTGGACCCGACCCCGGAGCAGTGGATCGAGATCTCGGACATCATCCGCGAGAAGGGCCACTTCCCCTTCTTCGACATGGCATACCAGGGCTTCGCCTCCGGCTCGACCGTCCGTGACGCGTTCGCTGTACGCCACTTCGTCGCGGCGGGCCACGAGATCGCGCTCTCGCAGTCCTTCGCGAAGAACATGGGCCTCTACGGTGAGCGTGTTGGCGCGTTCTCTGTCATCGCGGAGGACCCAGAGCAGAAGGCGCGCATCGAGTCGCAGCTCAAGATCGTCATCCGCCCGATGTACTCGAACCCGCCGCTCCATGGCGCGCGCATCGCGGGCACGATCCTCAACCGCCCCGAGCTCTACACCGAGTGGGAGCAGGAGGTGAAGGGCATGGCCGACCGCATCATCAGCATGCGCGAACGCCTCTATGACAACCTCGTGCGCCTCCAGACCCCCGGCGAGTGGGGGCACATCAAGCGGCAGATCGGCATGTTCAGGTGCGTGTGCCCGCCGGTTGTGCTTAGGGATGTTTCTGACGTGGGCGGCGCATAGCTTCACCGGGCTGACGCAGCCGCAGACGAAGGCGCTCGCGGAGAAGGCGCACATCTACATGACTGCGGACGGCCGTATCTCCATGGCCGGCCTCAACAACGGCAACATCGACTACTTCTCCGAGAGCGTCAGCAAGGCGGTCAAGGGCGAGCTTTAAGCAGCTACAGCCCAGCCCCCAGAAAAGTTTCTGCGTAGCCGCAAACTAGCTTGGCATAGATGTCTACCTTCACGCTGGATAGATACCATACACTGTAGTTGCGTTCTGTGATAAAGCGGGTGTATAAACTTAAGGCTGGTCGTGGATAATGTTCAGTCGATTCCTTACCGGATTTACCAGTCGGATGTCCCGATCATCCTACACTTCAAAACCACGCGTAATGTTTCGGCTACTGACACACTGGCTACACCGCCTACAGAACGGCAGAAATCAATAAGGAAGTAGAGGTGACGAGATCCAAAGACCAAAGCGTGAAGCCTGGAATATGCGTAGAAGCTTATTGGCAAGAAGCCTATGAGGTGGTCTAGGGTGAGCAGGAAAGTCCAAATACGACTGATTATTCATACGCGACATGATGACAGCTGAGAGGAGAAATCATTGCAGCACGGACACAGATAGTTACAAATAGCTTGCACGGCGGACGGCCGTGGCACCGCCCGGCCTATATGATAAATGCTTACTGATACACACACCTCTACAATTCCCTGAGATCCGTTGGCTCCCCACACGCAGATCGTGACCGTCCTCATGGCCTCATGTCCGCCGCTCCCTGCGATTGCGATGCCGCTCCGAGCGGGACGAGCCTACAGCGGGGTTCGGCGCGAGGGGGACCGGGGGGAGCGCACCACGCTCGAGCGCCGCCGCGATGACCTCTGCGGGGAGGTCGATGTGCACGCCCTCTGAATAGACGTACGGGTCGAGCGGCGAGTAGCCCGGCGGCTCGCGCGCGGGCTCACCGAGCGCGTCAGGGTCCTGTACTGGGGTTGGTGCCTGGGAGAGTGCGCGTAGGTGAATGTCACGCACGTCGGGCGTGGGCGGCTCGAGGCTCGGTGAGTCCGGCGGCGGGTGCACAGCAATGGCGAGCTCAGGACCGGACGTGCGCGAGCTGCCGCGCGCGTGGCGGGCAGTGAACGGCTGTGGACGGGGCGTGTTGAATTGGTTTGCGCCTTCAGACGGCGACGGCGTGCGGGACGTCGAGCCGGAGTCGGACGACCACGCGTCAGGTGCTTGCGCAGGGTCGGGAGTGGAGGTAGAGTCGGGGGCGTCGCTACGGGGAGGCGAGCGCGGGAGGTCAGTATGCGGGGGCGTGTGAAAGGGCATGTCAACGGGGGAGATGTACCTCCGCGAAGACGACGGCGCAGCGAGGTTCTCGGACTCCTCCTCGATGGGCGTGATGGGCGGGGGCGGTGTCTCGGGTGGCGACGGCGACGTGAGCGGGCTGACTCGGAGGGGGGACGACTCAACAGGCGCACCGGACGGGTGCGTGCGTGGGGGTCGTCGTGAGCGGTGGGAACGCCGAGAGCGCGATGAGGCACCAGCTGGGCTTGCGGGCGAACCTGCGCCGCTGTGAATAGTCGTGATGTCGCCGCCGGCTGCGAGGAGGATGCTGCCGCGCTCGCTACCGTAGGGCGGAGGCGGGGCCAGCGTGCCGACGCTGGGCGCAAGCCCCCATTTCTTCACGTTAGCTTCTATGAAGACAAAACCAGACTGGCCAAAGTTTACGTGCACACTGCAAGGTCCATCGGCGCCGACTGTGGGGAAGAGGTTCCAGGTGTTAAGCCCGATAAAGGCGTCCTCCATCTTGCGCCCATTCTTAGTAAAGAACACCGTGCCGGTACGCGGGCGGTATCCCACACCGAGGATATCGCCCTCCTTGAGCGAGGAGCCGCACGGGGTAGCAGTGAAGGGGTAGTTGTGCGACTTGTCACCATTCGAGTGGTATGCGACCGAGTAACGGCAGTACCCAGGTAGCTGAAAGGGGGGATATGGCTTTGTCGCGAGACCGACAGCAACATTAGTTGACTCTGGGAGATCGAACATCTTGACCTCCCAGTAGTACACTTCGTTGAGTTTGGGTAGGGGTAGATTAGATTGGACTGATGAGGCTGACGAGGGATCGGGGAGGAACGTAAGCTCGGTACGAGCATGTACAAGGAGGGCGGACAAGGCTTCAAAGTCGGGCTCGAATGACCATGCTGAGACGCCCTTCTCTTGGATCGAGAGGAACTGCGAGAGAGTGATATCTGTCGGAAGCGAATTTGGTGGAGAATGCACTTGATATTCTGCGCGAACGGGTTAGGTTCAAAACCAGTGCAGAGGACGTGCGCGCAAGACACGTACCCTTGGCGCGGTAGTATGAGCGGCGGACACTGTCAGGAACGGTCTCGAGCCATCGGGACTCGACGCCGTCGAAGCCGCCTTCGCCCTCTATGAGGTCTTCGCGGCTCATGTCGACTGGACCGTCGGTGTCGCGCAGCATGATGCCGCGACGCCTGCGAAGGAGGATCACGCATACTAGAAAGAGCAGAAGGAGAAAGAGAAAGGTGGAAAGGACGATGAGGAGTGGGAGAAGGATGTAGAATGCATCGTGGCCGCCGTCTGAGGGCACGAGCCGGTCTTCCTGAGCATATGCCTGCGATGCAGATGGCGACGGAGAGCGAGTGAGGGAATCGCGAAGGGCCTGCACCTCCGCGGCGAACGAGTCGGCGGTGTGTTGCCAGGAAGGGTACTGGGGTTGTGCTTGTCGGGGGCTGCGCATCGTCGCGCGGCGCTGGACGACAGGGATGGAGGCGGGAACGGCGAGCACGGCGAGCACGGAGGTAGACGGTCGTGACGAGTTCGTACGAGGCTGGTCGTGGCTGGCTTTGGTGGGAGAGCGGAGGGCGATACCACGCACCGCTGGCTTACGTCACACCCCATATCCGGCCTGCTGCCATATCGGGGACATTGTACTTGGCGCCCCGCGGCTCGCTGCCTTGCTCTCGCCTGCTGTCCGCCCCCTGCTCCTCACCGCCCCCGGCGTGCCCCCGCCCTCCCCGCCCCCTCTCCTGGATGGCCTCGCGATGAACTCCCTCTCCACCAGCTGCTCTCCCACCAGAGCTCGCCGCAGGGGCTCCATTCGCCGCCCCCGTGCCCCGTCCCATGTCCAACCTACCCAGGAAACACACGACGCCGCCCTCTATGCCATCCGCACCTTTCTCAAGGGCCGCACAACTTACGACTCTTTCCCCGTCAGTTACCGCCTCATTGTTCTTGACTCCAAGCTAGAGGTTCGCAAGGCACTCCAGTGTCTCCTACTCAATGGTGTGCAGCCCGTCACTTGGCTGATCTCTGCTGTATTTACTCTCGCTCGTAGGTGTTGTCTCGGCACCATTATGGAACAGCGAACAGTCCAAATTTGCTGGCATGTTCACCGTGTCCGACATTATCCACCTAATCCAGTACTACTACCAATTCTCGTCCTACGACACCGCCGCCGCAGACGTCGAGACATTCCGTCTCGAGTCTCTCCGAGGTATGCTCTTGTCCGCTCGTCTCTCATTACCCGTTCGAACGCTCCCAGACATCGAGAAGAGCCTCGGTGTGGCAACGCCGCCACTACTTCACGAACATCCCACCGCCTCCCTCTACGACGCCTCAAAGCTCCTCATCCAGACACATGCCCGCCGCGTACCCTTGCTCGATAACGACAGCGAGACCGGACACGAGGTCATCGTATCTATTCTCACGCAATATCGCCTTCTCAAGTTCGTCTCGATAAACGTAAGCTGCTTCTCCGACATGCTACTCTCGGCGCAGACGTTAATGCTCCGTTTGGCACTCCGCAGTGCGGGAAGGAGATTGCACAGCTTCACATGCCGCTACGCAGGCTCGGCATCGGAACGTATGTGCATGAGGGCGACCCCGAGAACCCATTCTATCCAATTGCAACCGCAACAATGTCCACTCCCGTATTCGATGTGGTACATATGTTCTCTGAGCGTGGCATTTCGGCCGTGCCGATCGTAGATGAAGATGGCATCGTCGTCAACCTTTATGAGACCGTCGACGTCATTGTAGGTCCCTCATACCGGCACATCCGATGTCTTTTTGTTACCTCGAAATGAGCTCAACTGACTGTTGTATTGCAGACCCTCGTCCGGCTCGGTGTATACCAGTCGCTTGACCTGACGATATCGGAGGCACTTAACCAACGATCACCAGATTTTCCTGGCGTTGTTATCTGCACAGCATCTGATTCACTTGCCACGCTTATGCAACTGATCAAGAAGCGGCGAGTACACCGGCTTGTCGTCGTCGAGGGTGATGTAAGTCGACCTTCCTGCCACCTTACTCTCTGGATTGTCATAATGTGTCATTAACTCGGATCCCTGAACAGGAGGAAGAACGTCGCGGGGGCAAGAAAGGCCGCCTGTTAGGTATCATCACTTTGAGCGACGTTCTGCGATACATCATTGGCGAGTCCATGATCGGCGAGGCTATCACATCCGCAGCCATTGACGAGGAAAGGCCCAGTTCCGCCCCATAGCATTTGTTCACCAATCGATCTTAGTACTCGGGGGTCTGCGGGTCAAGGCTGCTGGGTCAGGCCTCCCGCTCGGAGAATAGACGCGAAGGAACAAGAGATGTAGCCCTATCGGATATTCCTGCTTGCATTTGCGTGATCTTGCATACGTCTGTGTACTTGTAGGTACTGTGCTTGGTATTTACCTGCGCTCTGGAATGTGATTTTTGGAAGCTGTCCCAATCGGACGCTTCTTCCAGACTCCACAAAGCCTGCTGCATATTTCTCTCCTCATGGACTCGTAGTGATCTCACTTCCGGTTGTATGGTCATGTGATCTGACGACCTTAGCGATCAAGAAGAGCGGGTCCGGAGCGCGCAGCTGAGGCAGACTCTTTCAATTACAACATCGACGAGCAGCGGACGACCACACACGACCAGCACACGACTTCACTCACGTCTCCTACCACCCAGACCGGCTTGCTTATCGCCTTGTCTGCGGGCCATTAACGAACAAATTCACCTCTGCCACTACACCACCCCTCCTCCGCCATGAGTGCGATGCAGGCCGTGTTCGTGCGCGGCTACGAAGAGCGCACAGAACCCAAGCCACACATAGTCTACCGCATCGAGGTCCAAGCCTCTGTTCGTTCCTGGCAGATGTGGCGGCGCTACTCTGAGTTTGCCGACCTCCACGTTGAGCTCACCAAGTCCACCGGCGTGCCCCCACCCGCCCCGCTCCCGCCGAAGCACTCCCTCTCCCTCTTTCGCTCCAAGTCAGACCCCGTCCTCCTCGAAGAGCGCCGGGCCGGCCTCGAGCAGTACCTCCGCGCCATCGTCGCCGCGCACGACGACCGCTGGCGCGACAACCCGGCCTTTCGCGAGTTTCTCGGCGTCCCCGTGGGCCGGGCGAGCATGGGCCCCGCGCTCGCCGCGCCGAGCGGGACGGGCGGGCCCCCTGCGTTCTCCGCGACGTCGTGGATGGACGAGCACGCGGAGCTCGCCGCGCGCATGCGCGACGTCCGCGCGGAAATCAACCGCCGCGACGCGCTCGCGGACCGCGGAGACGTTGCCGGCGCGCACCAGGCGAATGTGCAGGCGAAGAAGACACTCGCGGGCGTGCTCACGCGCGCGACCGCGCTCGTGGCCGGCCTCCCTGCTCTCGGCCAGGCGGGCATGAGCGATGGCGAGCTGCAGCGCCGCGCGGATATGGCCGCGCGCCTCCGCGACGACTGCGAGAAGCTCGCGAAGATGGTCACGGTCGCCCGGCTGACTTCGCGCGGGCTGGGTACGGCGGCGGAACGCAATCCCGCGTCACAGTCCGACCGCGCGGCGCTGCTAGAGTCGGGCTCGCGTTCCGAAGGATTCGCCCGTCCAGGTCGTGTGTTCGGTGCGAAGCCACAGGAAACGGAGGCAACTCGCCCGCTAGACGACCACGGCTTGCTGCAACTACAGCAGACGCAAATTGAGCAGCAGGATGATCAGCTCGCACAGTTTACGACAATCCTCCAGCGACAGAAGCATCTCGGACTCGCTATTCACCAGGAGATCTCGGAGCAGAATGAGCTGCTGGATGATCTCACGAATGAGGTGGACCGCGTTGGAGGCAAGCTGACATCTGCAAAGAGACAGATGAATCGCTTGGGATAGCACGGATCCGTCCACGTATTTGCTTTGTTAATTACAAGTATCAGGGACATTGGGCATTTGACACATTGTATTCCATCTAGAATTGCACATGATATAACACTAGTTACTGGGTAATGGCTATGCGGGTGTATTGTACATCTATGTAATCGTGAGTCCATCAATCTTTGCTTGCCAGATACTTGCCGACGCCCTACAAAGTCGTTCAGTATGCAGCGTCAACATGTTAAAGACGAGAACATACCTCGAAACACGCAATCATAATCCCGCACGCTGGCGCGATTTTTGCTGTCCGCGGGCCAATGCCTGCATACAGCGCCGCAAACCCCTCAGTCCGAACGATATCCATCAATAGCGGGAACGTTGCCGTCGTCCGCGCGGAGCCCGCCATCACCACCGCCTGTCTGCGCGTCTTGAGCACATCAAACGGCGAGGTCAGCACCGCGGCCGTCGTCCCGCTGACGGCCCCGCTAATAAACGCCACGTGCGGCCCTGTTATCCCCTCCTCCTCGAACGTGGTCTTGAACGCCTCGTACCCCGCCCAATATAGCCCGCTAAATGGAACGTCCCGCCATAGTGTTGGGCCCAGTCCTCTCCAGAGATATATCACCCCTTGTGATCTCATTAGGGAGCGCACGGAGGACAGAACGGAACGGAGAGTATGTGGGTTGTCTGGTGAAGGAGGTGTGGATTGGAGGTTGGTGCGCACCAGCTCAAGAGGGGACATGAGGGAGCTGATGGAGGCGCGCGCGAGCATGCCGGCAGTGAGAGGAAGTAGTGTTGGTGGGAGAAATGGGGGGAGAGTGACATGTAGGAGATGGTCATACGTGAGCATATAACATGTTGAGGATGGGACACCTATTACTCTACGGAAGAAAGCAAGTCGGATTCCAGTAGCCGGAAGTGTTTTCTGAAAGGCTCACAGTGTTGTCCCCGCCCCCTTCCAGAGCCCTGAGATGCCTTCTGCGCGTACAACATGCCGCACGGCGTCGACGAAGCCGTTCACGCGCTCTGCGCGGAACACGCCGTTGTCCCATACGCAGACGACCTCGCCCTCGAGTGAGCGTGCAAGAGAGGACATCCGCCGTACGCAAGGTACCTGTGAAGGACCTTGGCAGCAAGTATTGGGAGGCGGCGTCGGAAACAGCGCCCGCGATTGCGGTGGCTGCGTTTGCAGTCGTGTCTTCACCACATCGAATGGCGTCACTGAAAGAAAGGTCAGGCAGGCCTCCCAACCGAACGAGAGCAGCACGCACTGGTCAAGGCAGTCAGGGTTGAGCCCGTGGCGGCAGCGACGAGCTTCGCATGGAATGGTTCCATGGTGTTATTCTTCGTCAATAAGATCCTAGGTAGACCGAAAGTGCCTGTATAAAATTGCGACTAGGAAATGCGGCAACAAGATGTGGTGGGAGGGTGGATATTCCGCTGGACGGATGGGAAACGGCTGCGTCTGCCGGTCCACTGCGTCAGTACTTTCCAAAACTTCATCTCGGCTTATCTGATAACTGACTCATACACGTGATCCTGATCTTGAAGCACGTGTTCAATGGGGAAGTCTCCGAGCCCGAGCCCAGGGCTGCACATGTCCTCCTGCACTCATGTTTCAATAGATCGCACTATCGTCTGCCTAAGGGAGACTAGGCGGTACGTCACGCTTATATTCGCACGGGACGGAGGTCGAATAATAGATATATATTTCAGTTTCACCTCATTAGACGGCAGACCTTCATACACCGAGTCTATAGAGTAAGATGCGAGGAGAGCCATGATATCGATGCACGATGTGGTGATAAAGAGGACCCGATAACTGACGTAGGACACAAGGCAAACATGATGATGGAATACAATGAAAGAGTGCGTAGATGTACCGAATGAGTGGCAAGCTGTGAGCTGGTGACGTACGATGAGTATTTACAATATGTCTATAGCGGGACCGCGGTCGGCGTCAGATTCAGCGGAACAAAGTACGAAGCAGTTTTAAGCCTTTGATGCTGGAATATGAAGATTGATAGCTAAATGGGGTATCAATCAGTTCGTGACAAGTATCAGGATCGACACCATCATACCTCTGAACCAGTTTAATGCATCAGACGTCGAAGGCGCGCTGAAGTAAAGGATTGCCTTGTTGTCCACCAGGCGAAGCGCTGCCACGAATATCAGACACAGAAGCCGTGAAAAGCCTGGCAAACATACCATTTCCGTGCACAATACTTGCCGGTTGAGGCAGTGTCTGCATGCGCAAGACCGCCCACAGGTCCACGGCAGCATTGGGGTCCTGACCATCAGACTGATCGCGGCAGAGGACCAACAGATCGTTGCATAGAATGCCGATCAGGGCCCGTGGCGTTAGTTCCGGCGACAGGCACTCTACTTGAACCAATGAAGCGTCGCCCTGAGCATTAATGACTTCGAAAGATACACTTGTCTTGCGGACGACTCGGGTAAGATGTAGCGGTCCGTCCATAATGAGACGCCTGAAAACGTATGAGATAGTTGCATAGTTTCAGTAGATGTGTGGACTTACCGATGCGGCTGCACCAAGGGACTCGGGAACTTCCCTCGAATCCTCGCCTGCCATTGAACAAGCTTCTGCCGTGACTCAGACTCCCGCTTGCCTTCATTCATGTTATTAGCCAATAACGAGATTTCTGCCAATGCACGATCCAGTGGGTCTTCCATGTAAGCGTACAACGGAGGAGTGCTTCTAACGAGCTCTTCCAACTGAAGGGATATGAGAAACTTGTTGCGACATTCCCAAAGCAATGACTCACCAGTAGACGATATCTTGGAATCCGCTGGATAGGTAGGAGAAGATATCCTTCCAAATTCAGCTGAGAATGTCGTGGATTCATCCTGCACCGCTTAAGATACGTCCGGATTCGCTTTCGCTGGCCCGAAGACAGCGTTACCGCACTGTTCGGAGGGCTGTCTGCTAAAACGCTAGACACACTCGCGACAGACATTGCAACTCCAAGACTGGACAGCTGGGCCGAGCTAGACGATGGTGACAATGTACCTGTGGAGCTCGGAGTAGGTGTTTGTCGATCAGTCACCCAAGTCCTAATACGTGCCACCGAATTGTCGAAATTGCTGTACATGATTCTGTGTCAAATAAGCGTTCAGGCGAGATTGCATAGTTGGCTTACTTGATATAGGTCGAATACATCTTCATGAAGGCCGCATGGGAAACAAAAGTCTGTGCGACCTTCCTTGCGACATCCAACGACAATAAGCCAACGGCTTCTGCTGGCGTGACATCCTTGGGTGCAAGAAGCGGGGCTGCTGCATGCTCCAGAGCCGGCAAGAAGCTGTCTTTGTGGAAGATGAACAATGCCTCTAGTCCACCGAAGACGACCTTGCGTTCTGCAGCAGGCACGACTGTGTCTTTGCCTCCCCCGAGCGCGGTCACAGGCGCAGAAGCAGGGGTGATGTAAATGTCTACCAGTTCCTGGAGACCTTTGACATATGTTCGTTCAGTCCTATAAATTTTCGTCAGCGGTCATACACTGGAGTTTGTCAATCCGTAACTCACTCTACAATTTCGCGAATAATCCTCCCCCGCTTAGCCGGCTCGTCTTTGAACTTCCGTTCGCCGCCTGATTCCCCACTGTCTGTGGTAGCGACGCTGTTCGTCTGCGTAGTATATCCACTACGCAATGCACTTCTTGACTCCGCCGACCGCAACTGAACAGAATCCGGCCTTGAGGCTGAGGATGAAATGAGAGAGCTGGTAGAGCTTTCCGAAGGAATCCTGCCCCCGTCAGCAAATGTTGGGCGACGAGACCGCATACCACCACCGGTCGCATCACCCGGACCTCCGTACACCGAGGTCGTGTTGCTCTGAGACAGACCAAGATCGTGCATATCCTTCAAGTATGCCATCACCGATCTCAAAGCACGTATCCGGGCCTCCCGCTGCCGCTCTTCCTCGCGACGTTGGAGTTCCTCCATAGTTTCCGTTGGCACAGGGATGGGACTCGGTGGCAAGGGACTCGGCGCAGCGCTCCTGTCGTCCTCGTCTGTACTGTTCGTGGCCGTAAGACCATGAACGAATGGAGCCGCCGCGGGGATGGGGATAGGGGACATATCGATTGGCAAGAAGCTCCTCCGTTTCCCAGAACGCGGGGTAGGAGGAACGAGGAGACTGTTCAAAGGCACCTGGATCGCGTGAAGCCGAGGTACGGGCAGGTTTTCTGGCAAAGGAGGCACAGCTTTCAGAACATCTGTTGAAACCTTTCGCGAGAGGGATGGAGGGATAGCTGTACTAGGGGTACTCGCCGCAGAATTCAGTAGTACACCAGTTGTGGAGATGCGGACGTCGATTTGAGGGACGATTGGCATGGAAGCACTGCCCGGCATCCTGGACAGACCAGGTCTAGCATTGGCCTGAACCTGAACCCGAGGAGCCGCAGAGGCCCTCATGTTTGGCGAATCCGGTCTCATCTTTCCCATCGACATCTTCTTCAGGAAACCCCACCGACTTGTCTTCTCTCCTCCTTTCTCCTCCCGTGTCATAACGCGAGTCTGAGGAGGGGAGCTGCGAGATGAGGGTGGAAGCTGGGGTGAGCGAGCAATCTCCTGCGGGGATGCAACCAGAGCCGGTGTATGCGATCCCCCGAGTGAAGGTACGACATCCTCACTCTCATCTTCCGCCGGGGTATCCCACACATTAGGGACTGTCGGCCGTCTGGCCCGGCCCATGCTACCGGCCATAGCGCCAGACGTAACACCGAGGCTCGCAAAGCGTTTCGGTGGGACTTGGTTATCTCGCTGACTAGCGACAGTACTGAGCAAGTCAGAACTTGACGCGGAAGTGACGTATTCCGACATCGCTGGGCGCAAAGGAGATGATGCCGTCGACTTGGATGACTCCTGGTAGTGATTCCCGTTCGCTCGACGTAAGTCGCCCGCACTCTTCATCTTGCGTACTTCTTTTTCTCTCTGGCTATCCAATCCTTCTTGTACAAAGCCCGACGGTGACGATGGCGATACAGTCGGTACACCCGAAACCGGAGAGCCTTTACTGGATGCTTTGGACTTGTCATAGAAGGCTCTATTGGGCGTAGTACGTGTCCGTGACAGTCCCGGAGAGGGTAAGTCCGCAGAGCTGCTGTGCGCGGGGGCTGTCACTGCCCGTGTCATCGGAGGAGCACGTCCGGGCATTATAGTGTCTTCTTCTTGCTGCGCACCATCAATGCTATGGTCGCGCCCCCAAGGAAAATCAGATGAATCCTCAGGATCTGTTCCGGTGCTTTCTGCACTCGCAGACGGAAGAGGAAACATGGGAGTCGATGGGGGATAGAGCGGTGTCATCGGTATCCTCGCTAACAGAGGCTCCACGAGGGCTTTCCACGGCCCTTGGAACGGGTTGCCGTCAACGAGGAGTGTCTCCAGAGCAGGCAACAGGCAGAGCCAGCTGGGTAGAAAGTTCAATTTATTACGACGAATGCTCAACGTATGGAGCTTGTCAAGAGCGTCCAATTGGTTGGGGAGGGTGTTAATACCCGTGGAATCAGCGATTAGAACACGCAACGACGTGAGGTTCGCGAGGAAGACTGGCAGTGCGCGTAAAGGATTTGAAGCAATGTTCAGTTCTTCGAGATTGACACAAGCGGCCAAAGAGGGGGGGAGAGCACTGAGGAAGTTGGCAGAGATGTCGAGAGCCAGCAGGGATACTCTGATCTGCGGGAGAGTATTCGTTAGGAAGGTCGGAACAGCGTTCGGGGTGCTCGAGGAGCCAATAAGCAAGTGGGTAGTACCTGCGAAGTGCGATGAGGAAGAGGAACGGAAGGTCCATTAGTGCCCACCCTAAACTCAATGGTGTCACAAGGAACGCACCAGGATGCACCTCTAGTCTTACTATGGGACCTTCATCTCCTCGCACGATAATTCCACGCCCCTCTTCAGCAATGACAGCAGCATTTGTGGATTGTTCATCCTCCTCATGGTCGTCCCCATCTATAGATACATCATCGTCTGTTTCATCTTCACTGGTCAAACCGACTTCATCACGCTCATCCACAGGTTGCCAGCCGAGATCGAAGCTTGGGGTTCCCCGCAGGACCCGCGCTCCTGCTTCTTGCGTGGGGTCTGCCCGCTTGTTACCAACGGATGAAGATCGCGACCGGATACTGTTGGAGTACAAATCCGACCAGCGGGTTTGATCAACAGGTGCTCTGCCTTGCGATGCAGAAGAGGATATGCCTGCATCTCGATCGTGTAACTGGACGACATCGTCCGTGGTTATGCCTACACCAACCCCATGCTCTTCATCCCCCAATGCCACGTGCACGTGTCCATAGTCGCCCGATCGGGCAGAACTTGTATATGCGGAAGAACGTGTGGACCCTGAAGACGAATCTGCATAAGAAAGGGCAGGTGTGGCTGTCCCGCGCAGCCAGTGTGGAGGGCGGTATGGATATGGATCCGGATACTGGGAAGGGTCGGGAAGCGGTACTTGCGGAGATCGACCAGAAGAATATGAATTTCCGGAGTCGGAGACGACTGAATCTTCTTCCGAGGCCGACCGTGCAAAGGCTGGCTGGAAGTGCGGTGCCCCTGCAGGACTCGTAGGTGACTGCAGCATGGAGTTCGGTGAGTCGACAACGTAGGCGCTCGAGGGTGATATACCAGTCGAGGGCTGTTCGTTGTCAGACCAGCAATCGTCGAAGCTGCTAGGATGGTGAGAAAGAGTAGGGGCTCGGGGTCTGTTGGGCATTTTTGCAGTACTAGGTCCGAATGGCGACGGCGGCAGTGCAGCGGAGGGATGGGAACGCAAGTAGACTGGATCTGGGAGCGAAGGGATATGGGGTCAGTGTCAACATAAACGACAGACGGGCTGCGGGCGAGAAAGCAAGAAAAGACGGCGGCGAGGACTGATTGAAAGAGCGGTGAGGGAATGAAGGACCAGCAGCGGAATGGAGGGAATGGAGAACGACGAGTGGACTCGCCAACTGCCGCAAACGGGACGTTGCGGGTCTCCCAGCGCCTCGCGTCGACGACCAGGGCGGAACATTGCAGAGATGGCTTAGGTTGCTCACCGTCCATGTCTTGCTCGTCCTTGCTCTCCGTATCCGTCTCCGTCTCCGTGTCCCAGGTTCCCAGCGTAGGGCTATCGCTCCTCGCTAGTCCGCGCTGCTGACTCCCCTCGTTTTCTTCTGACTGCATTGATACCGTTGACTGCCGGGAGCGACGTGGACCTGGCAGGGCTCACTGATGGACCGGCTTGATGTACAGCTGGTAGACAGGACCGCGATGCGTATGTCGAGCTCGTCTTTCGGCTACGGATCCGCTCTCGGATGTCTCATGGTATCTATAAACGCGTGTAGTCCAGAACCATGACGATTCTATTAACGCGTGTAGTCCGTGCAAAGCCAATCAACTGATGAATGTGTCGTTGCTGCCTGCTTTTTGCATCATCGTCCTCCAGCCTCGAAATTTTTGAGTCAACAATTGCTTATTCCACATGCCGGACCGCACAACCTGCGTAATACCAATTCCTGCGGGCCCGAGACCTGCCGTTTTGACCACTCCCGTTCCATATGGACACTTCCAACTACATACATGCGTGACGGCCGGCGCTGCTTCATATGAACACATCAAAGGTACTAACTCCGACTGGGCGTCCAGATGGGTGTCTCGAGACGCTGCGAATCCCATCTGATGAGCCGGAGGAGGCGAGGACGATGCAATTGATGCGGGGGAGCAGAACGATTCAAACAAGTTTGTAACCACGCGCAAGCGGCGCAGACGACAGGTAGTATCAATCAAGGCATCCCTGAATATACGGCTCCGCTCTACGAATCCCGATGCTGCACCGAAGCATTGCGCAAATCAGGAGCTTCCAAAACACCCGTACGTGCTGCCTGCACACTAGTGGACCTTGGGCTCCCGCCAGTGTGCTTCCCATTTGATCGAGTTGGACTGAAAGGCGAGCGTGACTGGCCAAGTCCTGTCCAATTGACGTCGCACGTGAGACATCTCTTGCCTTAGCAAGCTCCGAATACATTAGTTCCAATATTACATCAGTACAAAGACTATGGGTCGTGACAGTCCGTGAGTATATGCGCTCCAGAAGCGCCTCGTATGGTATACGCAACAAAGGAATCACATCTGGAAGCGATCGCAAACTGATGAGCAAAGCTCACACATAAGAACAATACAGACGAACATACCAGCCACGCCCAAACCTTCTCTACCCAGTTATTTGGCGGTGGCTCATCGTAACTACACCAGTATCAGTCAGTGACCATCGACACAATGACGGGGAAAACGTACCAGTCGGCTTCAATTTCCTTCAGGCCGGAGACGAAGTCCATGTCCCCCGGTTTCACAGCAGGGGTTCTCGTCTTCACTTTCCAGATGATGTACAAGACAGGGAAAAGAGCGAAGGGGAGATAAGTGGTGACGAATGTCGCAGCAACCCAGTCACCCTTCAGGAATACGTTCCAGCCACTGAACTATATGCCCAGCAGGATTAGAATGAATACACTGATTACATGACAACGGCACTCACGAAGCAAATCAATAGACATGCAACAGCACCATACCAAGCAGCGAATGGCTGCAGAGAGGAGGAATACGGGAGACTTTTGCGTTCGTAGCCTTGCGCCTTGAAGCCTTTGTAAAAGCGAATGTAGGTCACACAGATTCCAAACCACGTCATCAAGCCCGCAACCGCTGTCCCACAAGCTCAGATCCAGATGACCTCCTCGAAGCCATGAGAATCACTCACATGTCATGTTAGCGAACCAGTTAAACACTTTGCCAGAGCCTCCTTTGACACCCATGTACGCCAAGCACGCGAATGCAGCGCAAGTGATAAGAGACACGTAAGGCAAACCACGGCGCGAAGTCCTCGCGAAAATCTTCGGGGCATTTCCGGCAAGTGCGAGACCGTCTACATACGACGATGAGACTCAGAAGACCGCATCAGAGTGAGGTGCTTACACAGTGCACGAGAACTCGTATAGAGATCGCTAGATGCAGCGGACCAAGCAGAGGTCAAAAGCGCAGCATTGATGACCTATAATAATTGCTCGTCGATATAGTAGACGTGACATCAATCATCAGATTTACCGATGGTAAACCCCTGATCCCAGCAGCCGTGATAGCAATGACAAACGGTGACTTAGCAGCGTCGTTAATTTCGAGGTTGAGGCCCGGAGAGTTGGATGGAACAAGCAGGCCAATGATAGTCACACCACCAATGTAGAATAGGAGGATACGGATGTAGACTCGGCGGATAGCCTTCGGCAAATTACGCCTCGGGTTCTTGGCCTCACCAGCCGCGATCTGCAAAAGGTAAGAACCTGTTGGTAGATGCAATGTTGGTAATGTACTTACAGCCACAATCTCGGTACCAATGAAGGAAAACGCTGCCTGTGTCAGGACAGCGAAGAAGCCAAGGAAGCGACCCTTCGCTCCCGCGATATGTTCGAATTGCACGAAGGGACCAGGATGTTTCCAGTAGCGGAAACCAATACGGTCGTGATTCGGGCCTCCACCCAGGTCGAGGACGATGCCTAGGATGATAAGACCAGTGATGGTGATCACCTTGATGGATCTGCAAGATCATCAGTGCTCAGCATTGATACTCGCGGGGAAATGCGGGGGGACGTACGCGAAGATGAATTCACATTCACCGTAGACACCAGCACCGAACATGTTGATGGTAACGACCACGATCATACAAATCGTGATCCATACCGCGTTGTTGACAGATGTAGTCCAGAAGTTAATCAGAACCGCGGCTGCGCTGAGTTCCGCCGGAAGAATGATAGTCCAATTGTACCCTACAGTACGCCGTCAGATTCGGCGAAAAGCGATGATTGGAAATGAAAATCACAATAATTCCAACCCATCGTGAATGAGAATGCAGGGTCAACAAATCGCTCTGCGAGCTTGATGTGACCGCCCGGTAGAGGTAGATATGCAATCATTTCACCGAGGGAGATCTAAGCGAGGTAAGCATGACAGAAAATATTAGAACGCCATGAAAATACTTACCATAACGCTGTAACAGATGGTACCGACGATGGCATATCCGAGGAGCAGGCCGACCGGACCTCCATTCGCCAGAGATCCCGCTGTGCCCAAGAAGAGACCAGTACCGATAACGCCTCCAATACTATACGGGAGGGGGTGAGAAGCCGATCGACAGCAAGGACGACGTGCAACATACCTGATCATAGCAACATGTCTGTTCTTGAGCTGGCGCTTCAACCTGGCTTCTGGGGGAACATCCATTGAGCTGTGGGATTCGGCATCATAGTCACGGTTCTTCACGGTGACTCCGCCGACATCGTTCTTCGTGTAATCCTTCTCTGCTGTCGTAAAGTCTGTCATAGTGGACGATACGGGAAGCCCAAGCAAGAGAGGGAGAACGAGGATGGGCAGCCGGGGAACTGCGGGGGACCCGCCCGCCTACTTATAAGAAGCCATGTTGGGCGTCAGATATGTCGGGGAGAGCGATCGGGCCTGATACGGCATATCCCACGAGACTGATCGTATGTCAAAAGTTTTCTGCGGGATAACTGGAGTACCCAAGAGCCTGGTTGTCAAGCCTGTCGTTGATATGAGTCAAGGCATGCCGCGTGAGCCCGAGGAAAACGATAGGCCAGTTACGTCCAGTTAGCACTGATGGATACAGGAGCCAGAAATATTGAGGACATGCCTGGGAGCGTCACGGGCAAGGCAGTGCCCGGCGTGTGCATCTCACGAGCTATCTCTGAAAGAGCCACCTAGAGCCACACGCAAAACGACGAGTAAATCTGAGATCTCCAACCGATCATGCCCGCTACGATCATCAACCGGCACGCGTAACCCCGGCTCCGGTGCCGCAGTTTCCCAGTCCGCCATTGGCGTGCCAAGGTACTGCCGGCCCTCGCCCCAGCTCCGCCCGTCCCGCGTGCACTCGGGCCGCCCCGCACGGACACCACAATCAAACTCACACCCAACCGATGTCCAAGTCCTGGTACTGGTACATCTATACTGGCTGCGAGGGTTGTGTGCACATTAGGATGCTGCGGACAAGCCTCATAATGATCGCAACACCCACATCTCAAATTGCTGTCTCAAACGCGTGCTGGTACGACTCGTGCGGCGCGTAGGCGGCGGCTTAACCATTCCCGTACCTTCTTATCGCAGCACTTCATGCCAGATAAGGTGGCGAGGGGCGCCGCGACCAATTATGGCGACCGCAATTTCCACTGATCGGATGGGACCTTCCTGAATCTTTCTCTTTCCGACAGGTCGAGTCATTAATTGAGTGCGATTCGCGCTCTACCAGGCTCTACCTCGCAATGGGGCATAGGCAGGGATAGCAAAAACTTGCAGGACAGCTTCCCCAGGTACGATTTCTACGTCTAATTTCAGAGAGGTGGGGCACAGGACATGGCAACCGCAGTGATAAGGATGATATTATATATACGATATACGAATAAACGATAAGCGCCACGTTTTCAGTGGGGCGGTCCTCTGAATCCCCTCATCCAGCTACGCACCATTTCGTGGAGATCGTCTGGCCAAGAGCGGCGCAAAACACACGCTGTCTCATCTTCATCACCACAATACAGCATTGCTTCCACAAATGCCTCCTCTTCAGAGTCAGATGACTCCAGGTCGAGAGTAGGGTGTTCTTGCGACCACGTCACCAAATGCTCTCGAACAGGTGAGACGTTCAGACTTGTGGATCCATCCGTGGCGGGGTCACGTGTAGAACTGGTAGAGCCGCCAGCACGATCTTGAGTAGGAGGCGTCCTCGGTGTGGGCGCGACGTCGGGGGCAGAATAGACGAACGTCTCGTCGTCATCGGGCTGCGCATCCATCGACACGGACTGCGAACGAGCTAGCTGACTGCGGAGATGGTCGAGGTCTGCGGCATCCTCTCGTGCCGGTGGAAGACGCCAATCTGTCAATGAGTCTAGGAAGGGCCTCATCTCCGTCCCGTGCACCTGGATGTAATTGGAAGGGCCGAGCTTTGGCGAAATTGTGAGATCGGATGGCTCCGTGAAACCGTCTCCCCAGTACGGGAATGTCTTCACAGGCGGTGTCGGTTTCAGAATACTCCTGCCAATTATCGGACGCGCAGGCGAGACAGTGCTAGGACCCGGCCTCACAGCATATTCAGCTCTTGCAAGTATCCTAGGACCTTCAGTGACATCCATACGTTCTTCGAGCTCCAGAAACCCGACGTCGTGATCCTGGCCAGCCGCCCTACTGTCCAAGTACCGCTGCTTCTTCAGCACAGCCGGTCCATCAATGGCATCTGGATCCCGCCTTTCCATTCTTTTACGCTTGAGGGAACCCATTTGTATAGAGCCCCTCCTTGCTTTACGTTTCCAGTCCGGGGGTATGGGATGTCCTTGATAGTCGTGAGAATATGTCAACTTCTGTGACAAGCAAGCGTCTTCATTGCTGCGCCGGATGTATACCGCTCGTTCACTATACATCCTGTTCTCTGTAGGAGGGTGTGGAACGTAGAATCCCTTGGCACCGGTGTACGGCTCGAACGCAAAGTCCCGGACTTTGATGGGTTTCGGCGGATTGGATGATTGGGAGCGAGCAATCGGCAGCTTGTCGGTAACGGTGGCGACAGGTACCTGGGGTGGTGCGGGAACCGGCTGGGAGCTCGAAGCAGCAGATGGCCGACGCGCTGAGCCTTTAGGTAAGGCAGCCCGAGGACGCTTCGCGGGAGAACCACGAGTATTCGTCAGTTGGGATGAAGGTGATTTCCGCTTCCGCAGGTTGTAACGACTCGGCGGGGGCGGGGGCGGCAGCGTAGTTTCAGCTCGCTCACTTTGCGTAGCATGTGGCTGTGCCGACGGTGTCTGCGCCTGCTGGGAAGACAACTGCGCCTGCTGCAACGATTGCGATTCCTGATCTGTCGCTGGGTGCGGCGGCGGAGGCTGTTGTTGCTGTTGTTGCTGCCAAGCTTGCGGCGTAAGTGGCGGCTCCTCCAACGGAAGGCCCCTCTTCATCCGGTGAACTATCTCGAGGAAGCTTTTTGCGGCATCCGATACCTCCTTCACAGTCCGGGTAGGAACAATGAAGCGGCGTGGCTGGTGACCTGCTAAATCCCGCCACTCCAGTAAGATGTCCTCCGGGACAGGAGGTTCAGCAACGTCCTCGGGAGGCGGTTCTTCGTTGGCTTCGACTGGACCAATGTAGTCACCCCTTTGAGCGGCTTCCCTGAGGACTCTCCGACGACTATTGCGCTCCTCGCGATCGACGTGCCTCTTGGTTTTCGCCTCCTCGTCTTTCTTGTATCCATCGAAGTCGAGTAAATACATCACTTTGCGGAACTCCATCTCGAGCTCGTCTTTCGTGGTACCACGAACCATGAGTTCCGTATTCGGAATGGTTGAACGGCTGTTGTGCAGATCGGTGAGGGTGACTTTGGCATCGGCTCCGACCAACATGTGAGGAAGCTCGGCGCTACCATGCAAGACACCATGTGAATGCAACATTCTGTATGCTTCGAGGATACGAAACTTGAGCACCGTAGGCATGGTCGAGTGCGCTTCGATCCAAAAGCATGGATGAGGCAATTGCATAGCAAGGCTCACGGAGTCCGCCGTCACGTTTACTGCGAGGAGAGGAGGGATAACAAGTCCTTGAAATGCCCGTAGGTACACCATGGATTTGTACATGGCGAGCTAAATATGCAGAAATCAGGCGATATGCTCTCAGAGCGTCTTGAAGTCCATACCTCGGAGTAAAATCCTCTCCAGTCACGACGCTTTGCTAACGACCAGCTGCAATCCACGAGTACCGTAAATATCTTCCTGTAAAATTCGATGTAGAGGGATTCAACGCACGCTTTACTGACGTAGATCAAGGAATGATTATTCCAGTAGCCTCTTTTAAGAGCTGTAGTAAAACCAGGACCACTCGCTGGTTGAAATGAGCCCTAACCAGTGTACACAGAAACTAGTCACTCACATTCAAGGTCGAGTATCGTCTGTGTATCTTCTACGGTTACCCCATCGGCCCATGCCCATGGACCGTGCGGCTTATATAGTTGCTGATGGGCCTGATGCTCAGGAATATCCACAAAGCTTAGCGCACTAGCTGCACGCTGCGTCTCGTTGACGCCACAAGCCCCCTCACCCGCATTGGGTACGTCAGGCAGCCTGCTACTTCTTCCACGTCCCTGCGAGACGCGCGGCCGCGATTGAATTGGCGGGGGCGACGAAATGGGCTTTGGTACGGCAGTGAGCACTCGGAAGAATACACCTCCCTTGGGGATTGACCGATTAGCGGAGCTGGATGGACCGGAAGAGGATTCGATAGTCGAGGGCCCACTCGCTTGCACGTTTGAAGCCATCAGGACAGAGGCGGGTGAATATCAGGTGGATGATTATGGTGAAGAGGGCGGCGCGCAGGGGAAGGATAATGAGGGGGGGACTCAGCACACCTGGTCGGTAAGTAACAAGGGCGCTGATGGAGAGTCCGCACATCTCTTGAGAGTGGCCTCGGTCGCGGCGGATCATAGCGCTGGCTCGGATGGCCCGAGCTGAACAACCACACTTGCACACTTGCCGTATTTGGGACAAGACCTCGCAGCTTACATAAGCCATGAGAAACAACGCCTTCCCAAAGAGGACGTACATTTGGTCGACGTCCCGTCACCTTGCCGTATAGCCCACGGTTGTCGCACGTTTGACGTTCTCCTTACTGCCAAAACTCGACATATCAGAGCCACTGCGGTCTGCAAGTATCCTCGCTCTACGTGTGTCGCCTCTGTTATCGATGAAGCTCATATTAAGCTTTTTTTTGTCTTCTGCATCACTTCGTGACGATATCATGATCGCCGCAGAATCCATCGTGACCCTGATTCGTCGCAGTTCACTGTTGAAGCGTGCGCAACGCCTCAAGAAAGGTGATCATCGCAACGTGAACGGAACTTGACGAGTGGTCTCGGCCTCTGCACCCTCTGTCCTCAGGTTCTGACACTTTGAGCTCGCTAACCATCGGCCGCAGAGCTGTTTTACGCCTAGATCCTCACAGCGGATGACGCAAATCGCCGCAAGTCTTCACTACACGTTTGCCATTATTTGCAGTAAGCGACATGGAGTCTGGACGGAGGAATAGACTGTTAGCATGTCAAAGAAGGTTCAGGGAAGCACATGATCCTGCCTCAGAAGTCAGGCACGCACAGCTTGGGTTCTCTGGGGTGTATTCGCCGGAAGATGAGGGTGGATTTCCTGCCCCATTCAGTCCAGCTTGCCGTGCATCTGCGATCAACTGACCACTCGCTGCTGCCGAGACTTCAAAGCAAAGCCTACCAGCCATATGCAACATCATTCCGGTGAGGGACAGCGCCGTATTCTAGCTCCCAGTTGACTGCCTGCTATGTATCTCATACTTCAGAAACTCCGAGCATCCGCTGCACAAGCAGCATGATGATACGTAATCATCAAATTCGATCACAATGCGCGCTCTGTTTCGGTACAACAGAAATGACATAGTGGCGAGTTAGGTTGGATCCGCAATGCATGTAGTCCATTCTAAAGCTTGTTAATACTAGGCGAGATCTGTACAGCTTCCGCAGGCTTTCCTGTGCTTCACGGCTGCGAGATCGAAAGAAGCGACATGCCTCAAAAGCTCCGAGATCCATCCTCGGTGTTACTCCTGCAAGTTGCACCATGCGCAACTCCGTTCAGCTATACGTCTAGAGAACAGCTGGCGATCTGCCATTGCTTGCGCGTATTTCTCGGATACCAGCAGACGGCCCGTCCGCATTTTATTCGGAAGAGGACTTCAAGTTTGAATATTTCGGCTGCGATGCTGCCCTTGCTGCAGGTATAAGATGTGGGATCAAGTGTCGCCAGTCTCGTCACCAGTGCTGTACTGGCTTTGCAAAGATGTATTGGCAGGCTCTCTCTGCAGCTCTGGCGCTAGCCACTCTTCTGCATCTCGTTTCAGCGCTGGCACCTCAGAGCTACAGCTGGCAGAACGTCAAAATTGGAGGCGGTGGTGGATTCGTTCCGGACATTGTCTTCAATCCGTCTGAGCAGGGTCTCGTCTACGCTCGCACGGATATCGGTGGCGCTTACATCATGAATGCCGACGAGTCGTGGACACCTCTACTAGATTTCGCGGATAATGACCACTGGAACTACTGGGGCGTCGATGCGCTTGCCACAGATCCCGTCGACACGAACCGGTTGTACCTCGTGAGCAAATCCCAGTTGGGTGCGGGTCCAGAATTAACAGCCAGTGCACATACAGGCTACAGGAATGTACACGAACTCCTGGGATCCTAACGACGGACAGATTCTTATCTCTACGAACAAGGGGCAAAACTTCACAGTATCGCCGCTCCCGTTCAAGGTGGGCGGGAATATGCCTGGTCGTGGAATCGGCGAGGCAAGTCTATTTTCGTACTGTCACATGCCACCCCTTCTAACCATTCATACTTCCCTAGCGTCTCGCTATTGACCCAAACAGTAACAACATCCTCTTCTTTGGTGCTCGTAGCGGTAACGGGTTGTGGAAGTCTACGGATTTCGCCCAGACTTGGTCACAAGTCGAGAGTTTCACCGCCACCGGTATGTCGCTCAGTTCCTTCTGATACGCTGCGGGGTTGAGAGTGAGCGCCTAATAGGGAACTACGCTCCGGATCCAACGGACACCAGTGGCTACAATAGCGACCTCATTGGTCTCGCATGGGTGACTTTCGATCCGACATCCGGCACAAGCGGTTCACCTACTCCTCGTATCTTCGTCGGGGTGGTTAGCAATGGTACCCAGGAGAACGTCTTCGTTTCAGAAGATGCAGGATCTACTTGTAAGCACGTCTGTCCTGTTTTCGATCCCACTTGCTTTTACTCACCGTCAATAGGGAGTGCGGTACCTGGTCAGAACAACACGTACTTCCCACACAAGGGCGTCTTATCCGCAGCGGAGAAGACGCTTTATATCTCGTATTCGGATGGTGCAGGTGAGTCAAACAACCCTTGTTACTTGAATACCTGAGACAATGGCTCACGTTACTGCCTAGGCCCATACGACGGGACATCGGTAAACCCATTTTCAAAGATGTTTAGTGCTTACTAGTACTAATCATCGTCCAGGGTGCCGTGATGAAGTTTAATATCTCAACTGGGGTCTGGACGGATATCACCCCGGTGTCAGGCAGTACGTCTGGAAACATGTCTGCGTGATTCGCCTCGATTAACCTAGTCTCATGTTTGCAGGCGACTTGTACTTCGGATTTGGGTGAGATTGTATTCGCTAGAATGTCGAAAGCGATGTTGAACGTTTTGAAGTGGCTTGACACTTGATCCCCAGCGGCCTGGAACCATGATGGTCGCTGCGCTCAACTCGTGGTGGCCGAATGGTCAAATCTTCCGCACCACAGACGGTGGTCAAACCTGGACTGGCATATGGGAATGGCTTTCCTATCCCGCCATCAACTATTACTATACTTACGACGACACGCTCGCACCCTGGCTCGGCGAGAACGCGACCACCACGGCCTTCACCACGCAGGTCGGATGGATGATGGAAGGGCTGAACATTGATCCATTTGACTCAAACCACTGGCTGTACGGCACAGGAGAGACCATCTACGGCGGCCATGACCTGCTGAAGTGGGACCTCGGCGCTTCGCGCAACGTTACCATAGAGTCTCTGGCTGATGGAGTAGAAGAAGAGTCCGTCCAAGCGCTCATCTCTCCCCCAACTGGCCCGTCCTTGATTTCCGCAGTGGGCGATGACGGAGGTGGGTCCCGCTCAGCGGTTGAGTCACATATAACACTAATGCCATCAATCGTAGGTTTCGTGCATTACGATCTGAACACCCCGCCGGCCACCATGTTCACAAACCCGACCTGGTCGACAACGGTTGATCTTGACTACGCCGGCAACGACCCAACCAACATCGTACGCATAGGCAACGGTGACAGGTATTAGAAATTCGCTTCAGAGTTTTCCGCTCGCTCACCTCGACCATCGTAGCTCCGATGGTTTGCAGGCCGCACTGTCCACGGATTCTGGCAACACATGGTGCGTACAATTACCTAACTGACGACCAAATTGCCTATAGGATGCCTTCTCAGGTCGGAAGATTACGGTGCAGCGGAAAATTTCTCCGGAGGAAAGGTGTGTATTTCGGACCCCTGGTAGCTGGCGTAACCGTTAGTAATTGATTGGATCGAAGATCGCACTGTCCGCGAATGGTGATACAGTCCTGTGGGCGACGAGTGGCAACGGCGTACAAGTCTCCCAGTACACCAATGCGTTCACTGCGGTATCCTCTCTCCCTTCTTCGACGACTGCTATCGCATCCGACAAACGCAACGACTCGATATTCTACGCCGCCGCCGGGTCCGACTTCTACGTGTCCGTAGATGGCGGAAAGACTTTCTCCATCGAAGGTAGCTTGGCCGAATCGACATCTCCGGTAAAGATCATCGTCCACCCCAACGTCACTGGGGATGTGTGGGTCTCCACTGATCAGGGCCTGTTCCATTCGACCAACACAGGATCAACATTTACCGCCATTTCCGGAGTGACTGAGGCTTGGGCGATTGCCCTCGGTGCCCCAGCTACCGCTGGTGGATACCCCACGGTTTTCGCTGCAGCGAACATTGGCGGAGTCGGATACTTCAGGTCCGATGATGCAGGCGTCAACTGGGTGCAAATCAACGACGCAGCTCATGGATTCGGATCTGTGAGTTCAAACGTGATTACCGGAGACTTGAGAGTCTATGGACGGTGAGTCGGTCAATAATGGTGTCGCTGAGCATAATAGTCAGCATGCTGAATACCCCTTACTAGGGTTTACATTGGCACCAACGGTCGCGGTATCTTCTACGGTGACATCGCTGGTGCTGCGCCTCCTCCGTCTTCAACGGCTCCGATAGCGTCCTCAACTTCCAACCCGATATCATCTCCCACCTCGACCGTGCCCGTGTCATCGCCATCAAGTAGCTCACATTCCTCGTCGGCATCAAGTTCCGCACCTTCGGCTACGCCGACTAGCGTCGCCGGGGAATGGGGCCAATGTGGAGGAATAGGCTGGACTGGACCTACGGCATGCGCAGGTTAGTATCTTATCTGTCGTAGCCACAACCCTTACGAGAACACTTCACAGCTGATACCGTTTGTACGGTACAAAACGCCTGTACGTTTAACGGTCCTTCTAAGTGTATAATCGCTGACCCTGAGCTGACAGACTACTCCCAATGCTTGCCCCAATGATCGCCTCTGGATTGGATTCAGTGATGCAGCGTCATCCGTGGAATTATATCGGTGGGGTTTGGAGCAGGCGCAGAAGGGGTACATTGTGAGAAATACTTCCATATTGTCATGTTGTACGAGTATGAATCGTGATGCGCCGCCACAACTTGTGATGATGATTAAGAGACACGTTGCAATCTCTTACTTGTTATGCCACTCTTCCTCCCACACCTAGACCACAGTAAGCCTCATACGTGTCGGGAGTATGGATGATCGCTGATACCTCAAAGAACCGCCGCCTGTCAGCGACTGGTACTCCTCGACAGCTAGTTAAGTTTAGAACTTGGAGCTTTGTGCACGCATCAATGATGGGGAAGAGCCCGGCACCTAGATAACCAGGAACAGTGAAATTGAAATCTAATATGAGGAAACTTACTCACTCGTGACTTTTGTCCCAGCCAACTCTAATCTCTCCAGTAATGGGCAGCTAGAAATGTAAGGTGCTACTTGATCATCGACTGTGGTCTGGTTTAACACGAGGTCCCGTAGCTTTGGCTCTCCCTGTTCCACGATCTCCGACTGTAGCCCTTCGAGATCTGATGATCGAAGGAAAGATATTCCGGCTAGGTTCAAAACCTGTTGTACCACATCATTATCGCAGTCAGTAGATTCGTATTCAATTGAGCCACATACCTTGCACCTCCGTCCCACTCGACGGATGAAATATGATATAGCACTGTCCCGTTGTCCAGTCATTCCTAGCTTTGTATTGCCCACCAGGTTGACATGCTCCAGTTCAGAGCATTGCTCAAGGGCATCCGTTAACGATCGAAGAGTTTGGTCTGTCATAGTCATTGCTGATGAATTCGAGATTGCTGCGCTCGAGCCCTGACCACCTCCTAGCGCGCCTATATTTAATGTCTTTAATTTAGGTGACTTCGACACGACAGCAATGAGTTCATTGCTAGAGATCTTAGTCGACGTGAGGCAGAGCTTCTCCAGCGAGGTATTAGTAGAAAGCAGTGACGCCGGGTGTCGGACTAATGTGAAAGAGACATCGAGACGTTTGAGACCAGGACATGCAGCAAGAACTGGGTTCAGAGATGCATCGCTCAGATGCGTCTGCCGAGCATTCAGAGACCGAAGACTCGGAAACTGCAGCTCGTCAGACGGTCCCAATGCGACTAGGAGTTTGGCGAAGGCAGCGTCCGTCTGTATTATAACAGTTGTACAGTACATCCAGACTGAGAAGAGATGAAAACGAACCCAATTAGGGATGCCTGCTATTTTCAGCACCTCAAGCTTTTTGCAGTTTAGTAGCAGAGGCGCCAGCGCGGCGGGTGGGACGGCAGTATACTTCAGATTGATGACCGTGAGCTGAGGGCAGTATTTCGCCGCAGCAGCAACCGTCTTGGGACCAACTTTCGTGCATCCCCTAGCGTGGATGGCTATTGGTCAGTACTGAGCTGCTCATGAATGATACAGGGGTGCTGTACCGCAGGATTAGAACCTGCAGAGAAACTGCCTTGGAGACGACAGATGCAAAGAGTGAATCTTGATACTTCTCGAAGCCGCTGAGCTCGAGTTTCAGCAAGGCCCTTACTGAGGCTGATTCACCAATGGCCGCAATGGTGGCATTCCTCACGCCAGGAAGATCGCTGCCCAAGGTGATGGCAGGACCTCTGAGGAAGAACTAACAAGATAAATGCTTCAGACAAGACAGCATCCAAATTGGAATGGGGCGCACTGCTTGGATGAAAGGATGTGACAAGATCGTGGGGCAGGTTGCCCTGAGCGTAGCAAAGACCCTCGGCACCAAATGATCTGGGACGAGCTTTAGGCAGTGACGAATATGTTCCCATATATGCCTGTCTTTCCCCAGATCCTTTAGGTTTTCTGCAAAGACACGGATGCAGATGGTGACCAGCGAGGGAACATGGTCTGGGGGGAGGCTTCTCGTAGACCATGCAACAGCAGAGGGCGCATTTGCTTGAGCTTGAGGAGTCGGCAGATCGTCCTCTGTCGGCGCCCCGAAAGCTCTCGGGGCTGTTTTACGTCGTTTAGCAGATCGATTGTCCCGTCGGCCTGCGGCACTCATCCTTGAAGAGGACTTCGAGGACCAGGATCATCGAGTTGGTTTATAGACAAGGAGGATGATAGTCCCAGCCACTTCAGTTTCAGCGCTCAGGAGCAATCCGGGCTTGCCCTTCGAGCTTCAGTGTTCACAGTAAGTACTGTTTCACGAGGAGCATCCAGGCGAAATGCGTGCGACGACGCTTTCGAACACCGCACTCTTCTTTCCGACGAGGTGCATATAAATACCAATGCCTGCGACCGCGCAGGTTGACCAGGTGCGAGATCATCGAGATAAGGTACGATGGCTCCGCTGAACGTCGCCAGTGTCCGTGTCGCATTCCCTGCCCTCCAGTCTGGATTCCTGTTCGCAGATAACGCCGGAGGATCGCAATGTCTCTCTACGGTCGTAGAGCGCATTTCGGACTACTTACTCAACACCAATGTCCAGCTCGGCGCCGACTACCCCGTCTCTATCTCGAGCACCTCTCGCGTGGCTGAAGGTGCGGAGGCTGCCAGGGAGCTCTTCAATGCTACCAGCACCGACGAAATCGCGTATGGGAGCAGCTCGACGATGCTCATCGAGAATCTCGCTCGAGCGATGGAAGCGGATGTCATTGAAGGAGAAGAGATCATAGTTACCGGAGAACACGAATGTGAGTCCCATACGATCATTACATTGAGTTGTCTGCATCCTTTTGAAGTGGGCAAAGCTCTGATCTGATCTCCTTCCAGCTAACGCAGGGCCCTGGAAGAAGCTCGCTGCAAGGCGCGGAGCGATCATCAAGATCTGGCATGCTACACAGCTGTCTTCAGCTCCGAACAATCCATACGCTGTCGGGCTTCAGCTGGATTCACTCCTCCCGCTCATCACTTCCAAGACGCGCCTTGTCGCGTTCACTGCATGCTCCAACATTCTTGGTACCGTGGTTCCAGTGGCTGAGGTCGTCCGCGCGATTCGAGAGCGAGCACAGGAACTGGGTGTGCGAAAGGTCGAAGTATGCGTTGACTGTGTCGCATATGCCCCGCATAGGCGCATAGACGTTCGTGGATGGGACGTCGATTATTGCTACTTCTCTATGTACAAGGTGAGCGACCCTGGTGGGTTTACTGGCACTTGCTGAATGATATCTGGCTGTCTCTTAGGTCTACGGTCCACACACCTCAATCCTCTATGTGCGCTCTGCCACCTTGCGCGCACTCTCCTCGCTTGCGCACCACTTCCTCGATGTTTCCGATAAGCCGTACAAGCTTCAGCCCGGTGGCCCGGGATATGAACTCGTCTACGGATGCACCGCAGTTCCGCCGTATCTTCGTTCGCTCACACCCTCGGGAGACCTAGGCGATGCGTTCGATGCCATTACATCTCACGAACAGGCTTTGCTCACCCCACTCCTTACTTTCTTGCGCGATCAGGCAGATCGTGGAGTGCGTATCGTCGGCGAGGAGCAGACCGTGCTCGCGAGGGTGCCGACGGTCAGTTTCGTGGTTGTCGGAGACAGGCGCATCGACAGCAAGGACGTGGTCAAGGCGTTTGACAAGAAGGGTGATGTGCGTCAGATCTCCTCTTACTTTTGGGACCTGCGCTCACTAGATATATCGTGTAGATCGGTATCAGATACGGCCATTTCTACGCGTACACTCTGGTGGACTCCTTGAGGCCCGCACTGAACGTTGACGATGGAGTCGTTCGAATCTCGCTGGTGCATTATAATACGGTCGACGAAGTGAACAAGATCATTGCCGTGCTGAAAGAGGTGCTTGCGTGAGGATCCTAGCTAGCCGAACTGATGTACCAAGTATACCTACGACATTTTGTATTACCAGCAGTTGCATGGGCTGCTCATGTGATGTGGAATTGAAATATTACACGTTTAGTGATCTCAGGTCGCACATAGGCACAGTCCCATGAAGTCCATCCAATATAACAGCACAAGTACAAGACTACGAAGCAATTGAAATGCATACCGCTAGTATTGTGCTTATGTTGTACGATTCCACAGCCAAGGAGCCGCCACGATCAACATAAGAGGGCCCACAGCGAGTCTCCACACCGTCCTTTCCGCTGCCGATACCTTATGAGCTAGGGCTGCTTTTCCCATTAGCATTGCCACCATGTGAGGTATCCGCAAGGCGAATTGCAAGATGTTCATAGGACAAGGGAAGATATATGGCCCCACATATATCGAGACGACCCGGACGAGCGCGATGCGTGCTTGCAATCCGACGGACTTTGAATACCGATCCCATGGATCCATGGACGGATGTAGTGAGAACGACGGATATGTCAACACTAGTATTACTAGTGAAGACAGGAGTAGAAGGAGTGTGACGCAGAAAAGGGCCACGAATGCCGTCCTTGCTTGCATGGGCGCCGGGGCATAGGTTGTAATGAAGCCAATGTCGAGGATATCCCGCATCGAGAGAGAAAGTATGGCAAGGGACACGAGCATCGCAGGAAGGAAGAAAGCAATGACAGGCAGGAATATGCGAGATATCCCGTGCCAGATGAGGACCGCTAGCGGGAGAGTCTGATGGAATGGTAGGTAGACTAACGGAGTTGGGGTGAGCGGCAGGTGCAGCTCGATGACGTGCCACGAGAATGCATAAAGGAGGACGTGGTATGCAAGATCGTCCGGGGATGGCACAGAAGGTATGTGATTCAGGAAAGCAAGGAGCACAAGGAAGAAGGGGACGCTTCGGAGGGACCAGGTCTTGAGCAATCGTGAACCGGAATATAGCATCAAACATAACACGCGAATGTCAAGTTTGGAGGCCTTAAGACTCCCAGTGGAGGGAGCGGAAGGAAGGAGGACGAAATGCACTAGCAACCCGAGATACATTGCGTAGAGCAGTAGATCCACCGTGTGAAGTACCCTTCAAGACAATTAAACTCAAAAAATAGCTGAGAAATCATGGAGAAGGCTAACCTGGGCGTAGCGACGGAATCAAATCGGGATAGGATCATGGGGTTACTTTTGCCTGGCAGGCCGTACTTCCAGGTCTTTATCACGCAGAGAAGAACGACCCGGTGTGATAACAAGTCCTCCGGGACCTGCCCCGATGCGAGGAACTGAGTAACTAGCGAGCCGAGTTCAATCCGGCGAATATACGATTGAGCACTGCAGCAGCGCACCTCGTAGCATTGGTCCATGTCCCGCCTTGAGAGGAAACGCAAGCCAGAGCACTTCCGCAATCTCCTCCGAAGTCCGTTGCTCGTGCAGGAACTCCGACCACACAAGAAGGATGTGGCGGTCGAGCTCCTCCTTCCAGCTGCTGCTCTGTCGTTCCGAGGCCCACTGCTCCCAAATCTCCCGTGTGCCGGATGCCTTCCGGCCCAGTCGAGCACGAGTTTCTAGGAGGACGTTAAGCGAGAAGGCTGCTCGCGCTGCATCTGTGGTGAGGGGTTGTGGGCATACTAGGTCTGTCAGGGAGAACGACCCTATTCCCTTCTGCCGCAGCTGAATCACAACGGGTTCGACCTCTGGTAAAGACGGAACATCTGATGCATCCAGTGCATGACCTATCCTTCCCGATAGCAGCGGTGTCGCCTCTGTGGGCTGCTCGACGTCACGGGTATGGTTGTTCATCGCATGGCACCAAGTCTACGGACGATCGAGCACCGCGACCACGCGTGACGCGACGCAGCCGCCGGAAGCAGCCACGACTTGGTCCTGCACGCGTATCAGCTTCATTCGGCCGTACACTGTCTGCTTGTTCCACTTACCGCGCCCTGCAGGTACTCTGAGCTATGAGTTCAACAACTCCACTACTGCAGACCATAGAGCCCGATGAGGCCGAGGACCATGCTCTCTCTGGAAACATCCATGCCGCAATTCCAAAGCCTCACGCACCCGTTGTGCTCACACCAGGCTCCGGTGTTCCACAGCCCGCGGGCATGGCAACATCACAAGGAGATGCAGAAGCAGGTCGGTCGAACCGCACTACTCTGGGCGAAAGGCTGACGTGTCCGAAGGACTTGCTGGTATCTTCCGACAAGTACGCCCTCCGACTGCTAGGTAGTGCATAACGTCTCATGACTCGCTGGGGCAGTCAGCCCATCCGCTTGCCCTCCTATTTCTCTATCTGTTCCGAATAGCTGCGATTACAGTGTACATCTTGTGCGGGTTCTTCACGAGCAATTTCGTTCTCTCGGTCAGTCAAGCAATCGTGTGCGATGCTGCACCTATCTGGGTTAAGCTGAGTTTGCCACAGACAGTGTTTGTCGTTGTCCTCCTAGCGATGGACTTCTGGAACTGCAGGGTATGTCTCAAACCAATGGCCCGGTTTGAATTGGATTTAACCGCTACTTCTGAAGAACGTCGCGGGGCGAACCCTTGTCGGCCTGAGGTATTGGAACCAGGTGCATACTCCTGAAAATCAGTATATTCTATCTTCTTCTGATCGCCTTTCCAGGTCGACGAAGACGGAGAGAGCTTCTGGGTGTTCGAGAGCCGTGATGTGAGCAACCATCAGACTGGTCGCGGGCAACCCGACTCATTATGTCTTTCCAGCCCTCGCGCCCCGCGAATCCAGTCGACTCCAAGTGAGCAAACTTAACCGCTGAGTTGCCCATTAATACTCATCAACGAAATTCCAGGATGTTCTGGGTGCGTGCCGTGACATGTGTCATTTTCTTTCGCTGAACGACTGCCTAGATCGCGTTATACACGTTCCCCCTTTTGTGGCTGGCGTTGCTTATTGTGTCACTGTTGAAATTCAACCTCTCGTGCGTCGTGACGCATGCAGGCAACTTATTTCATCTACTGATTGACACCGGCACTGTGCTGCAGCTTTGTTCCGATCGTCATGCTTGCGTTGGTCTTCAATGTGACCAACGCAATCGGCTTCACGTATGCGTGCGTGCATCACTTCCTCCAGGCCGACCCGGGTGCCTTTCTGATGTGCCTATTCTCCATAGCGACCGAGACGCCAAGCAGAAATGGGCCAACAACCTCGCGTCTTCCGGCTGGAACATGGGTCTAGGAGGCTTTGGTGGCCAGATTCTGACTGGCGTCGTGAAGAGCAGCGTTGGACGTGTATTCGGATAGGATCCAACCCGCTAGCACACTTCACGCCATTGTCGTATACATCTTTTCTAATTCCTTGCCCACTGCCCGCTCTGCGGAGCGGCCAGAATTTTCTGCGCAAACCTATGCTACGAAGACGAAGGTGCGAAATGCGAAAATGATGATGAAATGCGGGTGTTGTACATGCGACAATGCAACGACGATGCAGATGCGATGTCCCAAGCTGAGAAAAAAGAGGCGTCTGCTCTGGAATGGCGAAATGTTCAGGCGCCTCATAAAGATGCAAAATACATATGATGCGAAATAAGCATCCAGAGGGCTGGTCCAAGATCGGGCCGATATAGCGCGACCGAGGCATACTGGGGAAGGAAATCGAACATACAGCGGCATACGGCATGCGCGTGCTCGCCGTATCACTTTAGGCTCAGCCAGCCGCGCGCGTCCACACGTGACGAGGCGGTCGTGGGCGTGGCCGGCGGGGGAACGCCGATGAACGACCTGCGCCGGCCATCGGCCTTGAACGTCGCGACCTTCGGGGTGGCCAGGCTCGGGAAGGGATACGACGAGTTGGACGTGAGCGTCATCGTCGATGGCGTGCGCGTCGTGAGGGTGGGCGAGGGCGGGAACACGAAGAGCGTCTGCGAGGGGGTGTTGATCATCGATGCGGGTCGCGCGCGCGGCAGAATTAGCGTCTGCGTCTTCGCCGCACCGCGGATGTGGGCGAGGGGCTGCTCGGGTTTCCGGGGCTCGATACGTGAGCGCGTGGGGAGCGGGGAGGGGATATCTACAGGGATGATGGGTGAGGATGGCACCGTCGGGAGAATGCCGAGAGGGGGTGGGCGGCGGCGTGGCTTCGACTTGACACGCGAGCGCGAGGGGAGGTCGAAGGTTGCCCTGAATGCGGTTGCCGGAGGCGGCGGAAGCGAGAAGCTACCCTTGTGGGCAGGGGCCGAAGGGGGCATACGGACGGACGGCAGATTGCGCGCAGTCTGCGGCGGAGAGGGCGGCTGCGTGTTGAGCACATGCGTCTCCGGAGAATAAGACACTCGGGATGCACCTGAGGACTCGTCCTCCGTGGGCTCCGCACTTGATGAAGTCGCCTCCACGCTCGTAGTATCGAAGCCGCCGCCGACGCCGAGAAGCTCTTCCTCCTCGTCTTCTTCCAGTAGCTGTTCGCTGATGATGCTGCCGCGGCTCATGCTACTAGCAACAGAACCCGTACGCTTCCGCGAGGAGTTCCGGTTCCACCGCATGGTGCCCACGCCGTAGGAACTGAGAGACGACGCGGAGGACTTGCGCGCAACCATGCGGTCTTCCATTGCCTGATCAAGAGCTCTGGCTTCCCGCATAACTTCCACGCTCTCTCGGTCGGCTTCCGCGTCTGTATCCTCAAGCATTTGTCGTCTACGTCCCCACTCTTCTTCTGATGGGGATCGTCCTGGGGAGGTTTCGCTGGAGTTAAAGGCGCGCTCGTAATCTAACAGCTGATAAATTAATCTGTGAGGTAGACTGTGAGCCGGAGCACGCGAGGATATGAAACAAAGTGTAACATACGACATGTTAGGTCCTACCCATTTACTCCTCTCCTTGACATAAGAATATGCGCCTTGCATTCCCTTCAGTGCCCAGACCTCGGAGGGCACGTTGGGGGAACGCTGGGAAGCGGCCCGCATGACCAGCGCGATCACAAGCGTGGCCGATCTCGAAACACCGCACTGACAGCTATATGAAGAGTAATCTTAGATATGAACACACGCGTCTGCGGCGTGTTGCACGCACTGAATAAGGACCCCATCGCCGCGCTTCAATGCTTGATCGACGAAAGCCATTGCTGCGGGGAAACCTTCCTGTACAAGGTCTGATTGCCCATGCGACCAAGGCAGCTTCAAGTAATGCATGCTGGGACGCCCACTCGGAATGTGCGCGGGGAAATGTGTTGGATCGGAGCTGCTTGCTTGGGCGTTCAAGTCTGGGACGGACTTGAACGAGCGTAATGGGCGCGGAGCGGCGTCGAAGGAGGTTGATACTTCCTTCGCTACGTTCAATACTGATTTTATACCGCGCTCAACGAGACCCTTCCAATCGCGAACGTTGTCTTCATTACCGAGCCAGATACCTGGCAGTATCTGGACGGGGCCGTCAAGGTAGGGAACCTCGTCGGCGTTGTCACCGTCGGCATCCTCGCCTCTTCTGCGGAAGAGGGCGGAGGAACTTGCGTTGGGGAGGGACATGATGGACAGCTTGCGCCGCGGCTCTGGGGCGGGTTGGGTGGATTCATTGGTGAGAGGGCCCAGGGAGGTGGTGGAAGACTGGGCAGAAGGAAGGGTGATGGAGAGTCTCTTCATGTTGCGGAGGGATCGGGATTTGGAGGAGGGAGGGAAAATGAAAGAGTCCGTGTCGGACGTAGCGGAAGAAATGGTAGAAGCCGAGGCAGAGTTTTCGCCGTGCACGAGGGTTATGTCGGATGGTTGTGAAGGGGTGTCGATGCAGAGTGAAGGGGGAGGACCCCTTCTGCGAGGGGTGGAGGAGAGGAATGGTGCGTGCGGGCGGGGAGTTGCTGCGTCCATGCTTTTGGCTGGTTCGACACGCCGGCGTGTTCGAGTAGCGCTGAAAGAAGAAGGGTACGTATGAAAAACACACGGAGGAAGAAATGAAAGAAGAAAGAAGAATGCGGGAGGGATGGCGAAGAGAACAAGGGGGCCCCGACGGAGGCAGGTGAAGGAGGTCTAAGAGCAACTCTGAACAACGGCGTCTGCTGCGCGCCTACGCAGCGAGCGTAGCCATCCACGCGCGATCGCCTCCGCCGCCTCGGCTCCCACGTGCACCTCCTCTTTGCCCTCCTTGTTTGCCTGCGCGCTGCGACCCCAGACAATGTCGTCCTGCACATACAATGACGTCGAGTGCAACCAGTGTGCAACCCCTGCCCTGCCCTGCGCTGCTCGTCGCGCCCCCGCTCCCCGTCGTGTTCCCCGCTGCCCGTCGCGCCCCCCGCTCCCTGATCCTCCCCCCTCGGCTCTCGGACCGCGCCATGAGCTCATCTCACCCGCCTGAAACCCTCTCGGCTCGTGTGCTGCACCCCGCCAACCGTGCCATCATCCTGCGACTCGCGCCGGCCCCCGTCGCTCCCAATGGCCAACGAGGCGGCGCGAACTTGGCGCACGCTTGATGGTGCTCTCCCCGGAGCTATGCTCTATTGTAGTAGCAACCAGCCCTGTTCTGTGGCGCAACAATCCGTGTCGTCACTCCGTCTATCACTGCTTCTGCACTTGCGGATACAACAATTTGTGGATTTGCGTCTGACGGCCTGGGATGATGGGATGATGGCTCGGATCTTCACAAGCTTGGCCCCAACGATGTGGTACCATCCTCTCCACGTCGTCGTGGCGTTGCAGTGCTACAAAGTGTGTGCCCTCCAATTGCTCATGGAGCATTAGATCCACGAACTAACGAGACTCCAGTTGCAGTGCGCTCCATGGCGAGTTTACGGCCGGCATGGACATGGCGCGCCGTCATGTCGTCTTTCAAGCTCAGCTTGCCTTGTACCATGTGTGCCCGCCCGTTCCAGACGCACGCCTCCCATGTCACACGAGACACGGTGCCAGAAATCCAAAGTGTCTTCCGCGTTGTTCTGCACGAGACTCTCGCAGTTGCAGTGACAAATGAACAATGTTTCCGAGGTCCGGACCGTCGCCATGAGTAAGTATCTTGGAAGCAGTGCATGCCGGACTTTGTCATGTACCTACATCCGTGTGCAGGCACTTAGCAGTGCTTGGACATGGCGACCGCCGTAGTAGTTTTCCATACGCAGTCTTCATGTTCCGGTGTTCTTGCGGGTGGCCGCACTCTGCCACCATATTTTGTCTCCTCTATGCTGTACCTGCGCAGTCTATGCGAATATATGAATGACATCGCCGAAGCCGGGCGTCGTAAGACTCGCTGTGTCTGGACTGCGCACGGGTCGGCGCTGGTCTCGGTCTCCCCAACGCGCAGAGCTGAGAACTCGTACGACTCGGATCGCACCGAGATGCCATCCCTGCCCTACTCGGCGACCTTTTTTGCGGCCTTCATCGCCACCTTCGGGGCTCTCGTCGCCGTTACCAAGTACATTGGCGCGAGGCTGCGAGCAGCAGGCTACGACGTGTCCGACCTCATTTTGATCGGCCTGCCCAAGGACACGACGCACAGTCCTGACGCCCACCCCGCTGCGCGAGACCCGCCCGCGACGACGACGTTCTTGAACACCATGAATGGCCAGCTCATTGCCGCGGTGCTCGCTATCGCCACCAGTGCCTTCATCTACTACAAGTTCGCGGCGAACAAGAGTAAGGATGACACCCTTCGGCTGCTGTGTCATAGGCTGATCCTCGGGACAACCACAGAGAGGAAGCCGGTGCTGGACCCGCAGGTGTGGAAGGAGTTCCCGTTAACGGAGAAGATCGTCGTGTCTCCGAATACCGCGATGTGAGTGCCAGCACAACCGTGGTGTCCGGCCAGACGAGTGACGCTCTGCAGCTACCGCTTTGCGCTGCCGCACCCGGATGACATCCTCGGCCTGCCTATCGGGCAGCACATCCAGATCCAGGCCGAGATCAATGGCAAGGACATCATGCGGAGCTACACCCCTACGAGCAGCGACGATGACCGCGGGCACTTCGACCTGCTCATCAAGGTGCGTGCTCCGTGCTACGTGTCCCGCCGCGCGCGCCCACGCCGCCCCGCAGGCATACGAGAAGGGCAACATCTCGCGCTATATCTCGCTCCTGAAGATCGGCGACAAAATCCGCGTCAAGGGGCCCAAGGGCCAGTTCAAGTACGCGCCGTCGCTCTCGCGCGAGCTCGGCATGATCGCGGGTGGGACGGGCATCACGCCCATGCTGCAGATCATCCGCGCCGCGCTCAAGAACCCGCTCGACCGCACGAAGCTCAGCCTGATCTACGCGAACGTGAACCCCGAGGACATCCTGCTCAAGAAGGAGCTCGACGAGCTCGCGGATAAGCACAGCCACCGCTTCAAGGTGCACTACGTGCTCAACAACCCGCCGCAGGGCTGGCAGGGCGGCGTCGGTTTCGTGTCGAAGGAGCAGATCGAGAAGCACATGCCCCCGACGGACCACAACATCAAAATCCTCCTCTGCGGCCCGCCCCCGATGATGACCGCCATGAAGTGAGTGTCTTTGTGCAGACGACTGTGTGCGGGGTTCTCAGCGATTTCCAGGAAACACCTGGCTGAGCTCAACTATCCTGCTCCGAGGACGGTCAGCAAGCTCGACGATCAGGTATGTGTTCAACTGCATCCGACCTGTGCTTGCGACTCACTCCTCCCGCAGGTCTTCCTGTTCTAAGGCTTTGGGGATGGCTATAGATGAACTGGACCTGAGTGGCTCAATCGCACATTGAAGACATGCTCTCGATATACTTAAAGTTTCATAGCACTGCTGGTTCTTGTCATACTCGCGTCTCACGGGCTAATATATAATGCGTGGCATGGTTCATCGTAAATCCTCGGCCTTGTGAAAGTATCATTTGTGTCCTCAGCAGAGGTAGCGAAAGGTCGATTCGCGCAATACTTCATGTCGAACCGCAATGAGCTTCGACCATGTATTGCCTTTTGAGTATACTCGTGCCTCGTACTAATCTTATCGTCTGTACTGAACGCTAGGTCACAGCCATACCACTGCTCGGCATTGCCGGTGTGGTCAGAGGTTCTCTGATAGTGAGTATGATATTTGAGTCGCAATGACCGGATACTGAGTCGCCTGCCCATCACATTTTCATGGGACACTCAGCCAAAATGTCCCAGCAGCCGGTCGCCCAGGTCTGCAAGGACGAATCATCTAGTACTCGTGTCCACCCCCTGTTCTCAGCGGAGAATGCAGACATTGTGCTTTCGTCCAAGGATGACACCCACTTCCGTGTTCGTTCGCAACTCCTGCGCGAAACTTCGGGGTGGTTCAATACTCTGCTGTCCATACCCAGCAATGCGCCGGACACTGCTGACACGGACATCATATGCTTGGATGAGACCGCTGATATCCTCGCCGCTCTCCTGCGTATGGTGAGTGGTTTCGAGATTCCCGAACTGCACCCCATCAACCTTTGCGAGGACATTCTATATGCGGCGGAGAAGTACGAGATGCCTGGTCCGGTCTCCATCATCCGTGTCGCTCTCAGCTCGAACCTACTTGACGCATCTCCCATCCGCATATACGGCATTGCAGCGAGACGGGGCTGGGCGGCAGAGGCCAAGGCGGCCTCGACACGCACACTTCCGCTCGATCTCTTCCACCCCGATGCGGTCGCAGAACTAAACAGATTGGATGGGCCGGTCCTAATGAAGCTGCTGCTCCTGCATCACAGCCGGAGGCAGGCATTCAAAGCTGCGCTGGATGACACCAGGACGTTCTACGCATCGGGCGGCTCGACACTGTGCGGTGGTTGTGCGCAACATGTCGATCACATCCAGTGGGCGCTGTGCAAGTACAGTTGGGTCACGCAGGCACCAATTACCCACGACATTTTGCACGAGGAGAGCGCTCGAAAAGCTCTCGAATCTACGTGCCCGCACTGTGGCAAGTCCCTGTATATGCAATATGCAACGATAGGAATTCTGAAGGGAATTATTGACGGCCTCCCGAGGGCTGTGGAGGTATGTGATGATGTTGGAGGTTATCCGGACGTTGACGGATTGGCCATGCAGTTCCCGTAACCCCGAGGGGATCAACGTCTGTGGTGGAGAAGTAGATTGCAGTGGACTAACTTCGCCCGCCCGTCTCCACCATCCGCGTGCCGTGATATTGGAAGATCCCACAATGATGCACGCACTGTGGCACGCAATGGCCAATCCTCGAAGTGCACAGTAGTATCTAGCACGAGTGTCAACTGTCACGTCATCCTGGGTTGTCAGATACGTTGAACCCGGTGACTGGAAGGTCAGGACAAGATGAGGATTGGAAGACGCGTCGCGCGTAGCACACGGGGGGCGTCAAGGTGACACGGTCACGTGTCCTATGATCAACTGCGCATGACCAGATTGGTGTTCTGGCGCGCAGGCTGACTGGAGCGAGTGGGCCGTGAAGCCAAGGAGCGACCCGCCAGGGAGGATCTGCAGCATGGACGTACAGTTCTGTCAGGCTCGCCGAGGCCCTGTGCATGCCATCGCACCCTATCCTTGCGCTATGTTTGTCAGCTGGATGGCGCACGAGCCATACCACTGTGCAGATACCCTCACTGCCATTTCCGATGGCCGATGAGAGACCGTTCTCTCAACGGGGTCAGGCCGGAGATTGTGTCATGACCGAAATTGGCACGTCAGATGGACATCTATTGTCCTCTGGCCAACTATAAAGCACAGCCTATCTTATCCTCATGCCCCCAAGATCTCCACCAGCGTCGCACTAAACCACCATGTCCAAGGTGCCTCCCACCAACCTGTCAAGTGCGAATAAAAATTAACTGACAAAATCACAGCCCACCCTTTACACGTTTGGCATCTCTGTCTGGTCCGCCGCGCCAGAGCTAGCCATGTGTGTCTCGTTGTGACAATTCTTGAATGTTGATCTGATAGTCATGCCCGCTCAGCGCCGAGTTGCACCCCGAGGGTGCCATCGACACGCAAATCATCAACGTGGTCGAAGGAGGAAATTTCGCTCCTGAGTACTTGAAGATCGTGCGTTTCATCTGATCATCTCGTCGAGCGCCTGATCGCTTATCCGAGCAAACAGAACCCGCATGGGACCGTCCCAGCTCTGCTCGCGGATGGCAAGACGTATGTGAGCTCCGCCGAGGTCACTCGCTACCTTCTCGAGACTGCGCCCAAGAAGGTCACCCCTGGCACCTCGTTCATCGATAAGATCCACGAGGACAGGTATGATCCTAACTTTCCCCTGCTCACAACGGTATGTCAGCCATACGTCAAAGTAAATTAAATTCGAGACTTACAGAAGTCCCCAGCGCAATGAAGAAGAGTTCAAAACTGCGTCATCGGGCTTCCCTCTGACGTTCGTCTCGAACCGTGAGTTCACTTGCTTCTCATCGCATGAAATAGCATCTGACACCTGCCACAGGTCAGAACGCCCTTGACAAGTATTCGAAGTCCCCCGAAGGCTCTCAGTTCAAAGAGTTCTATGACGCGAAGCTCGCCGGCAATGGCAGTATCCTCGCTATCTACAAGGGTGAGGTGCCGGAGGACGTGAAGAACAGCTTCTTCGACCAGTCCACGAAGCATTGGGAGACGATCTCGTCCTTCATCCTCAACGACCTACCCAGCTTCCTTCCTGCTAGCGGTTTCCTCGGCGGCGCGGAGCCGGGCGAAGATGATTTCCACCTCGCAGCGTGGCTGTCCCGAATTGGATTCCTGACCGGTGGCAAGGCCGAGAAGGATGGTTACAAGGCCATTGAGAAGGAGACGAAGCAGCCGCTGCCGGCTAAGGTGGCAGCGTACTGGCAAGCGTGGGCCGAGAGGCCAAGCTGGAAGAAAGTGTACGCTGACGGTTTGCATTAGAAGTGTAGGTTCGGTAATGGCTTGTACAGTAGTCGTTATAGTCATCACTTTCCCGTTGGTCACAGCATAGACTCTGGCATGCAGAGGACGCCCAAAGCATGGCGCCTATTCAGGATCCTGAATTGAAACCCGGGGACCGATGTTGCAAGGGCAGCATGAGAGCTATAAGAACGCGCGAGCAGCAGAGTGCGCTTCAGGCACAAAGATGCATCAGCCAAGAAGATTGCGCCGCTCGGGGTAGCACGCACTGCAATCATGAGTTCACGGACCGAGACTCCCCTTCTGTAGAAGTGCCCTCGAGCATCTCTGATCTGCACTCGAACAAGCTGGATAACATTCATATAGATAAGCACCGGATGGGACAACGAAACCCTGACTTACATGCGTTTGATATCTGCCGCGGCCTTCATACCGATCACAAACTCTGCTTCGGTCGGCTCTCTCGAAGCATGCCGTGCTAGTTGAATGGCAGAATCGTAATAGTGCAAAGGCGTAAGACCGTCCTCATCCCGTGGAAGCAGTGGTAAAATGAAGCGAAATTGGTATAGCATGCGGGCGTGGGGACGCAGTGCTGGATGATGGGGTATAATCTCGTGTGCAAGGAAATCTGAGAAGTCATCCAGTTAGTTGATGGCGCGAAAGAGGAACCTAGCATACTAACCTATCTCACGAATGGTATCAAGAAGCGAAGTGCGAAAGCGTACGCCCTCCAGCCTGGTTCCTGGAACATATTTGGTTGAAAGACCATAGCAAGCTGTAGAAGGGACTTACCAGGCTTGCCCCAACCGTCCTGAGAGCCGCTCTTGGGTTCCGACTCGTAAGTGACCAGGCAAGCACGGGTATATTCCTGTTGTATGTACGAGAATACGGACTGCAGGCAAGATAAGCCAAAGCGGCTTGGGTTCTTCGACTGTGCACACGAACCTCGGGGACATCGGACCTGCCCAGGGTACGATAGCTCTTCGAGATCCTCTGCAGGCGCCTATGTACTGCAATCCTGCGCTTCAAGCAGAAGAACAGAGACACCACAAACTTACGCAACACTGAGTCCCGGCACGAGCACAGGTCGAGTAGGTGCGCTTACGACAATGACATAGGCGGCGCCAATGACCACCGCATTGAAGTTCTCGACAAAGGATTGGTTCGGCGCAGTCCTGACTGCCTGGGACAGCAGTAGTGAGCATGAGAGGCATACCAAGAAGGTCGTTACGAGAACAAGGGCAGCATAGCAGATCGCAGAAAGCGTCGAAGCTCCTCGAGCCCGGGATAACATTCAGTGCAGAGCAGAGCCCGGGCGGCTGCCGCTGCGCTGCCACCGCCTTCCGTTTTTGGCACACAGAGCTGCAGAGAAACACATGCCAGGCCTGCTGGGATTGCAACCACACAACTACACGAATAAAAACTACGCAGAACTCCACTAAACCACAATGAACGTCGCCAAAAATCGCCGTGCGTGACTGATGCATCCAAACGCATCGCCAGCACACAAAAATCCCAGCCGCCTTGCAATGGTGCGCACTCAGACTTGGACGTTCTGGCTGCACACATACATTTCGATAAATGTTAGCGGTGGTACTATTTAGGATCGGCAGCGAGACATACGGGAACTCGCCGATGATGTTGCCTTGGGGGAAATACTCGCATACGAAATACTGTGCAAGCTGTGAAAGAAGACTCTCAGCTCACAGCTCCTCGCGGGAGACTGAACCAGCTGCACCCACCCCGAAACTGGGATCAAAGATTCCGCTGCATTCCTGCACGGCACAGCCAACCTCAGTGGTGCCTTTCCACACGACCTGTGTTACTCGTAAACATGATGTCATCAGCCACATGCATAGCACTGCTCACCTGAGTAAAGTGGGACGGCTGAGGGTTGCTCGCATCGTATTGCGCTACATTGACCTTATTAGATTTCGTCCAGGCTGCGAACTTAAGCACTCACAGACTTCGCTCGTCCAGGACTGGATGGCAGCATCGATACCGTAGCTGCTACCAGTACCAGCGGCCAAGTTTTCTAGACGAGTATATATTCAGTATTCTCCGTGGTCACGACTAGATTTATGTACCTCCAAATGGCCCCAGGGTTCCTCCAGAGTGCTGGAAGACACAGTTGTTAGCCCACTGCTGTGCCGCATCCGCGAGAGTATTGTTCCAGGTGAGGGGCGCCGCGCCGTGCTGGGCGCGCACAGTGTTGTGGTCGGAAAGGTATTCGTTGATATCGCTCTGGGAAGCACCGTTTCCGGGATCACCAGAGGTGGTCTTCTGGGCAGGGGATGAATCGCTGAAGGAGGACGAAGCAGACGGAGTGGTGGGCGCGGCTGACGACGCAGGCGGCTCCTGTTGCGTGGTTACGACAGGTGCGGCGGTTGGGGGTGCCTCGGGTGTAGACGCCGGGTTCGGTGTTGACGAAGGAGGGGCAACGGTGGATGGCCTGGGAACCTTCACGAGTTTGGATGATGAGGGCGCGAGCGAGGTTTGCGACGGCGTCGCAGAGCTGCTGCTTGCAGTCACCGACGAAGAGGCAGATGAGATTGGGGCAAACGAAGCAGAACTAGAGAGCGAAGAGAGGCTCGCAGAAGGGTTCACGGAAGGGCTCGCGCTAGAAACAATGGAGGGTGACGGAGGCGGTGCCACTTTCGCTTGGGGGCTGGAGATGGACACCGCAGATGACGGCGTGCTATCATTTGCAACGGGCTGAGTCGCAGACGGACTAGCGGCCGGGGCACTCTGGGACCTGTTGCAGGTACTAGCTCGATTTCACTCATTCAGAAGATGGTATGTCATTGCAGACTCACGTCGGACGAACTCGACAGGCCTTCGTGACAGCTGCGCCGAAGTAATCTGTCGCAGTCACCGTCATGACCTGGCCCCAAGGATCGGTGCCCATAAGGCGTCCAGGCCATCCCCATTTGCTGCCACATTCGCTCAAGCAGTTGTCGTTGCCCTCGTTGCGGCGGGCACAGGCCGGGCCTGCCTGCGCATTCTGAAGCACTAAGAGTAAGGCAAGCGAGGAAAGGAGAATGGCGAAGCGGCCCATGGCTGCCGTGCAGAAATGCTAGAAAAGAATGTGGTGAAAAGAATGAAGATGTCTGAAGAGCCGATACGAGCGCGGAGCACGACCTGCACCAAGAAGATGAAGTGAGACCAATTTAGATTGCAGCCATGACAGCTTTATGAGGCGGGATGTTGCCAACGATCGAAAAGAATTCTCCATGTCGTCAGGGGGACCGTGACTGTGTGATTCCATCTCATCGTACGGTCAAGAGCGCATCTCAGCCACTTTTCGGAGGTGAGGTCACGCAGAGGTTGTGGAAACGTGGATCGTTCAGGGTGCTGGCCATGTCTGTTGTGTTGGGCATAAGCAGGTCTGTAGGAGAAGCCGGGAATGGATTCCTGCCCGTAGGTCTCGGTTGCCCCGGTTATGTTATGGTCGAGAGCAAGCCTGATCGCAGACATGGATCACGGATCTGTGCGATCGGAATAAGTACCCACGTGGCGACTGACCACCGGTGGCTGAGCAGCGCAGCCCGACTCTTTGCGAGTAGAAGATGCTCATGTCCAGTTTCCGAATATGTCTTCCCTAGCAGAGCCTCCATTTTACGTTCTTGTTTCTCACAGGCAACCATCCGCAGAGCCTTCCATTCCTACATCGAGCACACTAAGCCACCCGACTATTGAGTATCACTACGCCGACGATGCTCCTCACTCTCTCCTTCCCCAATTTCCCGGTGAACACGTCATCGTTCTGGACTGCGACCCCGCGCACAGCGTACATGCGAATGCAAAGTCTCTGTCTTCCGAACTGGCAGTAACAGGACTGAGAGTGACAGATCCGCCGGGAGCGGGTGTCGCACATGAGCAGCCGAACAGGAATGGCAAGATGTACATCGTCGAGACAATGACGAATAACCAGGAGAGGTAAGTGAATGCCAAACTGACAGAATAGAACATTCATCACTTCTCCTCAGAGCCGTGGAAGAGCATGTCAGCCCTCAGGAAGCACTGGCTCGCTTCAAGCAACGGTGTGTCTGCTCGTACAACTTGCGTCATATTTATCGTCTCATGCGAAGTAACATAGAAATGCAATCTTACGACAAGCTTTAGAGTACCCTGAACCCACCCATGCAAACGGTGTGGTCGCATCTGAATCGGCTAGCGTGTAACTTGCACAGGCATCTCTCCTAGTTTTCGAGCTGTGCGCCGGAGACATAACCATACTATAGACTTTATGCACTCTGCCCATGATGGGGGGTCATGAAGGAAGAGCTACGGCAGGAGCAAGCAGTTATCCGTATCTCGTGACAGGTTTCCTAGTGATATCCGATGATTGAGTACAGGCTTCTAAGCGGGTATGTATATATGTCGACTATGATAAACAGACTATGTGTTACTTCATGTCGGTAATCAGCGTTTTTTGTTCTTTCCGCCGCGATTCTTGACACCAGAGGGTGCTGAGGCTTTCGTAGTAGTAGCAGATGAAGCACCTTTGGGCTCCTCGTTTGCTGCCATCAACGCGGAAATACTTTCTCAGGGGTAAGCGTAGTGCATTGGCCGTTATTGAGAAGACTTACCCGGAAGTGAGATCACCACTTTGAAGGGAGCTCTGCATCTGGCTAATGCGAGCCTGGCGCTGGCTGAAGTCCTGCAGGACCTCGGGATCCATATTTTTCTACACAAAAACTTCAACACAACCCAGTTTATAGAACGCCGTCACTGCTCACCATGATATACGGCATTAATAGCATCATGCCGCCCACGACGACCGTGAGCATCATCATAGGGTTCTGCAACATTCCGAATAGGTTGAACGATTCCCGGGGAACGAAGTAATCATGCTTCTGTCGTGCGTGAAGAACTATTGGATATGGTAGAGTGATCGTTGGAGGTGGAGAAAGCGGCGTCCCGGGGAAATACGGCCGAATTTCTGGCAACGAGTCCGTGTCAAGGACATCCACGCGTAGCTGGGGAGTTAGAGTTTCTGCACTTGACATCTAGATACAATACAAAGTTGCGCACCTTCTCAAATGCATGATTGTGCGCTGCTACTGTGAGGATGTAGGTACCTGGGGCAACGCCTGGTCTAGAACGAGAATGAGCGAGCACGAACGGGCACAGTCTGCTAGAACACGCACATAGTGAATCCGCCATCCTCCATCACGCTACCATGCAGCTTCCCATGGTCAAGCAAAACCTGCGTGCGTCCCAGCTGCGCAAAATCTATTGCTGTACATTAGCTGGAGGGAACTCGGCAGCCACGGCGAGGACGTACCAGGACAGACGTCATTCCACTGTATTCGGCCCTTCAGGTCTAATGCAAGGGCTGAGTAGCACACACTCAATGTTGGCACATGTTAAGATCGTTGAACGGAAAGTATGAAGGTACTCATACCTCGCAAGAAATAGGAAATTGAGCGGGTTGCGCATTGGAGGACGTTGGTGGTAGAAACACGTCTTGGGCGCGCTCCTCCGGTTAGAGCGGCGAAATAGACGCTCATATCATTCTCTGCCAGAAACAGTGACCACAGAGCGAGGGAATCCGACCTTTGGCCTTATTTCAACTAAATCTCGATTTTAACATCTTTCTCTCCTCTGCCCCCTGTCTCAAGGATCCAAGATGAGGCAGAAAAGAGCCAAAGCGTACCGCAAGCTCATGTCCCTGTACTCTATGTCCTTCGGGTTTCGTGAGCCGTACCAAGTACTTGGTGAGATCCTGTGTTCCTTACAATATGGAGAATACTGATCCACTACATTCCACAGTTGATTCTGAGATGTGCAAGACGTCAGTGGCTCAGAAAATCGACCTCGCGAAGCAGCTGGGAGTGGTCCTCCAGGGCACCGTCAAACCTAGTGAGCTCTAATGCCCATTACAGCAGTTCTGATCATTGAGTATCAATCCGGCGAAGCCGCCGTTTAGTGATCACACAGTGCTGCATTCATGAGCTGTATCTCCAAGGCAAGGCGCAGCAGCCCGCCGTGGACCTCGCAAAGACGTTCGAGCGTCGGAAATGCAACCATCGAGAAGCCATTCCTGGGGATGACTGCCTCGTCAGCGTCATTGGTATGATCATACCTTGTCAGTATGCCCGCAATGCGCTGAAGTAGCCTGCTGCAGGCGAGACGAACAAGCACCGCTATGTAGTCGCCACCCAGTCGCAAGAATTGCGCTCAAAATTACGAACGGTGCCGGCCGTTCCCATTGTACACGTTAACCGCGCCGTCATGATATTGGAACCTCCCAGCGACGTGACGCTGAAGGCAAAGGAAGCTGTACGCCGTTCTTTTCACTTTTCCGACTGGAAGCTGCCTGACACTGGGTTTACAGATGGAAGAGAAGACGCTACTGCCTTCAGCTCCGGAAATGGAGAAGCTGTCTTCAACATCTGCAGTACCCGCAGCGGTAGAGCCTTCACGCAAGAAGAGAAAGGGCCCGAAAGGCCCGAATCCATTGAGCGTCAAGAAGAAGAAAACAAAGTCCGATCAGTCCGCGCCTGCACACCGGAAGACCGGCGACCAAGAGAAGCAAGCAGGAGCGAAACGGAGGAGAGAGGATGATGACGAGGTTGGCGAGCCCCGCTCAACGGAGGGTGGGGTTGGACGCACGAGGAAGCGACGAAAGAAGGCGCATACAGCGAACTCGGGTTCTGCTATGGCAGATGATGAGACCTAGTATTACCGTTGATATCCCCGATGTCGCCCTAGCACACTTGTGGAACTTCTCCACTTAATGCGTCATCACAATTCACGTCGAGGCAACGAAATGAAACAGAAAGCTAGAATGAATCTAGGTGCGAATTGATGATTGTTACAAAACTACATGAATACACAACGAACGACGACAAGGGATACCAACGCCGAGAATCTCATAGGCCACCACGGAGACGAAGAACAAGGTGAAGTGTAGACTCCTTCTGGATGTTGTAATCCGACAGCGTCCTGCCGTCCTCAAGCTGCTTGCCAGCGAAGATCAGGCGCTGTTGATCGGGGGGAATGCCCTCCTTATCCTGAATCTTCGCCTTCACGTTGTCAATCGTGTCGGAAGACTCTACCTCCAGGGTGATCGTCTTTCCAGTGAGCGTCTTGACGAAGATCTGCATGCCTCCACGCAGACGCAGGACGAGATGAAGAGTCGATTCCTTCTGAATGTTGTAATCAGAAAGAGTGCGCCCGTCCTCCAGCTGCTTGCCAGCGAAGATAAGACGTTGCTGATCAGGAGGAATACCCTCCTTATCCTGAATCTTCGCCTTCACGTTGTCGATCGTGTCAGAGGACTCGACCTCCAACGTGATCGTCTTGCCCGTCAACGTCTTTACGAAGATCTGCATGCCGCCACGGAGACGAAGGACGAGGTGCAGGGTAGACTCCTTCTGGATATTATAATCGGACAACGTGCGACCGTCCTCAAGCTGCTTGCCAGCGAAGATAAGGCGCTGCTGATCGGGAGGGATACCCTCCTTGTCCTGAATCTTCGCCTTCACGTTGTCGATCGTGTCAGAGGACTCGACTTCGAGCGTGATTGTCTTCCCCGTGAGAGTCTTCACGAAGATCTGCATACCACCACGGAGGCGGAGGACTGCAAGCTCGATTAACACTGGATGACAAAGGTGGAAGGGGTGGAAGGGTGTTAACTTACCAAGGTGCAGAGTAGACTCCTTCTGAATGTTGTAATCTGACAGTGTGCGACCATCCTCCAGCTGCTTGCCAGCGAAAATGAGACGCTGCTGATCAGGGGGGATACCCTCCTTATCCTGAATCTTCGCCTTGACATTATCGATTGTGTCAGATGACTCGACCTCGAGTGTGATGGTCTTGCCGGTCAATGTCTTAACGAAGATCTGCATGCCGCCACGGAGACGAAGGACGAGGTGCAGGGTAGACTCCTTCTGGATATTGTAGTCGGACAAGGTACGACCGTCCTCCAGCTGCTTGCCGGCGAAGATAAGACGCTGCTGGTCGGGAGGAATGCCCTCCTTGTCCTGAATCTTCGCCTTCACGTTGTCGATCGTGTCAGAGGATTCGACCTCGAGCGTGATGGTCTTGCCCGTCAGGGTCTTGACGAAGATCTGCATGCCTCCACGAAGGCGAAGGACAAGGTGGAGAGTCGACTCCTTCTGGATGTTGTAGTCGGACAACGTGCGGCCATCTTCCAGCTGCTTCCCCGCGAAGATCAGACGCTGCTGGTCGGGAGGAATACTGTGAAACGGTGTCAACATACAGCCGGTCAGAGTAACAATGAGCTGTGGCTTACCCCTCCTTGTCCTGAATCTTCGCCTTTACGTTGTCGATAGTGTCGGAAGACTCGACCTCGAGCGTGATGGTCTTCCCGGTGAGAGTCTTAACAAAGATCTGCATGATGTGAGGATGTAGGAGATGTAGGAGATGTATGTAGATTGAAGAGAACGAGGGCGGTTCGAGTGGCGAGGCTTATATACGAGACGGGGAGCGGAGCTTGAAAGCCTGAGTCAGCTGCGGGGTACGGCGCCCCGCACTCGGCGCCGCCACGGCACGTCGCGTTGCCGCCGACTGCTAGTCGTGCCGAGCATCTCCTCGAACACAGCAGAACAAGGCAGGGCCCGCACAACTACAGTCTGTTTTTCATAGCTTCCATCGTGCAATCATAAAAGCCAGCTGACGGTATATTAGTAGTATATCCACCGCAGTAGGCAGGCTACCGACATTCCTAGGCTACGCCTCTGCACAGCTTACACACTCGCCACAAACACCGATCCTATTACATAGCCTGGCACGTCGGTCTTACTCATCCGCGACACTCGCGGATCGTCGTAACCTGAACGGGTTGCTGCGATCTTGGCCGTCACGCTGCGTCGCTATAATTGGTGGAATGTCGCATACCCCGTGGTGAATGGTGTGCATAGGGTGTCCAGTGGGGTAACATGTCGTCTGAAGATATGCATGCATTCAACACGTCTGTCGATTCCATGACGGGACACTGACTCAAGATCTCTGGTGGCGCGAGAGGGGTTAGGACGCTACCCAGCGCCGGCATTCCCGTCCTCCCAGAGGCGAATGGTTAGATCCTTCTCCATTGCTGCGGACGCTATAATAGGTCGGGTAGGATGCGCCTTCAGTATGAACTCTCATGTCAGCGGAAAGGATGAGGAAAATATTACAATGGTGCTCACAGCCACGGCTATGACAACATCTGAGAATATATGAGTGTACATTCTCGAAAACTCACTCGGAGACATACCTCTATGCCCTTCTAAGACTTGAACGATTTGTCTCTTTTGCAAATCCCAGATGTATACCTTCATATCTTCACTACCGCTCACGATATGCTGTTTACCAGGAGTAAAGTCCGCGAACAAACAGTACGTCCTATTAGTATGTCCACTGTAAGTCTTCACGCATCGTGACGTCTGTGTATTCCACAATCGAATGGTGGAGTCTTGTGTAGAGGCGAGGATGAACTTTGAGTTGGGCGTGAATTTGATATGGGAACTATTCGGACATCTTCAGGTTTTCTCAAGACTCCGAGCACAGAACACTTGACCCTCACCATATTGGATTATCATCATCAGCCAGGGTCTTGAGACACTGCCCAGAGTCGGTGTCCCATATGCGTCTGCAACATTGAGCTTAGATAGCATAAATGAATGCAGAAAACTCTCAATACTAACATGAGCCCATCCATTGCACATGATGCAATGAGAGTACCGTCGTGGTTGAATGTCACGGCAGTAACGGGATCGGAATGTGCAGGTAACGTCTTCATTGTCCTTCCTAAGATGAAGTTAAATATCAACCGTAGACTGGGCCAGTGCACAGACCTCGAGCCACATCCCAGATCCTTACAGACTCGTCAAATCCGCCTGAAACCAACATATTCGACTGGGGATTGAAGTTCACACAGAACACGAAGTTGGTATGACCCTTCAGCACTTTGACGGTTGAGACCTGGGATACGATCAACGTGGAAATATCAGAAAGTCGTCCATGCAGACTGCTCGAATACAAGGCATCGCATTCCCACTCACCGATTCAATGCTCCATAATCGAATCGTCTTGTCGTCAGACGCCGTGGCCAGGAACTCTCCATCCGGCGACCAAGCCACATCGGAAATACCCTCTGTGTGACCAGAAAGTGTATGCAAGATCTGGCCGTCCTCGGTGTTCCATATCTTGAGTAGTTTATCGGCAGCTTGCTTCCAAGGGATAAGCTAATGTGGCGGGTGTCAAGATCGTATTCACGTACCCACTGTGGCAAGCATGCTGCCGTCCGGGCTAAATTTCATAGATGCTATGGACCTCGTATGTCCACTCAGCATGAATTTCAGCTTATACACGGGTTTCATATCCTGTTCATTGTTCCGAGTGGCTGTGGCTGGTGGCTTAGGTTCTGCAGGCTCTTGCCGAGACGCAGTATCCGAGGGTGGCAGCAGACTTCTCGAGTTGCTCGTCGCAGAAGGAGACCGCGCATTTTCTCTGTCGGGAAGCTCTTGTACATTGCCAGCTGTATGAGGGACGGGCTTCTTGTCGTCGTCGCCGTCGACCTCCATGAGTGCAAATGAAGTGCGAGGAGAACGTGATCAGATTCCAGACGCGCAGATTTCTTGCGCGCCTATCCGTCCTTCAGTCGTCTTGCTCGCTGTCTCACCTGTTGTCTGCCCTCCTGTCCTCTCTCTGCCTGGCCTTCGCTGGTTTTCGAGGTCATAAAAATTCATCTTCTTGAACCAGTGCAAGTATTTCTGAATGGCCACCATCGCTTCAACCTGGGCCTCGCCTCCGACACGACCGGAGCTCATTGAGACTCTTGTATCCGGCGTTGGTATGATCAGCTTATTCTACTTTCTCGCCCGTTTTCTGAAGTAATGGACCAGACCGGTACAACCCGAACAATGTTGGAATTCTGGAGGACTACCTCTACCATCAAATTCGCAGCGAGGAGTACGACTGTCTCGCCAACCTGGCAATCCTGAAACTGTGTGTACACAGATCCCATGACTGCACACAGTGCACGAAAAGCTGATTCATATTCAGATACCAGTTCAATCCTGATCTGTATAACCCTGATGTTGTCATCAACATCCTCATCAAAGCCCTCACTTCTGCGCCCTTTCCGGATTTCAACCTCTGCATCTCACTATTAGATGAACGGCCCCCCAGCGCAAACACCGACGAGCCCGACCCCCTCCCTTCTCTTCTACCCATCCTCACGTCGCTGTACAACCTACTCCAGCAGTGTCGGTTCCCCGCCTTCTGGGCGCTATACAAATCTGACCAGGTCGAGTCTCTACGGGACAATTACACCGTCGAATGCGTAGGCTTCGAGGATGCGGTTCGCGAAGTGGCTATTCGTGCTGTGAAGGCGGCGTTCACGAGTATCGGAAGCGAGCGACTGGGCACGTACCTTGACCTTGCGGGTATGTCAGGCGTTACATCTACTGTGTCCGATTTACTCACTCCATGGTGTCCGTAGGCCCGGAGCTCGATGCATATATTGCGAAGCTTGGCTGGACAAAAGATTCGTCTACAGGAGTCATTAGTATTCCGGCGAACCCAGATAACCAGATTGAGTCTACGGTTGTCCACGAAAACATCCACCTGCCTCGTGAGTTTTTTATCCCGCTGCCATGTACGACTGTCTGACAGTTCATCCGCAGAGTTGGTCAAGGTCATCACACATGCTGCGCAGACCGCATGATTGCATATATCTGAATGTCCTTTGTGTTTTATAATCGCAACGGTTCGAGAGCAATGACGACATGCGACACAATTGTTCATTTCTTGTGCGCGACAGCTATGTAATTTGTGAACAGCTTATCGAGCATGATTCGTGACGTTCATAACATTGTACTGCGGCGTTACATGGGTCGACGTATGGTATCTGGTCATGGTATAAAATTCCGGAAAGAAAGGGCCCTGAAAGAATCATGTCGGCGACCAGAATGCGGCGAAGGTGCCCCAAGACGCCATCACAACACCGCTTGCGAGCAGAAACGCGTCCCAGAGGGTGCACCTACCCGTGAGAGCGATCTGCGCGGAGACCGGTCCAATGACGCAGATGATAAAGGCCGAAAACGCGCCAAGAAAAGCCATCATAGAGCCGAATTCGGGCACCAGTATGGAGACTGTCGTGGACAACAAGGTGAAAACAGTGCGCTCCATGACAGTAAGTGCGTGTTTGAGAGCAAAACGAGCTTTGCCGTACGACGGCACATTGTCATCGACGTCGGGAGCAGAGGGATTGACAGCATCGTCTGCTGGACGAGAAGTAGCATCAATGCCTAGTATCACCTCCAAAGTGATGTTGAGCTGAAGGGCAAAGGGATGAGCGCATGTCAAATACCCATCAACTAGATACCGACCGGACGAGTAGCGAGGGCGAACTTAGACCTATCGTAATGGACTTTAGGTAAGAACGTGATGCGTCGGAACTAACGCACTCACAGAGGTGTTAAGACGAGGCCCCACAGAGCAAGGCTGTTCAAAGACGGATAGACACTGTGTTTGATGAGATCCTTACTGAACTGTTGACTCATGATTAGTAACAGTGCGTTTAATCCGTACCCGGGCACGACCCACCTCATCACTAACATCGTTACCAAACATGAGATAGCCTGCAACACCTATCGTGGCATAGATTGCACTAGCAATTATGAATGCGTAATCGATCATCACGTCAAATTGAGAAGGGTCTGTCATGTCTCTGGCAAGAGAAGGAATGACTGCATGTCCAGAGAACTATATCACTATGTGTCAGACGTTTCCTCTAGAAGAAGCGGCGCGCTGCTTACACCAGCCATGAATAGCCCAAACGAGATTCCGAGCTCTCCCCAGCTGCGAAAGCTCAAATCGGTGTGCATAGGACTCCATAGACTCCCTGGACTGTCGGGCTTCGAGAATCCGTCGATTAGTATAATGGCAATGATCAGCAGCGTGGACAGCAATCCTAGTATCGATGCGTAGGACAAAACTGATAATGGCATGAGCACTGTTGGGATCAGGCTGGATGAATTGTCAATAAAGCGCAATCATGGTCTCTGTGCGCCTCTGAAACGTACATAGCCAACCCCAGTAACTTGTAGGTATTAACAGAGTACTCAGGAAGTACTGCGTGGAGGGAATCCGCGTAGAGAGTTATTAAGGCAACGCTAGAGGAAGATAAGTAATTTATAACCCCTGAGTGATTCCGATCCTAACCTGACGGTGAACAGCTCCAAGCAAAACATGAAACTGATGAACGGCACAGACCGAGGGCCGAAGGCTTTGCGGCCTATATCGGAATACGTTTTGAGGCGAGGGTCGGCTAATATAATATGCGCTAATAGCTTCGCTCTGGGTGTACCATGACCGACAATCAAGACGCGTTGCTGAACGATGGGGTAAGAGTGTGTTCACTTACGTATAGCACGTTATGTAGCCATATAATGTAATCAGAATGGCTCCCCCGATCCATCCGGCATAGGCGAATGCCAACGGTTCTGAGAGCATCCCAATACCAAACAGGATGGCGATAGAGTTGAACAGCTGCGTAAATATTCAGGAACACCAACATAGCAAGGCATACTTAGTTCCGAACCGTTTGCCCAAACGTGCTCTGCCCCCCGTGATCATATTGCACTATCTTCGTCACGCTAGCCCGTCGGGACTCTACCGTGGGTTTCTTTTGAAGGTCTAACTGGGAGCTTGTGCGTACGGACTGTGCCGAAGAGGCGACTCGGGTGTATTCCGGTCTTCTATCAGCAGGCGCACTGGGGCGCTCGAGGATGGATGTTGAAGTTGCCTTCCTCAGAAGCGGTGTTTGTTCCTTCGCCTTCGGAGTAGGGGAAATTGACTCAGCAGCCAACGCATATCGCTGGGATGTCTGCCGCAATGAAGCCAGAGCACCGCGGCCACCTCTCGAAGGACCAGGCTGAAGATCCTCGTCCCATTGCAGGCTGCTCATGCCCTCGAACACTGTTTCCTGTGGGACAACAGTCTGTTCATCAATCCCGGTCGCAAATTCCTCGTCATTTAGAGAATCGCGTTCTGATCCCTCATCGTCCAAAGAGGAGGAAACTGGTGCAGCTACTGCGTCTGAAAAGTATTCTTGCGCACGCCGATCTGCATAAATCCATGATTAGAGCACACGCTAAATAAAACCTTAGAAAGGACTCACAAGATGCGATTGCATCTCTGACACTGGAAGTCGACTGCAGCGAACCGAAGTTGAAAGCCGCTGGGAGAGATGACATGACGCTGACGACTCGAGGGACGTCCAGATAGCCGTCACGACGAGAATGCCTGATCTTTTGAGCAGATAAACGGATCCGTAAGGATTTTTATGCTCCGGAATGATTCCGCGACAATCAGCAAGCGAGCCAACATTTTAAAGCCCAGTCGATACAGAAAGTGGTCGCGATAGCATGAGCTCCGTTCATTTGTTCGAATAGCCGAGAGCATTCCCCAACAATCGAGTTTGCATGATAATTGAGACGTCATAAGAAGTTCTTATTCATCATGGGTCATCATGTGGAAGCGCCCGTCCAATGGTGTCTCCGGCTTGAGACACACCAAAGATCTCTGCAGGCTCGTCTATGGCTACGTCCAGAGCAACTCTGTATCCAAATGACATCCGACGCGCTCAATGTCATACGGGATGCGGGGAATATTATCACTAAATTACCGACAGAGATAATTGTACGGACGGTAAACTGCGGAATGAAATATGGTATATGCACAGAAACGACGTTGAAAATATGTCAACCGTTGAGCATCATGTCGGCGGCGTAAGATAGTGCTGTGGATGATTGACTGCAGCGCGAATGGGTACACGCAACTTATGTCATGGATGCATTGACCGCCTTGCGGTTCGTCCACATCATATATGGCTCTCTGAGAATGTCATGACCAGCATGCTTTGTCCGCGCGCTCCGCCGCGCCTCTGGCAGCTTGGCATTGTTGACCAAATCCTGCAAATGCAATATTAAAATAGGTAAAGAGATGTTGCATAGACATTACTTGCCGCTGCCCTCTTCCGGATGCCAGGTCCAATATGGGACCACCACTTAGCGAAGGCATTCTTCAATGCGAGCTCACGGACGCCCTTGGGATTCAACCACGCAATGTATGCGTCAATCTAGTACGACGGAGACATAAGGCAACAGCCGCAGGCAAAGAACTGGACAACATACCTCCTCCAACTCGTTGTAAACTGCCCATTCGCCCACGCCTAGCCTACCCTCGCCCTCTTCTTGCTGTCTGCGGGCCTCCACATCCTCGCGACGTTCCAGTATCTCTATGTCGAATTCACTTGGTCCTTGCACAAAAATTCTACCTGTGCCGTATTGCACAGTCCCCCCGCTTCCCAGAAGCGATGCTGCACCGAGCCCGTCAAACCACCAGATACGGTTGTAGAACCTGTCTCTGCCCAATGGCTTAATACGAACCGAGCCCAGGAGTTTCCTGAACTCCCGCTCAATGCCTTCCAGACGCCGTTCCAGTTTGTTGACCTCCTCGTCCAGACGTCGATGCTCCGCCAAAGCCTGCTTGGCGGATGCTGATTTGACACGCGCCGTCTCGCGCTCCTTAGCGCGTCGTGATTCCCGTTGCCGTGCGGAGGATGGGGTATCAGTGTCGCCGTCAGACACATCAGAGAGATCGCTCGAGTCCTGCACTACAGCATCTTCGTCTGTGCCGTTGAGGGCCGCTTTGCCGTCCTTATCCTTGTTCTCTCCGTTCAGACCGTTCATCTCTTCAAGGCTGTGGCAAGTCAGCAATGATGGACGGGCCGAAGCCGCGATCACTTACTATTGCTTTTTGGTCCTATTGACTTCTATTTTCTCCTTGCGCAGCGCGGTAAGCTGCTCTTCGCACCATTCCAAATGCGCGTGGATAGCTTTACTCGAGACCGCCAAGTTACACATGAACGCCAGGATGGCAATTCTATCTTCTGGTGGGAGTGTGTAGTACCTCTTTGCAGGAAAAGCAGGGACCGATAGAAGGTTAGGCGTAGGCGTTGAGACGGGTGTTGACTCCGACTCCGGAGACGGCTCAGGTGCGAAAAGGAGCCTGGTGAGTACTTCGCGAAGTCGTGGAAAGGTCTCTAAATTAGCATGCTGTAGACATCACGTCAGCCTCTGCAGTGCACAGATACCACAAATATAAGATACTGACATCCTTCAAACAGCCCACAAGTGATTCTTCCCATCCATCCCTGCCTTCCGAATGGCGTAAAGGAGCTCGTTCCCAGTTGTTTCCTTGTTCAGCTAGAGCGGAGACTAGGCGGTCGGTGCTGATCCCGAGGACTAGACCGTCTTTGCTTTGCGGCTTCTTGCGGGATGCAAGGAGAGAAAGAACAGCACTATGCCTTGTAAAGGGCACGGTGCGGAGATTGTAAATTAGTGTGGCATGGATCTCGGCGAGCATGGGGCACGGGAAGTCGGGAGCGGTATGTCTAAGAGCCTGTTCAAAGTCATCCATAGTGAACGGCGAGAGATGTAGCGGTTGACTTGCGAGATGTCTATTAGCAACTGACACATCTACGAACGCGCAAATGACTCACCCATAGACTACTAAGAAATTCCAAGCCATTAGAAAGCCTTCGTTCGCGGCGTGATTTGTGCCGAAAGGCATTCCTGCACGGCTCGGTGGCGGTTTCTTCAGCTTCATACCAGCCTTCTTCTCCTTCTCGCCTATCACTACATCGAGATCTTCTGTAGGGTAGCGTATGGGCTTCTTTTTTTTCTTCTCCGCAGCCAACCGCTCGGTCTCCTCTTTGACCTTCTGGAACTGCTCGGCTTTCTCTCGAGCTTCGCGTTCTCGCTTTTCGGCGGCCGCAGCGAGCACTTTCACTGATGATCGAGTCAATAAACAACCGTGGAGTGCGCGGAAGGATCCGCTATACCTTTGTGCTCTGTAGCTGCAGTCATCTTTTTCTGCTTCTTCGTGGCAGGGCCCTCTTTGTCCTCCCAAGCTTTCTTCCTCTTGTCAATCTCTCCTTTCTTGATGTCCTCCACGCCCTTGCGGATATCGTCTGGCATGACGGTGTTCACGCCGTACCGTTCAGCGATGGCAAGCTTCACAGTCCAAGGCGACGCCACAGCTGCGTCGCGGTCCACGCAGTCCCGTATGAATCTGCGTAAAATGGATTTCGAGAACGTCAAGCGGTCGCGGCTACAATCAGACTTAGTACCCAAACCGGGCAGATGAAGTAACAGAAACATTACTACGGACCTCATCATGGAACACTGAACATCCATCAAACTTCCGCCCCATTTCGCCTTCGTCGGCTCCTTCCCCTTCTTATCATGATTCCGTACACCTGGTTGCTTTTCCTCGTCGAGGATCTGTACCTTATAAAAGTACTTGGTAGGATCGTCCCTTGCGATAGAGTCCTTGACCGGGATTTTGAGATCTTCGGCAATCTTGTGGATAGGTTGTTCCTCATCAGAAAGGGGCGAAGAAGAAGAAGATGCCACAGCGGCGGGACTGTTCCGTGAGATGGATTGGCCGAAGGAACCTCTCGACGGAAACACCTGGACAATGCGAGCCGAGTATCTGAGTGAGGAACGACTCAGTGAACCGATGAATAGTGCTCTCCGAAAGAGACACTCACTTGTCTCCGTCAATGTCGACGTATACCCCTAGGTGTGTAAGTGTTCAGCGAGGGGAATGAGGGATGCATTGTGGAATGTGACACACTTTCGTCTGGGAAATAGCGATCCTTGAATCGCTCATACACGGCTTCGACCAGATGGTCAAGACGCCCCATGACCTCTGCAGTACCAATGTAGGAGTTGAGAATGTCAGCTACGCATGCGGAAGCCAGAGGATGAAGAGACGTACGCCACTGTACTGCTTTCAAGACAGCAGCTTTGAGAGGCTCCGGGAACCGCAGGTGCATCGTTCGTGCTTCCTGGCGTTCACTCTCTAGGGCTTGGAAATAGTCGAGGCCGCTCTTGCCGGTAACCTCGCACTGGAACTGCTTCAGTCTATAGAATGACATTCGTGCAGCATACGATCTGAGGAAACATGAGGCCACTGAGGTACAGCTGAGGAGGGGCCGGGACCCACTCATATGTGTCGAAGATTTCACCCGTCTGCGACAGGTAGTAAACCTCCTTGTTGGGATTCGTCTTGAGGGCCTCCAGGAGGGCGGGTGACGGCTCTGTGAGCAGCACACGCTTGCGCCTGCAGGTGGGCATGATGCGGATGGGCGGGACAGGGCGGAGTAAGGAGAGGGGGAGCGGGAAGGGGGGACGGAGGGTAAGGGCAGGTGGCTTGGTTGCGATTCGAGGGCGTGAGGCGGTCCCCCTGCATTTTTGCTGCAGTGCGTCTCCCGAGGCCGACACGCTCAGCCACATTTCCCTCTTCCCCAATTCACACTCAGCTCCCTTGCTTGTTCTCAACCACCATTATCACCACCACACCATTCCATTCATGCATCTACTGGCCCTCTGGCCGATGACTGGCTCTCTGGCTACCCGAAGAGCGGGTTCTCCGATAAAGCAGCTTGGTGTAGCCACCCCAAATAGGACCACTGCTAGCATGCGACCTGGCGGGTTTACTCGCTGCTCTTGCTACCATGCTACAACTCGGAGCGGTTCATCTGATTATCTTGTGCCATTCGGGATCCCAATCTCTGCCATCTCATGCTACCCGCCGAGCATCCGTTGCCGAACGAACCCACAAACGCTACCATAGTCGGTGCAGGGCCATATACGGCAATTCGAATATATGTGGCTGACGTGAATACGTCGTGGCCGCTGCCAGTAGTGCATCACCAAGGCGGGATTGTTCAAGTAAGCATTGTTTTTTACTCCCGCAAAAGATAACCGTTGTTCCGCATCTATCCTGATCCCTGTGCATCCCGAGAAGGAAGCACGCAAGACCGCGCGGCGGAGCGTCCTTACTCCTGAATGCCCCTCTTCTGTGGTAGGCTACTGTTCGTGGCACATATATCTCCTGCCGTACCACGATCGTTCAGCGATTTTTAGAGCTGGCGAGTCGGCGTCCCGCACTGCTCGGCGCGCTTTTTTGTCGGCAGACACATCGAGTGCGTGCCGTGGAACGGTCACGTGCTCAACGCGCCGCTGGGTATGAGCAGCGTGATGCTACAGCAGCGAACTCGTGTTTCGTAGCGTCGCTGAGGCAAATACTGCTATTGCAATTTCAGGAAGGTCCGTCTCAATGCGCATGCATTAGTGTCATTATCTAATATTATGCGGGTCGATCACAGCCCCCATCATATGTCGTCTTCCTGTAATTCATCATGAACTGCAGAATGTCCACGGCACTAGTGCAAAGATATACATGTACAAAGACGAGATTCCAGCAATCTAAGACGTCGCCGTCCAGTATAGGGTAATCATAGCAAGCAGGAGAGAAGATCTGGGCAGAACATGCATCAGATCAACGTCAAGTTGCAGAAGAGGTATATACCTCTAGGATAGGATGTGCATCATGGCCCTCAGAGGATACTAAGACGCTTGTGAGCAGGTCTCGATGGTGCGGGACTCGACCGTTGTGGTGGGCTATTCTTAAATACTGACCTCTCGCTCTTCTGGAGACCTGTGTTCCTCGACGCTTTTCGATCCAGGTCTTCCCCGCTCCCCGATTCTTTGCCCCGCTCCCTGCTCTTTCCAAAGATACGTCTCAGCCCAGACCCCGCTGCGGCCTTCTCCTTCTCCTGTTCCTTGATCGCGACAGCGTCCATGATGACAATGGCCTTCGCTGCAGGCGACATGCTTGACTTGGCTGCGCCGGTGAAATTGCCACCAGGCAGCTGTCCCCGAGGAGTGGGCGTGTTGGAGCTGCTTCTGGTGCGCGGTGTGGTTCGCATGGATGGTGGTGTGGTGGATTCTGCATTTGGATGGCGGACTTCCCCTCGTCCGCGTGGCGGACTGCCGACTCTTGCATTCACCTCCTTCCCCTTTCCCTGAGCTGACCCTTGTCCATCGATATTCACCAGCACCCAGCCGGAGTCCAAGTCGTTTCCCAGAGGACTCTTCCGCTTCTCCCTAGACGCAGCAGAATGACTCTGCGTAGGGGCAGGTGGGCGGGATGGCGGTGAGGGAGATGTTGATGGTGCGGGTGTGGGAGCAGCTGGAGCTCGTTGTGCGGTCCTGTGAGTTCTGTCTGGCATGGTACCGACGAAGGCCGCCTCGCTCTTCCGCGCGGCATCGCCGTTGGTCTGGATAGTCTCTGGAGAGAGAGTGCGTACGTTGGCTATGCGTTCCTCTGGCATCTTGGTGGTCGGATTTGAGAGCAGCCTGCGCTCTTTTTGCTCTTGACCACTAGTGGCAGGCCCGGCGCTTGGAGGGGCCTTGCCACCTACGTCATCCAGGCGCTTCTCCTCTCGAGGAGTTGCCGCCCAGGCGCCCGGAAAAGCCGGGCCGGCGGATAAACGTCCCAGTGCAGGGGGTTGCTCCTCGTCGCGCTTCCCCTCTTCCTCCTGCACCCCAGCAAGTGCCGGCTTCTTCTCATCAAGGTGTGGTATGTCGGCCGTCCATCCCGTGATTGAGGAAAATGCGGAATCGCGGAAGATGCCGGGTCCAAGCAGTGGAGGAGTGGGGTTTCTTGGCTTTACGGAGTCTCTCTCTGGGCTACTGCTCGCTCGTTTCACCTCAGAACCCGCGGAATGAGTGTCGCCTCCCTCTGGTGCCTGCTGCTGCTCTCGAGAGGGTGGACGCTCTCCTGCAGGGGGTACAGAGAGGGGAGATGAAGCTGTACGAGGTCTTGGCGGCTGCGCACGAGGGCCTGTTGGTCCCGCAGTACGATTCTCCAGAGACATACCCCGCTGTCTCGAACCTACTGTCGCGGTAGTCGGGAAGGGTGTGGAATTGGTCATAACAATTTGTTCTTCTCCGCCCTCAGCATCAAATGGTTGCGAGGCCATCATAAGCGTGGCTTGCCATGGATTGTACTCATAACGGAGACCTGCTCCGGACGTAGCGTAGAACACTTCGGGAGTGCGAGGCTTGCTTCCTGCTCTGCCGTGAAATGATCCAACACCTGTCATATCCATGCTGATCGTAGAATCAGAGGGAACGACTTGTATTGCGCCAGGTAGAAGAGCGGTGCTGTACGTGGGTGAATTATCGGGTACTTGTGTCTTCGGAGAGTTCTTGCGTAAAACATTGTCTTGTGCCCTGATAGCCTGTGGACCCGGCGGCTTGAGAGGGGAGGAGGTCAATGGTGTAGTATCAGAGGCTGCGCGTGCATGGAGCTGAGATCCGTCATGCAGCGGAGCGAAAGTTCCCATCGATGGATAGGATGCGCTTTCTCTTCTGAGCTCCTTACTCGAGTTCGCTGGGCTTGGTGCTGCGGAATCGAGGAATGGTGAGACCTCAGCGGGACCCATGAAGATCCATAGGTCTTTCACGCGCGAGCGTTTTGTGAGAGATATAGAAGTGAGTAGCGTGTATCCATGACTATCCAGCGACTTGAGTAGGGTCAATATCTCATGTAGCGAGTCGGTGCCGAACGTATCGGCCTGAAAAACTGTTACGTCGGTCATGAATTCAGTCCAGCCACATGCACGAATCGCCATTCATGCACGTACATTTATAGCCTTTGTACTTGAACTCGTAAGTGACATCTCCGACTTTCTTCTCAGATCCGACACCTCGGGGCCATGCGCCTCGCACAGCCTGTAAGATCGCTGGAGTGGAATTGAGCGGGGGACCAATCACGCGCAGCACAGTGGCAGACACGAAAGAAATCGCGAAGGGTGCCACACCAGGTTGTGTGAGAGTAACGGTGGAACCGTTCAGGTGTTGCGCTACCCCGGTGGATAACCCTACTGGCTTGGAGAATGCGATGGCAAGTCGGTCATCTGGCTCGCGGCCGTAATCGATAGTTGAGAGGAACGAATATCCACATTGCAAAACGATTGCCAGAATCCCAACGATGAGCTTCTCCGAGTCAGGGTTCTTCGGGCTCGCCCAGGGTCTCTTGTCCAGGCAAAATTCGTAGAAATTCTTGTCTGGATGTTCTCGCACACTGGTGATAAGATTCTGTTGACGGAGGAGCCGGTCAAGAGCGCTGATGACGAATTTAGGAAAGCTGTATAGCCTGACAAATCCAGGCCCTGATAGCGCAAGAAGCGAGAATGTAGAGACTACTCTCTGGTCTCGGATGAATTCCTTCCGAGGAATGAATTGAGAGGCATTGGCGTTACCGTTGGACGGATAGAGAGTGAAAATGGGAGGATTGTGCGGGGGAGGAGGGCCAGGGAGCGCCATGGATGTAGCATGCAATGAGTCTGCGGTGCATCGTAGGGCCTTTCGGTGTATCTAAGTTCACTAATTGGAGCATCATGTTCTAGCTGCAGAAAGAACGTCACATCACCTATCCGCGCATGCCCTCCACGTGCCAAAGCGCCAGTCCCTCCCACGCGCAACACCTCTCCGTGGGGGTGTGTCTCCCACGACGAGGACACGATGGGACATTCCAAAGAGCTGTGGCAGGCACTATAAGCATTGTAATCGGCATGCATGGAGCTCGGCTGTTTCGAACGATGTGAGTGATCAGCTTAGGGCAATCCAGAAGACCTCTCGGATAGTATCAGACGTGGCGATTGCCTTCGGTAACTGTGATGGCATCGAACCACCTGTTTTCAATCCTTGCGCAATAAGTACACGTAAGAAGCCAATAACATATGCATATGCAGAATACAGGACGCAACGGTCAGAGGACCAAACATAGGAACGACAATGAAATATGAGAACCCACAATCTGCGCGACTGCGGCAATGGCTGTGATGGTTATCTGGACGATCTTGCTGCCTGGCGTTTCATCTGTCGTTTCGACTATTTCAAGACCTTAATCTCGGCATGTATCATACGAACATCGGCAAGCGGAGCCCCTGCAGACAGTTCTAGAATGAGACGGCAGTCGCAGCAAGGCCACGATTACAGATTTTGGTATTCAGGACACGGAAAAAAGGATCGTATTTTGAGACACTTACGCCTGTCTTTAGTAGACATGTTGCATTGCGTCGTGATACCAGTCGGTCGTCGACATTTGAATTTCATTCCGACGAGCTTCTCTCGGGAAAGGGGAACGAGCGGTGGCTGTGAAGCTTATAGAAGGTAGTCTTACGCATGGTGCATCTGCTTCACTGTACCAGGTCTAGAAAGCAAGAATCTTCGAAAACACGAATTAATGGCCACGAGGACGTCCACCGAGACCGATTGAGGGGATCGAATTACTTGTGGTACCGAAGGGGGTCGTTCAGTGAATATCATTGAGCGTACCATCGAGTCGATGGACCGTTCTCTTCCATTAGGGTGTATAGCGACGTCACTTCGAACGACAAACAGGCTGGCAAGTCGCTGCACAATATTTGAAGACCGGTGTTCTAAGTTCCGCAGAGAGGGGCGAGCGGACCGACGGCATCACCGGGCCGCGTGATGCAGCTCATTGGTATCGATCGCCTGTCGGAGCAAGCTCGGTCTGGAGGCCTTATAACGCTGCTCGGGGTCAACATATGTGCGCAACTTCCTTCTTCATCTCTGCCCCGCAGCAGCAATCACTTTGCAGCAATGTCGGACAGGAAACTCAACGTTTTGATGTGTGAGTTACGAACATCCATCTCTGTGCTTCTGGTTGTCCTCACCAGCGTGGATATGTGATGCAGGTGGTACTGTGAGTTGATCAGTCGGACGGCTCGTTGCAAAGATCAGCACTTGATGCAGTTTTACAGGGGGAGTATACTACAGGATGGACCGGAAGTGGTGCTTCAAAGTCTGACAAGAAGGTTAGTAGTACCCGGCCGCTGGAACCAGTAAAGGATGCTCTAATGATTGATATTTCAGATTGGGGTGAGTGATCGCAACTGGATGCTTAAGGAGCATTATTGAACCAGAAAATAAACCTGAAGGTCGTTGCCTTAACTCTTTTCGATCTGCGGAGATTGGGGAAGGTAAGACGAGCGCACTCACTGGCAGGCACATGTCTCAAGTCTTCTTTAGGTAGACAAGCTAGGTATGGTTGGGACGACCGGAGGGAAGTTCCCAGCGATCAGGCAGCATCTTGCGGATAATATCGGCAAAGTCTATAAAGACATGGACACCGCGTATGCGCATCTCATTCTTTTACTGCTGATTCCACTCACATCAGACTGTCCTGGTAGCTTCGACGCATTCCCTGAAGGCGACGTCATTGACCCCGAAGCGTGTTAGTGTCTGAATGCAATGCGGCTTCTTTGTACTCACTTGTGAGCTCAGACAAGGATGCCATCAACAAGCTGTCGCCTGGTGACGCTGTAGTCATCTTCACGCCAGACAGTGAGTCTTGCCCGCTCCCCTTGGTCTTGCAATATCTCAACGAAGACCAGGCACACACTTCCCTATTGCACTGTATGCCATCGAACGCGGCATTCATGTCTTGGTCACGAAGCCCGCTGTTCAGCTACTGTCTCATCATAGCGAGCTCGTCGCTGCTGCAAGGAAACACAACGTAGTATGCTTCGTTGAACACCATAAGAGGTTTGTATTCAAGAAGGGGAATATGTCAGTTAGCATCATTAATGTTTGACGTATTGGAACCTAGATTCGATCCCGTGTATAGCGATGCCAAGGCTCGTGCCGCAACTCTTGGGGAATTCAACTTCTTCAGCGCTTGGATGAGCCAGCCGAAGAGCCAGCTCGAGACGTTCCGTGCATGGGCCGGAAAAGACTCTGATATCAGGTGAATGCAGCCGCGTAATGCAGAGACTAGATACTCATCGATCGCAGCTACTACCTTTCTTCTCATCACATTGATATCCACTGCTGGATCATGCAAGGGAGGGCAGTGCCGACTCGTGTGACCGCCAGTGCTGCCACAGGTATTGCTACCAGCGAGCCGTACAACTGTGTTCCCCAGACGGAGGATACTATCACCCTCCTCGTCGACTGGCAATCTCTGTCAAGTTCCAAGCACAAGGGCACGGCGGTATATACTGCGTCGTGGACTGCGCCGCTGAAGTCGGGTGTGCATTCTGCGCAACACTGGTACTACATGGCAGAAAAGGTGGGTTCTTCGCAGCTGGCTTTCGACAGGATAGCAGGTCACTAACCGACATCGTCCATGAAGGGAGAGATCAACGTGGACCAGGCACATCGTGGCTATGATATTGTCAATGACGAGACTGGGAAGGCTTGGTACAACCCCTTCTAGTACGTCTGTGTATTGAAGGATTTAGTGCGGAGATTGACTCGCTTACAGCATGAAGTACTCTCCCTCGGAGAGTGGACATTTTGACGGCCAGCGCGGATATGGCTATGTTTCCATCGAGAAGTTCATTGATGCTGCGCGCAGCGTGAACGCGGGGCTGACACAGCCCGCCGATTATGACGGTCATGGTCTGCCGACTATCGCCAACACGATCTTAACCACTGCCATTCTCAACGCCGGGCGCATCAGTCTCGACGAGAAGAGGCCAGTCACAATCAAGCACGAGAACGATCAGTGGATCCTGCAGTAGGGCAGTGTTGCGATCCGAAGTATTGCAAGGCGCGCGACAGGGAAGTGTATCTAGCCGACATTTGTAGCTTCGATAGCCTGTGTATACTAGCCGTTTTCTTGCAATCAGTTCCCTGGCCTCTTAGCGTCTGTTCTTGTCTGGCATGGAGTGATGTCGAAATGCTCACAAGACCGTGCAAGATTGTCACGACTTCGGAGGTCGGGTGGAACTGCGCTCAATCGCTCCAACTATTGATGGAGATATCCCGCGAGAGGATCTTGCAGTCACCGAAGTTGGTCACGCATACTGGTCGCTCCCACCATTTCCTCGTGCTTGCCGGGTTCTGAGACCTTGTGCATCATTCAGTCTTGTGCGCCCTGAGTCAATAACAATCGCGCAGTCCGACAGCCTTCTTGTCACAAGCAGTGCATCTTACCTCACCCTGGTTACCGAGAAGTCTAGAAATCCGAGAACTAGCTCTTTGTTCTGCATATGGCGTAATGCAACTCGCCTTTCAGAGACTTGGGCTGGTTCTCGACGTTCACACCGGGTGCGGACCGAACACCTTCAGACAGGCTAATCGGGTTAATGTAATGAGGACAAGTATGCGTGGTAAAGACAGCCCCTCAGACTCCAGGGTTGAGAACGACATTGAGGAACGATGCTGCAACATTGACGAGACTGTACTAAGTGGAAGGAATTATAACAGAATGTGCACAGAAGATGAATTGGAATGGGGATTGCGACGAGACCAGATGTATGTGTTGAAATGATTGAAGAGAAATTTACAATAAACTTGAAGAATAAGATAGAACGAAGAGGTTTCAACGGAAGAGCCTGTCGAGCTCTGTCGCGTAAGGCGATTCGGAGGGACGCAGGGTGAAAGGGGATGCATATGTAGAATAATAAACGGGGAGGAGTGAATATGACGATTGAGAGTTCGATGCGGATAAAGACAGCGGGGTACCCAGCGAGTGGCGGAGACAAGGGAACTTGACAGAAGGAATGAGCCACCCGTGACTGTACATGAACCTTGGCGTACACAGCGGAGCGTAGTCCTGTTGGAGTCTCCCGCGACCAAGACCTCCTATCGTATAGGCGATTGCGTGGTGTGATGATGAGACGAGACAATTGCAAGAGAGAAAAAAAGGATGCATGGATGATGTTGTGGATTGCAGAGACACAGATTGCGTGATGAGGCCGATGATCGACGTGTATTGTAGTGGTGGTACATTTTGCAGATTCTTGGGACAATTGCATCGGGCGACGACAGTGACTTTTTACAAGCTTCACACCAGAGTTACGAGGTGACAGGCTCGCATGCGGGACATGCTGCAACGCCTATGCGACCATGGTCGTACGAGGGGATGAGACGTTGAGGCTATGCAAAGCTGGCCGACCGAAGGTGACGAAGTCGTGCGGGAGGAACTGATCAGGAGTCGGATCCGCGTGCTGCTTGTTGATCACAGGCTCGAAAGTGGGCGAGGGGAGATTCTCCTTATCGTCCGACACATATGAGCTAGAAAACAGATCACTCGAGAACGTTGGACTGGTGGGAGTTACGGGCATGTCATCTGAAAGGTCTGATGCAGTGGTGGACACACTCGCGGGAGTACGAAAACCCCTCGGCGACGTCGAACGGATGGGTGTCATTGGAAGAGGGACAAGTGGCTGATGAGAGAACCGACCACCTTGGAGGTAATACTGGACGACAAAGGTCGCGGCTTTTGAATAAAACGCGTAGGAGTACTTTTTCACCAGGGTTTCCGAAAGGTCATTGACGTGTTTGGATAGACGGGTATCCAACAGGTCGACGATCTCCAAGCACTCCTCCGTCTCTTCGAATATGCGGCGACCATTGCCACAGAGATATCGCGCAAGGGTGAGGGCACCAAGCGCGATCGAGGATGGCGTGTGCTTGACGAATTCGCGGTAGAAAAGAGTGATCTCCATGAGGAATCGCGCGACATGTTGGACCTTTGGCTCCTCCGCGTACGGTCCGCAGCACATCATTCGCAACCACGCCTCCGCGGTTGGGTGTCCTAATGTCCACTGGATGGTCTGCAGCACGTGACCCTCCATTTGGATGAATGCCGCCTCGTCGTACGTGTCTCGACAGATCTGAGCAAGGTCCTGCACAGTCGGGACGCGCTCCTTCGCGTCCTCGAATTTCGAGGCGATCCACAGGGCAGCGCATCCCACCAGTTGATAATGCTTCACGTAGACGATGCGACGGGAGACGTAACGGTCGATGATGTTCAACGTGAGGTAAAGCGTCTCCGGGCGCAAGCGGAACGTGAAGTGGATCTCAACGAGAAAATCCACTAGGCACGGACGCATATGCCACCTGATCTCCGGCTGCTGGTCCATGGACGCGGTAGAAGACATGGTGAACAGCTGTAGGAGAAGCAGTGGCGGAGCTAAGCGACGGACAATTTGCGTGATTCACATGAGACTGACCTCCATCTCATGCATATAGTAGCGGATCTCCTCCTGGTACTCTTCCTCAAGATATACTCCTTCCCTCCGCAACGCCATGATCTGTGCCTCACGTTGCCGTTGCGCCAAGAGCTCGGCCTTGATCGCACGAGGTGTCTTACGAGCAACATCATGAGCAGGATACAGAGGAGACCGTTTGCGAGATTTGGAAACGCCGTGAGGCGACGGCCGCTTCTTCGGATAGGCAGAGGGGCGAGCGGCCTTCAAGGAGTTTGAGACGTCTTTCATCGTTGTGGCAGGAGGAGATTTTGAGTTTGCAGAATGTATACACGCCCGGTAGCTGCAAGTAGAAGAGGCGTCAGCCGAAAGCAGCTCCAGGGATGCATTATTGGTCGCCATTTCCCCGATGACTCTAGGACGACTGGAAACGAATTCTCTCGGAAAGGAACGTGCGCCTAGAGAGAGGCTAGTTGGTAGTGCAGAATGTTGCTGCTACGCGTGGCTACTGCCCACAGGCGTGGAGGGTAGAGAAAGACCAACAAACATGGTTGGGCCGGTGTACGGCGGAGACAGCATTTCACAACGGAGAAGACAGCGCGTTCGATCGTCACATTGCCGGTGCCATCGGCGGCGGTGGGTGCCAGTACGCTAAGCACGCGTGACTCGCGAGCAGATAGTGCGGAAAACGCGACTTACAGATGAAAGGGGAGTGATCATGCGATGATGAGAATGCGAGATGTTGAGGGGATGAGGGAATGGAAAATGCAGGTATGGACAGATTGACGATCCTGGAATGCGAGAGGAAGAGAGAACTCGTGGTCAGCGTCGGATGTCGTGAAGATAGAGGGAGAGGGAGAGGAAAGGAGAGGTCGTGGAGGGTGCGGCCGTCGTCGAGGACGTGTACGGAAAGAAGAGAGATATGGTGGCCAAGTCTATAAAGGCCCCGGCGCTGCCGGAACGAGAGACATGCTCCAAAACAGGCAACGTGAAGTGTGTGAAGGGTCGAAATCCGGCTGGAAACCACCTTGTCGGCCAAAAATTCGTAACAAATCGATGCTATCGTGGCTATCGCTTTCCTGCCTACCCGATCGCGTGCGGAGGCGCGCTGGCTGTCGAGGATGCTCACCTCGACCACCCGGGTGCAGCACATGCGACAGACTCGCCGGGGAATGATGAGAGGACAAGCTAGCTATCTGGACGTTGCAAAGCAAAACAATGTCGAGAATGGAATGATAACCACTAGTGCCCGCGGGCGCTCAGGTTAGATCTGGGAGATCTCGCGTATATCGCGCCCAGACACTGCCAGAACGCCGGCCGTGGCAGCCAAGCGCCGACCGAGGCCGGCTGTGGCTGGCTTGTCTCGGCTGCCGTAGGCTCCCGCTGGCGTCCCTCTCCCGAGACGCCCACTCGGCCCGCCATTGCCCTTTCTGTCCTTCTCACGCCCCCACGTTTCGCAGCACCGACTGTCCCGGTGACGTAATTCGAGCACAGCTTACCTCGTGTAACAGTCTACACTCGTCCTGCCGTCTTGCACTTCCTGTCGACACCAATGAGCAACATATCGTGGATGTACTCGCAAGCCCGGTTGTTCTCACCGATGATCTCGACTGCTTTGCTTTGCGACCTAACAAGATGTGCCACATCACCACCGATCAGGCCTCCGAGAAGTCGCTTCAGCCACATGCCACTCACCACGAGTTTGAAGGAATGTATTAGCTTGATTTTTTGCGAGCGGGGACCGAGAGCAGCGACAGAAATTAATGAGAGATTTGCGAGATTACCGCGATAACCGGTGCTGTAGGCGATAGCGAAACGATTGCAAAGGAGAGACAGGATGTGAGTGCAAAGGAAGGACTATGGCGACTATGCCGTTCTTTAGATGCTGTGGACAGCAGAGCAAAGCAGGGGAGACGGTGAGCGAGGAAAGGAGATGATTAGCTGGCAATGAGCGTTGGAGCGGCCCTGAGGCGACCGATTCAAGCACTCTCAGCTCAGTACGCTAGGCGCAATACGACAGGTAGTGGAAGGGGAGGGGGCGACGTCTACACTGGAGAATTTTTCAAGGTCTCTAGTGACAGAGATGTTGAGTCAAGTGGAAATCCACACTGGGCGCGCCCGCCGATCTCGCGCTTCGCTCTCATACACAAGGGCTCCCGGTTTCGTTGCTCATTGGCCCATTTCCGGGCGTGAGTTGCGAGAACCCTCAACACGTTTTCTGCCTGCAGGCAGTCACAGCGCGAGATCTATCCCGCATGAGGAAGTTTAGGTAAGCCTTCCCGCTGTCCATTGCATTCCCTCTGCGGCAAAATTTGATCACCATATTACTTCGTAAAAGGCGTTTTACCCCCTTCAGAAGCCCCAAGCCGAACTTGACTTTGACCGCGGCCATCGTTTATGCCTCCGCACACCATACAGGCCGCGTAGTGAAATGAGGCGCCCTGAGCTTGTCGGTAGCCCAGGCGCTGGTCAGGAACTGCGATTGGATGAGATCGTGCCGCACCAGCCGCTACTCGGGTTGCGAGGCAGCAGAAGTAGGCCGGGAACGACATCGAAGGCGCCGATTTTGCAAGATTATGCCCAGGCCAGGCCACTCTTCACATTCCAGGTGAAGCCTCCCATCATTCACCCTTATCGTGTCCATCAGGACGCCCGCGATTCCCTCAGTCGCCCGTTATTATATGCACGATGCGAGGATCTGACGTATTGCTGACACCAGGAGTTCTCGAACGACAGCGCACGGGCATTGGAGTCTGATGTGCCGCACAATCAACTCGGGGCCAACTAATGGCGGCGGTCGCAGGTCCTCGGGGTTGGTCCGGGATCCCGCCCTGTACGCTGCATTCTCAGCGGCGCGTAAGGGCATGGGCGAACCGCGCTCTCGGCGGCGCTAAGTTACCGATTCCAGAGCCCTGAGTATGGCCCGACATTGGGCGCGAGCAGATGCGAGACTCGGCTCAGACGGCTGAAGCCCTGAAAGCACATGCCTGTCAGTGAAGAGGACACGGTAGCCCCACTTGAGAACATGAACAGGTGTGGGGTACCTCGTGCAGCCAGGAACAGCGCACAGTGAGTAGACGTGCATGCCTCCATCACAGACTTCTAGCCGCAGTGAATGCGGGGATTGTAACGTGGGACACATTTAGATGGGAACATATATGCAATACAGGCGCACCTGCTTATCAAGCGTCCAGGCTGTGTACTCCTTCAGGTGCTTTAACAAACTCGGTACCAGTGAGCACGTCTCATCTGGGTTAAAGCCAGCATCGTGCAGAGCTCCCAGGACAACTACCACTGCCGTGACGCATCTGCCAAGCGTAAGCCATAACAAGGGTTTTCAAGGACAAGGGAGGACGTGTGAACGCATTCTTTATGCTCAAGTAGAGATGGCGAGATCATATCCGCGTAATGACGGCTTGCCTGGCGGCCTCTAAGCATTCAAGAACAGCTCAGCTTGCAGATGCATTCCCACCGCTGGAAATAGAGAGAGAAGTCGCCTTCTTCCAGGACTGACAAGCATATGCACCAGAAGCATGCTTGATGGAAGCTCGCATGCTGTTGCTCGGTGGCTGTAGGCCTACGCACTTCCCCTCATGAAGCTGCCTTGTCCTAGAGTCTCGATCATAGCATCCGCAGCCGTGTAGACCGGCATACCCGACGTACGCTGCGGATCATCCTCTGGTCTGTGCTCTGACGATGGTCCACGATGGTGTGGACTGAGAAATACCCCGCCACTTTCGGAGTTTGGATTGACATGTCGGTGAGAAAGAAGAGCGTCAGAGGCGTGAGATGTGAGTCGGTGAGAGTTGCGTGCGGAGGTCGCATTCTCGGGCACGAGGCTCAAGCTGATGCGCTCGAACGCAGCGGGCATCAGAGTCTTGACACGCACAAAGCCAAAGGACACCTAGCAGCACATAGTCGCCGAAGAAATCTTGTTCAGAGGCTCAGAGGATGTTTCCTCGAGTAGTTCGTGTGCAAAGGTGCAGATCGTGTCAGGCACGAATGACGTGGTGCGGCGAATGAGTCACGTGTTATGCTGGAAGCGACTGCCTCATCGCAGGCCCATGCGACTATGAGAGCCGGACGCGACGACCTTCGACAGCTACCGTGCCTCGAGGCATGATGACGGCCCTATATTATCCGCGGTCTCACACTTTGATCACCGCTCCCGTAGACGAATTGATGGACGTCGGACAACACAACTCAGGCGGCCCGATACCGAAAACAAATGAGCGTATATCAGTCAACGTGTCAAAAAATTACATCGAACATGGACAGTCCAGGATAAAGGAATTGGGGATATCAAAATGCTCGACGACCAGCTCAATCTCTGTGGCCGCCCATCAACAAAGCCATCAAGTCCTGCGCACCTTGCGTGTTCCCGCCTGACAGACCTTGCTGCTGCAGGTGATGAGGAAGCATGTGCGGCATCATGTGCGGCGGTAAGGGCGGTTGTTGCTGTTGTTGCTGACGCAGTCCCATGTGCGCTCCTCCCGGGATCTGCTGCGAAGGAACGTGCTGAGGACCGAACCCATGCCCTGCAGACCGCAAACCCCCACCCATGCCGCCGCCGCCGCCGCCACCTCCGCCCATACCCAACAGTTGAGCTGGGTTCGCACCCCTTATATCCATGATGTTAGATGGACTTAATCCCGTCATGGCATTCATCGCAAGAGAAGCCTGCGGATTGTGAGGCCCGCGAAGTTGCTGGTTGCCAGTGTATGGCAGACCTCCTGCGTTCGGGTTATTGTAGACTGGTGAATTGTTGTGCAATCCACCGTGGAGTCCATTACCTGGGGTGCCCGCAGAACCGGTCAAGTACTGCGAGGGATCATGAGGTGGGCGGCCCCCGAGATTGGCGAGTCCCGGAGGGATACGCTGGTTTTGGAGCATAGTCTGGTTGGCAGAAATGGGAGAAGGCCCGCCGCGGAACTGCGTCTGCTGAAGTGGCATTCCACCGCCACGCATCATACCGCCTTGCTGAGGATAGTTCGGAGGCATGGGTCCGGGGAACATCTGTTCAAGGTTCCGTTGCTGCTGCTGCTGTTGGAGACGCTGCACATTGTAGTGCAATGGGTCGTCTAGCTGCTCGTTGAATAATACCCTGCTGGACTCCCTGCTGCGCGACCTGATTGGGGCAGGTCTGAGCCCTGGGACCATCCCGTCCGGAACGAAGCTCCTGTCATCCAGACGACTGTCATAGAGAGATTCGAGGCGATTGTTCTGGGCGAAGTGCTGAGACGGGTGAATTTGGTGTTGCTGCAAGTTGTGCAACTCGGAGTGGTTGTGTCCGTAAGGGCTACCGCCCGCGGGCACCCGACTGGGGGGATTATTGATTTGAGGAGACGCTCGAAGAGTCTACACAATTATCAGTGGTGGCAAGGCGAGATTTGACAAACGCGACGCACCTGCACCGATGAATTTTGCAACATTGCGACCATGTCTTCGAATGACCTTTCACTACCGTTGCCACCCAAGGCATTCAGCGCCATCACATCAGATCTCAAGTTGGGATTCATAGCTGTCGGGGGGTACCCCGGACCCGGTGCAGGCTTCCGTGATGGACCAACTGTCGGTACATCCCTCCCCTTAGCTTCGAAGAACTTGGCAAACCGGCTGCCTTTGGCAGTTGCATAGTTCATTCCAGGGGGAATGTTGCCGACGGAGATATCGATGGAGCTGCTTGCAGAAAAAGCCGCTGTGTTGGCCAGCCCACCCGGAAAGTCTGTGTAGGAAGCAGGGTCCATATGCAGTCCGAAGGGTGCTCTCTCGACACTCGACGACATGGATGAACGACGGAGGATGTCGTTGAGCTGGTTGGATTCGTCCATAGCCATAGAAAGTTGGGGATTGGAGGGAGTGTAGCTTCTCATTCCACGTGATGAATCGGACGGTGTAAGCCGCGCGTTTGAGTTGTATGATGCCTCCGAGATGCCAGAGTCCAATAGTGCATTCATGCCACCGGAGAGGGGGTTCATTCTGGTCGCCGTAGGCACAGCTAGGCCGCCTCCTCCAAAATGACCAAAGTTCTGGTCGAGCGAAGATGGACCTTTGGCCTGCGGAGCAGAACCCGATGCCGGAATGCGCGAAGCGAAGGCAAGAAGACGAGAGCCAGGTGGGGGATTGAACTGCGGGGCAACAGGAGAGTTTGTGTTCATCGAGTCGGTAGATGTCACGTCAAAGATCTGAGACGTTGAGTGTGAAGGCCCTGAGAGGGAGGGTAATGTACGCAGAGGAGAGTATCTTGTCCGATCACTGGACGTATCGAGGGTCGGCGTAGATGGTTTGACGAGAGGTCGTGAGAATGAGGGGTCCGTCGATGGGGTAGAGAGCAAAGCGGACAACAACGACTGAGGCCCGTCTGAGGCCACAGATGGCTTGTCAGATATCATCGCCTGCTGAGAGGAATCTAGTGCAGCCGGGCGCATAGATGCAGCGTTGGAAGGATCAACAACACCAGGAGGCTTCTGCAAGATATCGTCATGTGACGATTTGGTAGCGTTCAACGAAGGCTCTCCTGTCATAAGAGTGAGGGATATCTCGAAATCAGAAGCGTCATAATACTTACCATGTGCAGACTGTGTTATTATTGATTGGCCCTGAAGAGAGTGTGAGGGGTTACTTTCTGCTAGAGGTGGAGTGTCTCCGAGCTCTGGATGGCCGTTCTGAGCTTGCTTCATCAGCAACTTGAAGATTTGAATCTCGTCAAGCTGGTTATCAACGCCTGTAAGAGGGTTCGGCTTTGACGTCGAGCTCGGCACCTCCTCGGAATCGCGATTGTCCTTCTCCTTGACCTCAGTAACGATGTCGCTCTCCTTCTCCTTGCGCTCCCTCTCTTTCATTCCCTTCTTCCAAGCTTGGATGCTATCAAGCTCGCCATCAGCGGACTGGCCACCCAAGATTCCGCCGCCTGGAGTCGAGGGAATGTAGGTTTCCATCCACGCCGGCTCCGCCTCCTTCTCCCGCTCTCTTCTGTCCTCTCTATCCTTGCCCTCCTCAACACCTCTGCGCTCTCGACCGTTCGCGCGTCTGGAACGTCCGTCTCGGTCGTCGTTGGCAGAAGGGCGCTCCCTATCGCGTTCGTCAAATCTGTCCCACTGGCGTTCGCGGTCCCTTCTTGCCACGAGGCGTTCGTCTCGCTTCCCATCATCCCTCCATCGACGAGGATCATCATCGACATCCCGAGCAATGTCCTTGCCGTCACGTGGCTGATGGTCATCACGGTCCTGAACACGGTTATAGAAGTCATCCCAGTCCAGACGGTCACGGCGAGTAGACTCATCCTTGTCTCTACGAGAGTCATCGCGTTCACCGTCCGCCCGACGGTCACGACCCCTATCCCGTTCATCGCGGTCTCTGTCTCGGCGAGAGATAGAAGTATCCCGTCTAGACCGGGACGTGTCTCTGACCTTCGAGCGCGGCCTCTCGCGATTGTCGCGATCTCTCCGAGGAAGATCAGAGCCTGGGTGCGCATCGTCATTTCAAACAATCCCATTGCATAAACATATCGATTACTCACGATCGTCTCTACCGGCGCGAGCTGGTTCGGCACCTAAGAGAATCGTTGAGTATCTGAGGATTGAATAATGCAGCAGAAACGTACCCCGTCTCCAGTCATCACTGGTTTCTCCATTCTTACGCTTCAGAGCATCTCTGCCCTCATTCCTTCGGGTGGTGGGTGTCAGGCCTTGCGTTTGGCCAAGCCTGTGAGAGGAGACGGTGGTCAAATGAGGGGCTAAGTCACGGTCCTTCGCGCGTAGATTGGTGGATGAAGATGTCAGTGCAAGACGGTCGCGATCATATTTATCAGATAGCTACAAAATGGGGTCAGGCGTCGGAGAATTCACGAATGAAAGATTGTACACACATTGCGTAGCCGCTCCTGGCCCTCTTTATCCCGAAGTTCGCGTTCGCGTTCTCTCTCGCTCTCTCTCTCTTTGTCGCGGTCACTCGTACGGAGAGACTGATGCCTGAAATTTCCCATCTGCGACGGCTGAGTGAGAGTCGAGCGGAAAGTGGGCCTTGCAGGGGGTTCTAGACACATGTCGTTGGTCAAATGACAAATTTCATCATCCAAACAGCTTACCTCCATCTTCTGGGTCTCTCCGGAAGCTGACACGAAATCATAAGACAGATGATATTTTGTGGATGTATGTGCTTACCGTCGGTCTCTAGTAGTAGATGCGGCATTTGAACCTTCCGCCTCTTTCTTACTAGTAAACTGCTCGTTCCAATCCCTGAAGTGTTGTAATTAGAAACGATACACGAATTGGTAGACCACACGACGCACCCAAACCAGTCCTTCAAAGCGGGCATGCCATCTGGCGGCTGTACAAGTGAAGATTTGGACAATGCAAGAAGCTGTCCTCGACTGTACACTCTCAACGGACGTGAAGATGGGTCTGGTTTTGGCACGATGGGCCTGTCCAACGAGTCTACGTTTTCGATAGTGACTTTCGCCACAGCGTCGACCAAGCTGTCGACTTCAGCGTTGTCAGGAGGCGTATCTGATGCATCTGGTTTCGGGACGTCGATATCAGTAGACGCCATACTATATACCCCGAACGTCGCAGGTGCAGCTGGAGAAGGAGGTAGGATGGCCGGAGGACGAAAGACTAGTCTTGCTGTTACCAGCAGCACTAGCGGCAACGCGGAACTTCAAAGTCTTGCCCTCCCGAAGCGCCCACACGATAGACTGAACCGCTTCCTCGTGGGCCTCACCAGCCGGAATCCTGAGATACAACTCCCAGCATCGAATCTCCAAGATCTGTGTATCCTCAAATTTCGCGCGCACGGTTGTCCGTTATGCAAGAGTTGACACTCAAGCACTTCATCCTCAAGCAAAGAGCGCTTGACTTGTATCGGCAGGCTATTCGTGCATCACGCTGTAATGGATGGCCGCTCGAACGACTCATGACCACCTAACCCATTCCCGTAGGCATTCCAGATACGACTACAAGGAAAGAGACCATCCTATGGATTCGTGCAGAATTCGAAAGAAATAAGTACCTCACAGACCTGGTGTGTCCCATCCACCTAAGCAGGGACAAGGAATTCACGGCGATAACATTGATAGATTTTCATCGAGGACAAGATAGCATCTGGTCGCCGAGAGCTGAGGCAAATTCTTCCGACCATCTCACTACCACAGTCCTGAATGTAAAGCTATAAGCAGGACAATACTAGTAAGTCGCACTGACCATCGCTTTGAAGTTCTTCACAACGCTTCCAGGCAGCTTCCTGCCATACGTTCTAGCGGCATCGGCACTGTGCGCCACCACATCTATTCGTGTCATTTGCGAACTGCAGGGAATGTTGGAGGAGATTGGCTGGTGGGGACTTCACATGATATCAGAGCCTCCGATAGCCAGCTGCTGCGTACGGAGTACTGTTTCTTGGCTCCTCATAAGAGCCCTAACAGTATCCGTCACGTTCATGTACTGCATTCTGCTCTAGTGGCCTGGCCGGTGGTCAGGCTAAGCGCAGTATGCATGGTACCATGCTCAGGTGTGCGTTGAATGCGTGATATTCGTCAAGCGTATACATCGACCCTCCGAGTAGGCCTCAGCGTTTGAACATGATTATATGCGTTTCACTTGGCGTCTATGATGATCGCGTGGGCGTACGGCTGCGTACGGACATCCGAAGAGACGGTACTAGTGCGCAGGCGGCTGAACTAGGCACGGAATGAACTTTGCCTGGTCTCTCCGTATATTGGGCACGAGGCCCACTTCCCATTATCCCGCGATAGTATCGATGTCCACAAACCTAATACGATTGAACCTTAGTACTCGGTCGCTTATCTTCGCCTCTCTCTCCTCGAAGGCTTTTGCTGGATACATCCTAGACCTCGCATCTCGCTGCCGCGACTCCCCACAATGGAGGTATACATGACCAATATCAGCCATTTCGTCACGTCGGAAGATCTGAAAGCAAAGCTCGCGCATATTTTCCACAGCCCCAACTACGCTAACGGCTCTGTCCTACCACTCAATTTCAATGTACACATCTTTCCATCGAGGAAGAGGATGCCGACCGTCACGGGTACTTTGACGGTACCTCATGAACAAATCGGACTTCAATTCCTAGAGGAGTATGGGGGGATAACCCCCTCACAGTCAATCGTAATAGGTACCCGGATTCGTTTTCAACGAAGTCGTAAGGAACCCAGGAATGACATATTGGAGGAAGTGCGCCGATTGCCGTACGTTGATCCTATTGCCCTTAAAGGGAGGGAGGAGCGGGCGAAAGCAATCGGATCCAGCGCAGTATTCCTCAAGGGCATTCAATTCGGCTGGATCTGCCAGGACAACGTCTTCTCTGTGGAATGGGAGCACCACTTTGATCAGGCGCAGATGGGGTTTGACATGGATAGGCGCGAATTTCGTATCAAAGCCGAGGAGGAGGAGGGAACAAGGATCGTTGCGATCCGCGTTCCTCACATTTATTGGGCCTCTGCCGCGATGGACGGTGCTCGTCTCCCAATCATTCTCCTATGGCAAAATTGGCCACCTTCCTTCGAATTCGAAGATACAACGGCGAGTTTCCTTCCGCTTGACGAACTGTACCGCTCGCTCGAAATTCGAGAACGTCCTCCCCGCCGTCGAAAATTGTCGGCTTTCAACCAGGACCATGAACCATACGCACCGTATACATCACTCGTTATGCGCCTCATCTGCTGGAATAGTGAGGACTTAGCCGCCTTCCGATTCATCTCAGAAAACGCCCACCTCAGCCTCGCCGATTATTGCTATCCGATCGAATATCGTGGCTTGTTCAACGAGGACATCCGCCTCATGTATGACAGCTGGGTGTCAAATCTGCCATGGGTGGTAGCATTCCAGGTCGATGCCATAGCCCGTAGTCGGGCGGTAACTATGAAGGACCTAATCGACCTCCGCGAAGAGGTGCAGGTACTCCTGAAGACCAGAGGGGAGGAATTTACGGCGTTGTTTATGCGCGAGTTTTATTCGCAGGCCATGGCACATTACTGGTATCAGGAAGTAGGCGAGGACGGTTCGGCCTCCTTGCAGAGCCTCTTCGCAGACGCCTTGCAGGGCTATTTAGCAAAGCCTGTCCTACGAACTCTGGAAGCGAGGGAGACTTTCGAATGTTTCCGCCTGGTCGTCACACCCACAACATGGTTTCTGGAGGGGCCGTTCCCGGAGAGATTCAATAGGGTCATACGCTCCTATCGCGACCACCAAGACAGCTTTCTGAGGGTCAACTTCGTAGATGAAAATCGTCTACAGTACCGTTTTGATCGCGAAGTTGACGGTAGCGACTTCGTCAGGCGCCGAGTCAAGGGACTCCTCACGGAGGGGGTCACCATTGCTGGCCGGAAGTTCCGGTTTCTTGCATATTCCCAATCCGCGTTGAAAGAACACGCGGTGTGGTTCGTCAAGGAATTCATCGACTCGACAGGATCCCGCGTCGACGCCTCGACGATCATTCGTGGATTAGGCGACTTTCGGGTTGCGTATGATCCTAAGCTCATATATTGTCCAGCTCGATATGCAGCACGTATCTCGCAAGCATTCACATCAACCGATGCTTCCATCTCAGTCGAAGCGGAGGAGATCATAATTGAGGAGGACATTGAAGATGGACAAGGGAGATCCTTCACCGACGGCGTTGGTACCATCTCTCGAGAACTCGCCAGAGCTATCTGGAAGGAGTTGTGGTCCAGAAGGCATCGTAATCGTCGTGCGCCAACACATCCTCGGGCATTCCAAATCCGATTTGGGGGGTCCAAGGGAATGCTGAGCGTGGACCACACGCTCAAAGGGCGCATCATTTGTCCGCGCCGATCCATGATCAAATTCGAAGCGCCTCACTCGACTCTCATCGAGGTTGCCAGAGCTTTTGACAGACCTGGTAAATATTATCTCAATCGACCGCTTATCATGCTGTTGGAAGGTCTTGGAGTGCCATACGAGGTCTTCCAGGAGCTGCAAGACGACGCTGTACGACATGTGGAAGATTCAAGAGATTCGTTGGAGAACGCCGCCCGATTGCTCGAGACTCACGGGCTGGGCTCTTCCTTCCGGCTGACATCCATTATGCTCAACTTGCACAAGCTTGGTGTGGAGCCTCTCATGCAAGACGTATTTTGGCGGCAAATGATGGACTTTGCCGTCAATCACGTCCTGCGTGAGCTCAAACACCACGCGCGCATTCCTGTTCCAAATGGGTGGACCCTTGTAGGCGTCGCGGATGTGCACAGATTCTTGGAAGAAGGAGAAATCTTTGCATGTGTCATGCCTTCAGAGGGCGCCGAACCCATATATCTGGAAGGCCCTACACTGATTTCCCGATCTCCGACCATACATCCTGGGGACGTGCAGGTTGTCCGCGCAATAGGCAACCCCCCTGCGAATTCCCCGTTCGCGAAGGAATCGTTGAGAAATACTGTCGTCTTCTCAGTCAAAGGTAAGATAGTGAGCCTTACGTCTCTGCAATAAGCTCACGGATACACGCAGGGCAAAGGCCACTACCTTCGTGTCTAGGTGGCGGCGATCTAGATGGCGATGTTTACAATCTGACGACAATGCCAAAGTTGAGACCGCGGGATACGCATGCAGCTGCTAGCTACGCAGCGGCGGTCAAGAAGTTGCTGAATCGTCCATGCACGATGGACGATGTAGCGGATTTCGTGGCTGAGTATATTATAAGCGATGTATGTCCACCTCTTCAGACTATCAGTTCGTGACTCAACTTTGCGTAGACACTTGGCATTATCGCCATTAATTGGCTTATCATAGCTGATCAGAGCCCCCAAGGAATACTCGATCCTGACTGTCTCAAGCTCGCGGAGTTGCATAGTGATGCCGTGGACTACCCTAAGTCCGGGCTCCCGGTTCCTGTGTGGCAGATCCCCAGGTTAAGATTCCGCGTCAAACCAGACTGGAACGCGCCTGAAACGGTCAGAAGCGACACGGCGAATTTTTACGAGAGCCAACGAGCTATTGGCAAATTATTCCGCGCGATCAGCCTCCCTGCTCTGAGAACTGTGCGGCAAGCTGCTCGTTTTCAACGTCGTCGCATGGAGAATGGACAGTGGAGGATGCTGGACGACGTCCTGGAGGAAATTAGGTCCGAAGGACCTCGCGAAGACAACAAAGTCCGCCTCGTCGTTCAACTGCGGGTCTCCGAGTTCATACGGCTGGATCTCTCCGATGAGGCAGAAATTGCCAGGCTATGGGAACTCTTCGACATCTATGCCTCCCGACTTCGAGGAATATGCGCGGATTACACGCTTTCTCGCTCCCGGGATGCGATGCTAACCGAGGAGGAAGCCGTCATCGGTACGATTGTGGCGCAGTGTGCACAACCGCGACAAAGGAAGGACTCGATGTCAAAGATGAGAGAACAGACTGCGGAGCTTGTTAACAGCGTGCGGCTTGAGATAGCCGAAGACGAGGACATCCGTGCCGAACAGTTGCTGAGCCGGGCTTGGATCGCGTATAGACTCGCCGATCTAGAGGGGGACACGTTCGGCGCACGCAGCTTCGGATGGATCGCTCTCAGCGTAATCTTCGACGCGATCAAGGAGATCGAAGAGGACGAAGGGTATCGATCCTAGACAGCCCCGTGATGCTTCAAAAAGATTCTCGGCCTTCAATTATCCATCTATTGTGAAACACGACACTCATGCGGAAAGAAGATTGCTCTCCGTAGCGTGAATGCGATTTCGGTTGTCTTTGGGGGAAGAAAGTCGAGTGATGTTACGATCTTAAATGTACAGTAGTCCGTTACAGCTCTGAAACCACAACAAAGCATGAACACGGTGAACGAGATGCCATCAAATGGGTCAATGGCGACCATGAATGGTCAGCATGCGTACAGATCACTTACTGCTCTACCGAAGCGCGGTAGGCACGAGGCGTCTCATGCGGTATTGCGGAGGACTAGGAAGCAAATCAGCTAAACCTGAGTGTGCCGGTATTTCAATATATCACTCACTGAGGATTACCGAATCACCCCTGCGAAGATATATGTAGCTTGAGTAAGAGAACCGCAAGCAATAGTCTCAACATACCGGAGGAACATCTTGCTAATGAACCGATCCTTATTCACCGGCTTCTTGTTCTTCCCCTTCGGCATTTCAGTCCACATCTGAGCCAATGCCTATCAGCAACACTCTTTATGAGTAGTGGTTGCCCGGCGTACCTCCTTGACGTTCTCCAGCACCTGCGCGAGCAACATTAACGATGGTTAATAGACGACAGAGCAAGATCTTACCATATTGCTATGCCTATCAAAGGCCTTCACGCGGGCAAGCAGCTTTTTGTTATTTCGCAGGGAGATGAGGACTTGTGCGTGGTTCCGCACGGCCTGCTGAAGCACGGAGAGCGGGCCCTGGCTAATCTCGTGCTCCTCGAGCGCGCGCAGCTGCGCTTCGTCTAGCTCCGACTTGGGTACGTGAACGTATTGACTACGAGGATATCAACATCATGCGTGAGCAAAGACAAGACGACGACGGACCTCATGGTGTTCCAGTCTCAGTTGAAGCACTCTGCCGCGGAGTCGCTGCGAGCCTGTGGCAGGTGTTTGGTGGCGCCAAACAAGCGGCTCGAAAAGTTTGGCCTCTCGGCCGCTGATTGGTTGTCGCGGGCATCCCGCATCTTGTCCTCCGCTCACTTGCCCTCGTTACATCCCCTCATCCTCCTCCGAACACCGCATCAACATGGGCCGCATCAAGCAGAGGGGAAAAGCTGGCGCCGCCAAGGCGTACATCACTCGCTCTATGGCTGTCAAGAAGTTGCAATGTTCCCTGGCTGACTTTCGGCGTTTGTGCATTCTGAAAGGTGAGGCGGTCATGATCGAATTCGCCACAGTATCATATGTTGAATGAGTTAGGTATTTTCCCTCGCGAGCCTCGTAGCCGGAAACGTGCCAATAAGGGCTCATCCGCCCCGACGTCTTTCTACTATACCAAGGACATTGCATACCTTGCACATGAGCCGGTCCTCAAAAAGCTCAGAGAACACAAGGCCTTCGCGAAAAAACTCTCTCGTGCATTGGGAAGAGGGGAATGGAGTGTCGCAAAGAGTCTGGAGGAGAACAAGCCCATGTACCGGCTGGACCATATCATCAAAGAGAGGTGCGTAGTTCGCGCCTGCGACGGGCTACAATGTTTGACTTGGCGTCCCAGATATCCAACCTTCATTGATGCTGTGCGAGACATCGATGATGCTCTTTGCATGATCTTTCTCTTCGCCTCATTACCTTCCACTTCCCGTGTGTCGGCAACCCTCATCGAAAACTGCTCTCGCCTCGCCGCAGAATGGCAGCTGTATGTCATGCATTCGCATGCTCTTCGGAAGGTCTTTTTGTCTATCAAGGGTGTATACTACCAAGCAGAAGTGATGGATCAGACAGTAACCTGGTTGGTTCCCTACCAATTCACGCAACACGTGAGTCTCACAATTCTACGTGCTGAAATGCTTGCTTATCTATCTTCAGATTCCGACCGATGTCGATGTCCGAGTCATGCTAACATTCCTGGAGCTCTACCAAACTCTATTGGGATTCGTCTTCTTCAAGCTCTACACTGACGTCGGCCTCGTCTATCCACCTCCACTAGACACCAAGAAGGACGAGGCCGGCGCTGGCGTCGGCGCCTTCAGCCTTCAGGAGGCAAAGACAATGCAGTCCGCTGTTTCAAAATCCAAGACGGTTGAAGTCGACGGCAAGCGCGTCTCTAGCAAAGACGTTCGTCAAACGATCAAAACCATTGTGACTGCGGAGGCGGCGGACGGCGACATCAATATGCCAGCATCCGACTCGGTACCCATGGATGAGGATGACGAGGAGTTCGTCTCCCAGCCGTCGAAAACGCATCCCGAAGAGGCCTCCACTCTCCCCACCCTCAAATCACTTTCCGCCCTGTCTCAGTCTGGGCCCCTAAAACTCTTCGCGCCATACACGTTCTGGCTCTCGCGAGAGACATCTCGACCGGTATTCGAATTCCTCGTACGCTCGTTCGGTGGCCGCATTGGTTGGCCAGCGTCGTCCGGAAGCGGCTCGCCTTTCGACGAGACCGACGAGACCATTACGCACGTCATCATCGATCGACCGTTAGTCGAGCGGCCAAACGAGTCAGAGGAGGAGAGAGAACGGAGGCTCCGACGCAAGCATGTACAGCCACAGTGGATCGTGGACTGCATTAACGCGGGCAAGATCTTGCTGGAGGAGCCGTACCTGCAGGGGAAGACTTTGCCACCACATCTTAGTCCGTTCGGTGACCATGTTGGGGCCTATGATCCTGCTGCCGGCCTTACGGGTGAGGATGTGGAGATGGAGCAGGAGGGCAGCGACGAAAGCGGTGAGGAGCAAGATGAGGAGGGTAGCGAGGCAGAGGAAGAGGAAGAGGAGGTACAGCCGGAGAAGGCTGCGCTGAAGGCTGCTGCTGCTGCTGAAGACGAAGCTGCTCTGCGTGCGGCGGAGCTGGAGGCTGAGGCTGCTGGCGTCGATTTCGGCACGTTTGAGAAGGAGGCGCGGAAGGCACAGAAGAAGACGAAGAAGGCGGAGGCGAAGCAAGTGGATGAGGCGGAGGAGGACATGAACAAGATGATGATGAGCAACAAGCAGAAGAAGTTGTACGAGCGCATGAAGTATGGCGAGAAGAAGCGGGCTGCAGAGGTGAGTTTTCACGAGTTCGCGTTTTTGACGTGTTGCTGATATAGACATCAACAGCGACAAAACCTGGAGGAAAAGCGGAAGGTGATTGAGAAGGAGAAAAGACGGAAAAATAAAGCGTGATCGCCGCTACTGTTCTGCGTACTCAGTCCCGTAATGGGGTGCTTCTGCATGTTATTTTGTATTTCACCACGGGCATTACATAGTCACTCTGCAATCCGTCTCTGAACATAGCGTTGCATTACTTGCACAAGAACGACGAGGATGGGGTACATTCTATATATCACAGTGAAGCGCTGGTCTTCACACACAGATCAATGGTTACACAATGGAGGATCACTGTCAAAGAAGCGCGGATGGTAGACCGTGCACCCCTTCGTGTAGTCTAAAAACGTAAGAACACTTCTTGATGGGACATCAGAAGACTCACACAGAAGGCCCTTGAATGACCCGCGTTAGATATCACCATTCTCCCAATCGTCCAAGAGACGCGACATCTTAGCGCAAAGGATCTGCCATGACAGCTCGGGATCAATATTGATATTGAGTTCACGTTTCTGTCGCAGTTCTCGAAGGCTGATCCAGACCCAATTCTGACAGTTCCAGTTGGGATCGTGGCGGACGACCGGTGTCTGAGCTAGCAGCTGTTCCATTTTGGGTAGGTTGCTCTTGGGGATAGTGCCGACAGTAAGTGCGCCTCGCCACAAGTGTGTTTTAATCGGGACGTCGGTGAGTTTCTCGAAGCAGTACGTGTCGATATTTCCGGCCACGTTGTAGAGAGTTCCCTTTGGCTGATCGTCTGTGCCGCCGGTCCTGAATGTGATGGCCCAGTGAAGGGGAAGGACCTGGTAGTTCGCACCATGGCCCCGCCATGTTTGGGTGACTTGAAGAGTTATCAGGCTGGCGTCGCTCATTAGAGGCTTTCACTGGAGGTGATTGAGGGGCTTAACGTCTTGGTTGCTATGTAGATGACTAGACCCTCGTACCTGGCCAGTCGAGCCCGAAGTGAAAAAAAATGCAGCAATAGACCTCGAGAGGCAGCAGCTCTATATAGTGCGTGAGAAGCGGGCCTCGCAGTAAATGAAGGAAATACGGCACCTAGTCAATCGTCACAGACGTCGTGGAGGGCTGTCACGTCGATCGAGATGCAAGGGGCAGGCCCAGCAAAATCAGATCCGGCGGTAAGTCGGTCTGGGCAACAACGAGTCGGGAGCGTTGCATGGACGGCGAGGTGGCAGAAGCCTTATATGCCAAACGGGAACAATGAATTGTAAGACGGGCAAGGCCGCGCAGACACCAAGGCTGAGCCACTCGAGAAAGCCCACTCCACTCACAGCCACTGCATCGTGCGGCTTCCCGGCTCGCCTGCCCGACGCTTGCACACGTGATCGGAGGATGCGCTAATTATGGAAAGTTAGTCACCTGCCGTTTCCGGCCAATTACATACGGACGACGGAATCCTGTTCGCGACGGCCGAGCCTCTGTCCGCTGAATTCGCCAACACCCAAGCGTCCTTGCACCTGCGGTCTTGCGGCCACCGTGTCTCTCTCTTTCCACCACACCGCATCTGCGGTATGGTTGGCATATTCGGTCTCGGCAACAAGGCTTCTCCGTCTCGACCCCGCACCGTCACCACCGCCTCGCTCCCGCCCTTCCAAGAGCATGGGATAGAACTACCGGCCTTCGGCGCAGAGACCACGGCCACACGCGTCGTCACCACCACGACCCACACCACGACGCATTTCTTCTCAATGCCGCTTTGGAGACGCCGTGCGTCGCCGGCCCACCCCGCCGCGGGTACCCCTCAGTCCTCTGTGAGGCCTTCATCTGACGAGCTTGGCCTTTTAAATGGGAATGGGCTCGCGACTTCTCTGTCTTTGAGGCGGGACAAGGACCTGCCACCAACGCCTCCTCATGGCGACTCTGGCAGCTCCTCTCCCGACATTACTGATCCCACGGCGCGAGAGCACGGAGACCGGAAAAGCCGGATGCATCGTAATGCGTCTGCAACTCAAATATCTCCTTCCCCTTCCCTCCCGGCTGCGATGCAGAGTACGTCTGCGCTGGCAGAATCAGGCTCTCAATCCGCCTTTGCGCTTGCTCGTGCGGCGTTGGGGATCGGTCTGCCACACGTCATGCCATCCTCTGTATCTGCCTCCTCCTCGACATCAGAAGTAAACACCGTTACTTTTGGCGCGTCATCGTCCTCTGCCCATGCAGATATGCGGCCTTCTTCATCGCGTATGCGACGTGCCAAGAGTTTTCAGAGAGATCAGACAATGGCTCACGACGACACTATCGCGGCTGCCGATGTCCGAGAACGCAGACGCACAAGAGGTCTATCGCTTGGCCCGTTGCAGTTCTCGTCAGAGGGCAAAGGGAAGCAGCGAGAATCGGACGAATCGAGTCCCGCGCCGCCCAAAGTGGTTTCTCGCAAGAGCTCATTTTGGTCGCGAAAGCGAAACGATTCCCAGTCAACTAATTTTTCGAACGCTCAGACGGATCCTGGAATTCCCCGACAACCTTCGCTACCTAAGTTGCAGTCTGGACCCATTGTTCATCACGATACCTCGATACCCCTACCGCCTATACACCATTCATCCTCATCGACAGATCTTCATCGACGACATTCCGAAAGACTGCCCTCGAATCCTCCAAGACCCTCGTTGGACACCGGCTCAGGAGATGCTCAGTCCAATATCTCTAAACCTACGCGTCTCGCACGCCCCCGCCGTATGAAACGTCCACAGACAGCAGACTCAGCTGCGAGTCACAGGCGGTCATCCATGGCTTATGACCAACCACGACCCCCACGATCGTCCCCTCCGCCGCTTCAACCGCCACTTCCGCAGGTCGAGCAGCCGGCGCCTCCGGTGCCGCCTCCAGTTCTTGCGGTACATGCACCTACCGTTACTCCACGGCCCCGCTCCCAGACCAATCCTCCGTTATTGCATCGCATCTCCATGAACCTCTTTGGGGGTGGGTCTTCCCCGTCCTCATCATTAAGTGCTCCGAACGTCTCAGCAGAGTCAGTGAGCGCATCTCCTGTGTCTAGCTATGGCTCTCCTCGCCCTTCCTTGTCGAAATCCCCGTCCGAGATTCCCCAGCCCCATCCAGATGATGAGTCACCCGGGGACTATCTTGAGCGACTCATAGAGGCTGTGACTAAAGCCGAGGTTGCAATCGCGTTAGCATCACAGTAAGTTATAGATTAATGAGCCCAAATTTGCTTCGCTCATTTTTACATCAGTGCGGATGTATTCCACGCACATGCTCTGAAGGCATATATCGACCGCTTTGAGTTCACTGGCGATCCCTTGGACGTTGCACTGCGCAAATTGCTTATGGATGTAGGCCTTCCCAGAGAAACGCAACAGATTGACCGTGTTATTGAGGCCTTTGCCGCTCGTTACCGGGAATGCAACCCGAGTTTATTCACTTCCGACGGTGAGAATCATGGCTATGCTGCGGCAACGACATGCCAGGGCTGACATATCTGGACAGATCATCCATACATCCTTGCATTCAGTCTTATCATGCTGCACACGGATGCTTTCAACAAGTCCAACAAGCGCAAGATGACGAAGCCGGATTACGTCAAGAATACACGACTTCCTGGAGTTGCGCCGGAGGTGCTAGACGTGAGTTTTCATAGGTTTGACGAAGCATGTTGATTGTTGAACAAACTCAGTGCTTTTACGACAACATCGTCTTTGCACCCTTCATTTTCATCGAAGATCCGCTCGATGTAACCGGACAGCGTGGCTTGGTCCCGGAGACTATGGCCACCCGGCGCATATCAACGTACAATTCCACATCCCCTGGAGGACATAACGGTAGCAGTGCAACCCTGTTAGGGAAGAGCAACAAGATTGATCCGTACTATCTGATTACGCACGTGGGTTACAATTTCATATGTGAAGAGTTCGCGTGTTCATCTTTCACAGGACCTCTTGGATGATCTGCGGGTCGACGTGCGAGTCTTTGTGCCTCCCGAAAGTCCGTATCTCTATCGAGGCACGGGAGGATCATGGGACGAAGACGAGCTTCTGCGAGCGTTTGTTACTGCCCGGGAAGTCGAAATCGCGCTCGTGGAAAGCCGTTATCTGTCCTCTCCGTGGTTTGGATTGGGCGTATCGAGCGCGCCAGGGCCGATGTTCTCAAACTCCATCGGTACGTCTATGGTCTTACCCGCGCCTGTGCAGACAGAAGTGTCGACGATCAAGGTCACCAAGATCGGGCTGCTCATGCGCAAGGACGACATTGTCGAGGGTGGGCGGCGCGGAATGAATCGCAAGTGGAAGGAGTGGAGTATCCTGCTGACAGGGTCGCAGCTACTCTTCTTCCGCGATCCGACATGGGCTACGTCCATACAGGCTCGCATGAAACAAACCGGAGGGCAGCCCGTGTCTCCCCACACAGTATTGCCCCAACCGGACGAGCTGGTCTCAGTGAAGGACGCTATTGCCGTCTTCGATAAGTCCTACACTAAGGTTCGTCCTCCGGCATCTATACGTTTCGTCGCCTGACAGTATTTGCAGCACTCGCACACCCTGCGTTTAACTTTGGCAGATGGGCGTCAGTTCCTCCTGCAGGCTCAGGGAGAGGCGGAGATGAATGAATGGATCTCTCGGATCAACTATGCCAGTGCATTCAAATTCGCCGGCGTTCGCATGCGCTCCCTGGGTTTGTCGAGCAAGGACATCGAGCTGACTGGTATAGCAGCTGCGGCGTCCCACCTACGAGACATTTATCATCGCGCTACTCTGGCTGCGTCTCCTCGAATCAAAACTTGGAATGGGCCGTCGTCAGAAGACATCAACCTTGACCATGACTTCCCTCCAGTTGTGGAGACTGCTCCTTCCTCGCCCGTATCACCCCGTCTGTCGAAGACATATTCTCAGCGCCGGAGAGAGCCGTCTGTCATTACATCTACTACGTCCGGATCAGGACCCACGACACCGCCTTCTGAGACGGCCTCTCGGTTGTTCAAGGCGACATTTGACGAGATCAAGACAGAATTGGCCACGGGCCATTGGCATTCTCTGGACGGAACGAGCCTGCGATCTTTCCATCGTCCACGGGCGTATAGCCTCGAGTCCACACTGAACTCGCCCCCCATGTCCCCAACATACATGAGCGATGACAGTGAGACCTCACGCTTCTCTTCGCGCTCTCAAATCATTCGAGCAAAGGTCAGCGACCTCGACGAGAAGATCGGCCTTGCGCGTACAAAGCTGGACTCGGACTTGCGCTTCGTGCAGAATCTCGCGGTGCTCACGCCGTTCCAACGGGCGACTCGCGACCGCGTGCAGGCCGCAGTGCAGGGCGCCGCGAGGCGCATAATGCAGGGCCGACTCGAGCTAGAAAAGCTTAATTGCTATCGTGATATCCTTGCCGACGACCTCGCCGCCGAGGCACGAGACTGGCAGCGCACGAGGAAGATTGCTATGCGCGCAGCCACGGAGAAGCTGGCAAGTCAACACGAGGCAGTCCCGAGGATGACGCTGTCGCTATACTTGGACGAAGCTAATTCGCCAGAAGTTGTCTCCTCTCCGCGCAGCATCCCTGGCTCATCGCACACGTCAACGAGCTCATCGCGGGCAGCAGAGGAGTCTGCAGACAGTTCGTTCCATTCAGCCCTGTCAGTCTCGAGCACGGAATGGCCGGATCGTCATTCTGCATCAGCAATGATGGCCGACCCCGCGCATTTGTTCGACTCGCCCATATCCTCGCCTCTAGAGGATGTCTTGTGCTCCGCGTTTTCAGGCGGAGCCTATCCGTTTCCCGATGTCTCGGAGCGCCCGCAAGCAGCCACTCTGACGACGGAGAGCTCGATGGAGAGCACGTCATCCAAGACGGAGGAGCATGCCGGCCACGAGAAGTTCTATACCGCACCCGAGATGCCGGAAGAGCAAGCGGAGGAGTGGAACAAGACACGTGCGGCGAAACGTGTGTCGTTGGTGAGACTGCCCTCGGACCTGCGGATCTCTGTGTTGTTTGGCAAGCATCACCGCCGGATATCGGAGGACACAGCGAGCGCGCCGTCATCTCCCCGCAGCAGTATGGGTGCCAACCCCTACGGCCGGACAGAGTCCACGGTAGAGACTGTTGCAATGTTGGACGTCTAAACGCATTGTCTCGCCGTCACCTCCGATATGTATTTTAGACGATACGATACACCGATTCCCCTCGCTTTCGATTTGCCCATCGCATCGTCCTACAGTTAGAGTACGCAGGTTATAGTCACTCGCTAGTCTTAGTTATCGTGTATGTATTGCTAGAGGACGGATCGCGCGCGGAAGGAAGGCTCTTTAATACACAACGTCGGTGCGACTGCATGGCGGCCGGTGATGGTGGTGATGGCGGGGTCGGAGCGCAGGAAGCATGGGCGGGTTTGCGTGGCCGGAAAAGGTAAGTGATCGGGATGGTCGCCAGGGAAAACATATCAGGGGCGTTGTCCGGCGTCGCTGTCTGTCGCAGCCTCCACGCCAAAGGGCCGTGGTGGCAGCGTCTGGCAGCGCTTGCCCCGGACCTTGTTCATCTGTCTCCCTTCCATCGGCCTGGCAAGCCTCTCTCCCTCCGCCGACTCCGCGCCCAAACCTGCTTCACCTCATCTACTGACTGCTTCTATTACCTGCATGTCTTCCCCGCGCTCCTTCTCTTCCATACCAACCCTCCGCGCCTTGTCATCCTCTTGCCAGGTATAACAATCCGGGCGCCGCGAAACTCCCATCACTTTGTACCACCTCGACGTCGCATCGCATTGATCTCGCATGGGTCTCAACTCCCACAACCGGAAAACATTCTCTCTCCATCTCAATCTATCCTCGCCTTCCTTCAACAAGTCCGCCTCATCGGGCTGCGGTCGGGATCCGCAGTCTAGGAGAGGGCGCCCACCCAAGGATTACGATGCTCTCCTCTCACCGAAATCCGTCTCCTCTCTTCTGACAACGGCGTCGTCACGGGCCCTTTCTACTACCTCGCATAGCGACGCCTCGCACTTGGCGTCCCCTGACCACATGCATCATTGCGATGTGCCCGTTCCCCCAACGACTAATGAGCTCTCCCCCATCGATAAGATGAAGCTTATGCGAAAAGTCAGGAAACTCAGTCGCGTGCTGGGCGAACTCCCAATCCCATCGACTGCTGAAGAGGCAGCGACCGATCTGTACCTGTCGGACGCCACAGACACCCCGCAATCTGCATCGACTATCTCGGTCTTTTCACCAACCAGCCCGACCTCCGTGTACACCTCGACAAAGTCGCTCCGCCGCAGCGCGACATTCGGCCATGGCTCGTCTCTGAACGTCCCCGTGTCGGACGTCCAACGGGCACGTTCATTGGTTTCGTTGCGCCCTGCTCTCACCATCAATCTGTCGCAGCTGCCTCCTCCGTCGCAGTCGCCGAAACTATCCCCCATATATACACCCACCTCACCCATCGTCTTTGCGTCCTCGCACGACCTGGACAAGTCTCTTAGCGGCCTCTCGCGCCCACCTTCTGTTGTCTACCCGGACGTTGAAGCCAGGATCATGTCACATGAACCCCCCACGATGTTCCCCGTGCCCCACATGGGTCTGTGCGTACCGTCATCTTCTCACAGGAGTCGGCACGACTCCACCGCCTCGTCTGTACTCGTGCCTGAACCAAATCCGGAGCAGGTGCAACGCGCTCGCGCAGCCAAACTGACGCGTCAGCTCGGAAACGGGGTTCCGCCTGACGTCCTCCTTCGTGCCGTGTCTCCTGCGGTGCGCGCCGACAAGCGGCCGTCAACAGCAGCAGGAGTCGCGAATGGGAGGCTTCTGGACAATGACAGGCTGCCTCAGCGCAGTTCGTCCTTGCGCCGTGGCCCGATACAGCCTCTTCGGCAAGCGCGGAGAAGACTTAGTCTGGACTTGAGGGCGCTAGCAGGGATGTCCTCGTCTACGGTACCGCCAATAGATGTGGACGACCACTCCGCCGCTCTGGAAACTGCGAAGATGGGCAAACCCTTTCTCAAGAAGAGCAAGTCGGCGTGGCTGGCTAAATCAATGCTCCGGCAGGAGTACAGTAACGAGGAACTGCACAGCACTTTCGAGGCATGTGATGGAGATTTGGATCAGGAGAAGGTGCCGATGAACGAGAAGCAGAGGGTAGCAGCCGTTAAGCGTGCCCGTAAGGTGGCACAGGTGAGCCATTCTCCTTCTGGCCTGTGGGATGTGACACTGACGAGCGGCCGCAGATGTTTGGAGACAAACCGCCAGTGGCGTTGATTCAAATCACAAATCTGCCCTCTAACGACGGCACATCTACAGGTCTGCTAGCTGTTCCTGACTCTCGCCGCAACTCGCGCACTACCATTACCTCGATATCGTCCGTGGACTCTACAAACCGGCACCTACGGGACTCCTTCGTCTCGGCCATTTCCGAGCCTGCGTCTCCTGTTGTCTCCCCCGATACAGCCTTCTCAGAAGCGACAAGGTCCTCTGAACTCGACGCCCCGTCACCGAATGCCCCCGCCGAAAGCGTGCGGTCCCTCTCTATGGCCTCTACCACGTCGCGCGGTGCGCAGTCTGTCAACTCCCGCACACATTTGTTACCGCACCAGCAAGCCTTCATAGCACCACAACCCCGCACGCCACCGCCCTTCTCCACGATGTTTGTCTTCCCGCCAGATGCGCCACAACCCACCCCCGAACACAGTTCTCCACGCGAGTTCCGGGCACGCCGACGCCAAGCGACGAAGCTGTCGCAGTTCTTCGGCGTGGGCCTGCAGGACCTTGCCGACGTCCTCCCCGCCGGCATTGCAACAACCCCTCCGACGCCACTAGCACGCTCACGCGCGACTTCGCCTCAACGTGCCAGGGCTCCGTCTCCGCCGTCAAGGGAAAGATCTGTCGGGAAAAACCATGTTACTGATCAGCACCAACGCATGCGGAGCCAGGGACGCGGGCAGGATTCCGCCGCCAACATGCACGCTCTGTCAACGACGGTGGAGGTGGCAGCGGAAGTGAGAGGTCCGTTCCGGTTCTTGGACAGCCTCGCACGTACAGGGCACAGCAATGTGCGCGAAATGGATATGCGTGAAGTCATCCAGCAGCTCCGCAAGATCAAATAAGCAACGAACTCTGCTTATCACAGATTTCTTTCTATTTTTTTGCACAGTTTTTCCGCTCGTATTGCATCGGCCATTAGTGCGTCAATCATCTCCACCTATCACAGCCTACTACCCCACAAGTATTTATCATGAAATATTTATCTCGCATTTATACAATTCTGTTATATGTCAATATCACGCACTCGTGATGCTCCAGCTTTACTTTTCCTCAAGCATACTTGTACGCGGGTCGTGTCGCTGTTCTGACGTTCGAGCATTCGTAGCTATACTAATAGACGATGAATGCGTCGTTAAACGGACATATCTCGAGTACGATCAATCGGCTTTCGCTCATGGGGATACAGCTCCTACTACACAACCTAACCCGAAGTACTGGAACACAGTTGATCGCGGACATCTACATCTCCTCAAGAACATTCTGGGAACGCTGCTTGGCGTCCTCGCTGTTGTTGAGGTTGGAGATGGCGGCCTAGAGCAAATGCGCGTTAAGGTCGAAGAGCAACCTACAGATAACGTATCCCTGACCTTATGTCCACGTGCAACTTGACCGGCGCGAGCCTCGGCGCTGTCAACTTCACCGCGAGCGTCCATCTCGTCGAGCTGGTTGCGGGCCCTCTCTTTTGCCTCCTCGGAGTTGTTGGGATTGGAGATAGCACCCTCTGCGAATTCGGAGTCAACGAGATTTGCAAATAGGTAGCCACAACGGAGTACTGACTCAAGCCGCGAGCAACCTACAATGATGTATCAGTGCGTGCGTAAAGTGACAAGAACAGCAGCACGAACGTTACCAGGGTTGCGGGTAGACATTACGGATAGTAAAGGTTATGCAGATGAGCGTGGGTGTGGTTTAGAAACAAGTTGTGGGGGCTCGAGCCCGGACCACTTCGGCTTTTATGGGACGACGGAGGGACGATGACGATGGAAGTCTTGCTTGATGTCGAGCTTCTTCTACAGCACTTGCCATATCGGGAGCAACACCTTGAGCGCATGACGTCAACGGTCAGAGGATCGCGTTGCGCCGCCCGCCGCACGCCGCGAGCCCCCGCCGGTCCTGGCCTTCTGAGGCAGAATCCGCCCTTCCGCGCCGGCCGTGTCCCGCCTCGGCACGTGTTGACGTACACAGGCTGGACGAGCGACACCGCCACTCACAGGTCCGCGGAACCACGAGGCCACTCCCGGACGGATGATGTTTGTGCTGCGCCTCGCGAGGTAGACTTTTGTTCTTGTTGCCCTGGCTTCCTTTGTACTTTTCCTGGTGGCCCGCCCCGGCAGCAGTTACGCGGTCACGGGACCTCGCTTGAACGAGCGTTTGATCGGTGACCGGCAGGTGGCCACAATACGCTGTGGCCACAATGCGCCGAAGTCAGCCTCCTGCACAGCTATATAAACCCCGCCCCGCCCTCATCCTCTCCTTCATCCCAACCACTACCTCGACCTCCTCAAGCACCCACCTCCTCAACCATCGCTTCACTCAAACACCGACCTCTTCAAGCATCGACCTTCTCAAGCACCGACTTCCTCACTGAGCACCGACCTCTTCACTGAGCATCGACCTGAGATCCATCCCCCCTCTGCCCCTTCTATCGGGGAGAAACTTGAGGTTTAGCACTCTTCAGTGCCGTGTGGTACCTAGTCAAGGTGTCCAGACTCCGACGCCACACAACAAGTTCAACCAACAAGATGTTGCCACACTGACACTAATGGTCGCGTCTGTAAGTAAGGTAGTCCGTCGCCGAGAGTTAACAGGTGTGTTTCGATTCATTCTTCACATGCCACTTCTAATGCATCCTCCCAGATATTCCATTCAGCATCTGAGTTCGTGTCGTGTGCGTCGGCTATCCCTTCACTCTTGTCAGTACCAGTTATCGTACTTTCCTGCTGTTCTCTCCTGCGGTTCAGTTTCCTTGCTGTGATCTATCTTACACCCACAGCTGAGTTCTGAGCATCAAGTGACAAAACAACAAGTCGGTCGGCCAACGCCACCGTGAAGGCACTGCCTGCCTGAAGCGTGTGCTGTATCGGCTGACTGCCTCTACTGGTGTTATACGTTCCGTTGTATTGTGGGTCTGTGGGTGTCTTGGCTCCTACGATTACTCTCGACGCAGCCTCGGCGGCAAAGCTTCGCCATCCCAACGTCAGCTGAATTCAACTCGCCGGCAATTCTCAACATTCTCAATACCTCCAGCTACTTGTCGATATTGCTGAGCTACCGATCTGCAATTAATATTGTTACATTCCAAGGTACGTCTCGAGGGAGGGCAGTCATCAGTGGCTGTCCTAGCGCAGACCTTTTCGTGGTCCTCGGGATAAGTACCCTCTGCCGAGCCAGCCTCAGAGAGGGGAAACCAACATGCGCTTTAATTTCTCTGCCTTCGCTCCGTAGTTAGAGCTTGCTTCTACTATGAGTTTGCTTTGTGACTTCTATTAGTTTGCTTTATTAATTTACTTGGAATAATTATCTCTCTCCGCTTCGCTCTTGCCGCGCGACGCTCGAAGCAGAGACTTTGAGCATCGTTTAACGGCCTTTGGCATTTGGAAACTCAATCGAAGTATTGAAAACCCTATATCTAGGGTTGAATTTACTGGAACTCTATGGAGTCTTCTAGATTGCCTCCGAATATGCTTTGCACCTGGACGTAGTCCCAAGGCTGCGGGGAGAAGAGTCGTGTCCGGACGGCTGGGTCACCGGCCACTGGCAGCGAAAATCTCCGAGTCTAGCATGAACCGAAAGAAAACAGAGTACATCCTATGACGAGTGGCACAAAACTAAGTATCAGAAACCGAGTCAAGACGGGGATGCACAAACAAGTACTGTCATATTGTCAGTCGCTGCCAGCCAGTACACGAATAAGGAGACCCAATTATGATCTTCGTTCCCCGCCAGCGCTTTGTAGTCGCAGTGCTGGCTATACCAGCTACTACTGACGTGGAAGCCGCTGTCTACCTGCTCGAGGAAGTAATCGATAAGCCGTTCCAGAAGTTCATCGTCAACCATTAGCTTGAGCCAGTGGCAACATTCAAGTCTCAAGGGATCGGCAGATCGCGCTTTTCCTGAGTTTCACTCAGCATGTGCAGTATCTACAAACATCCCGCATCGCCTTGGTATCTGAATATCAAGGTAAGCACTCGATGTGGCCAATTTCCGGGTTCACTTGTTTATGCAGCGTTTATCGCATGTACAGGAAACAGTACCTTATTGACGGACCCTCAGATCATGACATGCCGGTATGTTAGAAACCACGATAATGCATGTAGTATTGTCTCAACGAAATGCTTCATTAGCGACTACACAGAGCATTTCGGTCCTGGGAACCTCACCGAGGTATTCGAGCAATTCGAGTCACTGCATGTTTGCAACGTGTACTGTCGGGAGTTTGGCTTGCGGGCATCTGGCTCATTTCTGCCGCCCACAGCAGTCATGAATGCCGCATGCAGCATAGCAAGGCTGAAGAGGGTACAGCGCAAGGAAAAAGCGACACTATGGGCCCAAGAGATGTGGCAGCTAGACCCCGAGCCGCGGAGGCTGATGAAGAGGGTATTGTGGTGCGATTAAGCCATACATCAATAGAGTCAGGAGCACAGAAGTCAGATGAAGATGGCCGCGATCAGGATGAGAACGAGGAGAAGAGAGGGAACACGACAAGTAGTAGCCTGAGTGAAGTACGAGAGGAATGCTGACGAGTTACGACCGCCATAGTGCAACAAAATATATTCTGTCATGTATTCCACACTCTCACTGAAGAGAATGAGGTCTTAGTGATACAGTACTCTGCGAGCGGCGACCATTCAGCACAGGACAAGAGATGGTATGGTCAGCTCACCTTGTCCATCTCCTCAGGGCCGAGCCGCAGATGACCAAGAGTGGGCTGCTTGGCATCCAGCTTCTATGGGCGAACTACTAGACCGTTGAGAAAGCGCAATAGACAAGAGGTGTCCCGCACACGAGGCGGTGAGCACGTGCGCAAGGCGAGGAGATGCAGGCGAGGCGGGTGGAATGCGGGTTATGTCGGCACGAGAGACGCATGCACACGCGATGTGCAGGGGCCTGGGACGCGTGCGGGACGTGCGAGGAGGGTGAGGTATACGCGCGCAAGGCGGAGGACGTGCGCGAGGCGGAAGACCAAGCGCATGACGTGTGAGCGAGGCCGGGGACGCATGGACAATGTGATGGACTGCTCGAGCGAGTCGGGGGGACGCGCGCGAGGTCGGGGATAGATGGGAGAGGTGCGGGACAGACGAAGGAGGTGCGAGATAGACGAAGGAGGTGCGGGATAGACGAGGGAGATGCGGGACAGACGAGGGAGGTGTGGGAGATGAGGGCGGCGTCGGTGCGATATGAGAGCGCACACACGGTACACGACACACCCACGATGTTCATGCGACACGCACATGCACGTACGACGTGCGAGTGTGTCGGATGCCTGCGGGACCCGCGCGCGAGGTGGGCGACATTCATGGACGGCGGCGGACGCGCCCACGAGGCGAAGGACGTCCGGGCGACGTCGGCACGAGACAGGAGCGCACACACGCTCGCGCGAGGCGGGGAGCGCGTAAACGGGGTGGGGGAAGTGCGGCGGGTAGTGTCCGTGTAGTATGGGTACGGCGAGGAGAGCGGCACGCAGGACGACGAGCACGCCGTTGAGGACGACGTGCTATCCTGCATAAATTGGCGATCAGCCTGCAGCTCGGCGAAGAGGAGGTCGCCCGATGACACACAGCCACCGTAGGATGCTTGGGCTCCTGTTTCACCGGCATCTCGGCAAAGCTGTGGAGCGATCCATACCGTTAATCCATTCCGTAAACTATGCCAACATTGGCCATGACAGTGACGCACCTACAGCGTACTCCGTCGCCAGCGAGCGCCCGGGATGCATAAAAGAGGTGCGACGCTCGGCATCCTCCAAACACGTCGTCTGCGCAGATCTTCCACGCGTTAAGATCTCACAACCACACGCAAGTCACAATGGTCAAGCCTGAGCCCAATCCTGATAAGGTCGCCCGTGGTCTCAGTAAGAATCGCGTCTTACGGTACTCTAACGCAGTCTTATATAAACACTCGCCTTAGAGGCTGCCATCTCCAACTCGAGCGTCGCAGAGGACGCAAAGGAGAGCGCCAAGGAAAGGCTGCGGCAGATGGAGGAGAGCAGTGAGATCGATTCCAGCGAGGCGCACCAGGTCAATGTCGCCTCAGGCCACAAGGTTAATGCATATAGGCTTCTATGGCAAGTATGATACTGACAAGCTGTCGTTACAGGCGGCACTGAAGAATCCGAATGTGTCCCAGGAGGCGAAGCAGCACTCCAGGCAGGTCCTCAACGAGATGAAGTGAACCTGTTATCGTCTAGGCTCGCCTGCGTCGGGAATCCTGTGATGTACGATTATTGGCATAGGAGTGCCTGAATATATCATCATCAGAGGTTGGGCATGAACGCACCTTGATACTAAACCACCTCATTGGACGCCGGGTTGCCAGACATGAAGGTTGTAGCTCATCTCCTGATAAGTGGATGATACACACCACATAGCCGCAGGCTGATCCGCAGTTCGCTACACCGTCTGCGGTATTTCTCCGGGAGCGTACGTCAAGCGTGCTTCCTCCACTGCCTCGATTGCACCTCTGGATAATGCAATGCATCGATCAGTGTCTCAGAACTGCTCCAGGCCTACCCACACACGAAGCTCCAGCGGCACGCCGTGTCCCTTGGCCCGATTGAGCTCCCTGTAGTGGGCGATGATGGGCATACGTAAAGTCCGTCCCGAATTATAGACGTCGAATTGGATCTGTTCATACCACGCGATTGAGTCAACCACCCAACCATCCGTTCGTAACAGATTGTTGCGGCTGGTAGCGGATGTCACCTAGAACAGCGTCCTCGGCCGCTAAGAAATCGCCGGACTGCAGCGCACTGTACACCGGTTCATTTGGTCATCCCACCCAAGGTCGCGCGTGAAACGAATACAGTACAAATAGATATCGAACATTACTTTCTCATTAGCAGATACACGGGGTCCCCTAGAACGACGCTTGTCATATGCCGGAACGAGCCTGTCAGCGACATGAGCAGGCCACCGAACGACGCATACGCCGTCCTATATGATGGATCAGTGAATACCGAGAATGACAAATAGAGCATTGTGGACATACACAATTTCCGCGGTTCCTCCATCGAATCGATACACCTATTGCGTAGTGAGCACACATCAGCCCGAAAACGCCTCGATGCTTGACGTCCAGCCATCTCACCTTGCCGTACATCACATACTCATAGTCTTCCTCCAGACCCCGTCGTCCCTTTCCGTCTGGCCTCCACACATCGCGGTCCTTGTCTTCTTCGCCCTCCGCAGTCCCTGGTGGCCCGCGAGCGAGAGACGAGGCCAGCGCAAGTGTGAACGAGTCGTCTACATTTAACGGGTAGAGCTCGACGTTGTAATCCAGCGTGAGGTCCATGTCATAGTTCTTCGAGTGCGCGTAGAGACGGGACACTAAGGGTGGAAGTATGCCAACACCGTGAGCAAGCTGCTCCCCCAGCTGTGGCGGACAGAAGAGACGGACCTCGATCGAACTTTTTGCCCTCTTTGTCGATAGCATTGATGGTAAAGATATCGTCAAAGACGATGTTGGAGCTGTTCGAAGACATTTGGGGTTTTAAGAATCAGTCTTAGCGAGTTATCTCAAGCCAAGAGTAGCTGCAGAGGGCCCGGGGTATAGCAGCGCAATCTGTAGAGGGAAGAATGTCTCGGCAAAAGCCGCTCGTACAGGAAATGAGCGCCGATACGGCGCGTGCACCTCTGCGGGCACCGATGAGACTGGAAGAGACGCTAACTCACCCACTTTCATCATTAACTGCGTTCACGTTTCCACTGCGCAAAATATAATCCTTATAAACGAATATATTATACACTACAGGAAGTGCTGGCAAGCGACAGACCCCGCTGCATCAGTGTCCCATGATCCTTACACAAACTGGTACATCCAGATCCTACAGCAAACTCGGCAGCCCTATCCGACCTCTTCACTTCACCTCCCCACGCACGCCTGCATCACCAGCAAATTTACATTGGAGTTCGCTGCGACGAATGCCGCAGCGACATCGCCAAGGGTCTTCTGCACATCGCTGCTGAGGGAAGTCCCGCGTTCCTTGCACAGTTCGAGCAGCTCAGTGTGGAAAGCGTCGCGCCAGGCGTCATAATTCATGCTCCGCGACCGGCCAGTAACAACGAGCACCCTCGAGCGCGTCAGGCGCGAGTGAGCAATGGCATCGGTAACGCCGGCCAGGGCAGTATGGAGCGGCTGCGAGGATTCTTCGTCTTTGAACGTCATGCGGGCGAACGCGCTGCCGTCATCCGTCGGTGGGAGCGCGTATTGCGCCCACATAGTATTATCGGCTTCCTCGGATGCTGCGTGCGCCTGTACATCTAAGAGATTGTAGACAGTATCCTGAAGGTATGACTGCTGCTATTCAGTCCCACAATCATCAGATTTAATGCTGTTACTTACATGGTGGACAGTTGTAAAGCCGGGAGATGAGCTTTTCATTTTTTCGGTTGAATCGATTGTGTTCACCGCGGTCAAATCGCTGGTAGAGCTCTTATGAATCCGTATGACCGTCGCGGTGACAGATGGGTTCAGGCACAGCTGCGCGACAAACGACAACGCAAGCCGGTCATCGGGGCCGCCAAAGAACGGCAAGAAAAGATGCTGGCCACCCTGAACGCCGTACAGCGGAGGCGCGTTCTGGTCGACAAAAAGAGCCACGTCTGTCGGCGTCTCCGCAAAGACCTTCCGAATGTATTGCGAGGTGGCTACAGGGCTGCACTGAAGTTGAGGGAAGAGCCCGGCAGATAGGTTGCTCGCGCTGGACAACAGGCCGTTGCCGTCATCGTCGCCGGAAGCCGAGCGGCTCCACGGGACAATGACAAGTTGCGCAGAGTCCTTGGACGCATGAGATGCGACCGTCGACGGAAACTCCTCGTGACCCACGACGGAGAGTGCACATTGAACCGCCATGCGGTTGAGATAGCCGAAGGTACGGAAGATGCTCAGAATATGATCGCTTCCGATGAGCGAGTCTGCATGCTGCGACTTGAGGACAGCCGACGTCCGGTCCGTCAGCTCGATAAGGCGGAGCGCGGTCACAGAGGAATGGCCGAGCTGTGTTGGTGCAATGACGGGCAGGGCAGAGGGCATCCCCGCGGAGACATCCTCTTTCTGAGATGTGGACAATTTGTCGCTGATGGAGATGGAGGACGAGGCAGTAGGCGGCCCTTGGAGCAATTGCGTCAAAGTCATAATGGATGGAACCTGCTCGATCTTGTCAAGGACGACCATGAACTTGCTCTTGAGGGTCTGCTCCAGTGACATGCTGCGAATATTACCTCCAGAAACCCCGGGAGCGCCTTCCTTGTCCAAAGCTGATCCCGCATGCTTGCGGTATTTCGAGGGGTACAGCAAGATGGTGAGCGGGGTGGTCATGAACGTCAGGACGAGCGCGTGTAGCACGAACATGGAGAATGTGCGGGTGTCCAGAATACCGGCATCCAGACCGACATTCAACACGATCAGCTCTACGAGCCTACCCATGCAGTCAGCAATCTTGCGTCGCGCGAGAGCTCATCCAACCGTTAAGACGCACCCCTTGCAACTCATCAACACGCCGATAGCGCTGGATTCTCGCAAGCTGAAGCCAGTGATTTTGGCAGCAATGGCACACCCGACGAATTTGGAGAAGAATGCGACGACACATATGAGGACAACGTAGGCCCAAGTGATACCGTTATCCAGGAGTCCCAGATTCGTGTTCAAGCCAGATGATGCGAAGTACTGGTCACAATCGCATTAATATCAGTATCTATGTCTGACGAGCGCCAACTCACCAGAGGCACGAAGAGAATGGACACCAGATCTTCGAGCTTCTCCACTACAGCAATGGCGAACCCATTGTCCTTCGGAATTATGAGACCAGCCAAGAATCCACCCTAGAACAATTCATTAGTTATGGAGTTGATCATGGCGAAAGAGTGGAACTGACGAAGATCGCGTGAATGCCAATCACGTCCGTATAGAACGCGGATATGAAGACAAGTAGAATGATGATCGTCATTAGCATGCCGGTAGGCTGACCGGTCTCCAGACAGCCCGTGCGCCGTGCTAGCCATCGCAATGCCCAGCGCACTGGGATCGTGAGGAATAGGACATATCCGACTGCGGCAAGAAGAACCCAGAGGGCGGTGATGCCACTGCCAGAGTTGACCAAAGCAACGGATAGTGCCAGAAGAATCCATCCGACAACTGCAGATTATGAATAAATAATTAAGGAGTTTTGATGAAACAAGGGGCTCACCGTCGTTTCCGACACCAGCGGCGAGTGTGACAACTCCGACGGTCGTATCCAGAAGCTTCAATTCTGTGAGGATACGGCAGAGAACGGGAAAGGCAGTGATCCCGATAGCGACTGCAACGAACAGCAGGAAGTGACCGAAAGAGACATCCTCATTCGTGAATACATGATAAATCGGAACGCCAAGGGCCGCTCCCAAGCCAAGGGGGATGATAAGGCCGACAGCAGAGATGGCCATAGACGCCCTGGCATTGCGCCTGATGATTCTGAAGTCGACCTCCAGGCCAACGAGAAACAGGAAGAGGACAAGGCCGATGTTCGCCGTAAGGGTGAGTAGCGGGATTGACTGCGACGGGAATATCGTCGACGTAAAGCGCGGGATGTGGCCCATGACAGAGGGCCCGAGTATCACACCGCCTATGACCTCTGCGATGACTCGGGGTTGCCGCATGCGCGAGAGGACCAACGACAGAAGCTGGGTCAAAAGGATGATGATGACTGCAATAAACGGTCAATAACGGCAACTGTCCATTCATGAACAGTGACAAGCGTACCTATCTGGATGACCCAGAGACGGATGGGGTCGCTGGCATTGTAGTCGCTTGGGTTCTGACCCGAGAAAATACCGGCCTGCGAAGCAGTCAGAGAGCACTCGATAACGAACCGCTAGGACATATCATACCTGTGCAGGGGCTTGTACACGCCGTAGCAGGCCAGCGGCGCCCCCCATCTGGTCTGCGAATGCACCCATGGGACTAGCGTGAGCTGCAGGGAGACCTTAGCTTGCTCTGACGAGCAGCTCTTGAGCGGATACCGTCAAGGTGGGGGGATTCTGTCAAGGAGTCCCAGCATCAGCTATGCGTTCCTGAGTCTTGTCGGCAATATTCGAAGATCTCCGCCGTTACCGGCATTGGCGCCCCTCCCGCTCAGGGGCTTCGTACCCCTCATTTCCCTGCACGGCCGCTGGTGGAGTACTTAAGTACAGATGTATGAGATGTGGACAACGGAGCTCGGAAGCAGGACCGCCCTAATAGAGTAAGGTGTACGGAATCAAATTAACACGTGATAAGGGGAATAAGCAAGACCCGCTGGGCCAAGGGTGCGGGAATATTGATATCTTCTTCCACTCGACCATACTTGGTAGGTCTCACCAGCCTCGTAAACCTCTGACTTGCATCTCCAAGCATTTCCTCAATTCGTGCCGCGTCTGTCCCACCTCCCAGGCCTCACCCAGAGCCTCGGTCTCTGCCTCGCCTGTGTTCCGGAAGAATGGCTCAACGCACACCTTTCCCATGGCGCGGAACACGTCCTCCAAGATCCAAGTGAGGCGGGGTCCTGTCAGCTCTATTGCAGGTTCCGAGTTGACCTCGAGGAGGTGGACCTGGTATCTGCGTGCCCCCGAAGTCTCTGAGTGTGAGACTAGGAAATCGATCCCGTAGAACTCAAACGCGTTCGGTAATGGCTAATGATCATCGTTGAGTTATTCGCGGCATATGTGAGAAGCAGAACGAAGGTGCGGTACCTGGAAGTGAACACTCATGTCTAACGCAGCCTTGAACGTCTCTGCGAGGACTTCGGCAATCTGACTTTTGATGTCTTCGACGTCTTCTGTAGAAAGCACAGACTCTTCCTGAAAATTATGTTTTCCCTCGGCCTCCTCATTTCTGGCGGCCGGAACTGCATCGGCATCGAGCGCTTCGCCCATTGCGCGCGAAACTTGAGGCTGAGGTTTACTGTGAGCCGCCTGCGCACTGTGCTCATCCGCAGTAGCCGGACTTGGTGAGAGAACGTGACACCCTATCAGCTCGTCAAAAAGCCTGACACCGGCTTCTCCGCGCTCCGTTTGAAGAGAGGTATTGGTTAAATGCGCTGCGAGATCTTCGTTGACATCGAAATCATCGCCGCCGTCCCTGTCGGCAGTCAGGGCGACATAGGGCGTGGCCGAGAAGAGCGCCAGCATGCGGGTATACATGTATATTGTGAGAGCTCCGGACGCGACGCAGTATACACGCAAGTGAAACTATCGCAACATGAGCAGTCTAGCGGGACACTAGGAGAATAGCACGCTGACTTTGTGACCGCGCAAATCCTGTGGGCTGGCCGGCTTTTGTTGTCCCTTGAGGGGCACTTCCGAGGGATCTAGGAGTAATGGTTGGGACAAGTATTCCTGAAGCACATATACTTGTGTGTCAGTTGGGGCGATGGAACCGACAGAAAACGAGGTTCAGAGAAGGTAACCGCGACGCGGAATGCGTGCCAAGACCCACCTGAATTACAAAGTGACGGAGCTGGGACGTTGCGACAGATGTATCGTTCTGCTGCTGGTCATCGCCGTCCTCGCCTTCTTCAGCATCATCGTCTTGCTCGAAGGACTCGAATATTCTCGCAAGCTCATCCTTTGTTCGGAAAAGCCTGATGCCCATTCCACGCTCAGTCATGCCAGGTTTGAGCAGCCACCATTTGTCGCTGCCGTCTTTGTCTAGCTCTTCACCGAGGTCCCAGAGGTCGTCGCTCCACATCTCGTCCAGCTCATCCGCAAAGCTGATATCGAGCTCCCATGTCTTTGGAGCTGCGCGAGATAGAGGCGAATCGGGGTGCTTTGTAAGATAGTTATGGAAGCACCGGGAGAGGTAATGCTTGCGGATCAGAGCTTTGCGGATAGTGTACGAAGAGGAGAGGACTTTGCTGCCCGGAGGAGGCGCATGGGTTAGCTCGTGGTCGATCGCGTCGTAATTTGACCATTGAAGTAGATTTCCAGGCGACGCCGTGAGTTCTTCGCTCAAGGACGTGACGATGACAGGTGAAGGGTGCAGAGACGCGAGCGAGTCGCGGACGAGCGAGTCTGTGAGTGGCGCATCAGGCCAAGTCACGAGAGCGGTGAATTGTTCCATGCAGGCAGGGCCCAGGAGACGACGCGGCGACCTGAGCGGAGCCTCACTAGTCTGGGCTGCACTCAAATCACGAGCCAAGCGCGCACGCGAAAGACAAGCGCCCTAGAAGCGCTCATATGATCGTTCCTCGCAGACAGACCGTCCGACTCGTTCGCCGCACCGCCGCACACATCTTGCCCCACTCCACCACCGACTCCGCCCACACTTCCGCGGGAGATGGGGGACACGTACATCTTCACCTTGCAGCCTACGTTCACCCAGGGGCTCGTCCTCGGGCAGTTCTCCATCCTCTTCCTCCTCGTCCTCATCCTCAAGTACCTCTTCTTTGATTCCGGCTCGGACTACTCCTACCGCACTGCCACATATCAGCCAAAAGTGGAAGCGGACACTGACGAGGACGACCTGCGCGATGTGCTGCTCCGGGCGTGCGCGGAGAAGGGAAACGGGGCTCAAGGAAGCGCGGCGGAGGCTGAAAGCTCGGACTGGCTGAATATCTTGCTGCAACAGGTTCGTGGCATGCAGGACGTTCGGACGTGAACTCAGACTATCTGTAGCTTCTTGAATCGTACCGCTCTAAGCTACGCGGCGACAAGCCAGGCTTGGAGGGTGATGAAATTGCCCGCAGGAGGGTGGAGGACTTCGCCAACAGAATGCGCCCCGCAGGGTTTTTGGTCAGCCTCCGTCGACTCTTAAGTCTTGTTCTTCCAAATTCTTACAGGTCTACCAGTCGCCTATCAAGGTGCACTCCGTGAATCTAGGCGTGTCGGCTCCTCGCCTGTCTCATGCTCGTAGAAAAAGCCGTGACTTTGCGGCTCAAGACTTAGTATGTTCTGCGCCCTTTCCTGCATCGCGGTTCAAACTCACGCATAATTGCAGCAAATTGAGTTTGACATGTCGTACATCGATACCATCTCCATCTCACTGTCTACTTCTGTACTTTTTAATTACCCCTTCCCTTCGTTTGCTCGTCTGCCCGTGTCATTGACGATTTCTCTATCGTTATTCTCATCATCTGTGAGTCAAGAAGATCTCCGACAGGTCATGTGGCTTACTTTATGATATGGCTGCAGATACTGTTGACACCACCGAACCCTACATCAGCTCACCCCACCGTGACTTTCTCCTTGCCTTCTCCACACACCGACTTCACGCTCAACCTGAGGACGACCTCGCTCATGGGAAGCAGAGCGAAGCTCGCGGACGTCCCCAAACTGCATGAACTCATCACCCATCAGGTTCGCTCAACTGGGCGATTTGCTCCGCTTAAGCTTATTATCCTACTGCAGATACGAAGGGTACTAGTAGAGAAGGGAACATGGAAAGTCGTGCTTCCTGGTCTTGCCAGTGTGCATGATGTTGAAGAAGACGTCAAAAGAGAACACGAGATGCATACAGGGGCGCTTTAGTGCACCTCACGCTTGCTTGTCTGCATGGATACCCTGCGTGAGTGCCAACAGATGTAGTCGCCGCAATCCGACCTCACTGAGGGACGTCATAGGGCATCACGGACTAGGACTAACGACCACCAGCCGCATACATGTTGTATCTGTAATTTCCAAACATATAAACGCTACGAAACCGAGGACTCTGAATACGTATCGTACGAGACGAAGTTGGCGGCGTGCGCACCTGATGCCATATTGATCGCCTATGGCTGGGATTATCGTATACCTCAACAAATGTTCTGCGGAAAGGTGAAGGTATACTATACATACTTACCGCACGCAAGAACCTTGCTGGAGATTGGTAATGCAATGAAGTGAACACAACAGACCGTTCAAAACTCCTCCAACACACAAAGTGCTTTGACCCGATACATGAGACTAGTGTATCTGCACTTAAGCTGGTTGCTTTGCTTTTTTGTTGCTCCTACCGGCATCATCACCATGCTTCCGTTTGTGACTGTTGGGATGGGCTTGTAGAGCATCGAACAAGGCTTGGTTGAAGCCGACGCAGCGCATCCCAAAGCATTCAACCTTGAGAATGCCATCGGAGTACATACGGCGCGTCATTCTTTTGATCATTGGAGGCACCATGTCATGCTTCAGCGTTGTTCGCGACAGAACACTTTGTACGATCTGGATTTAGGGATGAGCCCACTTCGTGGACGTATTGGAACGACAGTACTCACGTTTGTTCCGAATGCGCCTAGGTCACCATAATTAATGCTCGTGTTTCCAACAATTTCGAATGTGCCGTAATAACACCAACGCTTGCCATTGAAATGAACTAGATCGTGCACTCGTAGAGGATCTGCGTGCAAACTTTGAGCCCTTAATACTGGCTCCCATGCGCCACTTCCGGAAAGGTCCGGATTCCAGCGGTACATCGGGGTAACGATAATGCAGCGGTCCGTTGCAGTATCTGGCCAAATGACTTCATCCGCTTTTGTTGTCAAGAAGCTATCTATTCCGCTGCGAGAGACTCTTGAGTGTTAGTTGAGATGACTATCCGGATGTACGTACCACACATCCTTGATTTTCTGTGGACCAGTGATGTTAACCGCACTGTCTCACACAATGTAGATGAACTGACATTGATATGAGGAATCTGCTTGAAGGACTGATTGATGATGTCACACGCCAGTGGGAAGGAATTCGGTGCTGACATGCTCAGGAAGCTCTCGATGTTGAAGAGCGCTCGCTCGGAAACCACACGTAACTAGATATATGTGAGCGCAAGATGTATTGATGACATTGGTCCATCAGACTTACTTCCTTGCTCTCGGACTGCGCAGAGTCACGTTCCGCCGCAACTTCTTCTAGCTTTGAACTAAGCTCATCGAAGGACTAACCGAACATTCGATGTTATACCACTCAATTTATGACGACAACTCACTTTTGCGAGTATATCTCGCTCGGCCTTACGTGTTTTAGATTTCTGTCGATACAGGTTCATTTGTTCTTCAATGCGAGTCATCGCTTCCGCCTGATACCAAGGGCAGCAAGGAACATCAGTTCAGATGCTCGGAACTATCAGCAGGTGGACGTACATGTTCGCGTTCTTGTTTCTCCTTTGCAATAAGCACGCCCGAAAGCTGAACACATACTTCGTCGTAAGCCTAGTTTTCATTTAGCGTAACACTACGTGAATACGAAGGGGACGTACGATCAGGTTGTCCGTGTGTGACTTGGAGTCTTGGCCTGCAAGAGCGGCATCAAGCCGCAAGTGCATAGCCCCAAGTTCTTGCCGAAGCAACAATATCTCCTCTTTCAAGACTTCCTTCTCAGCGTCACGGCTAACCTGCGAAGCTTCTCTGCTGTTCTGCTCACGGGTACAGCACGATCGATAGTTCGCTCTCAAGAATATCGCGAATTTACGCGTACCTTAGCCTGTGACTCTTTGAGCTGCTGGCGGAGTGACTTTAGCTCGTTACCGAGCAGCTGCACGAGCTCTTGCGCGAGCTCTGGATCACCGCTGATAGTCTCCATGAGGCTCACTTAGTCGACTGAAAGTGAACAGAATGAAAATGAAGTGCTAAACGCTCTACACCTTTTGAAGACGTAAGTAGGAAGTCGTTGATTGGCAGGTGCCGTATCCGCGTCCGGGCCGGCGTGGAGGTGAGACTATCCAGGAGGCGAAAGTCCATCTTCCGGGCGACTCGCACCACCACGACGAACTACATACGGCGGTCCCCTGCGCCATTCGCCCAATCGCACCCGCCATGTTTCTGGTTCGCTCTGTCTCCCGGACACCCGTTCTGCGAGCCCCTCGACGCTGGGCACACTCATTTCCGCAACTAAACTCTGTCACTGAGCATGATCTTGACTATTTCCGGAAAATCCTCCCGCCCTCTGCAATCATAACCACACTTCCGCCAAACCCTTCCCCTGAATCGGAGCTCGAGCCATTCAATAATGACTGGATGAACAAGTACCACGGGAAGTCTACGACCGTACTAAAACCGCGTACCACGAAGGAAGTCAGCGATATCGTGAAATGGTGTAATGATCGCCACATTGGCATTGTGCCTCAAGGAGGGAACACTGGGCTAGTTGGAGGGAGCGTTCCTGTCAAGGATGAGCTGATCATTAGCTTAGCCAACATGTCGAAGGTGCGGTCCTTCGATGATGTCTCCGGTGCGTGAATCGGTCGAGTCATACACCGAGTCTAACTGATGTGGGTTCTTGCGTTGCAGGCATTCTGGTTGCAGATGCGGGGTGCATTCTCCAATCTCTATCTGACTATCTTGCCCCACACAACTATGTTTTCCCCCTTGACTTGGGTGCTAAAGGCAGGTGCGCCGCTAGTTCACGCTATCGTCAAGAATCGTACCACTGAGCCATGGGAAGTTGTCAGATAGGTGGGAATGTTTCGACTAATGCTGGCGGCCTTCGTCTACTTCGCTACGGCTCCCTTCATGGCACAGTGCTGGGTCTTGAGGTTGTTCTTCCAGATGGTACCGTCCTCGACCAGCTTACATCCCTGCGGAAAGACAACACCGGTAGGTGGCGTTGATATCACGCTTGTCCCGCGCTTATCGCCCATAGGCTATGATCTCAAGCAGTTATTTATTGGATCGGAGGGAACACTGGGTATTGTGACTGGCGTTTCTATTCTCACAGCGCCAGCGCCGCAAGCCACGAATAACGTTATGCTAGCGTTACCCAAGTTTGAGAACGTTCTTCCCTTGTTCAAAGAGGTCAAGCGGCAATTGTCCGAAATCCTGTCAGCGTTCGAGTTCATCGATCGAAGGGTGTATGATCTTGCTATCAAGCACGGGCAGGGTCGCGCTCTGGATGCGGAAGAGACCGAGGGAGCTGAATGTTTTGTGCTGGTTGAGACGAGCGGTGGCAACCGCGAACACGATGAGCAGGTACGCTCTTCCTCCTGCCACAGGCGTTGATTCTCACCTTTGCGTTCAGAAACTCAACAGCTTATTGGAAAGTCTCATGGAAGCAGATGAGCCGCTCATCAACACGGGTGTACTCGCGACATCGCCAGCGCAATTTGCGTCGCTTTGGGCTATCCGGGAAGGCTTGACTGAAGCTGTATCGAAAGAAGGCAAGCCATACAAGTACGACATCTCAGTGCCTCTGCAGAAGTTCCAAGAAGTGGTTGACATTACTCGGGAGCACCTCCGATCGGAGGGACTCATGCGCGAAGGCGCGGTAAGACATGTGGTTGGTTACGGCCACGTAGGTGATGGTACGTCGACCGCTCTGACAGTAATGCGGTGTAGTAACCCCAGGGACTCAGGAAATTTGCACTTGAATGTGGTGGCGGACGCCTATACCCCCGAAGTTGAGGCTGCACTAGAGCCATTCGTGTACGAACTTGTCGGTGAGTATTCATAAGCCTCTCACCGACTGTGTCGCCTTTGACACAATGGCTCGCAGCCAAGTACAACGGCTCCATATCCGCAGAGCATGGCATTGGTGTGATGAAGACACACGCTCTTCATTACTCCAAAAACGCTGTTAGCATTGACTGGATGAAAAAGATTAAACAGCTGTTCGATCCGAACGGTATCATAAACCCCGGGAAAGTGCTACCGTGAATAACCACACCTTAGATAAGCCCCATGTAGATATATTGATACCTATCTATACGAGTATGCAGTCTTGTACCGTCTCCTTTATCTGATTTTGCCTGCATGCCGTGTGGCCAACTGCCACGTGATCACTCACTGTTGTGGACAGACCCTAACCTTACATAAGGAGCAACGAAACTCTAACCCCCAAACGAGGTTACCTTCCACCACCTTCCCCTTGCCACAGATCATTTCCTATTCAACATGGTCCGTTGTACCGTCAGCATTGCTGCGTTCATATCTTCTCATCACATACTTGTTTGAGCAGCCAATTTTTCAAGACAACAATGGCATGGCCATCAAGTTCTTCATCCAGAAAGACATCCCACAGGAGATTCAGGCCGAGGTGTGTGAGACAATAGCGGTACGTGTTGACGTATTGTAATGTCACAATACACGCTCACAGTCTCTTTAGTCGCTTGGAGGACGTGTCGAATCCAAAGTCCCTCGCGCTGGATATGTCCTTGTTCAGCCAGGGACGGCTGAAGAAGAACGCCTGCGCCTCTGTTGGGCTATTCCCGAGCGTCCTGAACGATACTTTGTGCCATACACCTACGTAGAAGCGTGCAAGATACACGGGATGCTTCTAAAGCAGATATTTGTTCACGAAGGCCAGCCCATCCGCATGCACATTGACTCGAGCATCGCGAATGTCAACGTGCGCGCCGCGCTCAGCGCCCGCATAATGGTATGTGTTCTCGATAACTCTACATAAAATCCATCATACACGTGTTGCCTGTCATTGGCCGACATTGTGTTGCAAATCCCGCCGCTCATTTCAACCCCTAGCATTCCGGTGGCGACCCCACCGCTTCCGCCCAGTGTGCGCGCGTCATCCTCGCAGACCCGAACACTGAAGTGTTCCAGCACCTCGTCAAAACATATCAAGGAGAACCAGATAAATATGTTGAATCTTATCTTTGGGTCAAGAAGTGCATTGAGAAAGGTCAGGTGATATACACCCCCGTTGTATACAAGAATCCAGGAGGTAGGCGCCCCGGAGAAGAGTAAGTCTGGTCTATTCTTACAGCTCGCATGCTGACCGAAATCATGTCATGCAGGCGGACGCAATTTACGGAACAGGATGAAGAGAACCTTTGCTACTGGATCGCAGCTAAGATTCCATATAAGGAGACAGGCGGCAGGACCGGGAACAGGCTGTACCAGCAGCTGTGTGAAATGGTCCGTGTTCTCTCTCAACAATGTTTCTGCAACTAATGACTTGATTACAGGCCAGCGATCCGGAATATGCTTGGGTGACCCGGCATACGTGGCAGTCGTGGCGAGAGCGCTACAAGAAGAATGCTGTTCGCCTTGACGCACGAATAGCAGAGATAGTGAATATCAAGAAGCCGGCGCATGGAGAGAAGGGTCAATACGGCTGGGTCCGGAAGCCTGAAGACAAGCCGAAGCGCGTCCGGAAGAAGACACGAGCACACTCCAATGGCGGTATGATCGCAGGTCCGTCGGAAGTCCACCAGCATGAGATGGAATGCTTTCCCGTTCCGGTGCCGGTCGCAATCCCAGGAGTGGCAGGAGTGCTCCATGCAGTGGGAGGACCCAACGACGCGTACCCTGGCATGGGTGGCATGATTTACACCCCCGCTCCCCCTCCACCATATCATCACCAGCCCATACCAATGCCCGGACCAAGCAATGTACAGCTCGATGCCGCGGTAGCCAGGCAGAACGCTGTGGAGGAAGAAATGGAGGATGACGAGAGTGACTGGCAGATCCGCGAGGGCAATGCGCCACCACCTGCTTGGGCCAAGCGACGGCTGGAAGTCGAGGACGACCAGCCTGATGCGCCGAGTAAGAGGCCAAGAGGAAGGTGAGAGAAACGAAATCTCCAAACAGGCTTGCTTATGTTGAGTTGAAAATAGCAACAGCCCCGTCGGTAATGGAAACGAAGAATATCCCAGGTTGCATGTGTTGGATAGAGCCGTCCACGAGATCGCTGAGGACTACAGGTTCACTGTGGATGAAGTGCGGGAGTTCTACGACAAATGTGGCGACATCGAACGCGTCAGGGCGAAGTTCAGGAAAATGAGAGAAACTCTGAATGCCCTGCAGGATGAAGACGCTTGAGAACGGCTCGTGTTTCACTGTTGATACCTGAACCTCCGTATATACTCGTTGAACTGTAACGATATAGTACACTTTATTGCATCTTTGCGTCCTAATCGAGGTGCTGCATCCGGTAGTACAGTTAAGCATTGTGTGCGTCCGCATAGGCATCAAACTCAGTCAGCAGCTTGTAGTCGGCAGCTCGTGCTGGCGCAGACGGGCTGTCGAATGGTTTCCGTCGCCTATTACATTGTCGTCAGATGACGTGAATGCAATCTGTAGCAAAACATACTTCTCTCCAGCGGCAGCGGAAGGGAAAGAGCCAAACAGATCGGGATGTTTTGGCAACGGGGATTCACTATTACACATGATAAGCACTCGGCATGCTTGGATGATGATGGGGTCCACCTGAAGTACGGATGTTGGAGGGCTTCACGGGCTGAGATACGCTTTTCTGGGTCGTACGTGAGTAGGCGCGAAAGAAGGTCGAGCCCCGCAGCCGTGAGATACGGGAATTTCTGACGGAGCTGAGGAGGCTGCTGTGGCGGTAATGTGATCGTTTTAGCGAGAGGCAGCGACTGGTAATCCGGCCAAGACGTAGAAGTTGGTGGTCCAAGTAATTTGAATATCATTGACAGCAGTTCAATCTCGCCCTTCGCTTGGAATAATGGCTCCTTGAGGATGAGCTCCGCGAAAATGCATCCAACCGACCACATGTCGACGGCAGTGGAATATGTCGTTGCACCAAGCAAGATCTCCGGGGCGCTGAGAACAGACTCGCGATAGTTGTGTCAGAATTGAGTTCAAGTTGATCCCACCTACCGATACCATAACGTGACGACGAGCTGCGTCAGTCCACCCACTCCGACGGGATCTCCGTATCGTCTCGCTAGACCAAAATCCGCTACCTTGATGGTCCCCCGATTATTCATCAGGAGATTGCTGGTCTTGAGATCACGATGCAGGATCCACCGCTCATGGCAGTATGCAACCGCCGAGAGAAGCTGCAACAAGAGCGTTTTGATCTCTGACTGAAGAAATGGCGAGGGCATGACAGTCAGGAGCGTTTTTAGATCGTGCTCAATGAAGTCCATGACTATGAATACTCTAATAAAGCGGATAAGAACTCGAATCCCAAAGTGAATTCACAACATACTGTGTTAGTGTATCCCCGACCACAACCTCTCGAATGTTGACCACATTCTCGTGCTTGCAACTCATGAGTGCATTGATTTCCCTCAATGCGGTGATAGGGAAGCCGTGTTTCTCCTCGTCCAGCTTGAGTTTCTTCAAAGCAACTATCTCTCCTGTCTGCTTGTCCCGCGCACGGAAGACGACACCATATGAGCCTTCCTCGATGGCATTTAACCGCTCATAGCAGTAGACAGATCGAGACGGTGTCAATGTCGGATGCAGAGTTCGTGGGGGGACAAAGATGCTATGTCTCGGGTGCGTTGGCTCTGGACGTCCTGGAGGTGCATGTGGCAGTGTTTGGACGGGGGGTGTCTCCGACTTTGCAGACTTCGACTTAGCTCTACGCTTGGACGATAGTTGGGGTTCTGGAGGCTGATTATCTTCGTCTGCATCCCAGCGCGAGCGTTTCTTGGATGGAGTGGAGGGACCGGGGGTCGCGGACATTCTGGATGAGGAGGAGGAGGAGGAGGGGACGATGAAGACGAATGGACGGGCCGCGCCAAGCCCGCTTGTCGCGTCCTCCGATCGCGCTCTCGATCCGGACGGAGAGCGTTGGCGGTCACCGCAGTGCGTCAGTCGTTCGCCCCGGATCGCATAGCACCCCACAAGATGAGCAAAGAAGACCAGGAGGTCATTGATGTCGACTCGCCACAAGTCATCGACCTCGAGGGCCCGGAATACGATAGCGACAATCCGCAATTCGTCAAGTGGGCCACACGCCAAAAGAAGGCTACCCAGAGGCTGAACGCCGTTACCAGTGTGAGTGCTAGTGCCAATTACGTGTGAGAATGGCCAACAAACTCGCCATCGGCGTGCTCTGTATGGTTCTCAGAAGCGAAAGCAACTGGTCAGTATAGCCCTACACTGCGAGTCAATCGTTCATGTGAATAGTAACTTGGAATAGGCAACACAGGACATTATCCCAGGACTTAACGAAGGATTACCTGCGCGCCATCAATCTCAACCTGGCAGTTCTCGTCAAGGCCCTATGACAGGATCAAGTTCTGCGTCCGGAAGTAACAAACAGCGCGCAGCATCTACTGTTTCCACAACCAACGAAGTTGTCGAGTTACTTTCAAGCGATGAGGAGTCAAGGCCAATCAAAGTGAGAACATCAACTTATCATAGGTCTGGTTGTCTCCATTCAGTTTGTAGAGAGCCAGGAAGGATCTGTACGCAGCGAGTTCATCTCGACCAGAACAGCCACCCGCAAAGTCAGATCCACGGCTATGTGAGCCTCTAGATGCCAAACCTAAAGCGCTGCACATGTTATTAAACTTTGCATTTGCGTCTCATAGCTGATGAAAATTCTTTGGACTATACTTCAGGATATAGTGCTGACGAAGAGGATGTAGATCCACGCGTAAAGGTGAGTGTCTCGGATCGCATTTTAAAACGATTCGCTCAGTTATGTCTACGTCCCTAGGAGCCTATCAGAAAATTACAGCTACAGAGCATCGGCGAACCTGATGTAGAATCCCTTCGCAAGATTAGGGATTCGTTATCGGCTTCAGCAAGAATCCCCGCATCAACGAAAGTACTCAAGACTCTACGGGGGAGCATACGTCCATCACACTCCTCTCGACTGTCGGCCCCCTGTCCGAATCAGAAGCCCCGAAGCACAAGTTATGCCGGGGAACTCTTTTATTGGGAAAAGGTCAGTGTTATCGGTCTCAATTCACACGGGGCAACTTCAATTGTTGATGATAATGTCAGTTCAAGTACCTTCGGGTACAAGCTCCTCCTGTGCGACAACACGACGTTCACAGCCGCGACTCCAGGGGTACTCGCGACCGATTTCGATCCATATTCGGGCTCACCGAGCAGTCTTTGATCCATCATAGCCCCGGCGGTATGTTCAGACATCGGCGTGGGAGCATCATCGCGCACTCACGCCTCGGTAGCAATCAACAAAGTCGTGCAACATAACGGATGCATACTTGCTGCTAGTGCTGTCAGCACAGGCATGTATGATGAGCAGCCTGGTTAGTCTTGGTCCATGTCATTGAAAGTGACATTGCCTGAACAGGTGCCAGATGCATACAACAGCGATGGCGCATTGATGTATTGGAATGGAAAGTCAGGTGAATACTTCGAAGCGACAGTCCAGCATTGCAATGTCACTCAAGGCGGACTCAGCACTGATATTACATGGTCACGAAGACAATCCCAATTCTAATAATGCAGGTGGGTTCTTCGACTTTCCGTAGAGGCTCGTCCTGAATTACTACAGCATCCAACAAGTACTATACTGTGAACGATGTCCAATTTGATCCACTTCGGTATATCTGTTTCATACTGTAGTGTTCGTGTGTCTGACAATTAGTCGCCGTCTGAGTAGGCCGAAAAGGTTTGTTTCCGTAGGAATGGACCGTCGAATTATTTTCTGGAATAGTGCGGGCTCGCAGCCGCGGGCCATTGGAGCAGGTATGCATATCCCCTTTGTGTGAACCTTGTTATTGAGTAATCACTCAAAGGCAGATTTGACTGTGATCCGAACTCGGTGTCGTACAAGCCGAGCTCGTCAATAGTGGCTGTGGAAGGGTCTAACGGGCGAGTTCTGCATCATTTCCTCCTTATTGGCCAAGCACTCACGTAATCCGCATGATCAGTGTCGTTTATTTTCATCGTGCCGACATGTCACTCCACGGAAACTGGCACGTCGCGGCAGATAGTGACGAACATTACATAGCGGATTTGACATGGGGCACCGGTCCTTCGGAGAATTTGCTCTTCGCATCTACTGCGTCTTCCGACGAAAATGACCATCGCGGCCATCATAAAGCATTCGACTTCGCTAAGATGCAGCCGTGTTTGACATTCGACCTGAAAGTTGTCGGTGAGAAGCTGACGACCGATACAAAGGGTACGGATGACGACTGATTTTGGTTGTCGATGTCTTATACTTACTTGCTTCAAGGTGAACGGCTCGCCATCGTTGCGCGAGAGCCGGATTGCCATTTATTGCACCAGTACGATGTACGGCGACGTCGACAGCGGCCCACGAGCTCTATTCGAATCGACGCATCGGGAATGCTCGGCGATGCAGGGAAGCCAACGGAGACGAACCGCATCGTGTACAGCCCAGATGGCTTGCACCTCGCACTCGCGTTTGCGAACAACACGGCCCATGTATACGACTCTCGATACTTGAGATCGGAGCCGCTGCATTTCTTGGAACATGAGGGAGAAGAGAAAGAAAATACGTACGGTATCGTGGAGGCCCAGTGGACTGAGGAGGTAGGGCTCGTCACGGGCGGGGCAGATGGTGAGTCCGTTCAGAAGCCGTCGGCCACTGCTGAGATCTGTGTCCTAGGATGCGTGCGTTTGTGGGACGTCAGAAGATCGAGCGAGGATCTGCGGAATGGACGCGTGATCGCTCAGCGCGACAACGATATCGGCCATTTCTCCCTTGGCGATACCGCGAAAGGGGAACATACCCTCGTTGTGTGAGTCTTCAAGTTCTTCGTGGTCATCTACACTCACCAGTCTTCGACAGCGGGGAATGCTCTGGGCATGTTACTATGTTTGACCACCGGGGTTCAAAGGCTCATTACGAGGATCATCTGGACGGAAGATGAAGCGTCCACGCACGGGTTGTAAAAGTCTTCCAGATAAAATACACGGCGACCAATACATATAGTGGTATACATAGTGTGTAAATCAAGAGGGGGAAAGCACGAGATACAGAGTTCATTACCGTTCACCCAATCCGCACAAGACTCTCCAGCTCCTGAAAGATGAGCTCATCGATATCGCGATGGGTCATCAGGCCCCACGTAATCTCCTCTTGGTATCCGCTGAGGAGACCCATGCCCTTCTCCATCCGCGCCTCGCCATGCTCGCCATACCCGACGCCGAACGTGAGCGTCGGCGACGTCTGCTGCGACACGTCGAACGAGTCCGCGTCCGCGTCGTCTATAAGCTTCATCGCCTCGATCGCACGGCGCACCGCGACGGAGAACCACGCACGCATCTCGGGCGTCGCGTGCAGCGTGAACTTCTTCACGAAGCGCAGGAGCACCTTGGTGAAGCCCAGCCGGCGGTCCGTCTTGACGCGCCGCTTCACGGGCGGCGGCGCGAGGAACGCGAGCGCGTAGATGGCCATGACGAGCTTCTCGATGTACGCGAGCCAGCTCTCGCGCATGATCACCTGGAAGTCGTTGTCCGCGACGGGCAGGCGGTGCACCAGGGCCTCCATCGTCTCCCACAGCCACTCCTGCGGGACCGCCTTTGCGGCCAGCTGCCGGTTGTCGTCCGGCTGCAGGAGCCGCGTGAGCGCCTCGAGCGTGACGTCTGCCAGCGGCGACGGCTTTGCTTGCTGCACGGTGGGCGGCATCCCGTGCAGCATCAGAGACTGGAACGGCGGGACGGCTTCGACGGGGTCCGTGAGGAAGCAGGCCATGGTCTCGAACGCGCGCCGCACCGAGAGTAGGGTGCTCGCCTCGGAGCCCGACATCGAGGAGAGGTTGACAAAGCCAGCCACGTTGATCAAGATGTTCACGGTGTCCTTGCGGAGCACGAGTAGGTCTGCGAGAGACAGCACTGACGAAGCCGGCCGCGGCGTCCCTTTCGGATCTGCCGGAGCCAAGTCGCAGAGACGGAAGATGATCGGCAAGAATCGGTCGTGCTTCGCCAAATGTTCGTGGTTATCTGGGAAGTTGGACAAATTGCGCAGAATGTTGACAGCACAAAGGATGATGTCGCCAGGCCGTTGCTTAGGTCCTAGCTTGGGATCCTTCTCCCCTTGATAAGACTTCAGCCCGGCGAATGGCTTCAAGCCTTCCTCCACCAGCAGGTTCGACAATTCCCGATAAGTCCATATATGCGGTCCTGGTGGATCTTCCAGCTCCGAAGCATCATCTATGCCGTCAAACGCAAGGTCCTCGAGGAGATCAAGCAGTTCGTCCAGCAGGTCGGGTGCTTGGGAGATCGGGAAGCCGCTATCTTTGTGGTTCCCTGGCATGGTGCTGATGAACGTGAACGTCGACAAGGCATATGAGAGCTCGGTGGACAAGCGTGATCGGAGAGACATAGTCAGCGCCTCAATATCAACACGGCCCCAGTCGTCCAGAGGCTTGTTGGGCCGACGTGCGGCACGGAGGTATTCCTTCTGGACGGCGTCCAGATCTCGCCCGCCATGACTGTCCAATTCGCGAGCGAAGGGAATGTATTCAATCTTCCGCCTTGCGGGCTGTCGTATTGTGCGCGCAGGGGCAGCCGAGCCTGCTGCAGACGCGCTAGAGGGAGGAACTGAGTTGCGATCTAGTCCAATGGACTGCGAAAGCAGATTAGTCGACTTTCTGTATCCGAAATGCACGTGACATACCATGTGCCCGTCTGAACCATCTGAGCCACCTAGGAAAAGTCAATCAGTGATGCGACGACCAACTGAATACACGGGGGTCATACCTGTCTTTTGCCTGGCGCGCTTGGAATCTTGCTCCTCGGACACTCTCATTTTGCGTTTGCGACTCTCAGAGTCCTGATCGCCGTCAAGGCTAGCATCCGAAGCAGCAGGCGGGAACGGGTATCCACCCACGGATTGTGAGCGGGAAATCGATGGGCCACCAAGAAGGGATTCGGAGAGAGTGGACTGCATACCCTGGCGTGCGTCAGGCGTTATATGCGAGCCGTTACCCATGGCATGTTGCGGAATCTGAGGTGTATGTGACAGGTTGGGTGTGGTAAACGAGCCGCTGGCACTCGCTGCAAGAGGGTCCAGGCTCTGGGAAGGCGTCGGACCCATGCCCATCATAGAGGGAGTGCTGCCCATTGGCCCTGGAATTGCGCCGTTTGGCGGAAACGCACCGGGCATACCGCTCATGCTACCTGGCCGTTGCGGGCTGCCTGCCATCGGCATGCCCTGCGGACCAGATGGAGGGCGTCCAGCCATGGTAGCGCGCGGGTCGTAGTTCTTTCGGTAGGCCTCTTCGAACGGGCCGATGAGGACTTTGTAGTACTGAGCCAGGACTGCGGCGGTGCTATGCTGGCCGTTTGGATGAGGGTTCGGGAGCTGCTCGGGCAGGTCAAGGTGAGGGAGAAGGTTATGCCACATATTTGACTGCGTGATCTACGACGGACTCAGTACGGGTGCGCTTGGATGGACAGGCGAACGGAAGACTCACCTTCTGGCTGCCGCCGGCTTGTTGCACCATACCCCATAGCCTGTAGAGGTCGATATCCTTCCCCGCCAAGCGAATGATGCCGATATCGAGCGGTGACACCTCGAGGTTCTTCCATGGCGAGTTGTTCGGGTCATAACCAGAAGGAAAGGGCACGCCGGTCAGAGCGGGGGGCAGGGGCATGTTGCGGTGGGTCATGAGGTTGCTCAGACCGTTGAGGAAGGATCGCTTCCTCTGCTGGTGCTGTTGTTGTTGTTGTTGCTGCTGCAACATCACGGGACTGGATGCTGCGGCAGCGTTGGGCTGGGCCATCGGTAGGGTTGCATGAGGGGTGGCAGAAGCGGAGGCAGAACGAGAACTTACGTTCTGTTGGTGATTGGGTATTTGAAAGTCAGGAAGACCCGAGGGAGCATGGGCGCTGACGTCTTGCGGGGGGTCGTGGCGGGGCGGGGCGGCTGGCTGTGCTGTCGACAATCCTCCGAAATAAGGGACCGAAGTTCCGCCTGGCGCAGAGCGATTGGCTGCTTTGGCTATGCTTGCGGCCTGGAGCATGGCCATCTGCTTAGCGGTGTATGGGTCGAGATTGAATGAGAGGGAAGGGTCCGGCGCATTATGTGGAACGGAGGCGGGGAAAGAGTGATGGGGCTGGGCGTTGTTGGGTATGTTCTGATGCCTTTGGAGGAGTCACGTCTGTTGGACGGGAAGAAGGCGTCGGGGACTCACATCATGGGGAACTATTCAGGCTGTGGTGCCGGCCTCGCCGCTAGTCTTCCGCCTCTGATTCCGCCGCGACCAGTTGCTGCCGGCGAGTGCTGCCTCTCGCTCGCGAGTCGCTAGCCTCGTGCCCGGCGCACACCGCCCCCGGCGTCTGCCTCCCGGCCCGCCCCGTGACCCGCGCATTTTTCTCCCCGCCGCCTTCGCTCCCGCCCCCATGCCCGCCTCGGAGATTGACGACATCTTTGCCTCCAAGGGCCAGGGTGTGCCCGCAACGCCCACGCCGTCATCCTCTGTCCCGCCGAAAAAGAAGAAAAAGGACAGGGGTGCAAAGAGGAAGCGCGAGCCTGAGCCCGAGGACGACGCACCCTCGAAGCCGCCCGCCAAGCGTCCAGCTCCAGAGACCGTCCTCGACCCCTCTGTCCGCCCCGCTGCCGCCGCCCCCAGGCCACCCAAGGCGCTGGCCGCAGCGAGCAAGAAGAGGCCAAAGGCGGGCAGAGAGGACGAGGAGCGCTTCAAAGACTCCAGAGGCGCAGGATCCAGTATGTCGCTGACTGCACAGCATGTAGATCTTCCTCGTAATGCGACCGCCATCAGGACGAACCACGGAAGAAGGCTGGGCTGTCTACAAAGAGGACGAACTCGGCATCACAGATCAGGGTGGAGGTACGCATCTCGAGTATGACCGCCTCGCAGACGACTAACATGTGTTGGACGCGACAGATACTCCTCTATGTCCGTTCGATTGCCAATGTTGTGAGTAGATTCGTTTGCCTCAGCCACGCTGCGTGCTGAACCCCTTGAATAGGTTTCTAGATGACATGTACCAGTATGTACCGCCAATGAGATACCCATGGTTTCCCCTCGAGACTCTTCTGCTGTACCACGGCTCTTTCGAAGCCTCGTCCACCGCTTCTCTCCGGTGGGCGAGGTCAATGTGTAGCCAATATTTCCTATCCCTTGTCGATGTTCTCTCCGACCTTCTCATCCGTCGAGGACAATACACATTCTCAAATCTTGGGGCACATGCCAACAAGGTGGATCCAACCGTCCGTCAAAGTAGCCTTTTCGGTCAGTATTCTAAAGACCATTCCTCTTGCTGTGACTTACGCTTGCGCAGTTAAATATTTCTTGATGTCATTAATCTCCAAGTCACACATTGTTATAACGTCGGCATGTGCGAAACATTCATTTCTTTCTACTCATGGTGAGTATTCATTTCATCGGCTCTATCGAAGCCTCCTCAGCATTTCCTCATGGCTGTGCGAGGTCAATGTGTAGCCAACATCAATGTGTCCTTTCCCTCCAGCTTTCCTCTTTCGAGCTTTTCTTGTTTGAGGGTTGATAATATTCATTTGGGGGAGACATCTGTTTGCACTTTATCACTTTGCCTCACAGCGAAGCTGACGCTCTTTCTCTTCGCCAGTCCAAGTATACATAGTTTCACCCCAATATAATTGTGGTCGCAGATTCAAGCTGCCTGTCAGCTTGACTTGCACTTTTGCAAACTGTCCATTCCCAAATTCGACGATCTCTCGGTCTTGATATGCGGACCTCACGTATCTAGGAAAGACGGCTATTAGATATCCTCTTCGACCGCGTGGTCCACGGTTCGTTGAGGTCAAATCATAGCCAAAAGGTATCGGAATGCGTCCATGGGTCTGTTACCATTGGTGCCCTTTGCAAATGTGCGGGTACCGGCTCGGAACTGTGGATACATAGCATCTAGACAAACTCAGATAGTCTCGCTTGTGATAGATGTCTATGTTGGTAACAGTTCGTGTATCTTTAGAATCTGTTGCACAATCATATGCTCCACCCGCGCTTGACATTGCCCAAAGTTCGATAAAAAATAGATGCCGAGTGCAGCTTTCCCCAGTCGACGCGGCCTGTACGTCGACCATCGACGATGATACATCTTTTTGGCGGTGTCCACATCGACGCCGCACACGCTACCTGATACGATCTGGTACAGCCAAGTGGGCGCTCAGCTGCGCATACAGCGGCAGTGTATGCTGTCCTCATGCTGAAAGCGTACCACGCGTCCTCGGGCAAACATGTCTTTGGAACCGCCACCCACCTATTCGCCAGAGACGCCCGGCGCTGCAGCGACAGCCGACGTCGAGCATGCCGTCGCGGAGCCGCAAATCCTGCTCATCCCCTACGCCAATAGCATCAGCTTCCAGAAGGGATACCTGGGCGCGGAAGGCGAAAGGGCAGCCATCGAGGGCGAGCTCCAGGTCAAGTGTCCGGACGGGTGCCGCTGGGACAAGGTGTATGTGTGATCGCTGTCTGCGCGTTGGCTCGTGGCTGATCACCTCTATACCATACAGGACAGTCTCTCTGCGCACTGTGGAGGCGGCGAACGGCTCCGAGATTGAGTTGGGCAATTCAGAGCTGGTGCTCTCCAGCACGGTCGAGCACGCGCCACAGCGGTCGAGCTTTCCGTTCTCCATCCCGCTGCCCGCTGATACCCCGCAGTGCATCCACACGCCGCGCTCGTGGCTCACGCACACGCTGACGGCGAGCCTGCTGCGGCCCGCCGCAGGCGCACATGCCATCTCGAGGTCGCTCGTTGTGCACACGCGGCGGTACACCCCGCATCCGCATGTGCTGACCGTCGCGCCGGAGACGCGGACGGTCGAGGAACCCACGCTCATCGAAGTGCAGATACCCCGGACGACGTTCAAGGCGGGCGAGCCTCTGCCCGTGTACGTGACCGTGCCGGTGCCGCGCAGAGAGCTTGTCACGGAGCAGGATCTGCGGCTCCGGAATATCCGCGCTGAGCTGGTCCGCTCTATTCGCGCGAAGGACCAAAATACCGAAGAAAGCATTGCTGCGGAAGTGGAAATTGAGCCGAGCCTTTTGGAGGGCGAGTGCGCCAACGAAGGACGCAGCACAGACCCGCCAGCTTCGTCTCCTCCAGGGAAGCAGGGCATCCGATCGTCTCTCTTCGCTCAAGACGCGGATCGCCCTACGTCCTCTGGTTCAGACGGGGAGTCTCGTATTGTTTCGTGGTCTGGAGCCGCCTGTCGCCTGCATCCAGCGCGACCTATCCGCGTCCGGCTTATACTCCGTCCGCCTACTGGGTCTCCGGACATACCGCACGAAGGGCTGCCCCCTGGCGACTATTACTATCTCGAATCGGATGAGGACTGCGCCTCGATCACGCAGGCGACTCTACTGCATACGGTGTCTTTCAGCTTGGCGGTTCACGTCACCTTCATGAGCATGTCGAACCGCACTGAACGCGTGTCCTCTATCTCCATCCCTGTCACCATCATCCCGCCAACGGCGCGCCTTCCAGAGATCGAAGAGGATCTGGACGCCGCATACCACAAGAAGCACGATCGTCCGCCTGACAGGACCGTCCGTGTAGAGGACAGCGATGTCCCTCGTTACGAGGGCGTGCCAGGGCCGAGTTACCTCGCGAATGCCCCTCCGCCCTTCGAGGAGCGCGAGGCTCCGCCGCCCTTCTCAACGATGGCTCCGGAAGCCTCGACATCTTCGGGGCTGCCCACCTTCATGGAATCCGAGCGAGAGATCTACTTACCCGCTGATGAGGATTCAAGCATAGATCCTTCCTCGCTACCGCCTCCGCACCTCATGATCGAGGGCGAAGGAACCCTATTTGGCTTCCCCCCTTCCGAGCAGTTCGACGGCTACAGCGACGACACGGAGCGCTCCTTCACGCCGCCCCCTTCCATGGAGATGGCGTCTCGAGATACGGACGTCACCCGACTGGCTAATTTCGACACCACCGCCGCGATAGAGGCCCTCGAATTCGCATTGGACCAGCAGGAAGGCATATCGGACGACCACCTGCCCCCGCCACCGCCGCCACCCATGGACGATCCTTCCGATCCACCTCCAAGCATCGACTCGGCGTTCCGGGCCCCAGGCGAATCGCACCAGCCAACACCTTCACAGCCACCCGGGCTCTCGTTCGCGCAGGTGACTGAACAGACAGACACACATCTTTCGGTTAACTCTCCCGGCGCTCAGGGTGAATCTCACGCGCCCCCGCCATATGCTGTGCCAGATCACGGAGTGGAACATGACCATGTCGCTCATCCGCCTCCATATGTAGATCTTGTCCCCAGCACCCAGGAGCGGTAGTTGCCGTCTCCCACTGTCTGTCTCGTTCCACACGTGTCATGCAAGATGGGTATCACCACGTTTCCGATAGCGACTACCGTGGAATCTGTCCGGACTGTACTAGATGCAAATACATATAACAAGGGAAACCATATAGATCAAACAGAGTCGTAACAGAGAAGAGGATGTAGTAGTGTAACAAACATGAAATCATGGATGGAGGCAATCATCCGTACGTATATGGGCGGAACGTGGTAACTGTGAAATCAGCAACTACAAGCATCTCTAGCCTTGTTGGTGTTCTCCTGTAGGTTAACGCCACCTTCTTGGCCTGCACCTGCACGCCCTCCGGCAGCACCACCACGCCCTGCGTTTCCGCGGGTTGATGCAAGGATCTGGTCGATCGGAATCTTCTTGGCTGTATGATCACATGTGTTTAGATATCGCGCGTGCTAACAAGACCGAGACGTTCGTACCGATTTCAGTGAAGACCTCAACGATGCCCTCGCCGGTCTTTGCACTTGTCTCGAAGAAGAGGAGACCGGCTTCCTGAGCGTACGCCTCGGCCTCCTCTCTCGGCACCTGTCTTAGGCTCTCAGCCTCGCCGCTTGTTGAGCCCGCGTTCTCGCCCGGAGTGGCTGTGGCATCGTCGGCCTCGTCTTCAGCATCAACCGCGACGCTGTCGGATGATGGTTGCGATGGCTGGACAAGGTCGACCTTGTTCCCGACGAGCGCGATGACAATGTTTGGGTTGGCTTGTCTCTGCAACTCCTTTACCCACGTCTTCGCCTTCTCTAAGCTAGTGGCTTTCGTGACATCGTAGACAACGACCGCCGCCTGTGCGTTGCGGTAGTACATGGGCTGCAAGGTGCTGAGTACGGCATGCAATTAATCACACCAAAATGAGTGACGTACTGCCAGTGAATGAAAGCGCTCCTGGCCCGCAGTATCCCATATTTCGTAGCGGAGGACACGGTCCTCGAGACGGCATTTCTGCGTCAAGAAGGCTGCACCGATTGTTGGCTCCTTGTTTGCCTGGAATTCATCGGAGACCTGCGAGTGGACTGTTAACATACCACAGGCACCAGTGCGAGTGGGTACTCACAAATCGCAGCACTACGGACGACTTCCCGACCGCGGCCTCACCTATCCAGACGAAGAGGCGTCAGCATGAACTCTTCTAGCAAAGGCCGCCAGTCGCAATGATCGCCACTTCACGCTCGAGGTCATGAATCGCCAAGCGTGGTAAGGGTGACGGAGACAGGATGTTCGCATGCGAACGCGAGACGGGGCCACAGCTGACACTCACCCAAGAGCACCAGCTTCACCTGCACGGAACGCTCTGCAGCTCCCGACGCGGCGTCAGTCATGGTTGCGATGGGATGGAGAACAAGACGGGTGGAGAATGGTGAGAGGCACCGTGATGGAGTAACGAGCACCTGCCCGACCAATGTCACGTTGGCCTGCGCCTCGCCCGTGCCGGCTGTTTCCGCAAGCATATGCACTGCACCCCCCGAGCACGACACCAGAACCATATGTCATTCGACGCGATGCACGCACAATGAGCACAGACATGTGGAAAACTACAGTACGGTAGAAGAGGCGTTCGACACCCACGGCGGAATGGGAAGCTCGTAGAATGGCTTCAGCTCGTCGCACGTAACAAATATCCCATCGTCAATCTCCACCTCCGGCGAGTCGTCGAACACGGCCGGACACGTGAAGGGAATCGGCGTATCCTCGACCGCGACGACGGCATGCGAAAACAATGCCTTCATACCCGCGAAGTCCACCGCTGGCAGAAGCGAGCGAACGAACCCTCGTGAGTGCTTCACCTTTGCCGCAGGCGCATTGGACAATGCAATCGTTTGGTCGTAGAACCAGAACGGCTGACTCTTGTAGTTGCCAGCATTCTTTTGTAGGAACCCAGCATACTTGCCCTTGGGGTCGCCGTAGGCTGCCGCCACTGCCGCGACATGCGGGAATATGTCAGAGACATCCTCGCCCTTGGGGTCGAGGCCCATGGTATAATCAAGGGCGGTCTGGATTGTTGACCCGTACTTCGACTTTGCCGTCCAGAGGTCGAGGCCCAGTTGGTCACCGAGCTTGGCATTGGTCTGAATGTTTAAATTTCCGTCCGTAAGTAGACGAACAATTCACGAATAGCTCGAGAACTTACAATCATCGCCTCTAGATTGAAGCAGCGATAATGGTAGGGTCTAGTGCGGACGGCTTCGAAGGGTTGCTCTCCTGAAGCAGCTATTTGATCCAAGAACTGGTTCGAGAAGTAATTCTTGAGAGCTGTGGTAGCGCCTGCCGTATCCCCGGTGTACATCTTCGCGGCGGCAAACTGATTGATGTAAAAGCTCAGATGATTGCTGTGGTCGTGTTAGCGTGTTCCAAAAAAAAGTGGACAGAGCAAGAGGCTGCTCACTTAACCTTTGATGCAGTCTCCTTCCCGATGTCACTTGTCTGCAACCAGGAGATATATTGGTTCATCCATGTAGTCATCGCCTTCTCTCTGGCAGCTGTCCAGTCTGGACTCCCTGCACCCTTCAATAGCTGGATGGCATTCACGACCTTGACCAATCCCCGCAGATCCAAGACGCCGGTGAACGTGCCTACTTGATGATCAGGTCCCGGCCCGCGAACCAGTTGTCCGAAGTTCATGTTAGGATGCATAGCAGTGGCAGACGACAAGAACCAAGTGTCGATGAATGTTGCTGCGTTCTGAGAGTATGTGCCGGCCTTCTGAAGGGTGTAGGCGAGTGCATTGTACAAGGTAGACTGCGTCATATCTACCACTGCAGGCGAATCAGGGATTGTGCGAACATCTGGGTTCACCTTCCCGTCGTGAACGAAGTAAGGACATGTGGTCCAAGCTACGAGGTATCATGTCAGATCCAGCGTATACACAGAGAGAGAGAGGAGCACATACTGGCACTTGGTGCAAGAGATCGTGTGGGTGAGGGCGTACACTTGCTACTTTGGGTCTTCGCTGGAGCTTCAGCTGGGGCAGGTGTACCAGCGACCGTGCCAATAGAAGACTGAGTAGTACTGCTGGTAGGAGCGTTTACAGCAGGTGGCTGAGTCGGTAGAACCGTCGGAAAACTCGAAGGGAAGGAAAGTATGTCGAGGACAGGCAGCTGGGCAGGAAGCTCCACCAATGCCAGAAGCTCCGCTTCGGATGAGCTTAGAGCGAGGTCTTGGGTCTTGCTCGGGGAAGATTCGGCTGTCGACAGTTCTCGTCTCCTCCGCATCATGCGATGATGTGCGTCGAAAGCACTTCGCTTTGACTTCACGAAAGCAGAGCTGGGGTTCCCAAGCACGAACAGGGCCACTTCCGGAGTGCCATCATCGGACCCTCCGTCTTCATAGGAGTTGGATCCGCCTGCACCCGGGTCTGCATCGGGTGGATCCGAGCCGTCGTCATCACCGTCGTCCGGATCGTCCGGATTCGAGAGATGCGTCGTGCCCTTGGAACACCAGTTGCAATCAGGCCAATGACTGCAGCGGTGAGTAGGTGAGTCACACTATGTAATGCGCGCTAGACAGAAGCATACTACGGTGCCCAACTTAGGTAGTCGTGCGTATTACCACTTGGAGGCAGCGCTTTGTTCTTGGTGATAACACCTTTCACAAACACGGTCAATACAGACCAGCACAGCGTAGTTCTGCGAATACGCACTCCACGGTCCCTGCTTCGCGGTACTTCCAGCATTGCTGATGATATTCTGTCGAGCCGCCGATGTATCGCTGTTGCTACCTCCAGCCTGCTTGAGCACATATTGTATATTGACCCAGTCATTCGAGTCGGCTATGCGGCATTCAGCAAGGATTTGACAAGAAGGAATTGTAAGAGCATACCTAGGACCGATCCAGCGGCGGCTAGGACTGCGCAATACAGTGTAATGTGATCCAAAGAGGTCAGCATGGCAGAAGGGTAAGACCAGCTTAAACAGAAAGTAAAGCGGGGACTTGAGTCATAATACCATATCGTGCACATGCGTAGACGTAACGGCACACTGAGGCTGACTGGACTAGTTCATTATCTCGAACCTGCCTCGGCACATGTCCCTCCGGTGTCTCCAGCGAGTTTCGTATGTACAATTACTCATAATTTTCATTTCTGATATCAAAATCATCGTCTTCCTTCATCTGTACTTGCTTGTTGCCGTGTATAAGAGACAGTCATTGGTGGCTCGATTTGAAAGGCGTGCTAAGCGACACTAGTAGCGATGCGGTAATGTCCTGAGATAGCATTGGAAGAAAAGTGTACCGTAATAGCCAAAGACCGCTCTTATATTGTCGTAGTACCTGAAGGTCACTTTAGAGCTAAGAGCCACACTAGGTCAAGTCGGAGGTTGGTCGTCGAGACTCGACATGGTGGCTGAATCACGTGGACCGCGTCTCGATCAAGGGCGTCTATTAAATTATAGCGTCTGCGGCAACACCGCCGGACTCGAAAAAGTTGCATACGACAAGAGAACGACTGCAACTATCTTGATTGCTATTGAGTCTTGCCTCCTGTGGCTATGGCAGAGGTTCTTACGCTCTCGTCTACTGTGGTTCTCGGCAAGCGTAGACGGTCCGATTCGCTCTACTTGCACTCGGCCTCTTCTTCATCTTCCAGCTTTGCGAACTCTCATTCAGAATCTGAATACGAACTTCCTCTCCAGCTCTCTGGTTCTTCTGTATTCTCCGAAGCTGAATCTAAAGATGCGGCGGGGGAGACGAAGCGGCAGTACAGGTGCAACTTCGCAGGGTGTACGAAGACATATACCAGACCGTCAAGACTAGCAGAGCATCAACGGTCCCACACAGGAGATGTACGAGCTTTATATATTAGAATCTGCGCACAGCTAACACTTCAACCCAGCGTCCTTACGTTTGCGCTACGTGCAACAAGTCATACCTACGTGAGACTCACCTTCAAGCACATGCACGATCCCATCTTCCTGAGTCGGCAAGGCCTCATACTTGCGATGAGCCCGGTTGCAACAAGCGATTCTGGACTACGCAGCATTTACGCGTGCACAGTGAGCTCCATAAAGGAGAAAAGCCGTTTAAGGTCAGTTACACGCAAAGTTGTCATACGATGTCGATTTACCTATCCTTCTAATGCAGTGCATGGAACCTTCATGCGACGCTGCCTTCCCTAAGCATCATCAACTAAGAGATCATTTTTGCTTCGCCCACTGCCCTCCCGGTACTAAGTCGTATATTTGTCAACATCATGGCTGTACAAAATCGTTTACCACGAATCAGAAGCTCCGTGCTCACACGAAGACGCATGATGGTATGTTGAGACTTCGCATGTGTCCGGTCGTTCCACGATTTATGCTCTCAACAGAGAAAAGATACACCTGCGTTCACGATGCATGTCGGGCTGCTCCGGGTATGGCCCCCACGTACTACGCCACCTGGACAGCGTTACAGCACCACATGCGTACCGCTCATCCGCCCACATGTCCTTATGCCTCTTGTAAAGGGAAGACGTTCACCGCTCAGAAGGGTCTGCGCGCCCACTTGAAGCTACATGTTGAACGTGATGTGGACGCACAGCTTGAGAACCTAGCAGCCGACTCTAACGACGAGAACGACGAAGAGAGACCGAAGAAGCGGCGCAGAGGCGGCGAGGTCGGTAGAGACTGGTTGTGTGAGGTGTCTGGATGCGGAAAGGACTTCAAATCCGTACGTCTAGTCTCCATGTTTTGGGGCCATAACGAGAGTGCATACTGATCCGGGATCCCTACAGAAGAAGGCACTGACCACCCATCATAAGGTCAATCATCTTGGCCGACGTGACTTTGTCTGCCCTCATGAAGACTGTCGGCGTGCGTTTGGTTACAAGCATCTACTTCAAAGACATATGGCCAAGTTGCACCGTCCTCGCATACTCTCAGGTTCTGATGGTGAGGACGACTGTGCCTCCGATGAAGATGCAGGCACGGAAGAGCAAGCCAGTGCGACAGCGGAGCAGACTTTCAACATCGATTTTATCACTGGGGTCTCGTACAAAACGCGTTCACAGGAACAGATAAAGACAGCTGGCAAGCTGATGTGCCCTTATCCAGATCTACCTCCCACCTTCCTTTCAGCGAAAGAACCTTGTTACCCCTCCGCGGGACCCTCATCGCGTCGTGGTGCTTGTGAATACGTCTTCAGCCGCGCTTATGACCTACGACGGCATCTCAGAGCGGAGCATACCATTGACGTCGCGAAAGATCTCGTTGACGCATGGGTAAAAGAGGCCAAACGCTCGGTACGCAGAGCTCTAGATTAACATGTCTATTAACATGTCTATTCCCTACGTCCTCGGATAATACCCCGCCGCCGTTGTATGTAAGTATGTGTACGCAAGGTATTGCATGGTGTTGCTCATAGGTATCTAGACAGTGCATATGCTATGTGTAGAGACAATAATGAATCTTAGGTTATGTGTGCATGAATGTCGATGAGGAAATAGGAGCAGGTATCACAGCGTGTGCGCGAAGGTCAAGAACTAGCTAGTGGAGACAACTTAAGAATCCGGAAAGAGTCCGACCGTTTCTCACAAATGTAAAGTTCATCTTCCTTCCGACCAAGGAACAAGATCTCGTCATCTGGATGTATAGAATCCCCGTCTCCCGAAATCTGGAAGTCGGAACGCCCAGGCGACTTCGACGGCCCAGTGCTCTGCTTCTTGCGGTGGCCACCAAAGCGAGACGATGGAATGGCAGAAAAAGAAGGCAGTGATGTCGAGGAGCCATGAGACAAGGGAGACCCGATCTTCCACACGAACGGTCCGCGCCTGTTGACGCTCGAGACAGGAGGAGAAAAACTAGGGTATATAGTCCTCGAGCAGTCGGCTGGCTTGAGCAGTGCGTCACCGAAATCAACAGCTTCCAGACCGCCCTGACGCATAGCAACAAGCACCGCGCGGTCTTGAACATCGAATGCCTCAAGTCGTTTGACGTCACCCAGCTTCATGGTGGGGTAATCTTCGGAGTCGTCGGTGCTCCACATGAAGCGCCCCTTGAGCACTGAGCGACCCCGGGCGTCGACGATGGTAGTGCTATGACCCCCGCGAGATGAGTAGAACAGGGCAGGCGGACCGAAGTGTTTCGGCTGTGAAAGAAGGGATATAGGCGAAAGTAACGGCTTGGATGGGTCGGTGGGAGGCTGGAGAACGGAAGGTGCAGGAAGCGGAGGGGATGTTCTGAATGGATGGGTTGGATCCACGCATTGTAGACGCAGATCTCTAAGTAGTATGAACTCGGCGTCCTCTTCACGTCTCACAGGTAGGTCCGGGGGTAATAAGCCATCCTTATACCAGGCTTGCATGAGTGTCGTTTTCCAGGGACCTGCATCCATGAGTATATGCCACATAGTAGAAAGTAATTGCATACCATGGACGACACCCTTTGGGTCTTTGTAAAACCACTTTGAGGGCGGTGCAGGCGTTGGTACCGGAAGACCCGGAGGGGAGAATTGAACTTGCGATAGATCTGCGACCTGTTCGCCATTGACCTCGGGCTCGTGTCTTGTCCTATAATCGAGGAATGATACATATGTCGGCGGAATGACGTAATCATCGGCGATCGTTGCAAGAGGGAAATTCGGGGCGAATGTGAGCTGTTGGAAGGTGGTGTAGGGACTTGTTTGAGCGGCAGTAACAGCAACAAGCTCATCTGTAGAAGGGGGAGTACCAGTAGCAGATGCAATGCCCCCTTCATGCTGAGCTTGCGAGCTCTCGGCAGCGTAAGCCGCTGGAGGCGTCGGGATCGCGGCTGTCGTAGCGTCTTCGTTCGTAGTAGCAGTCGGTGACGGTGGTCCCACAACGCCGATTGTGACGCTGACTGCAGTGTCCTCTTCCGGCGCCCCACCGTCGCCTTCTGCTTCAGGATTCTGTTGATCTCGATTCTCGCGAGCCCTACGACGAGCAGCCCGCCTCTCTGCCCGCCCGATCCTGACTTCACGGACTCGGACGGTTGCAGGTTCTAGCCCAAATACATTCTGCGAAAATACAAGGAAGACTTCAACCAGGTCGTCTCCTTGCAACTGCAGCTCTAGTGATCGAGGCGAGTCTGGAAGGATAAACGTGCGCGAAAGGCCGAGAGCAGTACGGTATGTGCCTGCGAACAGCTCCACTTTCTCGCCGTTTTCACCGCAAAGAATGGCAAGGAAGCTATTCAATGCAGTCAGAAACATACGCCGAGACGTGGCAGGTATACATACCTTTTCTTTGAGGTCTCAACCGCCTTCACCAGCACAGCACCCTTCGTGCCAGGCAGTTTCCAATACTCCAATTTGGGCGCAGGTGCATGAGGTGGTATAGGCGCTGTCATAGATTTCCTCGAGTCTGCATCGGCTGTACCGGGTAATGGCGGGATGTCATCGGATTTGCGTGAATGGAAAGCATTCGTGATAATACGCGAAAGGAAACGTGAGTGTGTAGACCCTGAACTTGACGGCCGCGGTGGCGCAGGACCCACATCGGGTACAGGTGTCGGCAGAGGAGGTCCCGATGAGGTAGACTGTCTTGCACTCAGTTGGGCATGCGTGATCTCGTCTGCCACAGTGGGAGTAGTGTGATTCGATCGTGACCGCGTCAGTTGACTCAGTGATCGCTCTCGCATCTCGGCGACGCCTGCATCCATCGTTGGAGGCTCCTGAGGAAGACGATCATCTTCCGCCACTGAGGGGACAGATCTCTGTGACCGTCCGGATGACGTCGACAAGATACCTTCTAGTACGGACCAACGCCGTCGTCTCCGCCCAGACTGCTCCCCAATACTCCCCCGAGTCATGATGGAGTGGGACTCGGATGTCCTCGGGCTAGCGGGAGGATCATCGCTAGCCTCTGAAGTACTGCCAATTAGAATTGGCTGTTGTGGACGACGGGTACCAACTGGAGGGAGTTCAGGTAAACGGCTCTCGAAGAGCGCTTCCGCTAAGCTGATCCTCTCCCGTGTTGGAGTAGTTGGCGAGGAAGGATTGACTTCACCGTCTTCATCCTCATCCGCATCTGCGTCAACGTCGGCCTCCGGATCTGGAGACACTGGGTCTCCAGTAGGATGCAAGTTCGTCCTCGGCAGTAGGGACAGTGGTGTTGGCGACAAAGTCAAGGACTGACGTAGATTGAGGAGCGTCGGCGTAGGAGAAGGTGGAGGAACGGGAGCCACTCTGGTGACCGTATTCGTCCTGGTCAAAGTGAGATCAAGGTTCGAGGGCCGGCGACTGCGCAATGACTCGGTCGGAACAGTGGGTGCGGTCTGTGACCGAGGCATATCAAAGCGATTACTAGAGGTTGGTGAGGAGGTGACTGCAGCTGCAGCCCCCATCGAGCTTGTTCTCTCGTCTAGAGCTTGACTGCCACTCGGTGCTGCGACAACATTGATCGCTTCATCGTCGCTAGAAGCCCAGTCATTCTTCGTATCATCGTCTTGCAACGTGCGTTCGAGAGGTGATACATGCCGACGACCCAATGTACCGGCGAGAACTTCGCTTAGAGAGGTCGCCCGAGACCTATTCTGAGCCACAGGTGCGGTAGGTGTGTCACGAATGGGAGGAGAGCTACTGTATGCGGGAGGAGGACCAGTGGGTGGGACAGCAGGAGGATAGGTGGGCGGTTGCATAGGGCTCTTGTTCTTCTTTGTCGTCGGGGCACGCGGGCGACCCGTGATCGGAGATGGTTGTCCGGCGGAAATGGAAGACCTCCGACCCATACTAAACTTTCCGGTAGTAGAGACTGGAGTTTCAGGAGCAATCTCCTGCATTTGTCGATTCGTCGAGGATCCCCTCTTGTTTCCGTCGTCAGCTAACACAGCAGAGGTCGCCAGACGTTTAGCTTCTTCTCTCCGTGCACGTTCTCTCTCTCTTCGTATCTCCACGTCCATCCTCCATTCCACCGCACGTTTGATCTCCTCAAGCGCATATATTCGAACACCATCTCTCCGCCCCGCTATGGCGACCAATACCCCTCGATGTTCCATTACCACAACATGTTTGAAGGGAACCCTCCTAATCAGAGCATAGGGCTGAAGGGTTGGAGGGGATATCAGAGGTAAAACATCGAGTCCCTGGGAGTGGCAGAGAAGGAGGTAGTGAGGGCCAAGAAACGTGCCGCTCATTGGCGGAGTGCTGATGTGAGACGGAGACATGTGTGTGGTCAGAGATGTTAGACTAAGTCCAAGCTCATTCAGCGACGGAGGAGGCAGCCGAGGCGGCGGAGTGGATGCACGCGAGGGAATAGGCGACGAAGCACGCGATGATGACTCCCGTCTCGGCGATGAGGGTGCACTCGCTTCTGGGACAGCGGGAGGGTGATCCCGACGATGAATGAGGGAGGAAAAGAATCCTGAAATACGATTCGAGGGTCGGTTCTGCATACAGTCAGTCAGTCATGCCCCGAATACTGCAAGTCTCAACTCACATCGAGAATAGTCCGATTCCGACGTCTAGCAGATGATGCTGATGGTGGAGCCAAGTTCGAATTGGATGCGTCGGGGAAAGTAGAAGACGCGCTGTGCGCAGTCATGGGCATACCAGGGCTAGAGGGCTCAGTGACATGAACTACCGGCATGCTGTGCACGCTAGTTGCATCTTCTTCAGGGGCCTGAGAGGGGCTGTCCGATGCAACAGCAGTTGGAGACGGAGTCTCGATGTGCATAGACTTGTCGGACGGGGATATCTTGTCGCCTCGGACAGTCAGATCTTCTTGACCTGAGGGGCTGACCTCCTCCACAATGTCTCGTTCATCGTCCGTCTCTACAGTATAGTGCGCGTCGCTCCATTGATCATCTTGCCCAGGTGGTGGGGAACTCGAAGACGCAAGATTGACATCGATACTGTCGAAGGAGAGCCCAGCTGGATGCGAGGACATGTCCAGGGGAAATGCAGATCCTTGGGGCGAGAATTCCTGCCCTGCAGTAGCCTTACTAGCCTGGAGATACAGGCTACGCTGACTGCTATCGGCTTTGTCGGTGAAAGAAAAGAGGGATTTTGATGACTGCTGTGTCGGGTGATGTGTAAGAGAGAGCGGGTCGGAGTCGCGTCCGGCTACAGTTACTTCAACTGTAGGCGGCGCGTCTACCTTCGTGTGACGGCATCTTGCGCTGCAACATCTCAATCAGGCAGACTTTTGGAGACTGCACGGTTACGTTGCACAGGGAGCTGATCTCATTGTACTCGAAATATATACTGTACAGGATACTCAACTGTACAATGCGTAATACCAGTGCTACAAACATCTGCGCAGAAGCACCTCAGGCCTATATCGATGGGACCTAGCACTGCACTGAGTTGTATATGTCCAGACTTGACAGGCATCAGGGCACCGAGAGATGGTTTCCATCAGTTAGAACCCATTTGTCAAAGTCCATGCTCAATCCTCGTCATCATCGTCGTCGTCGTCCAGAGCTGTCCGTCCGGCCAGCTCGCTACCAAAGGGATCGCCATCTTCCATAGCCCGTTTGATCACATCAGCCTTTCGGCGCCGTTTCTCATCCGCCTTGCGCTCTTCCTCTTCCCTTTTCTTCAGATACGCCTTGCTACCAACAACTTTCTCCGGGTTCTTGCATAATTTCAGGCGCCGGTCGACTTCCCGCACAGCTTCCACTTCCGGCGGTGATCCATCTGCTAATATCAGGGTCTTGATAGGTTCGATCACACCGAGCACAGGTGGGTCGGTAATCTCGGGGTCGGGAAATTTGGACCGCACCCAAGTAGAAGCAAGAGATGGGGAAGCTAGTGAGAGACAGGCTAGTGCAATTTGGGATGGCGTGTACACCAGCTCCGCGTCTGTCAGTCGAGACGCCCGAACGTACTTGAGCGCAGTATCATATGAGGCTCGAAGGTCGTCAAGAGGAGCATCTGGGAGGCTCTGCCAGATTTATCAGTATCATCAACAGATTCAGGAGCATCGACGTACTTGGACATCCAGCCACAGTCCCCATAGAGACCTATGGGCATGCCATACCGCAAAGTCAAATCCCAGACTTTGTGCTACCAGGAACTCAAGATCCAGAACATCCGATGGCGCAGTCTTCGGTATGTGAGACGTGTACGCCTCGAGCGAAATCGGATGGTTGGTAGTCTTCGTCGCAAGGAATAACGCAGTGAGCCTGTCGGGAGCTTGATAAATCAATATACGAGGAAGGTATTTGGAATGCAGATAGCGCACATGACATTCTTCGGATGCCAGTCCATGACAGTATTCTTCAGATAGAATCTCTTCAAATACGTGACGGCAGTGGCCTCCACTTCTTCTGGAAATCGGAAATGACCGCATAACTGCGATATCTTGCCGACATAGAGCTTCACAAGGAGGTGTTCCTCATCGGCATTCAGGAACGAGACGCTTGATGACGACCCTGGCTGAAATCCTTCTTGAGACTGAAAGCGCCGCACACGAGGAGATTCAACGTGCCTCGTCAGACTCAAACGCTTCTTGTATAGCCGAAACAGCGGCCGTGTTGAGAGCCGCGCGGGTGTGTGCGAGCTGTTCGAGAGAATAGCGCCAGTGGCGGTACTGCGTGCTGGCTTCGTAGAGAGTAGTTCTGACTGCAGTCGATGATTCTGCTGCTGGAGACGCTATATCCGCCGTCATCCTCGGTTTCCTATGTAGATCAAGGTAATGACGGTCTCCCCAATGATTATCGGGGGCGAGGTGGAATATGGAGGAAGTGGGAGGCCCGGTCAGAAGCGCCAAACGTGTGCGAGGCAGAGCCGCAGAAGCAAATCTCGATCCCGATCGTGCTATCACCAGAAAGGCAAACATTTGTATAGTTCGTCCGAGATCCCCCCTGATCCCTCCTGGTGAAGTCATCAGCCCCGCTGAGGGCCCGAACTTTCGGTTCATACTGCGATAAACACGTTTTGCCTCACCCAAGATCTCTGATTTTGCTTTTACAACATGCCAGCAAGCTTGTGCCAGTGTAATCCGAATGTACTAAATCACCGTGAATGATTATTCAGAGCTCCAGCCTGCATCCATAAGCTGTGTCGACCTCGTATATCGGTGAAAGTTAGTGGGAAGCCAAGGTAGATGACATGGTGCATCTGCCAGGCATTTCAGCCGTGCTAAACAAAGCCCTTTCGTTGCTCAACATAAAGTACGCAAAGAATGAGCCAGACGATACTTCACATAGCGGGTATTAATAATACACAAGACAAGGCAGGACACCCATGCGACAACTTAACGCGAATTCTGAAACAGATTGTGGGAGGAAGGACGACTGATGTGAGAAAATCCAAAGTGCAAACATCACATCAACCCAACTGCGTCTCTAGGAGCTTGAGATGAGAAATACCGCAAGCACCCCGTTGCCAGTTTTTCACTAGTCGATATTTCCGTTGTGCCCCGCATCCCTCAACATCGCACTGGGCCTTGGATTCCCTCTGCAGAGCATCCACATCCATGGCATCGCTCCGCAGCGCATCCACTGGTGGGGAAAGAGCGTTCACGGGCACAGAAAAAAGCAACTCCATATGTTTCTCTTCATGCGCCTCCTCCATCTTCGAGTCAGCCTTTGGTCGTGATGTAGAGATCCACCTGTACATTGTCGGCATGACGGGAGTTGGGACTACTGACTCGGCCATATCCTCGACGTCGGCATCCGCCACGTTCGCTGACATCAAGGGTCGGTCGTCCGCAGTTGAAAGTGCGTTCCGTTTACCCTTGGAACGGGACTGTTTCTTCAACAGACGGTTGATGGTCTCGGCCTGACGGATACGAAGTCAGAACTTTTTCAGATAACAGCCCCGGGCATACGCGCCTTCTCGTCTTCAAGTTTCTTCTCAGACAAGTTCTTGCGCTTTCGAGCGGTCTCTTCACGTTTCAGTGCGATCTCAATCTCGGTAAGGGGCTTCTTCTTCCGCGGATTTGGAGCTTCAGCTAGTCACGAAGTATTCCAGGACGTCCGCGTGTGCACAGGCGACAAAGAAAGTCATTAATGAGGTATCAGGGCGACGAACTATTAGTACTCGCCCAATGAAACATGAGAAGAACCAACAACGTTTGCAAGGACAGCTTGACGCGCAGTCAGAGGTCGTCCAGCTGCGGATGTCCCGACCGATGTAGACCGGGAGGAATCAGCGTCGTCGTCGTCATCCTCATCTTCAGACTCGATGTCAATGTCTGCAACGCAGGTGAGATGTGAGACGGCGCAACGTAGGACATGAGACGAACCACGGGGGACAGCCCGGCGTGAAGAAGGGTGTCCGATCTCTTCAGGAGTGGACACGCCAGTTGGGGCTCCGCTTGAGGACGCACTGGCTTGAGGGAGCTTGAGCTTGATTCTGAGACGTGGGGGAATGGCGGAGTCATCTTGTTGTTCTTGAGGTGGTGACGATAGCTCATCAATTTCTGACCCTTCCTGGAATTGAACGAATTGAGCGGAAGGGACCGAGCATTCCGGTGGGACGCACCTCTGCTTCGGGCTCCTCGTCCTCTTCCTCCTCGTCCTCTTCCACCTCCACGTCCTCATCTTGCACATCAACAGCTTCTTCTACTTCTTCCTCTCCTTGCTCGGATTTATCGCCGTTTCCTTCCACATCAACGTCCGATTGAGACATTTGCATATCTGGCACATTGCAATTCAGAGAGAGCACTCTATAAAGAGCTTTCGAAACACACATACCGCTTGCCTCTGAATCATCGCGCTCTTCTGAGATTATCCTTCTTCTTGGAGGCATGGCTGAGGAGCTGAGATCGTGCTGGGCTCACCGCCACAAACAGCATTCAGGTGCTTCTGCAGCACGTGGCAGAGACGCGTGGGCAAACTGCAAAACACGGGGCGGGGTCACGGAGCGCCCACTATGTCGGGCGTCGGGACCTGTCGAGACGCGGAACTGAGGACTGAGGAGGGACATCACACTTTGCGTAAAACCTTCACGCAGCCTCACACCCGCAGAAATGAGCTCCAATACGTATGCAGACCAGCTTGTTTGATTGCGTCAAAAACATGCTCAAGACTGGTTCGACAATCATCAAAAGTACACTTCAGCAAATCACATTTTACGCCGTGTCCCTGGTATGATAGAGCAACATAGCAGATATGCTACTGGAACGAGCTACTGGCCACACGGTGGTCCAGAGGCGAGCAGCTCAGTGGACATTGGACGCGTTACGTCACGCGACGCGACATGATCACGTTCGTGCGGGGTTGCGGAGGGTCGCGGTCGCGGCTAAGGTCAGAGTGCCTTATGTGAAGGGCTAGCGCTCGCCTATAAAATACACTCGCCCTACTTTTCCTTTTGCTTTCGCTCCATCACCCGCTCGGACGTCGCCCGAACCAGTATCACCAGCTCCGACAAGTTCACTCGAGATAATACCTTCGATCCATGCCTCCCAAGCGCAAGTCAGACGCGATTGCCTCAGTTGAGGAAGAGGTAGATGCAAAGAGCCCCGTCGGCTCTGATTCCGAGGGCGAAAACGCGCTGCCCGTCGCCAAAAAGGCACGCGTCTCGGATGCGCCTGAAGCGTCTTCGTCAACGAAGAAGAAAATCAAACAGACCAAGCCTCAATATCAATCGTGGCAGGAGGTCCCCCTCGAGGCGGAAGAGGTATGTCGCGTCATATGCATGTGCATGCTCATGATTGACTATTCTTAGGACGAAGTTCCGGTCTAGTGAGAGCTGTTGCGAGGCCCGTTGGTCGCCGTTGCTAATTTCCCGCGTCATAGCGACGATTGCAATGAGATTAGGCGCAAGATTCGTCTTCTGCAGAAGACTCCTGGGTGGAAGGTAAATGCTTCGTGGCGACGCCGGCCCGGATTTGATCGCTAACTCAACCGTACCACAGGTCACGCAGTGGCTGAAGGACATTGGCAACGTTAATAACAATTCGTATCAGCGCTTCAGTGAGTACTATCGCCACCATTGACCCACCCCGCAGACTAAAGCGCATCACTTGGATATCAGTGAAAGCCAGCGGTCCTACAGGCGGTGCAACCAACGGCACATACTACTGCGCGTGAGTATCATAGTAGACCGTGACGCCACCATCACTGACGAATGACGTTCCGCAGGTATGTTTACTTTGAGAAGGTCAGAATCATGGAGGGCAAGAAGAAGACCGCAAAGCGGATCAGAAACGAGCAGGAATGGCCCAACGGCATGCCCCTAGAGGATCGCAGGAACGTCTGGGTGTTCATGCCACGTTGAATGGGATGACGGTATGCGCACCACGGACTCGGAATTCTTTTGGTACATTATACCCATGTAAAGCGCCACACAGATCAGAGCTCCAATGATCGCTCTGCCGATTGTTGCTGATTTTTCTGCCATGCCTCGATCCACTGCACTATGCGCGCAACATTTGATTCCAGATCTTCAGTACCTTCGCTCTGCAGCTCGATGACGATTTCAGGGGCGTATGATGACCGCGCTTCGTCGAGCACGACCTCCATGATTTCTGCTTCGTTGTTTTCTTGTATTTTCTTGAGTGGGTATCCTCTGCATATGATTGAGCGTCAGTGGGCCCTGTTATTGCACGCAGACTGTCCAGCACACCGTTTCTCGAGACGTTCCCAAAGTTGTGTGTGATTACACCGGAGCACGACGACGAGATCGGCCCAACGTTCCGGGAAGATGTCGCATGTGTGCCAGTCAAGGATGACACCGCCCGCCGACGCCACGGGCTCTAGTTCATCAAGGAGCTGTTGCCGATGGGACGTGGTCAGGGCGCTGCAGAACGCCGACGAGATAGCAGCACACCTTGTCCTCATCCACGGTGTGGCTCTGCCACTCATCGTCGTATGACTCGTAGAGACCCTTGTCCTTTACCCACTCGCCGACGTTTATGTGTTTTAGCGGGACAGGCGACTCTTGAGCGAGGAGCTGGGCGTGCGTGGTTTTGCCGGTGCCAGGAGTGCCAGTTATGACAATGACGGGAGCCGATTTGGACGAGTCTGCAGACATTTTGGACGGCGGACGAGGACAAGAGCGCGTGCGGAGTCTGTCTGACTTTGGCAAGACAATACAGGGCGAGAGTGTGCGACAAGCGTGCAGAAAAGGTGGTAGACGCCGGGACGGGTGGCGCGGCGGGTGCCGATCGTCGCGATCGACGACGAGCTGGAAGCAACGCGGGTTCGCGGCTCGCGCGGCGGCCCGCGGGTGATCGCAGAGTGCGCCGTGCGTGGCGACTTGCCTCGAGGCTCTCGCGCGTCCACGGTGTTTCGCGACAGCTGCCACGCCCATGCCCACGGCGGATGTCCACGGCGGATGTCCACGGCGGATGTCCACGGCCGGTGCCCACGGCGAAGATTCCCTTGCAGCGTGTCCGCCCTGTCGCTCGCAGCAGCCCATCCTGTCGACCTGGCAAGCGTCCCGGACCGCGGCACTCTGACAGCGCTTGTGCAGCAATTAATCCTGCCCGGCTTGGGCCAAGTTCGCGTGGCGCGCGACAAATAAAGTCTAATATGGCCCAAGCCACTGCCAGCCCGATGCTCCCGCCTCACAACGATTGAGTTGCTCCCGTCAAGGCATCCTCTCTGCCTTGACGTCTGATCAAATTTCGCCGACAACCGCCCACCCGTTCCCAGCTCCCGCCCTTTCCCCCGCCTGACATCCTCGATGCCAACCTCCTGGTGAGGACACCTCTGTCCGTCTCCTCTCCCCACCACCACCTCCCCCGCTGGCCATGATTATGGGGTCATCGACTGCTCCCTACCCCCTCCAGTCCCAGCCATGGCAGTCGTCCAGCTCAGCGACACCCTCCACCAACCTCGACCTCTCCGCCGCCACCCCCGCCACAACTACCGTACACGACGTTCAGATAGTGCCTCTCGTTGCACCCACTCCCTCATGCTCTCCGACCCCAAATGTTGTTGTTATCGACCTGTACACAACACTCACCATTCCAGACTACAGCCTATATTATTCTACTCCCATCGAATCCTTCCGACCGACCTTCTTAGCCCTCCCGGATGGCTCTCTCATAAGTCAACCATTCATTGCCGACCAGAAATGGTCAAACGCCTGGCTGTTCGTATACGGCTCCCTGACGATGCTCTTTCTCTACAACTCAGTCATCGCGGGGTCGTACATCCGAAGAGTCAAGGTCAAGAACAAGTCCTTGTTTTGGCTACTTTTCGTCAGTCAGATTCTTGCACTTGCTGCGCCGGTATCCGAGGTAGTTGGAGCGTTCGACTTCACGGCCAGTTGCACCACGTAAGTCTTCTTCACTCGGAGTTCGGCTGCGGACGCCTTACACTGGCCTAGAGTTGGTGTAACTCGAAAGATTGCCTTGATGTCGTCATATAGCCTTTTGGTGAGCTTCAGCTGCCATGTAACCAATTCGTATCCTTGATACCAACTGCCTAGATGACGGGAGTACTTGGATTCAAAGCCTATCGCTGTCTGAGTGATACCCGCGTCGTTCCGGCCATCCTGGCGCCTTTGCGTCTCGCTATGCTCTGCCTTCTGGGGATCACTCTGTCGCGGTATCGGGGCGTCCGCGGGTTATCTGGTAGAGGTTATGTGTTTTATAATTGTCGCAATGTTGATCGTCTCTCATAGGTGGTTGTGAAGACGGAGCTCCTTCAAAGCTATTGCTCGTAGTTATAATTCTGCAATGCGTCGAGTCTCTGTTCATCTGCGGTTGCTGTGAGTGGACACCCGCCTTGACGTGACGTACGTTAGCCGTATTTGAACTTACATCTGCAGTCTGTTACGCGTACTACACATCATCCCGAACGCCTGCGGATCAGGCGCGCCTCTCTATCCGGACGTCGGCAGAAGACCGACCCGATTCCGGGATGCCCCCGAACAAAGAGACCACGGAGCCCAATCCCCCGCGCAGAGGATGGTGGGATTATGTTCCCGACGGTTCCCCGTACCAGCTGCCGCTGCAGCCCATCAACCTAATGCCTCAGGGCGCGTGGCAGCGATTCTCGATATGGATGCGGGAGATACAGTACTGGAGGAGTAGTCCGCCCAACTATGCCTTTCAGCGAAAGCCTTCACTTCCAGGAATTCACCCAATCCCTCAGCCTCCGCGGCCCCCGTCCAATGCTTCAAGTAACACCCTGCCGTCACCCGTAGCGAGAAGCCGTTCTCAGGACGCAGGGCTAGCATACGATCCCACTTCACCCCCCTCTGTATCCGCAATTAGGCGATTTATTGAGAAGGTTCCTCGGATGGCTTCATTTCGGCAAATGCTGAGGAATGAGGTGCGGCACAAGATTAGCTGTATGGCGTTATGTTTGCTGACACTTCCTCGCAGCTGTTCTTCACAGCCTTGATTACGGGGTTCTATATGGTCGTCTCCGTAATCATGGTGGTAGGAATCCATAAGGATATCTATCTTACCAGCGAAGGCTGGATCTTGCTAGATTGTACGTCAATTCTGCACTTACCACGGCACGACATTAACTATTCAAAAAGGGGTCCTCATATCTTTGTTGACGATGTATAGCTTCAATCGGGTCGTCCGCCGAAACGAAGAAGAAGCTATATTGCAACATCCTTCCGCTTGGGATCCCATCTACCGCGCGGAATTGGAGGCCGCGAAGGCGTTCCGACAGACGTCCGCGCGACGCGCGTGGTCTCCAGTGAGCGTTGTCACTCAGTGGCGTCCAAGGCGAAGAGATGGTTCTACTTCAAATCCATTCGGGAGTACACGTGCGACCGAGAGACCATTGGATCATGTGAGCTCTTTGCAGCTCGGTTCACGCTCTTTCAGCTTGTCAAGGCGATTCTCCTCATCCACTACAACATCTTATCTATCGTCCGAGGACCCGACGGTGGACTCCATACGCAGGGCATCCCGATGGGATTCCGCAGTGGTCCTACCTTCTCCTGACCTCGGAGATTACTCGTGCTCCGATGTCAGCACGCCATTATCAGATTCAGAAGGCATCGTACGACGACCGGCGACAGCGCCGGCTGCCTCGTGGAGCAGACGCGACGAAGGTCGACGGACATCATCGCAATTGGAGGGGGACTGGAAGCCCCCAGATCCTAGGTATTACCACTCCGAAAATCTGACATAACCTACGCTATAATTCGCATTCGCTGTTATGCTTTCGCATTCTGTACCATATTACAATCGCACTAGCTATCGGCGTGTACCTGTATTAATGCTTCTACCGGAGTGGCATTGTACTTGCTCCCGCGAAGGTATCCTCTTGAGTCTTCGGATCTTAGGCACGTGACCGAGAGCAGCGTAAAAGAACTCCCACGCTGAATTGCTCCTACGCTTCGCTCGCAATGGACGCTGAGGACCGCTTGATTGGTGTCCTGCCCGTACATTTCTCTAATACCCTCACGCCCAATGTTCACATCCACCAGTTCCCACTGCTTACGCGACCACTCCAAGTTCCGCCATCTGCAGCTGCTAGCGGAAAACGAATAAAAGCGCGAGTCAAGCGCGGAGTGCGCAGGCTTGAAGTGCATGTACCTGTGGATACACGACCAGAAGTTTGGAACACCGAACGGTCAAAGGACCTTGGCCGAGCCAGAGTTGAAGATGACAAAGAGAAGAATCAAGAGCTTTCTAAAATGAAACAGAGAGAAGGCGAGGAACCGAGGCTTACTGAGGTGCGGCTACGGAGTGAGCAAATACCTCATGTAGGTGCCTACGTACTGGGCGTGGTTCGTGATGGTGAGTCTCATTTAATAATGTGTGTCGGGTGCCCTCAATAGCTTCATAGGCCGATTGTATCTACACCCAATCAGCGAGACTCACCAGCTGCGACCAACTCTGACGTACATGGACATACTATCTCGGAAGAGCAGGCGCAACCGGGGGGCTGGGTCTGATGACGAGTCGGATGATGGTCCACCTCCAGATCCAGACGAGCCTACCCCCGCTCCGGCCCCGAAGAAGGAAAAGAAAGTTGTAGGAGAGGCGAAAGAGGTGCAAGTTTCCGTGCGCAAGTCTGGCGATGACAGGAGTGTGCAATTCCAGGGAGGGTTGACTGCGGTGCGAAGAGAGATGCTCACTATCATTCATAATGAGGAAGATGAGATGTGGGAAGATTACGAGTTTTGCGACGGCGAGGTGCGTTTCCGCATTATACCACAGCGTAACGAGCTCACTCTTCTGCAGACGCCGGAGTCGAATGATACATTTGAGTCGATATTCTCGCGGAACACAGAAGAGCTGGAGTGTAAAACGGACATGACAACTGTCCTGAAAGAAATACACGGGGTATGACAGAAGTACATGTTGTGAGTAGGTGTACCATAGACATCATGTTGCAATACAGGACGACAAGATTCTCCATCTTCCCTATGCAGTTGGCAGCCAATGTGTACGCAGACATGCTCTGCGGTATCCCACATGCGCCGATACCCGTCTGGCTATCCGCTGGTCGAGGACTTCTCTCTGTCAATATATACGCTATATCCTCTGGAGAACTCTTGCACGCTGCATTCCCGCTTGGCGTTGGTCCGGTCGGAACGGATTTGCCGGTCAAAATGACACCGAAGTTGCTACGATATCCGTTGCGGGGTACCTGTCAAACGTCAGACGCACGCGAGTCGATGCGTTCAGCGCTACACCGGATACGGCTCGCTCTACTTACCAGTCCGTTCAGAGCGAGTATCCCTTTGCACACTGACGATACGCTCATTTTTCAAACACCATGCTCAGCGACAGTGATACCGAACCTGAATCCGAGACGTACGAACAGGAGCACGACATCGCTGACTTCATGGGGCGACTCGCCACGACAAGCTCGCCTGCTGCTACGGACGGTGATAGCAGTCCGAGCATAGCTGCGCGTAGTGCTCAAGTCGCAGTGGAGGCCTTACGTGGGCTAGTAATCCCCGAGGTTGAGACTGCAAGTTGTATTCTCGCCGCTTTTGTGAATTTTCACTGACGGTGGCGTAAGGACATAGCTCAGCATGAGGTCATCAAGAAATCTTCGAATGCGCTCTTGCTGTTTCTAGAGAACGTAATAGCTGCTGAAGTTGAGTCTGTTGAGGACCTCCGAATCATTCAAGCGACTGTATGCGCGCTCTGTAAGAGATATCTTACCAGCTCATGCGTCTTACAGCTTAATTTACTGCATTTCCAGTGGATACGTCATTCCTCGCGGTGCTCTTCGAGTTCAGACAGATCTTTCATGTCATCGCCTCACGAAGTGTCGCACCAGGTGGCGCGTCTCTGGTGGTGTGCTGGGTCGACGTCGTCCTTGTCAAGTTGAGTGATGCCGTCGTTGTCATCGCTGGAGGCATAGAAAGCACTACGGGTGAACCCGAGTTAGTCACATTGCGAAGGCAAAGAGAGGAAGACATGCTGCGGGCCGCAATTCAGCTACCCGGTAAGTATCCTTCGTCGATGTCGTTGGAAATGCTTACAGTACTTGTCCAGAGACGTGGCGAGGCGTTGCGACGATGATCAGCTCAAGGTATGCATCGCCTGCTGCCAAACGCCTAGGACTTCGCATTTTGTTCGGCGCATATATCCTGGGGCCCGAGCTGGAGGCAAGCGGCCCTCGGGCATCCGATGGGTAAGGGACACCTTAAAGCGTCGACCTAGCTAACATGAAATCTCAGACTTGAAGAATCTGACTTTCTGTGTTGTCTTCAGCTGCATGTTGAAGGCTTGACTGTGGTCGACGTAGTCATCAACCCGATGGATGCTCTGGAGGTGAAGGTGAATTATGCGATGCTAGTCGCACTTTTTGCTGTACGTCGTAAAATCTCGGAGGCAGATCTCAGAATGCTTATCAATTACATTGCACTGCGCAGACTGCTGACCTCGAGAGAGCGAAGAAATCTGCGAAGCCGTACCGGCCTCATACAGATAGCTCTCTGCTGCGTTTGTTGTGCGCTATCATGAGCTGTGATCGCTCATCTGGTCCGCTGCAACCAACTTTGGATCCGTACTCGAAGCTGGACGCCGCACAGCACATGGTAATTGATGCAAGTCATGTCGTACCGTGGAGCTGGTCTGTATGGAATGATCCACGCATGGAGGGGTTCCATGCGATAGAATTCATGGTAGGTGTCGTCGTAACGCTGAGACGATGGCGTATTGAGATATGATATGCAGACAGTCAACTGGCTTCACAGTCGAGGGACTTCCACGAGTGAAATGAGCGCTGAGGACTGGATGGAGCGATGGGAAGAAGAACTGGCCCCCGATTTGCTGCAGGATTGTCAAAATAGTGTGCTTGTTATTCTGGTGAGATCTCTCTTTGTCTCTTGGACTATGTTAATAACGTCCGTTGGAGCGAATCATTGCGCATGCATGCTTTTCGTTATCAGCCACCCACAACACCTCGACGCACGGGATGCTGGACGTGCTATCCAAGTGTAGCTGGGCAGTATCTCGGTTCCTATCATTGAGGGAACTTGACGTGCGACTCGAGATTGAGCTTAGCTGTTGCTTGTGCAAGCTATACATGCTGCTACAGGATTCGAAGGTAGAACTTGACAGTGCGTAAGCTGCTTCATCCTGGGTCTTCATTAGTTCACTACCTAATGCAGTCAAAGACATGGTGATACAAGGATTAGTCTCTCTAGACACTGAGACATTTCAAGGCGCGATACAGAGCCTATACAACGATAAGCAAGTCATCGTTACCTCATGGCTGGAAGAAAGTGAGGCATTCAAGTGTACACACAGCGTAGAGATGTACTAATTTCGATAGGAATGAGAAGAGTCCGGGTGTTAGTCACTGGATTCACCGCACTCTATTTGCCTGAGGCTAATGTACTTATACTCAGATCGATCGCGGACAGGGAGACGCGGCGCTCTCTCAGTGGCCCAGATTATCGGAGTATTCGACAGCTGCTCCAGTTCGTCACGATGATCTCGTACAACGACATCATTGAATGCTTCTTCGGAGACGCCATTTCAGCCTTTCTCCGTGCGCTCGTTCACTGGATGGCTTCTGTCCCGTCGAACGCTGCATGCTCTGCGACACTGCGTGATGCCCTTATCCTATGTTTAGCTGTGATGAAAGTGACATCGTCTTCCTCGGATCCGGACGATGTACACATCTCCGCCGTGGATGAAGCAGTATGGGAGCTGGCGGTACGGAGTCCTCGATCGGACTTACTTGTAGCATGTAAGTACAAGAGTCCTCATGTTGTAATCACCAGTCTGACTTGTACTAATAGCCACGTTTGCGACGTATATCATACAAACTTGTCCGTCCACTGGCAACCTACCCGTAGCATTTACGGAGGCATGGAGCTATCTGAATGACGTGCTACTCTTGGTCATCTCTCGTCAGTTCTTTGACGAAGCGGAGCCTCTAGCCCTCCTTGTTTGTAACAGTGTTTGCACAGCTCTCGACATTCTGCTGAAATATCCGGAAACGAACAATGGTGAGTTTGCGCTTCATCAGCCTTCCCACTTCGATGATTGCGAGCTATAGCCTGTTCAGCCAAGTGTTTCTTGTCGTCACCATGGACAACAAGTTTATACGTAGGGCTGGAGGCAGTTCTATCGCAGGGACAACTACGCGAAGAACCGTATTTCAAGTTCTTGAACACCAGGTTGGTCTCCTCTACGGAGGGCTTGATGCGAGATGTACGTGAATTGTATCTGTTGCGCACGTGTGATGGCTGACGGTATTCGCTTAACTCGGCGCGTTAGATAATCCGCACTCTGAATACGCCCTGCGGTCCGCGAGCTGACGTCCCAGTACGTCCTTCCCTCGAAAACAGAGATTAGACCGTCTGAATCGCAAATATAACACATTGTAGAAGCGCAAGGAACTTCTCAGCTTGACTTCATGTCACATAGCTGGTCTTCTACGTCTCCTGCCCCATTTCATCTGACGACCAACGGTGACAGTCTGGGAGCTCCAATTCATTTCTCCCCCAGTACAGCGGCAGGAGCTCTCAGATTTGAACTTGCTTATCTTGGGTCACTTCGGCTGGACCGGTTCCTCATGGAATCATCGAGGAAATTCGAACGGTAGCTGGTCTACATCGTACTGCTCACCTATGGCCGAAGTGGCTCAGTTGCCCGATATGGTATCTGTTTAGACGGGGCTGAATCAACCACCAATAGCGATTCATCGCAACTGTTCCCCCCTCTGCCTATGTATTGCTGTGCGTCTGATATCATACATCCTGTAAATATACGCACACTGATGCGCACATAAAATGCGACACCGACTGTGTGGTATATATACAATTCTCTGGCTTTCCACTATCTGCGACACCCGACATGGATTGAGAGGCGTGCAAGGACACGAATTTCTCGCAGCATTCTAATGTCGGCACTGGAGACTCTGATGCTGCCAGACTGCCCGATTCTGAGACTCGAACTGCGGTGCATCTGCCACGGACTTCGTCGGGCCACAACAATGAAATCCAGGCGGTTCCTCGTCTTCCTGTCGAATTCCGGACGTTGAGTTTGCATGTGGACACGAGATCTCACATCAACGATGAGCAAGCGGATACGTCTCGCAAGGCGGTGACGAGAGGTTGATTCCTAGTGTATGCTGCGCCCGAAGCATGCTGAATTGTGCCCCGGATAGAGCTCGACATACTCGACTGGCACAAGATCTCGGTAGAGGAACTTGTGTTACAGCGCATTAATGTCTCCCCAAAGACTGGTCTAGATACGACACAGGCGCAACGGCATCTGCAGGCATGGCTGCTCCTGGCTGCTCCTCGCCCGCATCGTTGGTTCCTCTCGAACATGACAGACTGCGTCGGGTTGACTTCGCCTCTCGCTGTATCCGGCTGAAAGGGTTATGAAGGTATCCCGTGACAAACATAGTGAGACGTGTAGCCGATGCGACTGCAGCTGACCTGGCCTGCGCACAAAGCCTCGCAGCGGGACCTGCCGCTGGCCGGCGCCAATCTTATGAGTTTTGTCGTAGGATCAACAGGAATCCATAGCCGCAGGCGCGTGTTAATGGACGCGTCGTTCACGTGAGCGTGAATGGTGTGGGCTTTCCTGATCTGGCTGCGCTCACCCGTGCCTCATCGTATCACCGCCTGAATTCCTGTCATATCTCATATACAGCACATTCCGAGAAAACGACGGGGTATTTCTTACCGGACATCCTCTCACATAGCCAATGGTCTTCTGCATCTCACGTTTCACTTCATCTGAGAAACCTTGGAATAAAACTACGGCCAGCGGAAGCCAACTGCCAAGAGCCTCGGCAGTTCCTGTTTTGTGTCCTGTATTCTGGCCAGAGCCCTCAGATTTGAAACTGCTTGACTTCATCATTCCGGTTATGTCGGCACCTTGTGGAATATCAAACAATAGTTCGCTACCTCCGTGTCGCTCACCTATGGCTGAAGTTGCTCAGTGTCTCGAGATGGAATCTGTCAAGAGAGCCCCAGCAGCCGCCAATAGCGAATCCTCGCAGCTGTACAGCCCTCCGCCAGTGCGTTACTGGGCGTCCTAGATATCGTGCATTCCGTGAATATGCGTCAACTACTGCGGATATAAAACGGAGCCCACTGGTGTGGCACTTTCTCTGTTCTCCACAATTCTCTATCTCTCCAGGCGCTGCATTGTCCGATATGGATTTGGAAGCATGCAAGGGAACTGACGTCTCACAGCATTCTGTTGTCAACATTGGAAGCCCCGACGTAACCAGACTGCCCAAGAATCAGATTCGGAGTGCTGTGCGTCTGCCACAAACTTCGTTGTGCCGTGGTGATGAAATCCAAGCGGTTCCTCGTCTTCCTGCCGAATTCCGGACGTTGAGTTTGCGTGTGGATACGAAGCCTAGCGGCGATGATGAACAAATCGACAAGTCTCGCAAGGCAGTGACTAGAGGTTAGTGACTGCGTGACTTTCTAGTGCATGCTACGCCCGAATTATGCTGAGCCATGACATGAATAGAGCTCCACATGCTCGACTGGCACAAGATCTCGGTAGATGAAGTGCTACAGCGCCTTAATGTCTCCCCAAAGACTGGTCTAGATACGACACAGGCGCAACGGCGTCTGCAGGCTGCTGGCAAGAACATCATTTCTCCTCCACCGAAGAAGTGGTTGCGGAAGATATTAGGTTGGTTACTCGGAGGATTCGGAAGCCTGCTTCTCGCAGCGAGCATAGTCTGCTTTATTGCATGGTATGCATGCTCTGTTCCGTCTCATGTTGCATCAGTAATCTGAGGCTTTGCAATCGTAGGAAACCCCTTGGGAACCCAGATCCCCAAGCCTCTAATCTTGCGCTTGCCATCGTTCTCCTTGTCGTTCTGGTACTGCAAGCCGTATTCAATGCATGGCAAGATTTCTCTGCATCGAAGGTCATGTCGTCAATCAAGGACCTCCTGCCCACGGATGTTCTCATTATCCGCGACGGCATGCAGACCAACATCGATGCCGAGCAGCTCGTTACTGGCGATTTAGTTCTGGTCTCGCTCGGGGAGAAGGTGCCGGCGGATCTGAGGATGATTGAAGTCAGCGACCTACGTTTCGATAGAAGTATTCTCACAGGCGAGGTGAGATATCTGATCCACTTGTGACGTATTCTTCCATTGCCAATCACTTCTACCATAGAGTGAACCAGTGTCTGGACGCATTGAGAAGACAGATGACAACTTCTTGGAGGTGAGCTTGTACTGTATCGCTGTATTGCATTGTCTTATGCTTTCATGATGTAGACAAAGAACATTGCCCTGCAAGGCACGCACTGCGTCAATGGTTCGGGAGTCGGCGTTGTTATCCAAACAGGGGATAACACCGTGTTGTGCGTTTTTGTCTCAACCAGCTTCGCATGATCTCACGGCCCCTCTCTAGTGGCCGAATTGCAAATCTCTCTTCCCATGAGCCTACAAGACTCACGACTTTGCAACGCGAGATCTTGCATTTCGTGTTCATCATCGCCGGTTTAGCCACTGCGGTTGCAATCCTTATCATTATTTTATGGGCTGCATGGTACATTATCACCTCACTCTACTCAGGGACAATGGTCATTATTAACCACTCGCCAGGCTTCGCCAATCTCACCCATCCTACATTGATGTATCTGGTCTCCTAATCGACGTCGTCTCGGTGATGGGTAAGTAGATCGGTGCTACTTCAAGTGCCTGCTTTAATCTCAATCATGTGTAGTGGCATTTATTCCTGAAGGCTTGCAAGTCATATCAATGCATGTATTATGACAGCACGGCGAGAGCTGATTCCAGTTGCATATGTAGACCCGTTGCTGTTACTCTCTCTCTGGCCAAAGTCGCTCACACCCTCAGCAAGCACAAAGTTCTATGCAAGTGCGTCTTGAAGGCCTTATATCGAGTTTTCTTCACACGAACATATTCATAGATCCCTATCCATCGTCGAGACGTTAGGCTGCGTGAACATTTTATGTTCAGTAAGCGTACCATACAAAAAATTCGCGTCACTCCGCCTTGATTGAGACCCTATTGACAGGACAAAACCGGGACGTTAACTCAAAATCGGATGCATGTGGAGAACGCCGCAGTATTCGACTATATCATTGACAATGAGAAGCTCAATCTGCTCGCAAGTGGTGGAAAAGACGCACCGGCGATAAGTCTCTCACAGGTCGCGGCCGTTGGATATCTCTGTAATGCGACGAAGATTGTACCAGGCACGGGGACCAGCGCTGAGAAGCATGAGCCAGAGTTGGTCGGAGATGCTACTGGTATGTCAGCTGTCAGCTTGAGGATGTCCGAGCTTCTGCATGCTGAGGCACCCTTAGATGTTGCCATTCTGCGTTTCTCTCAGAAAGTGGGAGCAGCGGAGGCGTTGCGCCAGCAGTGGATTGACGTTTTCCAGCAAAGCTTTAATTCGAAGGTAGGCGTTTTTGATTGCCGTACTGCGACGTTTCGGCTTATGTCATCTTCCAATGAAACAGACCAAGTTCATGCTGAAGTTATCGAAGTTGTACCCGACAATGTCTCTTGATACTGCACCCCTCGCATCATGGGACGAATTCGCCAGGACGGATTACCTGATGACCGTGAAAGGTGCCCCAGAGATTCTCTTGCCACGGTGTAGTCACGTCCTCGACCCCAGTCATGGTCATCCCGTTGCCTTGACGGAGGAAGCCATCCAGCGGCTCACCACGGTTCAGGAAGATTGGGCCAAGGAAGGCCAGCGGGTCATACTCCTCGCGCGCAGGATCATCAGGAAAGATATGATCCCTGGCGACCTTGATCCGAGCGCGGACGAATTTGCCGAGGAAGTGGACTCACTCAACTCAAACCTGATCATCGTCGGTCTGCTCGGTCTGATGGATCCCCTCAAGCCTACCATTCGACACACTGTTAGGTGAGACGATTAGGTATCGCAGTGGAAGAGGTATTCATATGGTGTCCTCGAAGTGTTTGCCGTCGTGCTGGCATTCGGTTCTTTGTTGTAACAGGCAAGCGATCTCTCGAGCATTACTGCTGAGCTATACTTATAGGTCTCAATAGGCGATCATCCAACGACCGCTACAGCAATTGCGAGGAACGCCGGCATCATCACCGCAAGAGATATGCATAGCGTGTCAGACCTCAAGGAGGTACAACCGGCACTGTCTTCTAGGCCGGAAGATGACGAGCTCTCAAATCAAAGTATCGTCGTGACAGGAGCTCAGCTCGATACTCTCAACCAGGCGCAGATGGAACAACTTTGTCAGTATGAAGAGATCGTCTTCGCGCGCACGACACCTGAGCAGAAGCTGCGCATTGTACATGAGTTCAAGGGCAGGGAGAATGTGGTGGCCATGACTGGTGACGGTGTCAACGACGCGCCGTCGCTGAAGGCTGCAGATTGTAAGCCGTAACATATGAGCTTACTGACGCACGATGAACTCATCTCGTCCTAGGTGGTATAGCTGTGGGGGACGGCTCTGACGTCGCCAAAGAAGCAGCAGATATGATTCTTTTGGATGACTTCTCCGCAATTGTGATCGCACTAGAATACGGTAAGGCCACACATGGTCACTGCACGTACTTGGACTGATTGGGAATCTCCTCCACTTCTATTATTAGGTAGATTGGTATACGATAACCTGAGGAAGACCATTCTCTATTTACTTCCCGCCGGCAGGTTAGTATTCGTTTCCCTTCTGATCTGCTTCGAAAATGCTCAGCCGTCACTATCAGTTTCTCCGAACTGATGCCAATCTTGTTGAATGTTCTCCTGGGATTACCGCAGATGCTCAGTAACATACAGTATGCGTCGATGTGGACATATATTCATGAGCTCGACTTACATCCGGGGTTTACAGGATGATTCTGATATGTGTAGCGGTAAGTTTGCATACCTGTGAGCAAAGGGAATGTATTGATATGAATCAACCTTTAGACTGACGTACTGCCTGCTCTGAGCATGTGCCTCGAAGCTCCCGAGGACGGCTTGCTGGACAGGAAGCCTCGAAATGTCAAGACTGAACGACTTGCAGATTGGCGCCTAATGTTCCAAGCCTATGCATTCCTTGGCGTCTTGGAGTCGCTCTGCGCAATGTCAATGTTCGTATGCTGTGCTTCAGCAGAAGACACTTGATCTGAGATATGATGCCCTTCATAGGTCGTTCTGGTATCTACAGCGCAAAGGCGTGCCGTTTTCAAGCTTGGTCCTCGGCTTTGGTAACTGGCCGGGCTTGGACGACGAGCTACTCTTCACGGCGCAAAGTGTATATTTCTTCACTCTGATTTTAATGCAATTGGGGTACGTCACTCACCACTCATAGTACCTAATAACTGATGTGACGATTGCTCTGGCAGCAACCTTTTGAGTACCCGAGGCAGGAAGCTGAGCATTTTCCAGCATACCCCGGCATCAAACTGGTATGTGATCCCAGCGGCGGGGATCTCGCTTTGCCTAGGATTCTTCTTCTGCTACGTTCCATGGTTGTAAGTTGGTTTCACCTCATTAATTCTCCTGAAGCCTCACTGTTTATATCTACTAGTCAACACGTGTTCCAGATGCGCGGTGTGCCTGTTGAGTTTTTCTTCATTCCGATCAGCTTCGCTCTCGGGCTACTCTTGTAAGTTACCCACGCGATTGTCACCTTTCTCTAGCTCATTTGCTCCTCAGCTTGGACGAATGCCGGAAATATTGTGTCAGACGTTATCCATCTTCCGTTGTTGCGCGATTGGCATGGTGAAGGAGTTGGTGAACCGCTCGAGTGCATGTGCTTTGTCGATCGTCCGCGCCTCTTTGTTTTTGTTTCGTTCGGATCTCCACGAGTGTGCATCCCGTGTATTGAGACTTTAGTTCTTGGAATGTCGCAAGATTAGCAGCCACAGGCGCGTGCTAAAGGACGCGTCGTTCATGTGAGCGTGAAGAGCCCGGGCCGGGAAGGCCGATATGATGTCCTGCCCGATCTGGGTGCATTGGTTCGACTTGCCTCAGCGCCTCAGCGAGTTAACCTGCATACATCTGCCTGCTCCTCGCCGCGTCAGCTACGTTCTACCGCCCGAGTTCCTGCCATTGTTTGCTCAAGCATAGAACTCTATGGGATTCTGCAGGAGATGCGGAGAAATTGTCGCCGGAGCACGGTGTAAATGTGGTGGAACCGCTGTTGGTCAGTCATTGGCTGAAACGTGCGCGCTCCGACACATTAACCATTCTCTACTCTCAATATAGCACCGGCCGTGAAATGGAAACGTAGTGAAAGCGAACAAACGGAGGACAGATGGTCTCGCACATATGTTGCTAAGGACAAGCCGTCTGCAAGCAGTGTCACTCTTGCGACCGTCACTGCTGCGCCCAATCCATCCACCGCCCCCACGCACAACATCTCTAAGCGATTCCCTCGCCCTCAAGGGCCCAATTTCTCCACCACTTCCTCTCTCTCTTCCACCGTTTCTGATCATATCGCATCCACGACTTCGCAGCCGCCGTCACCAGTGAAGCGGACGTCCAGTATCTTGAAGACGCATTCCCCTAGCACGGCGGCAGCGGCGGGCATCCTTCTTAATCCCCATGGATCGGAACTTGCGAAGGTGTATGGCTCAGTTCTCCAGCCCAAGGAAACATTAGCTTCCTATCACTGTGCGCGTTGTGCAACACCATTCACACCGGACGCCACCATCTATCCTGAACCCGCCTCACTCATGTCTCCCGATCTCGACAATGGCGTCGTACCGGAGACGCGTTTCCTCTGTCGAGCCTGTTTTACATCCAATGGCGGATCAAAGGGTGACTGCGCATCATGCCAAAGACCGGTACTCATCTTGCAAAAGGAAGGCGGTTTCATCGAGAATAGTGGACATGTCTGGCACAGGAAATGCTTCCACTGTGACGGATGCTCTAAACATATCGGAGACATTCCCATGGTGGATTTGCTAGGAAGGCCGAGTTGTGCAGATTGCTTCGAAAGCTGCCTCAGCAGGCAGAGTAAGGATACTCCCGTCAAGAATGGGACACCCTCTGATCGCGAGAAGAGGGATAACCTAGGAGGCATTCGACGAGATCACAAAAGCAGAGAAGGGAGCCCAGCATTGGAGGAATTGGAACAAAGGCTCGGTATAACGCGCAGTCGTCAGAATACCCCAGCTAATGAACAGAAGGCCGACAGCTTTCTATCACGAACCAATAGTCCTCTCAGCTCTGGGAAGACGCATACTCCACGCTCTGCTAGATTTTCGAATCCGACCGGTGCTAACTCGAGTCCGACGCTCTCAGAGCGCGTTGCCATCCGTAATAGGCTTGGCTCGTCATTATCAGACCGTGGGGACTCGAATAGTCCTCTGTCAGGAGCTCCGCGTATTGTTAGGCTTGCTGCGCCTGGCAGAGACGAAGGTAGTTGACCTCGCCTCCATATGCGCTTGTTTCGCAACTGACAACCGCTGCATTTTCAAGATACGGAAACCAAGTCTCAGAGAACTCATACAGCGGAGAGTGATGTCTTCGGTTCTCCATCCAGGAGCGGCCCTCGGTCCCCACGACTCTCCGAGGACGCTGTTGCGGAGATGAAACAAAGATTTTTGAGGCAAGCCTCTCCAGCATTACCAAACATCTCCTCCAATTTATCATCACCAACGACAACACCTACACGCGCACGCTACCGGGCTTCAGATTCAAGCTCTCAAACATCTAATCCTTTGACCAGTCTTACCGCAGATACACTCAACCTCTCTTCTGCCGTGGCGGAGCAATTGCAGACTCGTGCTGTTTCGTCGTTGTCCTCCCTCGCCATCGGCACGCGCACGCCCCTACGAGATAAACTGAGGGACTGGGAGTTCGAGGCGGAGGCGGACCGCTTCCACCTACGTCCGAATCGCACTGGCGATGCTGAAGTGGCGTCTCTCCTCGGGGACCTGCCACCGAAGACGGCACGCGATTTGATCGATTTGAGTGAACCTGAAAGATATATGAACAGCTCACCCGCCGAATCATCTCCTTCATCGAACACTTTCGCACGTCCCACCCCATCCTCCGACTCCGGCGCAGCGCGGCTTGTAACTCGCCTTCGGCAGCGGCCCTCTAGGTCATCCTTGGACAGCGAATACAAGCATTCTGTACCATCTACACCTGACCTCGTAGGCAATTTCTCGGATACAGCGTCTGTCAGTGAATCGAGCGGACCGTCGACCCCACCCTCTCTCAGCCCGCCAGCTCAGCACGACGTAGGTTCTGCTGGTAATACTACGAGTAGGTTCGGAACTCCTTCGAGAGATGTGCCGTCCCGTCGCATCTCGGATGTATCCTCTTCCACGCCAACGCCTAAATCGAAGACTCTCCCCGCTCAGTTGACCATCTCATCCCCGACCCCGCTTCCTCCCGACGCGCGATGTGTGAAGTGTCACCTTCCATTGTTTTCCACGAGGCTCGGTGGGAAATTCGTCACGGTGCCAGAGGATCCTCCGAACAGTGATCTTCCTCCGAAGACATACCATACGGCGTGTTTCACTTGCAAAGTATGTGATAAGCCCTTTGAGGAACGTGACGGAGGTCGAGCGATCTTCGTGAAGGGTGAGCAGGGTGCTTGTCATGTCGAGGTAAGCGTATCTAGTGTTCATCATAACTTCCCGTCTAACATTGCGAATCAGTGTGCCCCTCCGGAGAGAATCAAGGTCCGACAAATTCCTTCCATTTCTCATCGGCCGCATGCGAACTCCGTTCCTGCATCTGCTTCTCCGAGAAATACTGTGACCGCGACGTATCACAGCCCGTCTTCGAGCCGGTACGAACGACCGCCACCGTCTGCTCCGGCAACTACTACGACCTTCGCATCATCACAGCCGCGGTTCGGTAGCTCGTCTTCATGCCCTGGGTGCAAGAAGGCTGTGTCGCCGATGGAATGGGGTGTGGTTCCAGGCCCACACGGCACGAGGTGGCATGTTGCATGTCTGGTTTGTGGCGGGAAAGAAGCCCGTGGTCGACGGAAGGAGGAAGGAAAGCCAGGTTGCGGGAAGAAGCTTGATAGTGCTGCAAAGACGGATAGTGACGGTGCAGTCTGGTGCCGCGAATGCTTGGTAGGCTCGCTTCCCTCGGCATAGCCAGCGATTCTGATTACTTGATTGCAAGCTACTTCTCCCTATGATCTTGCGTCAGCCGGTATCTCCGATCCGACCTTTGGTTCCGTCGCATACTGGGGGACCTGGCGGGGGAGTTGCGCCACAGTTCACGGGGACGACAACTCTCGCGCGCCAATTCACGGGCGTCGGTGCGAGCTCGGGCGCTGCGCTGCTCCGGCAGCTCACTGGCGGAGGACTGAGCCCCACGAGACAGCTCTCGTCAAGCCCGACGAAAATGCACGATGGGCCTCGTGCAGGAACCGTGCGGCGATACCCTCGCCCGAAGTCGGTTACCGGTATACGCACTGCAAAGAGCGAAGGCGAAGGCAGAGGAATGTTCCTCGTCCGGCAGCTAACGGGCGGAAGTGGTGGGTTCAGCGGCAATGACTATGGACTTTGAAGGAGGGCGGACGGCCCGGAGGTGGCGCGTGTTCACCGGTATGGACTTCAACTGTTTTGTACCCTTATTTCCCTGTGTGTCTGCTGTGGACTCTCACTGGATACCAGCTGTTTATAACACCTCCCATACTCGTGTTCTTCCTTGTGTATGTATCTGCAATGCGATGGATGTCATTGGTGTGATATGTGTTCTACAGGCTCGGGCAGCTTGGGCGTGTAAGGCCCCGGCTCAACATGTTAGGTGTACCTTTCTCCGGATCAACGGATAAAGAGGCCCTGCGAGTATGTAGCATGAGAGTTACTCCGTACTCCAGGCTGAACCGTTATCGAAAGGATAGCTCGATCATAGCTATTGGTAACGGTTATTTGTGTTGACCTTCGCATCGACATCATGGTTCATCAAAAGTCGTGAGACAATCAGCGTAGTTACTAGTCAGCAGAATAGCCTTTTGGGTGCCTCCGACGATGCAGGTTGGACGTCGTTGCGAGACTTGCCGACATGAGCGCATGGGCGGCCTTCACTGGCGTACGACGAAGTGATAGCTTTCTCCAATCCGCCGCATTTGATACACATCGAAGCGTCCCTGACTCAGCTGATGATGAAGGCAGCTAGGCAACACTGTACTGCAGGTGGTTATGACACCTTGCATCCGGAACGGCGCTGGAGTACTCACGGACAAGATCAGCAACCACAAGCTAGTAGTGAGCGGAGTAGTGGGCGCAGGTAACCATCTCCGAGCCTATCTGATGGTGCCGCGGGAGACTGCAGTCACCGACGTCGGTCCGAAAAGGCAGGCTTCTCAACGCGGTAGGTGCAAGTTCGGGCCGACGACCACCCGCTTCGGCGAGGAGAGTAACGAACCAACTACTCTCATGTATCGAGCGAAGTGCGCAGACAGTTCCATGCGTATCTTGACAGGGCGATAGGGTCAGGACATCGTCGCGCGGGGTATGGCAATGCGGTGTGAAGTTTTGTGTCATCCATGACCGACTGCGAACATTCTGGGCGTATATTCTGGCTAAGAGGCCTGCACGCAGGCGGGGAATGACCTTGTCGATCACATTCGCGAAGGTCTGCGGAGAACGAGCGTGTATCGATTGACAAAGTGAATCGACCGTCATCGCAGGCTAGACCGACTTGCGCTCCAGGAAGGATATGGATATGGATATCCCTCACCGAATATGCTCGACCTCCAAGAGCGTCAATGAACTGCTGACCCCAGAAAATCCCCACAGGTGACGGAAGCAGGACGTTGAGATCATCAGGCACGTGCATTGAATTGCGGTTAGCCCCAAAACAACGAGGTCATTCCGCCTGGAGAGCGGTCGGAACTGGGGCCCTCAGGGGCATTGCGAAAGTGCGCTGGGAGAGCGGCGGGCGAGGCTGACGGACGGACCTGGCAGCCGGCGGGCGCTGTCCACTGCCTCGCGAAACAATAACCACGGTGCTTGGGTAGAGCCCATTGCTTCGGGGTCGCAAGGGGTATTTCTGGCCAATGTGTGCTCGGGATGCTATCATTGTTGCGAACGTGTGATACGAGGAACAAGCAGCCTTGCCCGAGCGAGCGGGTGGACCTGCCCAATACGGCAGTCAGCAGCGTGGGCGGCATTCTCCGGCGAGACTATGTAAAGTCAACGCTGGGTGCATTCCCTCTCCACCGCCACCTCCACCTCGTCTTCACTTAACCCCAGTGTTCCTTGCGCACGCCGCTCTTGCGCAGACACTTCACGGGCCCTTACTCCGGGCAGCACATGTCGTCGCCCGTTCGCTGCAGATCCCACTCGACCTCTTCTCCCTTTGCCGGCATCCACTCTCTCGACGATTCCAAGTCGCGACACGCGACAAAACGTGCTCGTCCGAGCACACCACGCAGCCCGTCCAACAAGGGCTTTTTCCCCGGCGAGCCCCTCGAGAAATGGGACGTTGACCAGTGGCGACGCGGCAAGCGTGCCCGAAGAGACTCAGCGGTGAGCATCTTCGGCGAGCCATGTGTCCCCCGCTTCTCATGCCGGCCCTACAGTCTCCCAGAAGTGTGATGGAGGAGCGACGCCCCCCTCTGTTAGGTCCTGGCTTCCAGGAGAAGCGGGCGCCCCCCCTGACGCGTCCAGCATTCACCGGGTTCGCATGTACGCCGGACGCCTTCGACCTCTTCCCCAATCGAAAAAGCCCGCGGCGCGTATCACAAGCTTCCCCACGTCTGTCCGACCCTACACCGTCTAGTCGCACTGTCCCGCTGGACGAGCTTAGCCGGCTTCGCTCAGACGCGTTCTGGGAGCTGCACCGCAGCGTTGCAGAGAACGGGGAGGGCCTCGTAAGGCGTATGCGGGATTGGGAAGACTCCCGATCGAGGCCGGAGGCTAGGCTCGAGCGCCCGCACGTCAAGGACCAAGCCCGGCGGAAGAGACGCTTCACGCGTCATAGCTTCACGCTTAGCGAGGACACACCCGTCATTCCGGTCATGGAGGACGAGGAAGACATTGAAATTGTCTACGGAGACGCGTCCTCGGGCTCCGCATATTCACATACCAGGAGCCCCCCGCATAAGAAACGAGCGGCGTCCCTTGGTATGATGGACGTGGATGTGCCCGATATCGGAACACATCCTTCCCCGTTTATCACGACCGAGGACAGCGATCGATGTTCTTCACCTCTCGATGTTTCATCCGGCTTTTCAACATCATCATCTGACGACGAACATTATCCTATGGACGGGGATCACAAGCTAGGAGTATCTCGCACTCCCGCGCTGTCTCGTGCGTTTACGAACTCGACAAATTCGTCTAACATCTCCTTGCCCTTGTCCTCGGCTCCCTCTTTACCGCCCTCGACGGACGCGGGAAGACAGAGTCAAGGTCCGCCCGCTTTCGCTCAAGGTCCGCGCTCGAACCCCAACCCCAGCGGACCCCATGTCCCTTCGTCGGCATCCCGTTCAGAAAAGGCTATTGCTGCGCTTACTCTCGCGATGGCGAACGGCGCGGCCGGTCTTAATGATTACACGCTGCTTCGCGCAGAAGAGGGCGCCACGGCCCTGGACGAATACCAAGTGGGGGAGATGTGGCATTAGAGCGCATGCGCGTCGACGGCTCCCTCCCCCCTCGCATCAGAAGGCGGCAAACGTCGTGATTTTGCATACAGCTAGACATTCCAGCATCCGTGCCCAGATCACCTGTCTCATTATCGTCATCCGTCCAAGGAAAACAAGGCTATCAGGATTACAAGTCGCATCATATCCATCAAATCCATTGTGCTGCTATATCCAGATTCCGACTCACACTGTATACCTATCTGCATTCCGTTGCCCACCTTGATACTGTGTAACTTCTACACGATCTTGCGTCTTCTTGGAGGCGTCTACATCTGTCCATTGATTGCATTCGCATTGGGTTGAAGCCGTACTTAAGTCATTAAATTCATAATGTGAACTGTTCTGCGCATGTATCCAATATTCCAAAATCCCGTATTATAATGGTTGCCGTGACAGAGATCCTCACAGAATGTACAAAGGGCTCGAGGCCCAGAATTTTCCCTGTAGCTTGAGCTACTTTTACGTTTGGTCCGTCGTCGGCATCGGTACGAGCTTCGTGAGGAAGTCTTGCACGGCTTCCGGAAGATATGTGAGTTCGCAATTCATATCGGAAGGAGTAAGACGTCAAATACCTGCCGCCCGCTCCAGGACAGTTGATACCCTGGTACCCGAAGCCGAAACGGAAGCAGGCATTTCCAACGGCGGGCGCCCCTCCGTATCCGCCTGAGGGACATGCTCGCGCAGGAGTTCCGACACTGCACGGGAGGATTGCACCTGAGAAGGCGTCGCACTAGACGTGGATGCGGATCGGTCCTGCTGCTCCTTCGCTGGACACGCCCGCTCAGGGCTGCACGCCAGGGACCGCCCGAGCTTGGGGGCGATCGCCTCCGCGACAGCGTTCGTCCACGCCTGCGCCTCGTGCGCGAGCTGGCAGTTCTCCTCGGTGAGCCGCACGACGGCGCGCTCCGCGTCGACCCGCCGGCGCATCTCGGCCGCGCACCGCTCCTCCGCTTTACGCCGCGCACCGCTCTCCATGTGCAGGGCCTGCTTCATGTCTGCCGGGCCGAATTTGCGTGAGAGGGGCAAACGAAGCGAAGTCGGGAATACGCACCGTCGATGAGGAGCCTCAAGCCGGGCGGGACGTAGAGGCTCAGCTCGGAGGACGGCGCGGACGCCGCCAGGGCCGAGAGAGGGTCGTTGGAGATCAGGGGTATCGTTGCCACGTCTTGCATGTCGAGCAGCTGGAAGTCGAAGCTTTCCGAGGCGTCGTCCTCCGAAACATTTTGAGCCGAGTCTGATCGCAATTGAGATTGCAGCTGAGCGGGCGACGCAAGGGTTTCGTCTGTGGGCTCCGGCACTGGCTGAGGAGCCGGGGAGACTCTTTGCCGTTTCGTAGACCTTTGGGTAGGCTCAGGTGTATTCGTTGCCTGTGCAGGGGAGTCTGGCTCCTGCGCGCGAGACTTGCCTTTGCCCTTGTCTTGACTCTGTTTGACACTAGCCGAAGAGGGTCCGTCTTCAGGAACACGCGTACCCCGAGATGCAGAGGACCTTCCGTGCGTCTGTATGATAGATGAAGGTGCTGGTGTCAATAAGCCAGTTCCTCGTGATTCCGCGACCTGCTCAGTATCTCCCCGAGCTTGTGAGGGAGCTGGATGGACCTCAGAGACTTCGACCGATGGGGATTTTCTTGTGCGCTTGCGCGTGTTTCTTGCTGTCGACTGCGTAGGCTTCTTTGGAGTACCTGAGGACTTGCCTCGGGCGGACCGTGGTCGGCGCGCCGGGGTACTCTGAGTTACTGAATGATTTGAAGTGCTGTGTGAAGCCCTCATAGATTACAGTGGATTCAATAGAGACGCACGGGCTAGGTCATCATGTGCAATCGTCGGGTTGGGCTGGGAGGCTGGAAATGCTTCCGTGTCATCCACGGCGCGCTCTGCAAGTGGTGTTCAGTACACTGTTCTTCATGAATATGACTTGACTATACTTCTTTTGAGAGGTGTCGAAACCAGTACACATTCTAGTCCGTCCTGTAAGTCAGGGCAACCCATGTGTGAAGGAGGGAGCAGTCATACCCAGCCACCCTGACCGTTTACTCCCGCTCGCTGGTACGCTACTCGCCCTTTTCCGATCTGATTCGCACAACACAGGGAAACCAAAGGTAGGGATCAGTTTGAGTTCTATTGTTGCAGAGCTGTCTGCACAACTGACCTTCTTGACGCGGCGTCCGTGGTCGCAGTTTTCTCGCGTCTGCCATACTACTAGCAATCGCCGCCGGAGAATTGTCGAACAAAATCAGTGCTGGCGGATACGCGTAGCCAGAAAACCTGGGCGGTGCTGGCATAGCCATACCCCATATGCACCGAGTCCAACGCCGTGATCGCAGAAATCCGAGCCGATCTAACCGAGTACTATCGCCCTAGCAATTCGATTTGAATTTCCTGGTACCTTATGCCCTGAGCCACCTCGCCAGTCAAGATCGAGACTACAGCATCCTCCGAGTGCATCATCATACTATTACACGAGAACACGAATCTCCAGTAAGAATTAAAACATGAGTGCGGCTCCGGGAATCCAACGAACTACATATTGGAGACGGTATGTACAGTAAAAAGTCGCAAATCCACACCGAGTAACAAATCAGCCAGAAGTAACTAATGTTAGAATGAGTTCGCAGCTGCACCAAGGACCTTGGCAGCAAGAGCTCTCAAAATCTGGCCAACTACATCAGACGAACCCGCACACAGGTGATATTGAGCCATCGTACCTCTGCTTTCTGGCTTCCGCCCAACTGATTGAACACTGCGGCTACACTCTTGCCCTTTGCGTCGCGAATTGCACCCAGCCGGTTACCCGCGTACCCGCCGACCATTAATCCAGGTATGTTTGCAATGATGAACCCGAGACCAGCACCGCAAATGGCGCCGAGCCACGTCCACCATGGGAAGTGTCGCTCAACCTCCGGGCGCAGCAGCTATGGAACTGTCAGTATGAATTCATGTAGCTCTGAAGCGGCGCCCACATACCTCATCGAACACGTCAGCAAAGACGTGGTCTGCATCCGGCCTATCCGCAGGGGTTCCGCCTGCTGCGGATCCTGGCCCCGCACCTCGACCGCCAAACATGTTGGCAAAGGTTGAGAAGAAGTTTGCGGATGCATTCGGGTCAGGCGTCCTCTCCTGAGGTCCCCGGGATGCGTATAGCTCGTCATACTCCCTCCGTCTGGTTGGGTCGGAGAGTACGTAGTACGCATCTGCTACGGCCTGAGATGTAAACGTGAGCTACATCCGTGTGCATTGTAAGCCAAAAACAAACCTGAAAACGCTCTGTTGCAGCCTTCTTCTCTGCTGGCGTTGCATGCACGAGTCGATCAGGGTGTGTCCTGCAAACTGCAAAGATTAGTGAAGTCCTGGGTGTGAAGGTTGCGCGGGGCTTACTTCAAGGATTCTCTCTTGTATGCCTGCCTTATCTCGTCGACTGTCGCTGTTCTAGGTACATTGAGCAACTTGTAGTAGTCCGGAAACGTCGACATGGAGGGAACAGCGAAAGAGGGACTACGCAATGGCTCGACTGGCGCGGAGTTATACTGTGACGTCATTGCGGGGACACGCTTTCACATGATCACACGTTGGCGGACGTTTCAGGTGTAGTATGAAATAGCACTCGGTACAACGCAATACAGCAGCTCGATGTAATGTAGATGTGTCCGTTCACAAACGAATCAACTTCGTCTTACGAATTGTAATGGGATCCTGTCAGGCCTAGAGAAGTAGAATGTCAGTGGAAGAATCATGACGTACTCAGAGACTGCATCTACTCACGTTAGCGTAATAAAGGAAGTCGCAGATAGTATGCGTTTCTTGCGCTGTTCGAATGTCTCCCCAAAGAATCGAGACTCCTCCTTAATCTCGACTTTGTAGCGAGAGATGAGCATCGTGAGGACCACGATGCCCTCGAGTTCAGAGAACCTGTCAGACGTCAGAGGACGAACTTACCAAGCAAGATAGACCGACTCGCCTGCGGCCCAAACACGCTCTCAGTCCACCGCTGAACGGCATGAACGCTTCGCGAGGCCAGTTGCCAAGGAATCGAGAGGGCTTGAATGCGTGCGGATCTTCCCAATGCTGAGCTGCAACGCTCTTCAGAAGGATGCATCAGAGCGCAAGAACGTGCGTACGGTGATAGTGTAACGCTGCAGTACTAATCCAGACCCTTGTGCCCTTCCGGATAAAGACTGGTAGTTTGTCTCCCGCGGGATTGCTAGCTTGAAGCACCGTGTCGGCCTCGCATACCTTTGGAAGGCCTGCTACCTATTGTGAAGTTGAATATCAGATGCAAACTGTCTTCGCCTAACGTCGACGTACGGGAGGGAACAACCGAAGTGTCTCATAAAACACTCTTTCGGCCACGTATATCTCAGCGATGATGAAATGGAAATCGAGACTTGAATTGAACGTACGCAAAAGAGTAAGAGAATGACGCCACGTCCTCGTATTTCTGTACAACAATAGGCGTCAGTCGAGAGTATATAGCTGTCAACTCATCTACTAACTGGGTTTCCACCAGTTGGTAATGCCGCTCGAATGTGTTGATACAGCTGCTCTTGTTCATCCGGATATAACGCAAGTAGCGCAAGTGCAAAAGCCAACGTGTATGCGGTAGTCTACTTGAGATGAGCGATAAGAAGAGGCACTGTACAGACAAAGTACTGACTTCATGTCCTGAGGGCACAAAATGCATGTTTAATTTGGATCATCAACGGCAAGAGTAAGACCCAACCTGCGAACAGAAATATGAAGATATTCCCTGATTGTAGTGTCAATACAATCTCCCTGAGGTCAGATGCTACGGGATAGTTGCCACTCGCCTGTAACTTCGTCGAAAGTGAGCTTGTTTGACCCGTCCTCGTCTCCTGTAGCTGCCCCTACAAGATTGCTGAAGAGATCAGACCGCCCTTCGATGCCCTCGCGCTTGCGGTCCTCGATCATTTCGATCATATATTTCTGACATCGTTGATTCGTGTGAGTGGAGCAGAGGTTTTGATTACTGGCGGAAGACGTTGCATAGGCTAAGTCCTGGCCTACCTGAAAGTCCGCGAAGGCGGTGCTGAAGACTCTAATCTTCTTGATGGGTGCCCATTTCAAGAACCATTCTGGGAACATCAGTTTAAAGAACAGGTCTCTGGATACGATGTGCAGTGCATCCTGCAGGCCATCGTCAGCCGGTTCCTGCACCTCTAGCCAGGTATCAACGCACCTTGAAGGGGACCTGATGTCCAGGAGGCACCACAGCCTCAGTATCCCACGAGAAGCGATGGCCGAAGCCTGCTGCTGCGATAACATGTAGTGCGATCTATAGGATGCTACTTAGCAAATCTTCGACCTCATCTTCACTACGGCTGCCACAAAGCGACGCCTTACCGAGATACACAAGTCGATAGCATCGTCAAGAACGATTCGCTTCTTGTCCCCCCAACTATCGAATAGTTCTTCCATGATGCGCACAGTCTCTTCCCATACGAAGCGATTGTTCCGCTGGGGTTCCCGAGATCAGACACCCGACGCAGAGGCACGTTAATGTGAGGATACCTCGGAGAATAGAGGTGTAGTAATCCTCCTCTGTCGTTTCCATTCCTCGCCCTCGGTTATGACAACGTTCTTGCCAAAGAACGCCAGCACGTCGTATTTCTCGACAGGTTTGCGAAAGGCTGTCCTGGATTCCGTTATAGTCTGTAAACCTCATGAGCATCTCCTCATTTGCACGCGCCCAGGGGATTTCTTAGATAGATGCTTGCCTTGACAGCGTCTACGTTCGCCACGATGAATGCGGCTCTAACCTTAGGCGCCACCGTCACCTTCGCGTGGGGTCAAGATGAGTCGCAGACCTCAGTGCGTCTCCATCACTCACAGCGGACAGGATGTCCCAGCCATAGCGTTCAAAATCGTCATATTTGTAGTAATGAAAGGTCTGGTCGCCGGTGACAACGCCAGGAATGCGCTTCCTGAGGAGGCGATTGGCAGTATAGTAAAAGGAGCGGTATCCCGGATGATCGCTTGACCCGACGCGTGAACCCACATACTTGCACCCAGGGTATTAGCACGACGTACTGAATTGATTTGATAGCCCGGCGGTACCCGAGATAGGTCTTGAAGACATAGAACGCGATCAAGGCGAGGGCAATCTTGACGTAGTCAAGCATATCCTCGAGCCGTCTTAGGATAGGACGTACACTCAAACTGAGAGAGTGGTTGGACGGAGACTCGAGGCTGACATGCGCCTTCCCAGGCTATGCCAGGGTCCTCTACCGCCTGCGAGGGAAGTCGAGAACATGAGCTGATAGAGTTCACGGAGATTGACCGCAGTCCTCACCTCTCCTACCCACTGTAATGTACCTCCTGACTCAGGGTCCGGAGATGAATGGACATACCTGTTTGATGGTATGACGACGACGCCTATTTACAGAATGACGGAGCATCGGTACTATGGCAAGCCTGCCTGAGGTTCGGCGGATCTGCTGCGAATCTGTCCGTCTCAGAGCCGCGTCGTATCCTTTGAGCCCTGGAGGAGAGGCTTCTATCTTCTCACGGGAACGCCAGGGTGCGAGAACAGACATGGCCACATTCATCCGGGATCATTCCGTTGAGTACTGCATTTTGAAGCTCGAGGTGACAGAATGCTCGGAAAGAGTCCCCAGTCAATTCAAGCACAAGATATACATGACGTCTTATCTAGCTTTTAATATCATAACAAGCCCATCGAGAGATTGAAGGTATCCAGTAGCATTGCAGTTCATGGCGGAGGGAGAGGATGATCGTCCGCCTCGGCAGTAGTGGAAGTAGCGCCCGTGAATATACCTCTCCAGTTCCTCGCTCTCGCTGGTCCATGTCCGAGAACAGACATGTCAGAGAACGACGCATAGTCGTTCTCGTCTCGGGCTCAGGTGCGTCTTTCCTCCTTTTCATATACAGGGATCTCTGATATAGTATTCTACTAGGTACCAACCTGCAGGCCCTCATCGATGCCCAAAACAAAGCCCTCCCGAACGCCCGCATCGTCCTCGTCCTCTCCAACCGAAAGGCCGCGTACGGCCTTACCCGCGCCGCGCAAGCCGAGCCGCCCATCCCCACCACCTACCTCGGCTTGCAGCCCTTCCTGAAGGCCAACCCGGGCAAGACCCGAGACGACTACGATGTCGAGGTCGCACGGCTTGTCATCAGGGAGAAGCCGGACCTCGTTGTGCTCGCGGGCTGGATGCACATCATGGGCGACGGCTTCCTGGAGGTCGTGAACGGGGAGAAGGTCCTGGAGGGCGAGCCCCGCGTAGAGAAGCCGATCCCGGTGATCAACCTCCATCCTGCCCTCCCGGGTGCGTTTGACGGTGCACATGCCATCGAGCGTGCATACGAGGCGTTCCAGAAGGGCGAGATCGCACATTCGGGCGCGATGGTCCATCGGGTCGTCAAAGAAGTTGATCGGGGAGAGCCCGTCCTTGTGCGCGAGGTGGAAATCAAGCCGGGTGAGCCTCTGGAGGCGTTCGAGGAGCGGCTGCATCACGTGGAATGGGAGATCATCGTACAAGGCGCGGCGAAGGTGCTCGATGAGGTTGCGCCTCTTACAGTGAGCAACATTAGTTAGGCAAGGTCCCAGCACGCCCACTGAGCTCGCAGGAGAGCTGATTCGCAAAGCAATGTATCGTTACATCCATGATATAGATCTTGTATACATCATCGTGGGGTCCGTGCAATGCAACACGAGCGGTATCAAGGATCGCGAGCAAACGGCGTAGAATGTGTGATCTCAATTTACGATAGCTGAAGCAAAACTAAGTGTTGACAGATGACTTTAAGTCTCTAGGGCGATCACAACTTGAACCTCGGCTGCCAGTCCACTCGCTCAACCTGCGACATACGATTCACTTAGCCATGGCGTCTTTGCATGACACAGGACTCACCATCTCCGGTACCAGGTCCTTGACGCTGGTCGCACCAAGCAGTCGCATCGACGTGACTATTTCGCGCTCCAAGATTTGTACTGCCTTGACGACGCCTTCTTCGCCGTATGCCTGACGAAAGTTCCTCAATCCGATTTCACAGCCGAGGACTGCTCAACTCACGCCTTGAGCATATAAGAAAGGTCGTCCAAGCCCAACGGCTTTGGCTCCAAGACATAGCGCCTTGAGCACATCTATGAAGTCTAAATCAGGGCAAAGGGCAAAACATGCGAGCGAGCGAGTTACCCGTGCCACGGCGAATGCCACCATCGATGTACACTGAGTGTTGGTGTAAGTGACGAGTGTCTCATCGCGTAGGACATCAACTATACCTTCCAGCTTGTCGAACACATCGGGACGCTGTTTCCGGAGCTTGTATAACACCTCGATTGAAGGGAGAGAGCTTGCGGCGCGAATTCTCAATGTACATGTCAGCTGTGAGGTCAAGCAGACTCACTACTCAAGTTGACGGCCTGGAAATGAGAAGTGAGGATGATTATGGAATATGTTAGTATTTATGGCTCACCTCCATGGTTCGATATCATAATACCGTCTACGCCGGCCTCCATAGCGAGGACGGCGTCCTAAAGTCTGTCAGCTCGCATAAGTAAGTACGAGTTCTCATGATTCCTACCTCGACTCGCTGGATACCTGGTTACAAGCTGAGCAGACTATCTTTCCCACTATGCATATTTTTACACACCTTTCAGCACGATAGGCAACTTTGTGACACCTCTCAGCCAGGGAATGGTCTGCATGGGCAGGAAGTCAAGTGTAAATCCAATACTTCAACGAACTAGACTTACCCGCTTCCACGACATGTCGATATCATCGAACTGAATGAGACCCCCCGCAGTCCCGAACACGTTCACGTTCGCCTCTTCGTCTACATCGCTGGGCTTCCTTGGCGTCTCTTGTGTGGACTTCTGCTGTCCATCCGCCGCTGGCTGCTGCTCCGCCTCGCGCTCCTGATCCTCCAGGACGAACGGCGCACGGATGTCTCTCTCTCGCGCGCTGGGCACGACCGCGTCCACAGTGAGGAAGATCGCGTTGTAGCCAAGGCCTACGACCTCGCGCACACGCTGCTCTGCGACCTTGTCGTCCTTGTGCTTGTACAGCTGGAAGAAGAGGGGCTGCGAGTCCGATATGCGTGAATGTGCGATTTGTTCGTAGGACAAGGATGCATTGGAGGACACCATCTGAATAATGTTCGTTCGCCCTGCCCCACGCGTAATGTTGGCCTCGCCTACGGAAGCGTCAGTGGGGCGAGGGCAAGCTGCCATCTGAGACATACCCAGTGGATGGCCTAACTTGGCTAGCGCGGAGCCGCTCACGAATACGGGAATGGAGGACTTGAAGCCGAGAACGGTTGTCGAAGGGTCGCACTTTGAGACAGGCACCAGGACGCGGGGGTGGAAGAAAAAGCGGCTGAAGGCGCGCATGTTCTCGTAATAAGCTGAGTTAGATATCTATCAGCATTCTGCGCGTTGAAGATATCTGCAGACATACTGATTTCATCATCCGTAGCTGAAGAATAGTAGGCCCACGCTTTGTACGACATGACGGATTTCGCCACTTCCTGTCGCAAGAGTCAAAACACGCATAGCACGGACAAACAGGGAAGCGCACCTCCAATTCACGCAAATTCAAGATTCTACTGAGTGGGGGTTTCCTGGCTTGCGCTTCCTCCATGCGAATCTCGTCTTTGGTTTTCTTGCGTGACTCTCTCTCCTTGGTGATTTGTTGTGCAGCCGCCGCGTCTACATCTCCAAGGTGCTTGTCTGACGACAGGTTCTTGTCTAGGGCATCTGGCGGATGTATTGGCTCGTAAGCCGCGGTAGCGTCGCGTCCCCCATACTTGAGGATAATCTGAGCTCCTCCTGGGTGCTCCTGAACAGTCGCCCAGATGAGGCCAGAATTTTGGCTGGGCACTGAGGGGACTCACAGGCAGAAATTCAGTTACGTCGTACACCTTGTTCTTGATAACGACCCAGCAGGAGCTGAGGGCGGATTAGTATGAACAGCAGTCGTCTGGCACGGGTGCAACCGACCTGCGAGTGTGGTGTTTCGCGATTTCCTCTAGAGACCAAGCCCTGGACATGGCACGTAGCGTGAAAGGGTATAGTTCAAGACGAAGTATGAAGACCTTCGAGGTGAAGGATGGGCTAACTTGAGAGTTGCACACGGTCTATTTGAATCGTTCGCGTCAAGCAGGTGACCACCCGAGTTCATCTCATTACATGTTACCGGTGGCACCGGACCGTTGTTTGAAGACGTCGGTATATGCGGGGGCGCTGTGCACGTCTAGGTTTCCGCGAAGAAAAGGAGATTGAGCGCAGGAGCGTGCCTATGAAACTCCATACTGTGGGCCTGTGCAAGTAAGATGTTGTCTGTCACTCGGAGGGCGTTGTGGAGACTGCGCAGAGCTCACGGGCGCGTGGACCCGGCCCGGTCTGCCGAGCCAATCTGCGCGTTGATATGATTCACGTGATGTTATTATTCGCGTTATTGTGCGCGTTGTTTGTCCGGGCGCTGTCACGGCTGTTGAACCGAACCACGACCACGACGCCAGAGTGGCCCTGATTCCGGACGTGCGTAACGCCCCACTGGGTCTGCCCAGCTGGCCCAGGATGTCTGCGCAACTCGACCGCAAGACTCTCGAGTCAATGAGACGCGCGGACCTCCAAAGGCTGTGCAAAGTTCGTCCCACTTGTTCCTATCGGTCCCATTTTGATCGACCTCAATTCCCATCGACAGGACCATGGCATCAAGGCCAATCTCAAGTCTGAAGCCTTGATCGACCTACTCCTCGATACCACACAGCCGCTCATCCGTCATGCCCCAGTTCCCGGGCCAAGTTCCAGGCGCGCGTCGTCCATGAGAGTTGTGAGCCGCTCTACCGCGGGCATACGTCCCAGAGGGCATTCGGGAAGCTCCATGATCATTCACGACACAGACGAAGAGGAGGAGTCGGATCGGGACGCAATACAGTCTGAGCCGGAGCCCCAACGCATCGTAGATCTCGCACCTCGTAAAAGGAAGGCGAAAGAGACTCAGTTCAGACTGGGTGTCGGGCGACCTGCCCTCGCAGGCGGGAGTGGTGCTCGCGAGATAACACGATCTGTCAGCGTCCCGAGAACAACGCGAGGGAGGGGAAGCAGGAGCAGAAAGCCTACGGAAGTGGTAATCCAGGAAGAGGACGAAGGCGAAGGCATGGAAGCCGAACCTTCAAATACCCAGGCTGGAGATGCCTCGCGGCCGCTCGTGAGCGAACTTCACGCGCAACCAAGTCCACCATTACCGATACCCTCCGATACTCCCCCTCAACTGGCTGACTTTATGACGGCCGCGGTGAGGTATTCTGTCTTGTCAATGCGTCTTTGATACTGAACAGGTCAATCCTCAACTCAGATGAGTCCTATTCAAGAGCAAATGCAAACAATGCAAACGGAACTGAGGCGACTAGCAGACGAATTTGCTGGCTTGAATGCGCTTAAGCTAAAACTCAGCGAACTGACTGCAGAAGTCGAAGTTTTGCGCGAGAAGGCATCGCAAGCCGCTGGACTCGAGGCCGAAGTGCAATCCTTGAAGAGCGCTATGAGCAACTTGAAACTAGCAGATCGCACTGTTTTTCCATCGCATGTTAAACTCGGGGACACTAGGTATGCAGACGTTAGTTGATATCGTAGGATACGCCTCACTCGTTTCCTCTTGTAAGCGACTACATCATGTCAGATCCTGACTCAATACCTCATGTTGATATCGCGGACATTTCAAGAAGTACTGCAGAGGCTTTTGCTAGTGGTGCCGGAGCATCGAGTACACCAGCCGTTCGACGCTACAGTCCATCAAGCCTGCCCGTTCCAGCATCATTGTTGGGCAAGCGACACAGACCAGCCGACGAAGCAAACGACACGGGTGTGTTCGATGTGGAAAAGGAAGATGACCTCAGCGAGAGAGAACTTGCGCAGAGAATAGCGCGCCCTTCTAAGAAGCGCGCCAAATTGTCGGAACGAGGCGTAGATCCTGGCCCGCCATCACGTTTGGACTCTCCTGCTATGCAGGAAGACCCCGCACCGGGTACATCTACACCAGTCGTCAGAGGCGCCGGCTTCACCGTTTTCAGCGGGCCGGAAGAATCAATTGACGAATTCGTTGACCGACCGTTACTTACCACCCGCCTCTCTGACTTGTTCATTTTCCCCCCTGGGCACACTCCCCCTCCAATAGGTGGCGACGGGCCAGTTACAGAGACCGCAAATGCGAACGAGAACCGGCCCCAACAGAATGCACCGTTTGCTTTCAATTTCACCAATGCCGTCTTTCAGGCCGTCACGTCTACTCCGGCTCCCGGATATGGTCTCACGCTCCCCGCCTTTTCATACCCGGAACCGCCCACATCACCGACGCCAGCTGGCCCAAGTGGCGGCTACATCGAACGCGCGGGTGGTCGAAGAGAGCGTAATGATCTTTTCCACCCGCACGGTGCACCCCGTCGTCCCAAGTCAGCTGCGAGCACAAAGGACGCCCCAGCACAAGGGTCGCAAGCACACGCCGGCACATCCGCGTCTGGGACAGACCAACAAGCATGTGTCAATCCAAGCGCCCTGCTGCACACGCCCTCGATACCCGAGGGCGAGCCGCCATCCGAATCCGCGCGGGGCGCCGCAACGGCGTCCAGCAGCACCGCTGTCGGGGCGGGCCTGGGCATGGGTGCGATGCCACTCCCGCCCGAGACCCCCGCGCTGCCGATGAAGCGGACGATGTACGGGACGGAGCTCGAGGGCGACACGCGGTTTGGGGACTTTGGCGTGGAGGGCGTCGCGACGGGCTTCTGGGCGGGGGGCGCGCCGCGCTTTTGAGCCTTGCGGCTCACCACCTCTGACGTAACCCCTGATCTTCGATCACACCTCGCTTCGCCCGGCCTATGGTGCGGTGTGGCTGCGTTGCAGCTGCGCTGCTTGTTCGTTTGTCTTCGTCATTATCATGGACTGGACCCAAAATTGCTCTGGGGCCGCAGATTGGTTGCGGTCCCCGCTCTACTGTTGTGTCATTAGCTCTGCTGCATGTATATATTTCCGCGCAATTGTTTATTCTGTTCCGTGTAGCCTTAGCTGCTTCGCGCTCGGGCTGGCTATATTCGTGTTGATCTTCGTTCCTCACTGCTTCGACTGTGGTGACAATATCCTGTGCTTCTCAGAATCGCATGAAACTCACAATTACGAGTAACCTATAAAGCTCCTTGACACGCTCGGCAGATATCATCGTATATCGTCTCAATGCGAATAAGTTAAGCGTAAAATACATCCAAATGCGTCGATAGCGATAAAGACAATGGGCGTCCCACTACGAGCCTTCCTCCACTGAATGATAGAATCGTCGGGACGCACAATTAAGGTGTGCATATGTAAACGTAATTGTTCAAATGCAGGGCACAAAGGACATGACTTCCTCATAAAGCAGTTCTATTAGAGTAGTTTCTTGGTCAGCGTCAGCTAGCATGACTGAGGATATGGAACTCACTCTTCAACTCGGCTTTGTTCAAGTCTTGGTCTGGAAAGAAACTTAGAAACGTGATCTTGAACAAGACGCGCAGCGCTCACAATCAAATTCGAAGTAGTCGGGGTCTAAAGATCCAACAGCTGGCTCGTCCTCTGGGTCGTGCTATAACGTGATTGCGATATCAGGGTTGTCGTCACAGGGGCAGATGAAGAATTTGTACGAACATATGCAGCAAGGTACGGGTGTTCCAAAGCCTGGTCCACCGTCAGCCGCTTTTTGGGGTCGAAAGTCTATCCCAAAATGTTGGAAAAGTGAGATTTACGATATTGAAGACTCCACGCACCAGCGTCTTTTGCAAGAAATCAAGTGCCTCTGATGAAGCTTTCGGGAAGAGCGTGCTAAATGGCCGGCGTTTGCGGATCGGTAGCGCGCGGATGTAGTCTCGCGACCGGCGTGAGGTGATGCCATAGAATTCTTCTAGCGTAGGCGTGCCTGTCAGGGATAGATTCGATCAGTATCACGGCGTCCAGTTGCGGTAAGTATGAGAACTGACCGATCACATCAAGGATTAAATCCAGCTGATGGCTGTAGTCACGGCCAGGGAAGAGCGCCCGCCCGTTCAACAGCTCCGCGAGGATGCATCCAACAGCCCATATATCGATCGCCTGCAGAACGCGATGGTCAGACCGGGGCTGAGAGTTGTGATGAAGATGTGATTGCCAACCTTGGTGTACATCTTGAACGAGAGCATGATCTCGGGGGCGCGGTACCACCGCGTGGCGACGTATTCCGTCATCATCCCTGCCTCCTTGCCCTCGGAGTTCGTCGAGCGCGTGCTCCGGGCAAGGCCGAAGTCGCAGACCTTCAGGTCGCAGTTCGCGTTGAGGAGCAGGTTCGCAGGCTTCAGGTCGCGGTGCACGATGTCGGCCGAGTGCATCGTCTTTAGCGCGCGCAGCGTCTGGTAGACGAAGTACTGGTGCGGATGAGCCCACCGGTTAGCATAGACAGATAGATCCGAGATGTGAACGGGACGTACTTGGCAGTGATCATCTGTCAGCTGCTGTGTGCGGATGACGCGATGGAGATCAGTCTGCATGAGTTCCTGGACAACTGTACGCGGGACATGTCAGTCGAGTCACCAGCGCTGGCGTACATCACAAACAGTAGATTTCCTTGAACTCGTCGAGAGACGGAGGCTTTATGATGTCCAGGATCGAGATGATCTGTTACCCACGCATCGCCGCGGCGTCAGTGAGACGTGTGGTGCGGTGTCAGCAGACGCACGTTTTCGTTGACGCATGTCTCGGAGAAGAACTTGAGTAGTTTCAGCTCGCGCAGCGTCCGCAAGCAAAAGAGTGTGTGCTCGAAGGGGAGGACCTTCTTGATGGCGACTTCCCTGCGGGTCGGTTTGTGCAGCGCAGCTGCCACGGTCCCGTATGCGCCTTCACCCAGTCCATGCAAGATGGTATAATCCTTGCCTATTGGACACCAGCACCATATCAATCCTTGTGACAGCCGACTCGACGTGCGAATCCGACTCACCCACGTCGAACTTTGGGAGAGGCTTGGGAACTTTGCGCGACATAATGATAATATAAAGTGCGAAGGGAAATGGCAGGTGACCAAAGGGAACAAGGGCAGCCCAGGAGGGGATCACGAAGAGAGGATAAGGCTTCGAGGGAGACGCGATGACTTATGAGGACGGGGAGGCTGCCAATTATAAGACCTGGGAGCCATGGGGCCACCCTCGTTAATCAACTGCAACGGTTGATGGGCTCGATACAATGATCGTGTACAGCGTCTCGCCGTGGATTCTGAAGGCATGCGCCTAAAACGGGTGCTCCGTTCAGGCTCCTTGTTACGTCTTGTGGAGAATATGCGTTCTCTCGCGTCGATCTGGGGCACGAAGAGGTACGCCAAAGTATCATATCGGCCAAAAAATACGGTAGACAATATGTTATATGCGTCAGTGGCAGGGCAGGAGGCGACGGCGACGAGTAGCAGGAGCTACAGCGCAGCCACCGATGGTTACTGGCAGTGCAGAGAGATGCAGCCCTGTCCGGTGCGATGATATTACCCCTTTTGGACAATCTGCGGACCCGCGGCTATCTGGAGATCCGACACGTGGGTGGCGTCGTGTGGCGGTCCGATCGCGCCGTCTCTGTCACGCAGGGAGAGTTGCAGGGCTGTACGCTGCCTGCACCGAGCTTCCTCGTGCAATATTGCGCCGTGCAGCTGCGGAGACAGGCTCACAAGCATATCATCTCCACTGGCTTACGCCTGCTCACGCTGGCGTTGCCCGACGTGCCATGCGGACATCTCGGTCACCCTACTTCTCGTAGTCAAGCCGACCACAACGTTCACTGGCAAGCGCGCGTGCCTGCCTGCTCCGTTCATCTGTCCATTGTCTTCTCGTTCTGCACAGAACCCTGTGAGATGCTCGCGAGAGTGACTGCGCCGCCATCTCCGGTGATGCACTGAGACAACTCCCCATCGGAGCACCACCATTCGAGAGATCCACACAATGATGGGTACCCACACCGATCATTTCGCAGCCAAATTGTCTCGCATGGGCCCCCGGAGCCCAAAGCCTTGGCCAATCGGGCGTTGACATGCAGAATTGCGAATCACCTTGGCAGCTGCATCTAGACAGGGCCTGGCAGGGCTTATTGTCCGCGCGCCAGGTGTCAACGGAGACAACAAGACCAGTCTCTCGGATCCTGCCAGGCAGGCTACAAAAGATGACACCCACCATGCCATGTCTCACTTTCCCCCCTCCTTACACAGCCCTTCCCTTCCTTAAATACCCTTCGGTTTCGCTGCTCAGTCCAGCCTTCCCTTCATTCTGATCCCTCTGGTAGAGATGTTCGCTTCAGCTATTTCTTTCTCTATGGGCCTGGTCCTGGCGTCCTCCGCCGTCGCCCAAACCATTCACGATGTTACTGTCGGCAGTTCAAACGGCAGTCTGACGTACAACCCAGAGGCGATTGTGAGCCTCTCTACCCAACTGTATCTTCTTCACCTAGCTGACGGTCCCCAGTTCGCAAATCCCGGCGATCAAGTCGTATTCCACTTCCAGCAAAAGAACCACACCGCGTCGCAATCCTCGTTCGCTGACCCATGCGCGCTCAAGGAGGGAGGCTTTGACTCGGGATTGTAAGCTTATCCTTCTGCCGTACACAATCACGGACTGAAACGCCTCCCCAGTAATCCCGTCCCGGCGAACCAGACTGACAACTTCCCCACATTCACCATCGCCGTCAACGATGTACGTCCTGCTACCGCATATAGTGTATTTCCTGTAATGACGTATTTTCATAGACGAACCCAATCTGGGTGTACTGCAGACAAGGCGCGGGCACTCCTGCCAGCCATTGCGGTCAAGGCATGGTGTTCGCTGTCAACTGCGGTGCCGACGGCTCTGCAAACTCGTTCGATTCATTCAAGCAGGCTGCTCTTGCCGAGGGTGCTGCCCTCCAGGCTGCCGCTGCCTCGGCGTCCGCCGCCGCCGCCGCCACTGCCGCACCGACAGATTCAACCGCATGGACCACTGCCGCCTATGGCGGTGTGACCATTCCCGCTGCGCCTACTGAGTCTGTTGTCAGCGACACGATTGCTGAGCCATCGTCTACCTGGGTCTCCGTGTACTCGTCCTACCCTGGCTCCGCTGCGCCCACCCCCAATGCGCAACCCGTTGTGCACACGATCGTTGTCGGCGGCGCGGACGGTGAACTTACGTTCAGCCCTAACAGCATCTCCGCCCAGCCTGAGGACATCGTCTCATTCGAGTTGTGAGTATCATCAGCTGCAAGAAACCGTTGAGTCATCTGATCATTCTCTGCTTGCAGCCACCAGAAGAACCACACGGCCACGCAGTCGTCGTTCGCTGACCCGTGCCGCATCCTGACGAACGCGTCCACCAACGAGGTCATTGGTCTCGACTCCGGGTTGTACGTCGTTTCCCGCGTCTAGATAGCACACCGGCGCTGAGCCCCTTTACGTACACTCATAGCCAACCCGTCGGAGCCAATGCCACCGTCTTCCCCACGTGGAACGTGACCGTCAACGACACCGCGCCCCTCTGGTTCTACGTGAGTGCCTAGCTCCGTGTGTTCTCTCGACCATCGCTTACACATTCGGTACAGTGCAAGCAGCACACGCCAACCGGCGCCAGCCACTGCGGCTCCGGTATGGTCTTCGCAGTGAACGCCGTTTCCAACAGCGCGCGCAACTTCTCCGCTTTCCAAGCGCTCGCGATGCAGCTCAACGGCACGAACGCGACGACCGCGAGCAACAGCTCGTCTGGCTCGTCCGGCTCGTCGACAGGCGCCAACAACAACGGCGCGGGGGCGAGATCCAGCATGAACTTTGTGCTTGGCCTTGGCTCGGTGCTCGCGATGGCCGCGACACTCCTCTAAGCGTGGTATGCACGCGTGTTCTTCTGCTTCATTCGGGGTGGAAGCTATGGACTTCCTACTGGGATACCCTGATACCTGGGCACACTACCGTGCGGTGTCTGAGACACCGTTCAATGTCCCTCGTTCTCTGTCGGACTTGATGACCTGCGGACTAGTTCCATCGAAACTAGATACTTACAATGCTGTGTTTGGTGTTTACCACTTACTTTCTTGACGCTGCTAGCACGCGTACTGTAATTCCTATTGTACGAAACTGCGGCCAATCTAGCTCCGCTAAACCGGAAGGAGGTTGTGAATTGTGATCTCGACGATAGTGTCTCGAAGTTGCGCACTCGAACTGCACGCGGCCGCGCGCCCCATGAAGGCTGCAACCTTGAGAGCTTGTACCTCTCCTTTGGGAAACGTCAAGGAGCGTCGTCAGCACAAGCAGCATTTTACATGCGAATCGAGGTGGGTCACTGCTCTCAGGTGCTGCACAAGAAGGGACTCCGAGGCTAGAAATGAGCACGATGTGCGTGTCCCCGAGTCTAGAGGGTCTGGGGCTGGTAATGTATCTATTTTGAGTTGTGGGTCCATTGCCGGGTCGGCCGGAGAAAGCCGAAAAGGCTTACTGGAGGTGGGTAACGCACTCTCTCATGTTTCTTTCCAGTAAGGCAGTGAAAGACCTCAAGGCACGGGGGCAATTATGCGCGATCCGCATGTCGCAGATCACTGTGCTACAATCGTTTCCCTATCATAGTCCTCTGGGCTCCTGGAAATATTTTCTCCCATCCAGATCCTAGTGAGCACATCATGATGTTCACATGTACGGATCCGATCACTGCGGATGGCTCGTCTTCCTTATCGTGTGTGCCCATGTTTAGACCTCGTCTTGCAGTACTAAACGGTTATTAATAGACTATTCCTCACTTTATCGTGGGCGAGCTGAAATACCGTGTTTTGATATCTAATTCTTGTGAAACATCACACAGTTCGTCCGTCCAACAAGTGCTCCCAGTCGGAGTTAATCTGCCTCGTCAGTAACTCCGCTGAATATCACCGGTACTGCATGAGGCTTGACACGCGTGCAACCCTGACAAGTCGCGGAAGTTCTCTGGCTTGCTGTGAGGACCGTAACAGTACCGTTCAGTCATCGTGTCCTCCTATCTTGGAATGCAAGTTCAGACTAACACCTCAGAGGGATCATGAATAGAAACTATGACTTATCTACACCAAAGCGAGGCAAGCTGATAGCATGGAAACTCATGCATGCGCCATACGTCTAAATCTGCAGCACGGACACTCCGGCCTCGACAGAATGGGCACTAGAATTTTCAGGTTCCAGCTTTGAGTATGTATGTACTCGGTGCGAGACTTGTCCATGGAACCTCTACCCGTCTTGTTGACCTATTACATTCTGGCACAGCATACACCAACGTAGAAACCCAACCGAGACTCGGCGCATCGAGGCATTGCGCGTTTGGCCTGCCGACCAGCTGACACACTTAGGAACGTACTCGTCGGCTTGTTGCCCACCGGATGTTCGCTTTCCACTGGCTAGAACTCTGCGTAGACTCCGCTAGACGCGCGACCATTAAGTGGAAAAGTCACCTCGGTCCCCCATTGCCGTCATCGTCTTCCTTGTCCCATCGGATACGGTTTGGTTGGAGGCGTTGTTCTGTGGTTTTATCAGATTATGGCAAATATCCTTTCCACATGAGGAAGCGGCGCTTGGCTGTCCAGACTCTATATAACCAACAGTACGAAAATGCGGTTCAGCAGCAGGACCCTTATCACCTTCCCTCGCCCTCTGTCGTTCTCGCGCATCCGTTGAGCAGGTATGTGAACCGCATGTTGTCTAGTAATATCTCAAGTCGACGCTGAACGGATAAATAGTGGCGCCATGCCTACTATAATGTACAGCATTTTTCCTACTCAGGTCCCAGAGATTCTTCAGTATTGCATGGCACGCCTGCCCAATTCGACGTGCTTCTGTGGTTTGGTAAGTATATGCCTAGAGGAACTTTTGCCACAGCAGGATTGACAGTGTTAATTTCACTATAGTACGACTTCTATTGTGACGGCTTGGTCCCACCAATGCACCATCCCATTGGTCAGCCGTTTTCTCGCTGCCGTCATTGGTGGGGACGTGTTCCTGTAATTTGTGGTGGACGCGTCAACCCCTTCACGAAGATCGCGGAACCCTGCGTCGAACGTGCCGTTGCTGTTCTGAGGTATGGGATGCATGTACGATGCCCGAAGTGTCAGTAGAAGTTCTGCAGAGTCTCGAGACGACATTTCACTGCACTCCTCATGCTTAGGTTTGACGAGTCAACTTCGGTACAACTTCCCGTGACCCGTCTTTGTCCCGTGCTACTTCTAAGTTCTTGCTTTCGAAGTCACGGATCATCTGCCTTGCTTGCACTTCATTTCCCTAATGGAGCGCAAAACTATTGATATTTTACTACTTCCCATAGTTGCAAATCGAAAAGCACTCCTGCACTGCATCCTCGTCGCTATTGTGGCTGATCAGACCTCGCGACTAAGCCGTCACAATCAATTTAATCTTCTTATATGCCCTTCGATGGGAACGACGTCCAGAACACCAGGCTGCTGTCGCATTGTCACGATGGACTCGATACGCCCGCGACAGCAAATAGATTTGGAATCTACGTACTGCCATTCGTGACCATGATATACAAACAACTAAACAAGTAATAACGCGACGCAGGCGTCGGGAGTGGGGAAGGTACACGAGAACCTTTCCACGATCGCTCTCGAGTGAGTTTTCCAAGGAGAAAGCAAGATATAACAGCCGACAGCGAATCACCAGAGTCCAGAGACGTACTATGATTCACCAGCCAAGGACTCTCGCGCTTTCTTCTCCTTCTTCAGCCGTTTCTTCTCTCTCCGCGCCTCCTCGTCCTCATCTGCCTCCTCGTCCTTCGCAGCCTTCTCTGCGGCCTTCTTCTCCTTCTTCAGGCGCTTACGTTCAGCACGCGCAACCTCATCCTCCTCACCATCCGCCTCGACTGCCATCGAGACGTCCCCGTCAGCGTCCGGAACCTCGGACTTCCGTTTGCGCTTCTTCTCCTTGTCCTTCTTCTCCTTGGAGGGGCTGACAGGCGCCTCCGCAGTACGGGCAGGAGTCTGGAGTTCCTCTGTTGATGGCCCAGCAGTGGGCTGCTAGAGAAGATTGTCAGATCAGAGGAACAATGTCATCTAAGGGGTCATCGAGCTCACCTCCCGCGTGTAGTCCACATAATCCCGGTTCCACTCCGCCGGTGTAGCATCAATCTTTTCACCGTACTTTCCGAGCTTGCCCTCTTTGACCATCTTCTTCTTCTCCATTGCCTTCGGGCCAAGACCCCACCGACGCGGGTAGGTATCACGCTCCATAATGCAACGCTTGACCTTCGCGACAACGCCGTGATCGCAAGTCGCAAGCTCGACGGTGGACATCTGTGCGATAGCCAATGCAATAGCCTCGCCTATTTGCCATGTCAGCGATAGCCCTATCCAGAAGGGAAGTGTACACACCCTTCGTGGTCATGAGGACAACCTCCTCGTTGACCGAGATGTCTGCCTCATAACGCAGCAGACCAGGAATCATCAGCTTAGCACCATAGCAGACCGCGTTGACAGCGCTGTCCTTGACGACGATACGCTTGTAGCCGACGAGTAGTGTCTCCAGAGGTCGAATGACACGCCGGAGGTATGATTCTGAAGAAGCAAACCGTGATGAGTTTGGGCATAATGAGCTACGGCCGCAACCTGCTCACCGTCGCGGGTGTTATCGTAGAGCCACTGTGCATCCAGTACGTCGTGCATCGTCACAATTTCATCGTTCTCACTCATAGCACCACTCCGGACTCTCCGGAGCTCCTGCATGTGACCGCCTACACCGAGCAAGAGACCAAGGTGCACACAGAGCGTCCGAATGTACGTGCCAGCCTCGCAAGACACCCAGAACACAGCAAGGTTACGCTTTTCGTCGAACTCGAGAAGCTTCGACTCATAGATGGTACGGATACGCAGCTGACGCTTCACCGCAGAGATCAGTGGCGGGCGTTGGAACAGTGCACCGGTGAGGGTCTGAATGGCGCGAGGGAGAGCAGTAGGGTTCTCGAGACCAGAGTGAAGTCGGAGTACAGCAACGTACTCCTTTCCTACAGTTCATATAAGCTTCGCGTTTTCTTGGTAAACGACAACAAGACTTACCTGCACCCTGTTGCGACTTCACCAACCTAGTCGCTCGGTCAATGCACACAATCAGGCAACCAGTAACTTTTGGGTCAAGTGTACCACTGTGACCGGTTTTCTCCACTCTCAGAATCCGCCTCAGCCATGCGACGACTTCATGAGACGAAGGGTTTGAAGGCTTGTCCAAATTGATCACACCAGACCTGATTGCAGTGAAGAATCAGCAATTGCACAAGACATAGCAAGTAGAGAGCACACACTTGATGTAAGTGGTGAGGTCGCGCTTCAAGGGACTGCATCCCGAGGGGATGGGCGTGAAGTGCGCCGAGCGAACGAGCAATTTGTCATAGTTCTTCAAGAGGAGAGGCCATTCGGAGGTGTCGAGCTTGGGCTGCGAGCTCTCTGACTTGATGGAATAGTCGCCTTCGAGCTGAGCAGATGCGACCTGCTCGCGAGTGAGAGCGTTGGAAGGCGCCATGGATGGTGTCGACTCCGGAACCCGGACTGAAGGAGACTTGTACTTGGAAAGTTTTCAAGTCGCGCTCTGCACCGGCCCGTTCGCTGATAATAATTGGGAATATTTTCACGCCGATAATGCCCACGTGAGAAAATAAGGAAAGTTATCGGCCTATTCCCACCTCGTGGGAAGGCAGCGTGGAAACTATACAGCACCGCAGAATTCGGCAATTCTCGTGCTCGCCGTCCGCCACACCGTCCACCACCTGCCCTTCGACACCCGACGCCCCGCCCCCGCTGCCTGTCAAGATGGTCAGTCCCCAGTATCGCTTTGCTGAGTTCCCTTCTCAGTAGGCTCACACTGGGTTTCTCTTCTTTCTCCACTATGCTTTAGCCCAAGGCCGCCTCCGGAAAAGTTCCTGCTGCGAAGCACAAGTTCGTCATTGACTACTCTCGCCCCGCGAGCGACGGTGTCTTTGACGGCGCGGCCTTCGAGAAGTTCTTGCACGACCGCATCAAGGTCGATGGCAAGACTGGCCAGCTGGGTGACAGCGTGAAGATCCACCGGGATGGTATGTTTTCTCGCAACATCCGTATCAGTGCACTACTCACAGAAGTGCATTGTGCAGGTGATTCCAAGATCGCTGTGACCTCCAACATCCCCCTGTCAAAACGGTATTTGAAGTATCTTACGAAGAAGTTCTTGAAAAAGAACTCTCTCCGTGACTGGATTCGGTACGTTGACGCATTCCCTCGCTTTATCAATCTGTTTGACGCAAGGCCCCTCTAGCGTCGTTGCCGCCTCCAAGGACTCGTACCAGCTCCGCTTCTACAACATCCAGACCGGTGCTGATGAGGAGGAAGAGGACTAAGCTTCGTATCTTGCTTTCCTTCCTCACCTGTCTAACATGTTTTGTGGCCCCTGACTATGTTATGCAATGCATGTTATGACACTGTATTTGTTCCGATCATCAAGCGCTACGGGACTTGCTAAGTTGTAGGAACTACGGCTTCGTCGTTTCGTGAGACGCGTAAACATCATTATGTACGTGTCTTGTTTCTCAACTCGGGGAAGTGCCATCTGCCGCCGACAGGACTCCAAGTTTCTTGTCCACTTGTGCCAGGGTTTTCATGCCAGGAATGAAGCTGATACATAAATTCGATGCTGGTGTCACTGGCAAGAGACGGGCCTTGCGACTGGTGTGCTAGCGGATTAAGCGTGGACACCTTTCCCGAAAGTCTAGACGTCTCGGGTTAGGCTACCGGTATTGTTTGGGCGTTGTCGTACTCAGCATGTCCCGGGTTGAGATAGCGCCCCCAGCTGTGACACTGGCCGCCTTTAGCTGAACGGACGCTAGTTTCGTGCCACAATCCTGGCACGGAACTAGCGCCCATCTCCCTGAGCCTCAGCCACCTACGGGGGTTATGCACTGTAATAAATGCTCGATGCAATGATGTGGCACAATGGGATTGGCAGTGCATGACTACTTGCCGAAGGGTCGAAGTTCATCTAGTTTAGATTAACATTGTATTATCGATTGATGACAAGAGTTAAGCTATCCTGGTGCTCTACAGGTTCCTGGATCTTAACTTTCCCCAAAACCATCATCGCCAATTCATTCCAGAGGCCCTGCATTTCTGTCAGAGGTTTTCCACGCAGTTGGGTTGCCAATAATGAGTTGATATTAGTGCGCAGTAGCTTGAGTGCGACACTGGCTTTAGGAGTGACCCGGAATCTAATTTTGCGGTCAATCGAGATGTTGTCCGACAGGAGCTATAAGGTACCAGAACGCTCAGCCGTCAAGTGTACGGGCGGTTACAAAGAATTGTACCTTGAACTCGGGTTCCCCACATAGAAGCAGCAAGGCCACATCCTCGACAGGGCTAGTCTCCCATGCATACAACTTCTTCGAATGCCTGTGACGTTGAATTACATCGAGGAAGTCGACTATGCCAGCGAAGTCACTTACATCAATGTGAAATAACACAGATAATTCACCCCGAAGTCTCTTGCTCGTCTGCCGAAATTCACCGAGGACGGGTGGAACGACGCTACTTGGTTATTCGTAATGGTGCGCATTTCACTGGTCGATGGATTGATCGTTAGGATCTTAGGATACAGTCCAGCGCAAAGTGCGGCGTTGACAATTGCGATATTGCTGGAATTGAAGTCCAAGTCGGGCGGAACAAGGACAAAGCGTGTCTTCCCACGAGCATATCGCGCGCTTTTTTCATGATGAGAAAAACGAAGCAGATATAGAGATGTGGTATTACCGGTTAAGATCTCGCACAAACGCATGGTCCGCTTGAATGAACGAGGAATCTACTAGGTAGCTGGATTGAAGTCTAAAGTGAGCCAGCAGAGACGATGGTGTAGGAAAACTATTCACCTGAGGAACTGTTGCCTTAGATCTTCAATTTGTTGAAGATTCTAAAAGATGAAGTAGTCAGGAATATATTTATTGACTGGTACCCGGGTAACGCGCTTGATGACTCAAGAAGCTGGCCTTGCAAAACTTCCTCGCGACGCCGTTCGAGCACGCTCGACGCCAGCTGGCGAAGGCATTGTGGATCGTCAAGAAGTCCGAGTTATCTGCAATGGCACGAGTTAACATGTGAGTATACGAGACATCAGAAGAGCCTCACCGATGCGGAAAGAAGCCTTAGCCCGATCCGCCTCTTGCTCCAATCCGAAAGGGGACAGGAAAGGTGACTTCGAGTTCAGTGTAGCCGCGATCGTGAGTGCCGGGTCCAAGCAGCGGAACAAGGTTGCAAACAGTAAGAATTTTCCAAGGTGAACGTCGGTCGGCAGTTTGCTCAGCAGTCTACCCATCGGTGTAATCTCTTCCGTGGTAGTCAAAGCCCCGACCTCAACCAAAGCCGCAATCGCCCGCTGGATATTGACAGATAGAGGCGGGTCTAGAGCGCGACAAAGAACGTCCTCTATCGACGACCCAAGCTTGATCTTCATGATTTTGATGCGCAGTGCTAAGTCGCTCAAACTGAGGCGCATCATCTCAGGATCCGGATGATCTGCCATCTAGCATAGACCTCAAAACACTGGCATCTTCATATTGTGCAAATTTGGACTAACCTTCGTGTCATGACGGGCCTTGGTGAAGAGATGGAAGCAAAGCCCTGACTGGACACGTCCAGCGCGTCCTCGTCTTTGAGCAGCGTTGCTCTTAGCAACATAAGTCTCAACTAGGCGGCTGATCTGCCTCTTCTCGTCGAATCTGATGAGTGTATCAATTGTGAGTGTGTCCTACTAGCACCGACCCCCTGCGATGTCACGAACCTCATCTCACGGTGCTTGCCCGAGTCTATGACACACGTGATATCAGGGATCGTGACACCAGTCTCGGCGATATTCGTGGCTGCACGCAGAGGGTCAGTAAAGGTTGTATTATGACATATTAGAATCTACCTATGACGATCTTGCGGATGCCAGAAGGTGGAATGTCGAATACAGCACTTTGATCTTCGGTTGATACTGTCGAGTGCAGCGGGTACACCTTGAATCGATCCTCAGAACTGAAGATGGGGTGTTCCGATAGCATGTCGTTGAGTCGGCGGATCTCGCCCATTCCTGGCATGAAGACGAGGATAGCAGAAGAATAAACAGCATAAGACGGGTCTTCTAGACAGACGCGTTCCAGGAGGCGGACGATTAGATCGTAGGGTATTACTCGCTCGTCAAGCAAATTGACAGAAGCGAGCGTTGTAGATGAATATCGCTTCTCCAATTTGACGTTCTCTTGCGTTGCCTCATCGTCATCGTCATCTCCGGCAGCGGTGTCTTCGGACCATTCCACTCGTTGCTTGGAACGATTGTACTTATCCCAGGCTGTCATCAACATTGAGTCTAAGCTTGCTGTGTGTTTGTACCTGAGACATACCACGCCTAGCATAAGGAGAATTCCCTGTAACCTTCCATCCCGTAAGCTCAATCGCATCCTCCAAATATCGGATATCGACCGGGAAAGTCCGACCAGGCACTTGGAGGACCGGGGTACCTCCGAAGTACTTGGAGATCTTCTCAGCATCCACGGTCGCCGACATCAGAACAACTCTAGTGTGCAAGATTGAGCTTGAACGTTGAATATCAAGAGTGACTGATATATACCTGAGGTCAGGCCGTTCTTGAAGCAAGGACTTCAGCACAATCAACAAGAAGTCGGATTCGATGGAGCGCTCATGGACCTTGTGCATGTCAGGGTCAGAGCACCATATAAAATGAAATATAGCCCAACGCGCTCACTTCATCAATAATGATATGCTAATGCAACGCTCGTTAGAGACACGTCGGCGAATGAATGTCGCCACTTACCGTCAACTCATCAAAAGCAGTACCTTGGCCTCCCGGTCCCGTACCACCTTCTAACATTCTCAAAGCAATCCCGTTTGTAACGTAAGCCAAGCGAGTTCGATTTGTGATATTGCTCTCCAGTCGAACTGAGTAACCGACGAGAGAGTTGTTGGTGCCAACAACTCCTACAGGTTCGCCCAATTCCCGTGACACACGCTGCGCAAGGGAAATCGCTGATATCCGACGCGGTTCGGTGCAGTAAATTTTGCAATGTTTCCCTTTGGAGAGCTGGTCTTCAAGAATAAATGCGGGTACTTGGGTAGACTTGCCGCTAAAGAACATATTCGTAAGCATACTAAGACAAATGTGTTAGAATAATTACCACCCGGTTTCTCCACTCAAGACAAGTATTTGTGAAGTCTCAAGGATGGATGTAATTTCCGAGCGATACCGTGCAATAGGCAGCTGGTCCCGTTGGCGCTGGATAGATATCGGTTATAGGGAGGTTCGAGATGAACACAACTGTACACACTGACCAGCATATCTTGGTAAGCTGTAGTGGCCTGTCGCGCCTGAAATTCTGTGGTAATCCTTTCTGATGCCACTTCCGCATCCATGACTGCATTGCGAGGAACGGCATCATGCTTGGTTGCCATGGGCTGCTTGATGCTCTTGTCGATAGTCTACGTAATGTGACCTCATGAAACACAGCAATAAAAAAACTGGAGATCGACGAACCTTGTTCGCCGTGGACAATTTGCCCTCCAAGATAGTTCTCAACTTGGCCCAAATACTTCGGTTTAGGGTATCGTCACTGATGCGCCTCTTCTTCTCAAGTTCATCCCAGAGGTCGCGGTGCTTAGGGGGTAACAGCCTGAACGATGTTTGGCTCGCCGTAGCTGAGTTCGCACCAGGTGCAAATCCCTCCTGCGTAGGGAAAGAAATGGTATGTAGGGCAACGGTGGCCACATACTGTTCTGCCTGTTGCATGTCGTGACAAGCAATATCGTCCATGCTCCATTCACGTGTTCTCCCACCATCCCAGCGGATGAGCACTGCCGCTCTTTTCGCACGACTTGCACCAGAGACGCAACGATACGCGATGACAGCGTAGCGGTCAACCTTGTGAATTGTCTCGTCCAGAAGAGTCTTGGGTGTCCTTCCGGACCAATGCTTCGGAAGCGGCATGTCTCGAACCTCGATGATGGCACCTTGGTCACTAATTTCCTCATTGGGCATCTCTTCCAGGATGCCAAACAGACCGGCTGGAGATTCATCGTCGTCGTTATCGAATACGTCCGTGGAGTCAGTAGCGTTACGAGCGGATTGCGGATTTGGCGAAGGTTGTCGCGAACGCGGTTGAGCGGGCGACTGCGGACTAGGCAACTCGCTTCCCCGTAATCTGGCTTGCAGAACGACGTCATCGGCTTTCTCGCGCTCAATTCGGAATTGCTCCTCGGCCTCGTCTTCGTCAAACAAATAATCCGCCTTGACCTGTTCAAGTCGCCGTTGAAGATCTTTGAGAAACCCAGCATCTTTTTTCTCCCCAGGTTTTCGCCTCTGTGAAGTAAGGTTGGTGATTTGCATCTTCAATCGAACAAACTGCGAGATTAGATCGTCCGAAGGGGACTGCCAACCCGAAGTAGAGCGCCGCGAATCCGTAAGACTGCCTTCAGAATTTGGTGCTAGGGGATCGGTATCGGTATCGTCAGGCATTGCTTGACCGTCATTTCCGACCTTAGTGGCTGACTGTGTGAATGCCCCTGGGATAAAGGTGGGAGCATTCACATCGAGAGGTTTGAAGGACGTAGATCTACCAATAGCAGGGGAAGAACTCGGCGTTTGCGGGTGGATTGCTGGGAGGAACATGTTCTGGGGATTACGGGGCGTCTGAGGTGACATGGGAGTACTGGGTTCGGGGGAATCGCCTGACAGCGACATTAACACTCCGAATCGTCACCCGAGACACGTCACACACCTGTCTGCAGAAGACGTAGCTCTTCTTCTGCGCAATGCAAGTGTAGCTAAAAGATGGTTTAGTGTACATATTATCTTTAGAGAGTCCATACACACCCAGTCGACAGCCTCTTCTAGATCTATCCCATTGATGGACTTCAAACACTTCTCAACTGTGTCCTCTGAGAAGCCGAGCCTTCGGAGCAATCCGTACGTGATCGCCAGACGAGGAAGAGCTTTGTCCTCGGGCAAGTCAACACTTCGGACATCTGAAAGTATAACGCATAGAGTTGACGTCTGGAATACCTGAGAGGAAGGCAGAGCTTACCCCCACGGGTCTCCGCTTCGAATGCCAGGTTGAGAATGCGATCAATGTACGCAGGGTCCAGGTCGAGGCGGAGGAAAGAATCTGCATGGCGGCGATCTTGTTCTATGGACTGGAAAAGCGTGAGCGTAAAATGGTTTCAGCTAGTGCATGCTGGAGCAGATAGGGAACCGACTTTGAGGGTCCTCGCAATCTCCTTCTCCGTCTTGTCCTGGAACTTCTCCACCAAGAGTTGCAGCGAACTCTCCTCAGGGTTTGTCGGAACATCCTGAGGGGTGACTGGCTGCTTCGCTTGAGGGCTAGGTACAGATTCTTCTACGGCCTTAGGCTCGGACTCAGGCGGTGGCGTTACCGCAGGCCCCTTGTTTTCCTCTGAAGGCTTCTTGGGAACGGAAGTCGTCGCAAAGCCACGCGCCACGGGCTTGAGTTGAGTCTTCTTCTTCTTGGCCATCGCGGATGGACCAAGGGCGAGTTAGAGTGCTCTTTCTAAGTCGTCCCCTCTTGCGCTTGTGGCTGGATTAGAGTATAGTGCAATAGTTTGGTAGATTATGCTGCCAGAGCAGAGACTATTGCCAATCAGGGGTCCAAGTGCTGTGGTGAATCACTGTCCCAGTACATGCGACGCATAAAATGCACGGCGTTCGAGTCACTGCACATGAGTGGGTACCGACGAGCGCGTCCGCTGCCTGAGAGCTCAACAATTTCGACATATTTGCCGCGGCAGATCGGACCAACCGCGGCAGGGTTCGCACAACAATTATCTAATCTGACTTGAATATGTAGGATGTCCTTTCCTCACCTACATACGAGATTCCTTACGCACAGCCCAACGCTAGTGTATTTGCGAGTACATTAAACATACGTGACTTGGACCTCCAAACGAGATACCAGACAGCATCACGAATACGCATGAATCACTAGAGACAGCCCCGCGTCAAGTACCAGTACACTCTTAGCCCGAGACTGAGAAGATATCTCTATGATGTTATTCCAGTCAAAAGTATGGTGAGAGCTAGGTTTCCACGGGAGGCCGTCACGACGACGGCCACCATTAAACGGACCACGGGTATCGCAAAGTATCGAAGAGTTGCAACCTAGTGGATTGCGATGCCGGGATCCCCAGAGCCAGATCTACGGAAATAAATCAGTATGGCAACGGAAGCATCATACGCGAACGCAGAACTCACACATATATTAGAGCTACGCCTCCCACACGACGTCTTCCACACCCCACTCATCTCCCAACAGCGACATCGCCTCCGCCTGAGAAACCCTCGCACAGCCTCGTACATGCACTGACAGGAGCTTCTTGGGCCTCGAGATCTCGTGCGAGCCCCATCCCGGAACGAAGCTACTGCTCGGCGAACTGGGGTTACTCGCTGGCGGTAGCAAATCACGCGCACCCGCGTTTGTTCTTGCGAGCAACACTCGCCTCCGCAGTGGCTTGACCTTCCTTGCCAAGGGTGAGCTTCCGTCCACATCGTGGCAGGCTCCAGGGATACATCCCTCATCCTCTTCGCTGGCTCGCTTCCGCTCGCTTATGACCTGGTTCAGGCACCTAAACTTCACGGACGACGACTCCTCAATAACCAAGGCCTCGAGTTTCGGGCAGATCCAGTTCCGCAGGCCATTCTTGTGTCCAGTTGCGCATGATCCACCAGAGAGTGCACATATGACCTTCCCTGTTCCCTCGCAGCCCTCGACGGAGAGATGGGTGAGCGAGGGCATGTACTGCAACATTGTACGGGTCTGGTCGGACTGCAGAGTGACCCAGCGCAAAGTGAGGTGAGTGAGGGTGGGGATGCGAGGTTCCCGGAAGATGGACTCCTGGCGAGGGAGGGAAGGGACACTGCGGGATTTTCCTGCACACGCGATTGTGAGACGCTTCAGGGCAGGGAGTCGCATCTTCTTCACCGCCACAGTCAGGTCTTCTGCGTGCTTCGTGATCAAGTGTAGGACTTCGAGACATTCGAGATTGACGACAGGCTCGGCTTGCAGATCATGGAGTGAGCGCTGCGCGTCGATCACGGCCGGTACCTGGTCATACAGGCCAAACCACCGTGAGCTTGATCCGGAAAGCGATAGATGGAGTTTCTTGAGGGATGGTAACCGGACAAAGAAGAAGAAGAGCCATAGGTCTTTCGGAGGAGCTTCGAACCAGTGGAAGTCGGAAAGCTGCTGCATCAGGACTGACTGCACCACCTGGCCAGAGTTGTAGGACACCGGATCTTTATGAACGCCTGGATTGCAATCCACTCGGACAGAAATGTCCGCAACCGGGTTCGCATTATCCAGGGTGAGGGTCTTCAAGCCTGGTGCTCGGACGAGCAAAGAACAGAAGGCAGACATGCGAAGCAGGAGATGTAAGTGACCGGAGTCCAATTGCTGGAGTGGATAACACAGGTGGATTGTGCTGAGTGTAGGCATAGGGGTCAAAGGCAAGTGATCGAGGGAGATGTCCGAGACGGACAGCTTCCGCAGTGCTGGAAAGAGGCAGTCGTTGGAGACGAAGTAAGGAAGAACAGGCTCAATGTATGCAGGTTCCACACAGCATAGACCGGCATGAACCGTATGGAGGGCGGGGAAGAGGTCGCCGCTTCGTAGCACAGACAATAGATGCTCGACCGACTTGGGTGTCGACACAAAACAATAGAGCTGGCGCCACCTAGAGGATGCAGCTGCTATCATCCTCTGAAGAGCGTTTCCCTCATCCATATCGGCAGAATTTTCAGCATAGTAGATGATATCCAGCTGAGAGGGTCCCGAACGCCGGAAGAATTCTTCGACGGTTGGCCTATTTCTAGCGAGTACAAAAGACCATAGTTGTGAGTTGGATAGCGCAACAGACCTCCAGAAACGGCAAACATGCGAGAGAACGACAGGTTGGTAGAAGAATGACGGTCGCCCCAGTGTATAGAAATGAGTGGACTCTTCGCGTTCCAAGACACAGAGGAATATATGAATGAGTAACTCTGCAGGTAAGCGATCGAAGGGATTCAAGTTGAGTCCCAGTTGCAGTAGCTCGGCTTCAACCGAACGCTTCGAGTCCAAGATATATTCCAAAAGGCTACGAGCCTCTCGCTCTCGCTTGCAGAGGTCGGCGAGCTTCGCATCCAGGTGCCACTGGTGGCGTAACCGCGCAGAAAGAGAGGTCGCCTCTGCAGGCTTCGCCACTTGCGGCAACATCCTGTAAGCAAGTAGTAGAACAAACATCCAATGAACAGAGGGATGCAGCAAATCGAGGTGCGACGGCAGAGAAGGGCGGATGAACACGAACAGTGGCGAGCGGATCCACGATGGGGTAACGAAGCAGCGGGCAAAAGCAGACTCACGTGTACAATTATCTCGGGAGAGCACGCGCAATCGTAAGGAAACAGGAGGCCGTGAATGGCTATTGCGAGAGAGCTAGCGAGAAGGTCGGACTTCGACAAGAGAGAGAAAGAGCAGGTGAACCACTGGCACCCAAGCAGTTCACGTACCCTCTACCACATGCCCTCCACCCGGAGACCAAGTCAACTGGCAATAGATTCGATCAAATGAAAGAGGACGGAATGAGAAAGATGGACAGTGAATGCAATTCAACGCATCATGGGTGTTCCCCACGAGTCACGACGGCGCGCGCCGCTGTGGGACAGATGCGTCACATGTTCAGGTGGGGAAACGCAGGCAGGACGGGCGAAGTCACCGCCCGACAGTGAACAGGGGAAAGATGCGCGGACGCTGGTGTATTTGCGAGTACATAGAAAACATACGTGACTTGGATCTCCAAACAAGACATAAGACAGGATCATAAATACGCATGAACCACACTGATACAGTCCCGCGTCAAGTACCAGTACACTCACCGAGCCGATCTATGGACGTTCAGTACAATACGGATATCAAAGGAGAGGCAATAAGAGCTAGAGAAACAGACAACTGGAATGTCCGCTGACACTATGAATCAACGCTGCCATTTGCGACGTTGTTCTTTTTCCGTCCACCTCGACCACGGGGTTTTGACCCTCTCGTCGATGCATCTCCCCTGCGCTTCTTGCCGCGCGTAGAGATTGGTACAGGGGTTCCTTCGTCTTCGTTGACTTCGGCACCAGCACCTGGACCAGACTGCGACGGTCCAGTGTGTCCGAAGAACTCATCACCCTCCTCGTTCCACAGGTCTCGCGATGCAAGCTCATTCCCGCGAATCACCTCGGAACCCTTGGATTGCAGTTGGGCAGAGGGGTCTGATTGACCTTCTAGACTAGCCATCTGATCCTCAGTGAGCAACAACTGAACGATCTCGCTTGGCTTAGTGACATCGGTGAAGTTCTTGTTGCCGACCACGATATCTTGCACCTAAGAGCCAATGAGATCTGTTCTCATATCAACAAAGAAGAAAACTCACATCTTTCTTGACTCTCGCCAGTTGTACAATGCGCTCATCGATCGTGCCTTTCGTGATGAGGCGGTATACTGTAACCTGACGAGTCTGCCCGAGACGATGGGCACGGTCCATGGCTTGTGCGTCATTAGAAGGGTTCCAGTCATGATCATAGAAGATGACGGTATCGGCGGCAGTAAGGTTGATACCCAAGCCTCCAGCACGCGTACTGAGGATGAAGATGAATATATCCGGTCTACGACATTGCGAATTAGCAATTGAAAAGATCGGAAGCTTTATACTCCAAGATACTGACCTTGTTTGCCATTCCATGACCATATCTCGCCTGTCCTCCAACTTCGAGGAACCGTCCAAGCGCAGATACTTGAACTGGCGGTAGATGAGATATTCTTCCATCAGATCCATCATGCGCGTCATTTGGAAGTAAATCAAGACCCGATGGTCTCCGGTCTTCAGCTCATGAAGCAAGGCGTCAAGTCGGGCGAGCTTGCCAGAGTCGAAGATGAGCCGCCTAGCTTCGGGCACCTGCATAGTCGACAACGGGAGTTGATCTGGCGAGGAGTTGCCAAATAGACCCGTTACAGGCACTTCGGGCACCCGACTTTGGTATTCAGAGCATGCCTCTTCCGAGTCCCACATGTGCGGAGGAAGACCGTAGAGAGCGAGCGAATCTGTCGGTCCCTCGAGCATCTGGGCCTGGTGCTCAATGAAAGTGCGGTCGGCGCAATACATGGTAATTGGCGGGGCAACAACCGGCGGCACGAACCACTTCATGTCTCTACGAGATAAGCAGGACGTTGACCAGGCGGACCGTGCTATCTCCCGCAGCTCTGGGACATCTTCAGCCGAGTCAACTTTGTTCAGACGAATCCTCGGCGGAATTCTGAACGGCCCAGACTTAGCGTTAGTGATGAACATCGGATCCCTACGCAAAGTCAGCACGACCGAAAATCGAGGGGTTGGTGGAAGACACTTACGAGACATAAGGTTCTTCTTCCTCTTCTTCCTCTTCTTGGCGTATCAACTCCAGGGTACGCTGAAGAAGACTCGAGCGGTAAATCTTGTGAGCTCGACTGGGATCAAGGTCGATGAGCTTGAGGAACGAGAACGCGGATTGCTCTACGGCCCAGCTCAGTTTAATGCAAACGCGGTAAAGGTATGATACACACCGTCATCCAGTGATCGATGTATCCAATCGGTCGCCCAAATGTTCATCAGATTCGCTACATGCTGAGTGTCCACATTTGACCCGCCATCTTCGCGGGGGACATCCAGGAAGCCACCTTCGTGGTACAACAGCTTCGGGATAGTCAGCTCAATGGGATTGCGGGTCGAATAGGGAAGCTGGATCAAGTCGCCTTCCCGGTTGAGGGGCCCTGACCGTCCAAACTCGGAGAACGAAAATGGGGCGACGACGTCGGCGCGTTCGAACAGTTCCGGGTGGTTGCAAACCTTGCGGAATTGCATGACGAGGTTCATTAGCGAACGGGCCGAATCAGCATCACCAATGTTCGCGGCCTTCTCCAACAGATCGGCGACCGAGACATTGGCAAGCAGAGCCTTGTACAGAGCACGCTGCCGAGGACTCAAGTCGACATAAATGTCCACCTCGATCTATGATAGTCACTCAGTTAAATTGTCTGTAAGATAAACCTCGCCGACACATACCTTGTCGCTCAGCTCGTTCTGCACATGACGTTTCACGCGACGAAGCATGAACGGCTTGAGGATCATATGCAGTCGGCGTAGCTGATGCTCATTGAGCTTGCTCCCCTTGTTCTCTGCTGCGTTCTCAATGTCCTTCGAGAACCACTCGTTGAATTCATCATGCGAATCGAAGAGACTCGGCATGATGAAGTGCAGCAGGGCCCACAATTCTGCCGTACGCCTTAGTTAGATCAACCCTACCATTCTGCGAAGGAGATGACATACCCTGCATTGAGTTCTGAATCGGAGTACCAGTGAGGAGGAGACGATTCCGGCAATGAAAACCAAGCAAGGTTTTCCAACGCGCACTCGAAGAGTTCTTGATATTCTGAGCCTCATCGAGGATCATGTACTGCCACTTGACACGCTGGAAGTATTGCTGATCTTGGATAACCTGCGACAGCTAAAATCAGGAAGTTGACCGCGCGACAGCACTGGGACGCACCAGTTGGTAGCTTGTGATAAGCACGTGGAATGGAGCATCCTGGTTGTAGCTGATCTCCTTCTTATTCCAGAACTTTCGTAGTGTTGCCCGATCCTTGACGTTACCCCAATATGGGAGAGCCTTGAGACCAGGCACAAAACGTGTTATCTCTTGCTGCCAGTTATGCAACGTCGACGCTGGAGAGACAACCAGGAACGGCCCCCAGATGTCGTGTGTCTCAGCTAGATAGGCCAGAAGAGATATGCTCTGCACCGTCTGTACATGACGTGAAATGAGTAACAGAAAACGGTGCCGTTCCTATCAACGTACCTTTCCGAGACCCATCTCATCCGCGAGAATGCCATTGATACCTTGCTCATACAGGGTAGCTAACCAGTTCAGACCCTTCAACTGGTACTCCTTGAGTGTTGCCATGAGCATATTCGGTTGTTTGACGGTCAGTTCTCCAGTGAGGGAAGTAGGATTCTGGAAGTTGAGCTCATCCGAGTCCACTGTGCACATCCGTGTTAGACACAACCTGCATATAGCAAATGGCTCATCATAACTCACAGTCGACTAGTGGAGTTGTCGAAGCATCGACACCCTCCACGGATTCATCACGGATGTGGGCCTGCCGCTTCGCAAGCTTGAGCGCCTCATTCGTCTTACGTTCTAACGCTGCCTGTGTGTCGAAGTCCTGGGCCCTTCGCTTTGCAAGGACGACCGCAGCCTGTGCATTCCGTCTCGCATGGTGCTGCAGATTCGTCTCGTCCTCTGCTGCGGGATGAGCAACGCACATCTCCACACGAAAACGGTGTGACTTACCGTCGTCGAAGTCGATATCTTGCAAGGATGAATTGTCAGCGTCGACAAGAGCAGCTCCAGTAGGAACATGCGCTAGTGCTGCTGCATCGCCTTCCAATTCCGCGGCTGTGAAACAACGCTTAGAAATATCCATGACCCTTGTAAGTGACTGAGACTCACTCTTGAGCTTGTTCCCGACGAAGTGACTGTACAGTTCCGTCTGGCTGATCAAGAACTCGAGCTTTCTGGCCTGGCGAGCTGCCTCGCGTTTCTCCTCCTCGACTTTTGCACGGTCGCTCGCCTCCTTCATCTCGCGCCTGCGCACATCACGCTCCTCCTTCTCGTTCTTCTTCCAGAACACCAACATCTCACGCATAAGTCGTTTGCCTTTCGCCTGAACATCTTTCGTGGCCTTCGCAGACCGAGTGAACGGCTTGCGTGCCTGTACAGACGCGAGCATGGCCAGCCGCTTAGATTGCGCGTGCCGAGTCTGGTAGCCCGTAACGTGGTATTTGTACACCTGCGAGGGAACCCTTAGTTCATTATAAAAGCACAAGTCGGTAGGATGCTAACCTTGGCGACATCTCTCCGTGCTATGTTCATCCAGACCTTGCGCTGCGACTCTTCCAAAGTCCTCACGCGTTTTGCCATCGCCGTGTCGTCTATCTTCTTAGCCCGCCTCAAGGGCGGTATGGCCTCGTCCAACTCATACATCGGGGCGGACACGTTGGTCAAGGCAGGTGAAGCTGGCCTCGAGCCCACTGGTGTCAAATCTCCAGCGACAGACGCGGATGCAGATCCAATGCCCAAGTGATCCTGGGTCTGCGGTGGCAATGTGTCGAGCTTCTTCCTCGGACCGGGCTTCTTGCGCACTTTGGGGGTGACAGAGACACTGTCCTGGCTCTGTTCCCGCTGAAGTTGCTTGCCCTTGCCCTTGCCTCTCGCGCCCGCCACCAACTTGCGCACAGGAGAGGGGACGGCCGACACGGCCGAGATCTGCTCGTCGACACCCAAACGCTCGTCTTTACCGGCCGCAAGGTCTTTCTCGACCTTCCGCTTCTTGTGAATGTGCCCGCTTTTGGCGATCGGGATGTCGGCCTCACTATCTGAACCGGAGAGGTCGTGCTTGTCTCTACCTCTTGACGGAGCGCCAGAAGCAGGGTCTTCACCTCGGCGAGCTGATTTGTCAGGACCTGATCCGCCCTGGAATTGCACGCCATCAGAATACTGGTAATCCATGTGGCCTCCGTCAAAGCCGTCTATAGACTGAATAGAAGGAGATTGTGCCTGCATTGCGATATCCTGCTCAACAGGAAGCTGAGGATGTATTGGCGGTCGTGGAGGTGGCAGCCGTGCAATGCGGTCTCGATATGTATGAGACATGTGATATGCGGTGATCGAGTCGCGTTCCTGCAAGCGTAGGTTAGAGTTCGTTTAGGACAAATTATGCAACGGGGTGCTCACGATGATCCATCGAGAAAACCATGCGTCTACTTGCTTCTGTCTCTTGTGTGTCTCTATGACATAGTTGCCGAGTTCGCCCATCCAGACCTCCTCACAATCCTCGAGGTCAGAGGAGACAAGACGGCGGTCCTCCTCGGTCACCTCATGGAACTCCTCGGCAGGAGGTTCCGAGTCTACGCTCTCTGCTGGTGTCAGTGTCCGCTGCTGGCGGTTGCGGGTGGGATATCTTCGGTTTGGCTAGGAAGATGTCAGCACAGCACCAACCAACTTGGGTATGGATACTAACGCGTTTCTGTCCAGGAGGCTGATAGTCCTCGTCATCGTCCATGGTCTTCCGCTTTTTCCTGCCATTCCCGTCCACATAACCTTCCTTGAAGCGCGTGGTAATCGGCGCTCCGGGAGTACCGTTCGTGGAAGATGGCGATAGCTGTCCCGACATCGGACCGTCTTGATCATACCAATCTCCCGCAGCAGGAGGGACGTGACGCGGCTCGCCCTCGTCATAGTAAGAGTGCCGGCCTCCTTGCCATTGCACAGGCTGAGACGCGGGAGCGCGTCCGGACGTGGGCTGCTGTGAGTCGTGTCGTGCACTCGACCGGGAATATGAGTAGTGTTGAGAGTCATGGGGAGACGACGTGGTAGACGTCACGGAAGGAGAAGGGGGACGCCTTAGCGCTGGTTCAATGGCTGGCGTGGATACAGGAGCCGTTGCGGACGATGTTGAGATTAATGGCGGACTGGGGTCGTCATTGAGGATATGCCTAAGCGACATCGTGTGTGGCGGCGTCGGCGGTGAGATGCGGGTTCGAGAGGGGTAACAGCCTTTGCTGTGTCAACTGGGGGGACGTGGCTCTGGCGCTCGCGGGGTCACGGTATGTTCTCACTGGCGAATGTTTTCTTCCAAGAACGGACAGGGAAGTGTCTTCGGTTCCTGGGTGCGCGTGGGACGAGGAGAGCGGCGAGGAGGAGGGGGCGAGGCGGGAGCGGCGGCGGAGGCTGGGAAGGGGCTGAGACAAGGCTGATGGGGACGCCGAGTCGAACACGAACGGCTGAGCCGTATAAATTGCCCCGCCTTGCCAGGTCGCATTGGATTTGGTGTGGCTACAAATATGTCAACTGCCTCTTTTGGCCATTACGATGCTCGTCCGGGCTTCCATCTCGTCTCCCGTCACACGCCGTGACATCCTCCTCCAGCACAGCGAGTCGAGCACCGCAAAATGCAGCCTGCTCATCTTCGCTGGCAACCGTACGCATCGCCGCATGCGACTCGCAAGCCGAGCAGCCCTATGCTAGGCATCATTGCACCAGCGTCAATTCCGCGGCGCGCGCCCAGCCACCACCCACATTGTCAGCATCCCCAGGTCCGCTGCCGTCACGCTTCCGTGCCAGATCATGCATCATACAATTGTCATGACTTGGGTAATTCTATCTACGGATCCTCGGGCTCCAGCATCAGCTCCGGGCGGACCTTCTCGTCAAACTCCTCCGGGGTGAGGAAGCCCAGGGAAACGGTAGCCTCCTTCAATGTCGTGCCCTCCTTGTGCGCCTTCTTTGCACACTTTGCAACGTCTACACCAGGCATGTGAGTGGAGCATGACGAATGACATCCGGAAACACGCACTGTCGTAGCCCAGGTGCTTGTTCAGTATAGTCGCAAGCATGAGGGACTGGTAAAGCAGGTCTCGAATGCGCTTCTCATTCGCCTGGATGCCGACGACACAGTGCTCCGTGAACGAGCGAGAGCCTGCAAGTGATGCTCAGCTACTGCATACCAGAAGTTTCTCGAATTTCTCACCGTCAGCTAGGAGACGAATGCTCTGAAGCACGTTCTTGATGATGACCGGCTTGAACACATTCAGCTATAAGCATTCATTGTGAGTATGCGACGTACGCAGCATATTAAATCAATCAAACTTACCTCAAATTGACCGTTGGATCCTGCCACGGTAACCGTGGTCTGATTGCCCATAACCTGTGCCGCGACCATAGTCAAAGCCTCGCACTGCGTCGGGTTGACCTTTCCGGGCATGATAGAGCTACCAGGCTCGTTCTCCGGGAGGATGAGTTCACCAAGACCGCAGCGCGGGCCCGAGCCGAGATACCGGATGTCGTTCGCGATTTTCATGAGCGAACACGCGATAACGTTCAGCGCACCGTGCGCCTCAACCAGAGCATCGTGAGCGGCGAGCGCCTCAAACTGCATCCCCATGAGTACACAATGTACGCCACGTGCAAGCGTGTCACGTACCTTGTTGGGTGCCGTCTTGAACTCAAGACCGGTTATGTTCGAGATCTCAGCCGCAACTTTGACGTCGAAGCCCTTCTTCGTATTCAGACCCTATGCTGTTCATTAGTATTGTCAAGAGTAATTCATTGAGAGATGGCTAACAGTGCCGACTGCCGTGCCGCCCTGAGCAAGGAGGCTAAGGCGAGGAAGAGTGTCCTTGATGCGATCAATGCCGTTGGTAACCTGTTGTACGTATCCGCTGAATTCCTGGCCGAGAGTCAAAGGAGTCGCATCCTATAATATATGGTCATTCATATGCTCGGTCCGTGACCGAGGTAGAGTGGCGTACCTGCAAGTGGGTACGCCCAATCTTGATAATATGGTTGAATGCCTTTGACTTCTCGTTCAGCGCATCTCTCAGCCCAGTCAGGGCGGGAATCAGCAAGTGATTGATCTCAGTAACTGCTGCAACGTGCATCGCCGTGGGGAACCTATGAGTCCCAGTCATGAGCACCGTCCCAGAGTAGCTGAACGATACATACGTGTCATTGCTGCTTTGGCTCATGTTGACATGGTCGTTGGGGTGTACGGGCGTCTTGGAACCAAGCTCACCACCTAGAAGCTCAATGGCACGGTTGGAAATGACCTGATACGGTCATGTCAAGTTCGGATCGTCGAGGGGCTTGTTGTAGAGAAGCACACCTCGTTCGCGTTCATATTGCTCTGCGTACCGCTTCCGGTCTGGAAGACGACGAGAGGGAAGTGGTCCATCAATCTGCCCGAGATAACCTGCACACAGTTTGAAGATCAGTGCACCATAAAATGAGGACTTGGCATACCAGCACTCACATCATCTGCTGCCTTCTGGATGGCATCGCCGATCTTGGGATCCAGCCCATAGCCAACATTGACCCTCGCGGCCGCCTTCTTGAGGACGCCGAAGGCCTTGATGAGGGGAGTCGGCAGACGTTCCGCTGGCCCGCCAATGTCAAAATTTTGTAGAGAGCTGAAAGCAAGTCAGTATCAAGCAGAGCTTCGTGGCAGTGTAGACATGAACATACCGCTGCGTCTGCGCACCCCAGTAACGGTCCGCAGGGACCTTGAGCTCGCCGAACGTGTCGCGCTCGATGCGGTATTTCTGTTCGGCCTATCAAGCATAAGAAGAGTCGTCAGCAACGCTATCTAATCCATTCGAGCTGTCAAAGACGTACCATGGTACCTGCGGAGGAAGAAAACAGTCGTGCGGATGTCCGCTGAGCGACTAAGTGGGAGCCCTGCGCGAAGATCACATGTGCATGAGCAGTGCTCGATCTCGCCCTTCGGCATCTACTCACAAGCCGCGAATTGAGCCGGATGCCAGCCATGGCTGTCAAAAAAGGGGGAAGCACAAGCTCTTGGGGATCTCAATCACGACGAGCTGCGAGTAGATGTCCTCGACGACGGAGCTCTCCGACAATCCCGACTTTCTCCGCGAAATTTCGCTCACCATGGCCGACGTCAGAGCGGATGAACCCCGTCTCGACGATACACGTCATGCAGCTCATGCTCACTCTGCACACAGCATGTTTATTATTCGCGAGAACGCGTCTGCAACATTTTGCGAACATTCCCTCCGCCGTCGCGGCACCATTCGCTCGCCGGAAGGCACTTCGACGCGCTGTTGCGTACGCGAGGCAATAGAGCGGACACGCCACACGTGATACATACCGGCGTCACCGGCTCCCCAATCCCAAGGCCGCCGCCAGGCTCGCGCTCGACCTCGCACCTGTTCAGAGCCTCCACCCTCACCTGCTTGCAAATGGCGTCCGTGGCGTCTCAGCTGATTCTGCACCCTGTCGCCTCGCGCGCCCTCAAACTCTTGAATACGACTTTGGGCAGAGACAAGGTGGCGTCCCCGCGCCGATCACGGAGGAAATGCGCTCACACTGCTTAGTTGTACCGCGCTGTGCAATACTTTGCCCGCTTTCTTGCGTGGTTCCTGCTCTCTCGTGAATACAAAATCGAAGCGGCGCGCTGGAATGCCCTGAAGTCTCATCTCGCTCTGGCCAGAAAGCGTGAGCACACTCTATTCCGGCCGAGCGTCTTGATAGTTACTGATGCGCCCCAACAAAGTTCTGCGGCTCGGAAAGCCTCTGGAGAATCTGCAAGCTGTGTTGCGGGCGCTGCAGACTTCTGGCGAGAGTGGGGAGCAAATCACCACGATCGGTCGGCATTTGGGATACTTTGGATATCTCACTCTCGACACCCTTGTCTGGGTATGTGAGCGCATGGGCGCAGGAACTCTTCCGCTACAGACCAATTGACACATGACCTTGCAGGCAAATGCAGTGAAGTTCTTCAACCTTAAGCCATCGACTGCTGAGAAGGTCAACAAGAATGCGAATCGGTTCTGGTTTGCCGGCATTCTCTTCAGTATTACCCATTCTCTCCTCAAGGTGGTTATTTTCATAACTGCATCAATGCATAAAGGACTCACGAGTGTATTATCAAGGCCGGAAGACTGGCTAATGAGATCAAGAAACTGCAGAGCTCTGGTTCCTGGGGCGAAAAGGGTGCAGAGACCGACCGTGACATGAAGCTTCAGGCTTTGCGAAGGTACGGAACGCAGTGTTGTTTGCAAATATGGTCTTCCTTGCGAACTAAATTGGCGACTCAGTGCCCGTGAGGCAACTCGCTACCAGTTCACACTTGACATGCTCGACGTCTGGCTGCCGGCTGCCAACATTGGTCTAGTCAACTTCAATGACGGTATATTGGGTCTCTGCGGGTCAGTACGCACTTCGCTAGCGACTCAGCTTTGAGTACTGATGCGCCCCAACAGACTCATCACGTCCCTCATGGCCCTGCGCCAGCAGTGGATTGCTGTATCAAAGAATTGAGTCAGCACACAACGTCTAATGCTTGGGTTTGGCACTTACGGATTGGACGGCCCTTAATGTCTTCGTTTTACCCCCCGTATATATGCCCCTCCATGTTGTTTACTGTTTTTGTTTGCGATCGGAAGTGAGGTGATTTGAAGCGTAGCGTAACATCACACCGAGTGATGGATATGTGGTTTATTCCAGGTCTCGAAAGGTATAGTGTGTGATTTGGCATCTCATGACGAAGTGGTACCGTTGTTCTCTTGTTGACTGCGTAATCGGAGGTACTCGGTGCGCATCGCGTCCATGGGTTCAGGTCCGGTACTACGGGGAAGTTCGATGAGTAAATATCAGTCATGTCTTCCAGAAATAAGAGCGACGTACTACTGAATCATGCAATTTTGGATTGCTTTGTACTTGTCCCTGCATGCCCATGCGACCGAGATGAGCCGCCCCGAGGCGCATTCGGCAAACTCTGTGCTCGTCCGTGAGCCGTTGCGTACTGGACGCTGGGATCCGCACATACCCTTGACGACAGGATCGCACTCCTTCATGGCCTTCTCCTTCGCTGTCTTCTGGAGGGCATCCTCCTCGCGGCGCGAGAGCGCATTCATAGTGTGGCAATCGACCGGACGGCCGCGTGCAAGTGAAGTCAGGGCGCCCGCTGGCGCCCGCCTCGACAGGCGCGAATTGCCTTTTCGAGGCGCTCCGGACTCCCTCATCCGCTGGGCGCTTGAGTAAGCCATTGCACGTCGTCCCACCTTGCTCGCAGCTCTCATCTGACTCTCGAGGGGCATGGCTATGGTCCGCCCAGCGTGCTCCGCTAGCTCTGTTCTGCGCTCTGTGCGTTCTGTGCGCTCTACACCCCCACTTCAGCATGTTCGGACGCTAGCCACCCCATCCTCGTCTAAGACAACTTTCAATCAGACTCTTGCTGAGGGGCCCTCACTGGACGACTTCATCTCAGACAATGTTCCTGACAAGGTTGTCTTTGGAAACCCTCACATGTCAGTGAAAAAGATTTTACATGGGTTCCCTCCTCTTGACAGTATGGGTCGTCTTTAGGCGTCTTCCATCGTACCTGAAGACCTCTATCCCGGGAGGTAACTCTTATAAGAAGATCAAGAAAGACCTCCGTGGATTGGGCTTGCACACCGTGTGCGAGGAGGCTCGGTGTCCTAACATTGGTGACTGCTGGGGCGGGAAGGAGGGCGCTACTCTGGAGGAAGGACGCAGAGCAGCTACAGCCACTATTATGGTGGGCTCACCTTTTACAAAGCAATGAGAGTATACTGAAACATACCATATAACAGTTGATGGGAGATACGTGTACAAGAGGCTGCAGATTCTGCTCGGTCAAGACTTCGCGGACGCCTCCACCTCTCGACCCGCATGAACCGGAGAACACAGCTGAGGCCATCAGTCGCTGGGGTCTTGGCTATATCGTTCTGACGAGCGTAGACCGAGATGGTGTGTACTTGTTGGTACATCTGTCGGGAGCATACACTGATGACACGATTTTCATATAGACCTTGCAGACGGTGGTGCCCACCACTTCGCGGAGACGATCAGGAAGATTAAGCAGAAGTGCGCATTCGTCTTGTTCACTCTCCCGTAACCTTTCTCACCGTGATTATGTGTCCAGGGCTCCTGATATTTTGGTCGAGGCGCTCACTGGAGATTTTGCTGGAAAGCTATCCATGGTTTCTGTGGTCGCAAAGTCTGGTCTTGATGTGTATGCGCACAACATCGAGACCGTAGAAGCTCTCACCCCCTTCGTTCGCGACCGCCGCGCGACATTCAGGCAGAGCTTGAGCGTCCTCGAGCACGCCAAGAAGGAGGGTGTCCGGGTAACGAAGACCAGTATTATGCTTGGTGTGGGCGAAACGGAAGACCAGGTCATGGATGCGCTACGCGGTCAGTATGCTGTATCGCATAACTTTACCCACCATTTTGACGCAGGTCTTGCAGAACTACGGAAGATCGACGTGGATGTTGTCACATTCGGCCAGTACATGCGACCAACGAAGCGGCACATGAAGGTGGACCGCTACGTTGAGCCAGCGGAGTTCGACCGCTGGAAGGAGGTCGCAGAAAGCATGGGTTTCCTCTACGTCGCCAGCGGGCCGCTGGTGCGAAGCAGCTACAAGGTACATTGACCTTCGTCGTGAGGTGACCTTGTTTATTGACGAATACGACAGGCGGGAGAGTTCTACATCGAAAACGTTCTGCGAGGAAAGGGCACAGAAAAGAGGGCTCAGTCTCTTGTTGCTGACCAGGCCGCAACAGATATCTCTGCGAATAATGCTGCCTAAGTCTCGCCGGGCATGTTTCCATGTATTATCGTCTTGTGTATATCCACGTACCTGCATTAGATGTACCTGTATAGCGTTTTAGTCAGTGTCACCGTAGTGATGTTGCCCGGGAATGAACCGGACCGTACCGAACAGGCCAAACAGTTCGATTGTGATTGATTTCTCACCGGTTCATATTTCGGAGAGTGCCGATGCCGAGCAGCCGCCGCTCAATCTTCCAAACCTTATTTTCTGTCGCAGTCCCCAGACCGCCAAAACTCATCGCGAGCACCGTTGCTGGCAAGCCCTTCTCCCTCAAAAATGGTGAGTCCATGCTGGTCAGCCGTTTCGCTGTGCAAATGCTAAACGATGGAATAGGATACTTCTTCAAAAGCCCCCGTCAAGCTCGCAACTGTCGTGAAGGTTGACCTACCGCTCGCTGCTTCGTCTTGCAAGCTCTGACCGGTGTACTTCTTGAAATTGTGATATAGGTTCTCGGCCGCACTGGCTCCCGCGGTGGTGTCACCCAGGTCCGTGTCGAGTTCATGGACGACCCCAGCCGGACCATCATCCGTAACGTCAAGGGCCCCGTCCGGGAGAAGGACATCCTTGCTCTCCTTGAGTCTGAGCGTGAGGCGCGGTAAGTAGATTCATCGCGTTTACTTTTCTGCAGCGATCTGACAAGGGTTCATTCCCAGCCGCCTGCGTTAAGCTGTTCCCGCTCCTTGCTGCGTTCTTAGTCGCCTCATTCTCCTCTGTATGACCATGACAATGCTATGCGCATGACACCAAATACTGGTTAGCGTCGGTCTGATGTTTTGCTGTTGCTCTGGGTTGGTTTCCGCCGGAATGCTGTTTTAGATGCTACATTATGAGCGCAATCAACTCGCTGTTGCTCATGCCTTCCGCTGCGGGTCATATTTGTGTTGTCTGATTGTCCATGGTGCCGTTTGGGCCGGAATGGTCAAATTGAGCACAAGCAGACTGCCATATTGTGTGTGCGAGGATCGTCGTGCGAACCGAATGAACTGCATGTTCCCTGTCCCGTCGGAGTAACCGTTGCAGCCAGTTGCTTGCCGAATGGATCGCCGAGCCGATAGCACGTTGTGCAGCAGCTGCCACTGTTAGGAATTGCCCTACACCGGTCTTACACATCCACCCTAGTCGGCTTGATGCAGGATTCTTGCGCGATGTGTTCGCCAACAAATCAATATGAGCTGGGCGACTACATAAAGTTCACCGATATTCTACCGTTTGGTCGCCCATCGCCATCTCCGCCCATCCTCTAGGCGTATACCCCCGACAGCCCTGTAGCATGACCCACAGCGTGGCGTATGTGACTCTACTCACCAAGGCATCCTATCTACCTGGTGCCTTGGTCTTGCACCAAAGCCTGTTGTCGGTCGGCTCAAGATACCCGCTGGTGATCATGGTGACGCCTAGTCTTCCTCCCGACGTACGAGAAGTCGTGAAGCGGAGGGGAATCGCTATGCGAGAAATTGAACGGCTCATGCCCGAAGAGGGCATCCATCAGCTCTCTCAACATGATGGTCGATTTCAGGATACATGGACCAAGTTGAGGTGAGAAAGTTTGCCGTGCCTGACTTCGTAGCGCTCATCCAACGCAGGGCATTCGAGCTGACGGAGTATGAGGTGAGCTCGGCAGCTGGCTGGCATGTCGCAATATAACGACGTCCACCCGCTTTAGCGCGTCGTGATGTTGGATTCCGACATGATTGTGAAGCAGAATATGGACGAGCTCATGGACTTCGAGCTGCCCAAGGACTGGATAGCCGCTGCTCATGTCTGTGCTTGCAACCCGCGCAGGTTGCCTCACTACCCTGTCGACTGGTAGGACTCCTTAATCCTTATGCGCAATATTGTTCTAATGCTGCGTGCTAGGATACCCGAGAATTGTGCATATACCCCAAAAGTTCACCCGCAGGCGTTGACCTCAGAGACGCAGTTTACAGAGTCCAGCCCTCGACCATACACGGAACTGAACTCTGGAACCGTCGTGCTAAATCCCTCTGCTGAACTCTTCGATGGGATCCAACACTTCTTATCAACCTCCCCCCTTGTACCGACGTTCTCTTTCCCTGATCAAGACTTACTATCCGTGTTCTTCAAAGGCCGATGGAAACCTCTACCTTGGTGCTACAATGCACTTAAGACATTGAGGATAATTCACAAGTCTTTGTGGCGTGATGAAGAGGTTCGATGTCTTCATTACATATTGCACGACAAGCCTTGGTCTCATCCGCCAGGAACTGGGGGAGACTACGAGGAGGTAAATAGGTGGTGGTGGGATGGATACGAGGCATTACGGCAGGAGATGGAAGAATCAAACAAGGAGGATTGGGCACTCGTGGATGCGAACGTCAGGCATATTTGATTACGCTGACCTGACTTTCGTCAACATTACCTCGTGATTTAAAGCTCAATGTGTCATTAATGTAATACGGTCTCAGCAGATACAGCTAGAATTACAGCATAGTGTGTCACTTCAATGTACAAGCTAAGCTCTCCATGCTACGTGCACTTCATCCGTACGGAATCTGAGACAGCATATGATCAGAACGGGCCACAGGTCCACGGTTACATGCTTACCGTTGTGTGCAACTACTCTTTGTTAGAGGTGTTCTGTATCCCATACGGAAACTCAGCAAACCCGCTTGTGCAATCATGATACCGTTATCAATACAGAAACTGTTGGATAGCGGTAAGCTACTTCACACTTGGCAGAACTATGCAAATGACATACCGTTCATCAGTCGCGAACACTCGTCCCCCGCGTTCCTCGGCCATGATTCCCATCATCTCCTGGAGCCGCTCGTTACCTGCATGAGAATGAGCTAGTGGCAAGAGTTCGACGATCCAGGCGACTCACAGCCAACGCCTCCGACAATGAGAACTTCTTTGCTTCCGATATGCGCCATAGCCCGCTCCGTGATCTCCACGAGCATAGCAAATACGGTCTCTTGCAACGAGAAGCACAGGTCTTGAGGAGTGATGATATCATCGCCATCTGTCGCAGATGCGCCGTTCCGTCGATATCGCTTGTCTTGGACATAGGCTTCCGCGGACGTCAAGATGCCCGAAAGACTGACATCCATGCCCTTAGTGGTGTATGGTAGAGGCACTAGACGTTTGCCCCTGCCAAGACTAGATTCAGTATTTAAGTATACAACCTCAGTTCAAGAAGACATACTTCTTAGCCTCTTGCTCGATATTGTAGCCGGGACTGGGATCATTGCTCAAATTTATGACTCGAGCGAATCGGTCGAGACAATTTCCAACTGCAATGTCGAGCGTCTCTCCGAAGATACGATATCGCTGCTGTGAATAGGCAATGACCTGCGTGTTGCCGCCAGAAACGTACAGGACTACGGGATTCTGCGCGCCGGTGATCTGACGACCCATTTCAATGTCTTGATGCGATCTACCTCAGTTATGTATGATCGGGTGCAAAAATTGTGGCACGTACGACCGACGCAGTGGTTGACACCTACAAGAGGCTTGTCGTACAAGAGGGACAGAGTACGTGCGACAAGAGCCACTGAGGATAGCGGAGCTCCCATGCCTGGACCTGTTCAATTGTCAAAAACCTATTCACATGACATTAGGAAGGTCGCACCTTGGGTGAAGCATATGCAATCTATGTCATGTAGAGATATCTGTGCTTTGCTGAGGGCGTCATTGATCACAGAGAGAGCCCAATCTCGGTGATGTTGCGCAGTGTCGCGGGGGAGAAATCCTTCTCCCGGAGGCGTAATGTACGTGTGCCTCACATTAGACATCACGACAGTTGAGCCATCGGTGTCATGTCTGATAATCCCGACCCCTAGTTTATTCGCGGACCCCTCGAGGCCCAGCGCGATATACGGCCTGTCTAGACATAAAATTTTCTAATGAATTGGTAGGAATAGAGATCACACGACACATACCGGGTATCTTGAGAGGGGAGCGTTTACGAGTTCTGCCCGGCATGGTTCAGTCGCTGAGTGAATTGGGCGCTCCGACGCGGGAGGAGAAAGTCGTCCCGCCACCGCGCACGTGGCTGTGGCAAACGATTCAGCAGAGTCATTCCAAGTCACGATCAGCGATCGCGATATTCAAAAATTGGACGCGGCTGTGGTCCTGCTTTCCCCACTCATCCATCTTCATCGCACTTACCCCGCGTTCATTAAAATGTCTAGACAACCACTTTGGCTGCGCTGTGAGAAGAAGGAGTTCGAGCGTCGTGCTGCCTTGACACCCACGACCGCGAAGAAGCTGATCGACGCTGGCTTTGACATCTACGTCGAGCGCGACGAACAGAGAATATTCGACGATGCGGAATACGAGGCGTAAGTCATACGTCTATCTATCCCACATCCCACCCCTGACAACACGTACACACAGTGTCGGTTGCACGCTCGTGGAACACAACTCCTGGCCTAACGCCCCCGTGACCACGCCTATCATCGGTCTCAAGGAGCTTCCCGAGTCCGATGAACCTCTCCCTCACACTCATATCCAGTTTGCCCACTGCTACAAGCGTCAGGCGGGATGGTCATCCGTCCTCGCACGCTTCCATCGCGGTGGAGGCACCCTCTACGACCTGGAGTTCTTGACTGATGATAAGGGCCGCCGTGTCGCGGCGTTCGGGTATCACGCAGGATTCGCTGGTGCCGCGGCTGGTGCTCTTGCGTACGCAGCTCAGAAGAAGGGGCAGCCCCTTGGAAAGCTGGAGCCATACGAGAACGAAGCGGCGATGGTCAAGGCGGTGAAGGAGCAGCTCGGCGGGAGCGGAAAAGGTGTGAAGGCACTTGTCATCGGCGCCCTTGGCCGCTGTGGGAGCGGAGCAGTTGACCTGTTCAGGAAGATCGGCCTTGAGGAGTGCGTATACTATGGTTTAACTCTATAAGTCCGAAGGTGACCAACAATGATTTCCAGGGAAAACATCCTGAAGTGGGATATGGCCGAGACCGCTAAGGGCGGACCTTTCCAGGAGATTCTGGACGTCGACATCTTTGTCAATTGCATATACCTCAGCTCACCGATTCCCCATTTCATCACCTACGACAGTATCCGCGCAGCTGGTAAGGAGAGGCAGCTATCGGTTGTTGTGGACGTCAGCTGTGACACGACCAATCCCCACAACCCGATCCCGATATACAATGTCAACACTACGTTCTCGAACCCCACTGTGCCTGTCGAGGTTGGGTGAGTAGCAGCATAGCGACTATCTTGTCGGTCACTCACCTAGTGCGTAATGCAGCGCCGGCAACCCCCCGCTGTCAGTCATATCTATCGACCATCTGCCGACATTGCTGCCGCGTGAGGCGTCTGAGCAGTTCAGCTCGGACTTGTTGCCCTCGCTGCTCGAGCTGCCTAACCGCCAGACGGCGCGTGTCTGGGTCACTGCTGAGGAGCTGTACAGGCAGAAGCTCGCGGAGGCTGTACAGGTGGAAGGCTTATAGATGCATGTGTGCAGGCTCGGGAGCAATTTCTGTATGTTGAGATTCACAGGACGTCAATAGATTTCGGGCACATCAGTGCATGGCCGGACGTGACTGCGGGAGGATATCGCGCCATCTCGCGCCCGTCTATCGTTCAACAAGTGCAAATCTTTTGACATCGTGGGTCTGGATGGCCAGATGTGCCTGACGAGTTTGTGCGAAGTGCATGAAAGTGATACATGGTTTCGGGCGATGGGCGGTCCGCAGCGACGCCTCGATGCCTCGGTAGTGTGCCGTCGTGGGTAGGCCACGCGAGGCCGCGCCCCGACTTTGTTCGCAGCACAAGATCAGGAGCGGGTGGAGACGTGGCGGTCTCGCCGTGACTGGAACATCATGTCGACATAGCAGTTGAGAGCAATCAGAAGCAGAGTTGCCTGCAAGTCTGGCAGCGGTAGCAGGCTTGGCGACATCTCAGGCAAAGTTCTGATCAGTTCTAATGCCGACAAGCTTGCTGGCGGGTGCAGTTACGGGCAGCGCACGCGGTCGTCGCGTTGCCAGGATGTGGGGTGATACATAATCTGTTGAGGAGGCGCAGCGCTGTGCAGATATGATGGCCCGCCGCGGCGCTGAGCGGCTGCAGGGTTCTTGAGCATCCTCCCATCTCCTTGTATTCTGGTTTTGTCGTTTGCATCTCTGTCTTTCTCTCCTCTCTCTATTCTACTTCCTGGGCCCGACCACTTACCGGTGCGAAGATTCCTGGCGTACAACGCACTGGTGCTGGTCGCCTCCCCTCACTAATCATCTCGTCCAACCCCGTTCTCGTCTCCGTCCTTGTCCTTGTCCTCGTCCTCGGCTTCCCAACCAACCACCCAGCCAAATTCACCATGCCCATCCTCGTACCCGAAATCTCCATCTCCCTCGCTCCGCCTGAGGACCCTGTGCCCGAGCCGTTCTCTCCGTTCTCTCCAACGGGACCATTCGCTCCGCTCACTCCTATCGACGATGACGGTTTCAGGCCTACGCTGCTGACTCCGCCGCCTATGGTATCACCGATGTCTCATAAGCAGTTATCACCTCTGCGTCCCACAGACGCTCTCGCAGCGGGCAGAGGTCTGGAGCGCGAGCGATTCGAAGCTCTGTTGAGGGCTTCGAAAGAGCGCAATGCGGCATTGGGCGGCCGAAAGGAGGTTGATCTGCGTAAGGAGATTGCTATTAAGGCTCACAAGACTAAGCAGGGTACGTCAATCCGTTAGAGCGGATAGGTCCGCTGTCAACGGCGGTCAATGCATACTGATGATCAATGGTCTGCAGTTGAACGCCGGGCTCTCTTCCTGTCGAAGGTGCAGGCCCCGCCATCCCCGACTGCGGCGTTGACCCCCAAGACCCCTCCAGAGTCACCTGCTATTCTCCACTACACGATGCCCTCTCCTGGCATGGAGTCACCTCTTGAGGTGTTCGAGTCTTGGGCGGTGGGCAAGGCCGATCCCCCGGCGTGCTCTCCATGGGTCGAGCAGGTCGAGTTCCGAGTCTCTGGTTGCCGCAAGGCTGCATCACTGACCGCGACGCATCCGACCACCCCGCGGAAGCCACTGCCCTCTCTCGAGGAAATCTCCGCTCGCATGAGCGGACACCTCGCCTCACCTGCGCCGAAGCCAGGAGCGCAGCCCCGTTCGCACCGCAGGCTTCCCGCGTTTCTGCAAGCCGGAAAGCGCTCCTCACAGCAGAAGACCCCCGTTGCCGGCGCCTCAGACCCGCCGGCTTCTCTCCCAAGCCACACATTCCCTCTTGTCCTCGAGCCTGTGATACCCCACGCCCGCGAGCTCCATGTGTGGCGGCCCGAGATACCTTCGATACCTTCAAGTCCTACCTCACCTGCTCCCCCCAAGATCGAAGTGATCACCATGGTCGTCCCCCGTACCGCCTCCTTATCTCCTGCGCAGCTCACCGAGTCGAACGTGCAGTCCTTTGCCACCGTATCACTCGACCACGTGGTCGCTCGCGAGAGTACCGCCCGTAACATGTTGACGAGATTGCGGCGTCGGACACTGCCCCCCAGTGCCTCTGTCGCCAATGGGCTTGCAAACTACTTGGACGACGAGGATCGCAAGACCCGGAGACGTAGCGCTCCTCCTGAACTACCGAAGAGAGAGCGCTCGGGATTCTCACACCCCGTTCTCGAGCTCCCTGGAGCATTCTGATCCATCATCGGACATCCTTGATGCCCACCATTTGACTGTTGTCTTTCTTTAATCCCCAGGCGTTGGCGAGGACACTTCATGTAGACGTATAATTATTACACAGGATTCGGACCCCTCACATTGGATATGCTTTCGGGGGTGTTATATGATGGCGCTGGCGGACCTCTTGGTAGGGAAGAAGTGACAGACTTGGTTGATCCTTGTCTGTCCGTTCTTCCCGTGCTCGCACATCCGCGGCAGATGTCTTGGAAGGCTGTGCCTAGCCAGAGACAAGATCCTCAGCGCCGCTATAACGCTCCGCACTCTTTCGCATCATCAGCGTAGCCTCTAACTGATACGGCTGGCCTGTATCATCAATGTATCGATTTATTTCTGTCTTTGAACCATGCGTGATCGTAACATTGATTGCTTCGATATGTGCTCGCCCCGACAGAAAATTAAGCATCATAGATTCATGATAACTCCCATGTGCATCCCTTGTTCGTTAATCCTGGATAGGCTGGTAAAGAGTAGAGAAGACACTAGAAGGTGGTATTAGGGACACTGCACTGTTCATATACGCACATATGAGGCACACACCTATGTTGTCGAACACAGATCATTGCCAAAAATGAACTTGTTGCAATCTACCCGAACTTTGGTCCCCACCATCCTGATTGAGCTGTACGCGGAATTGGGACTGATGTGAGTTCCCGGTCGGGTCGTTTGCACCGGGTACTGGCATAGATACTGGCGTTGGCGGTGGCTGCGCTGGCTGGGATTCTTGTATCGGTTCTGGTGTAGGGCTCTTTCCTCTCAGGCGGGACAAGACTCGCAGTCGGCGACCTACGGGAATAGCGGATTTCCATTCATAATGCGGACCAACACGGATGTCCGATGCACTTGCCGTAGTCAACTCTGACGTGTTCATCGGCTTCCTCATCCGACTCTTGCAGGGGATCAGTCGTCTGTGCGAGGTGCCAAGCCTCTGGGATACGAAAGGAACGTCGAGCAACATCAAAACACGGCGATGAAATGGCTCACGTTCTAGCATACTCCGTTCTTGCGTGGGATTCTCGTTATAATACGCTGAGATTAGGTCAGTCCCCAACTCCGACCCTCGCAACATAGTTATCGTCACTTACGTCGAGGACCCATGCGAGAGAGCTGCGCGCGGGGGTCCTGGACTGCACGCGTAGCTGGATAGTCATGCGAATGGGACGAACCGCGACTGTTCTGCGCTGACGATGCGGGCCCTGAAGGACCTGGCCGCTGCAGTCGCTGTCGTCGAATAACACTCAGCTGCTCAGCTGAGTAACAATTAGGTAATACGTCTAGATTGAGAACAATTGAACGCACTTGTCAGCGGAGGTGATGCCGGAGGGGCAGCCGGAACAGGCTCTTTCTTTTTCCGTTTCTCCATCTCCATTTCGTCGACAAGATCTCTCAGGAATTTCGTGCGATGAGCACTCATTTTCCTGCCCCAGTCGATCTCTTCCGGGGGATCCACGTTCTCTTGATGCATTTGCTCTCGGTTGAGATGGTCGAGACGAGGGACTTTGCCGGGATGTGCGCGGGAATAGTCGTCGTCAAAAGGGTTCGGTTTATCAGGGCCCTGGAGATAATAGAACATGAGCCATAAGAAGGCTCTGGCACGAGACGCCGAGGACAGATTGATAGGGAGAAATAGGTCTAGGAATTCAAGGGGAGCATCGAAATGGGTATGGGCAAGGCTCTAGATACGTCAATCAGCGGTCATCATCAGTTACCGAAGGACAATAGGATTGGAGCACACCTGCGCGTGGTTGGAATTACCCAACACGAAGATCAAGTTGACCACGCTTGTCGGAGGTATTTGGCCCGCCCTCTTCCGTCACGTTTCAGTACGCCAAGCACAGTCTGCAAACCTGCATTTGCACTGTACTTACTACTTTCTCGAGAACGTCGGTGGGAGATGTCGGCGGGGGAACTTTGAACTCAGAGGGTAACAATGCCGCCTTAAGACAGTTTTTGATACGAGGAGCATCTTGCAAATTGCCGTCCGTCTTCTGTAATGACGGGACAGGGTGATAACTCCGCAAGGCGGTTTTCATCTCCGGAAAGACTGAGGCGGCGTAAGTACGAGGAGATTATATTATTGTCCGGAGACACTGACAGGCCATGGTGGTGTTGATCCTGCCCACATTGGTCAAGAGAGCAATTTTGGCAAACTCAATGGCAAACGCAGGTGTCTCGACCATCTTATCCTTCAGGACCTTGGAACATTTGCTGGAGTTGTACAACGCGTTCACATACAGATCGCAGAAATTGACAGTGGGCCGTCCGGGAGCGAGGGGATCGACAAAGGCAGGAGTGCGATCGGCGAAGATGTAGTACAGAAGGTCATATTGAAGATCTTCGCGCGTGAGCGGCTCGGCGTCATTGCGCTTGATAGGCAGGGTCTTGCGGCCTAAATATTGTGGGCTGTTTGGCAGATGTCAGCGGCTTCCCCGCCGAACAGTTAATATTACGCACGGTGTATTAACTTGTTGCGGGTTCCACCCTTGCGCGTTGGAGGCGATAGAAAGACGGTCTGTTGAACTGGATGACGCCATGAAGAAGAGGGGAAAGAGCGGGAAGCACGAGACAATTACGGAAGTACTGACCCTCAGGGCACGAGGCGCTGATGCTGTTGTCACCCATGCTTTATATCGCAAGCGGAAGACGGCTCCCGCGTTCGCGAAGATGTTTTGCTCACACGTGCAGCGTGCTGTAGAATGCTCTCGCCGCACTCTATTTGGTTGGCGATCGATAGCCTTTGCGGTGAGTGGCTGGCTGGCAAGTGGCGAGAAAATCTGATACAGACAAAGAGGCCGTCTAGTCGCGATCAAGGAAGCCAGCTGCGTCGACTCGGGACAGGACTGAAGGCGAAGGTATGTCAGCACATGGTAACGAGCTTTGACCCGAAGGGGCTGTATATTTACAGGCGCGAGCTGCGAACCCAATGGCCCTTGTGGCTGCACACCGAAAAAGGCACAAATTTGATCTCCAGCTTGATCTCCGCCCGCGCGTAGCCCCAGCCGGCCACTACTCCGACCCGTACCTTCGCGGAAGCAAATTCATATCGGTCCTTGTGTACTTGTAACTTCGTCTTTTCCAGGACATTATCCGTCTCCACGACTCCCTCTCGTTGTCTAAAACCTGCTCGTCTCCCCTGACGCAACTCCCGTCCTTTGGCTCCATACTTTGCCTTGTTCCTCGGCCTTGCGTCGTCACGGACTACTGTGTTCCTCAGCGCTCTGCCGAACCAAACCTAGAGCTTGCAACGTCTGAAATGACACGTCCGATCTGCACCACGGCGGACAGGCTCGCAAAATCCTTTGTGCAGGCGCCCTGCCGGCGCTTCAGCGTTTGGATGCTCTCCTTTCACGACTTGGCACTGGCGTGGAGGCGCATCTTAATTCCAGAGCGCCGTGTCTTCCTCATCCCGCCTGGGTAGAAACACTCGGATGGTCCGGCACCTCGTGGACGTAATATGTTGCTCCTGTGGTTTTATCTACCCTGTTATCGCATCTCGTGGAAAAGGAGGTCCCTCTGACCGGAGCCATTGAATGTTGGAGTTACCCATGCAGCCATCGATAGCGAGCCGTTGTCAGCTGTTCTGGTCATATGTCATCAGCATCTTGTCTTCTTAACCAGGACTAAATCCCCCGAGCTCACGGCAGCGACAGCTTGCCTTACCGCCGCCTCCTTACAGAGTTCTTGGGACCCAGGCGACCACGAGATGCTTAAGGAACAAGATCTCCTCGGAAATGTTCTGATCTACTCCGTCCAGAGCTTTACCACATGGACGAAGCAAGTCTAGACTCCATTACGGACACCACACGGCCAGTCCCCCCGGTCCCCCGCTGTCTTAATGGACGGCGCTCCCGTGCTGAGGATGACTTAGCACAGGGATATCATTGGCCAATGGCTCGAACTTGTCGCGTCTATATGTCGTCCTACCTAGTAACGCGCAAGAGCGCCACGGAGGAGAAGCAAGTGCATCCCCTGTGAGATAACTTTACTGCTATATACGATCAAGGTTCTAAAGACCCACCGATGTATCGGTGCTACTGCCTTGAGCGCCTGTCCTGAATGTTAATTTGTTGACCACGTCCTTCGCTATTCAATGCAACAGACCCCGCATAAATTCGCATGATTGCGCTGAGCGCAACCGCAGGTCGGCTTATACTACCCGCGTCACTCATGTTGCAGCCGTAATACCCCATGACAGCGTGCACTGCCGTGTCGATCCTGACGTCGACTCCGTAAAGCCCGACAGATGCCTTACATGTCCCAGCGTTTGTCCCCTGCAATCGCTCACGTCGCCAGACTCGGCAAGTCACTGATTGCCTGACAGGGGAGGTCGCCGTGAGCAGTCTGGGCGAACTGGCGGCCAGGCTGCCTTACTATTTCACATGGGAGTATGACTATCCAGGCCCAAGATGCACGCCGTCAGCTACGATATGTATTGCCCAAATTGAGCAGTACGCGAGGACTGGCAGTGAGAGTGCGCCCGACGCGTCGGTCCGTCGGGACCGGTCTAGCGCGCCGTGCGCTCGGCGAAGTGAGATATGCACGTGACCCAGAACAACGATTTCTATTAAGCGCTCGAAGCAATATGGAAGCCTGTCAGTGCCAAGGTCTTGAAGACGATCGCTTGCTCTCGTCGACACCCGAGTCAGGCCCCTGGTGACCTGCACTTGTATTTTGTGAAGGAAAATATAAGACTTTGTCATAATGTCCGGGACGATTGACGAAGCCACGCAGGTACGAGGAACCCGACTGCGGAACGAGCTACCTCTGACAATGATTTGTACTGCCCGCAGAAGGAGCTGACGACCTTCATGGAGGCGCAGGAGGCTCAGTCGCGCCTTTACAAGCAGATACATAAGTATACCGGCTTGTGCTGGGACAAGTACGTGTCGCGCTCGTGTTGTCCGATTCCGCCATCTCAATTACGACCTTCTCGTCAGGTGCATCCCGGGCGCGCCCGGCTCGCAGTTAAGCAATGGGGAGCAGAACTGTGTCATCAACTGTGTCAACCGCTTTGTGGACACAAGCATGTTTCTCATGAAGAAGGTGGAGAGTCAGCGAGACCAGGCGACGTTCCAATAATGATTTGCGGTATTCCTTGCATGTCGAGATCACGTACTCTGGGACTAGCTGACTCCGTTATACATGTACCACTGCTCGAATCTGGCCACAGCTTTTCAGGTGGTACATCCGCCTGAACATGGTGCTTCGTTTTACAATGAAATCCGTCATGAAATAATCCCAATACAAGCACTACAAAGAGATCGACGCTCTACCTGAACCTCGAGTATGCCCAGCCAAACAAGGCAGGAAGGAAGAAACAGAACAAGTTCAGAATCTCACGCTTTTGCCTGATTTCCAAGGGAATCTTCACCAGCTCTTGGGCATCTGCGAATGACCCGGTCTCCAGGTACCTGGCCATCAACACGTCCTTCTCCCGCCACCGATCCCGCAGCCAGAGCTCGAATCCGTCGCGTTCCGCACTCGGGATGTCGACTTCCACGGCGTGATTCGAGCTGCCGTTCGGTAGGTTGTCCGATCTGCTCGAAGACAGGTTCCCAATGGGGACTTCCCGGGCGATATCGAAGCGTCTGATATGCATGTGCACGAACGGGGGCGCGACCCCGTCTAAGAATATCGAGCGCATGGTGTAGTAATCCTGACCGTAGCCGAAGGGCGGGATCCCTGTGATATGGGGGCATATTTGTCTCGATCATGATCTCAGTATAAGCACAATGCTTACCGGGGTACGCCATGGTGATGTCGATCATCTGCAGGCTGGGCATTCGTGGCGCCAAAGAACGAAGAGAGTAGTGCAGCCCAGTGGAACGTGGTAAGAGGGTGTGCACCGTGTCCGGCTTATGGAAGTCATGCGTTCAAACTCGTGGCTCACGAGGCAAGGATTGACTTACGATCCCGAGCTTATCAGCATACTTCTTACTGATAGGCCGCGTATTCTTGCTCACGACGGTGCCCTCGGGATATAGGATGAACGTAAGCGGCGTGTCTTCCTTCTCCGCTCTACTAGCGAGCCAGGAGAGACTGGATGCCAGGTGCAGTTTATCCGAGGCCCAGGATCGGGCTAGAAAGGTGAAGTTGAAGAACTGCATGCCCTGCATTTCTGTTTAGATCATCAACTGTGTCCCTCGTCTCAGGAAACTCACCCAGCCCAAGACTGGGACCCACTTCAGACTCCTCTTTAGGACGATGTGGATATCTTTGAACGTCTGCATGTAGTACGACAAACACCACGCATACCACCAGTCAGCGTAGACCTGGGGCACACGGCATCGTCAGAACTTGTGTGCAAGAACGCCCAACTGAGAGCATGCGCACCTGATGGTTAGCTATGAGGACCGCCTTCTGGGGCAGGTGAATAGTGGCCACCCGGCCGTTCCCATCTCGCTCTACGAGGTGGTTCAGCTCTTCCTCCGTGAACCTCCCTGGGCCATGCTTCTCAAAGGAGATGACTAGTGTGGTGGGCGCGAACCATTGGGTCACTAGCACTGTCCCACGATGGCCTGAGTGAGATCCTGCAAGTCCGATCGCCGTACGTACCGATAAGAGTTCCGAAGGCCCCCTTGCTATAGCGTATGCACTCATAGTATGCTTGCGTAGCCCATTGGAAGGGAAGGAGTCTGAGCGGCAAAATTACAACAAATTGCGAGATGTTGATCATGAGACATCCTGTGAGATATATAACAATGGCAGTAATTGCGTGGACGACCTGGTACCACGTTCTGCGGGGACGCGAAGCAATTGGGATGGCGTATAGTTCAGCGTCAGCACGCATCTGGCGGAAAAGCAGGATGTGCTGCTGGAGGTATCTCGGGGAGGTACACGTCTGTCGGCGTGCTGGTATCGGCAGGCAGCGTCTGCGAGGCCACACGGCAGGAGACGCTGACCAGGCTGTGCAGCAGCGTTGTCGCGTGTTACTTGTGCACGCGCCGGATTCGGTGGTGACTCGCCTGAGCAGTCGACGTCGACCCTCGCGGTCTCTGCATGCGGTGGTCGCGGTCTCTGCATGCGGTGGTCGCGGCCTCTGCATGCCTGCACCGCCGCGCTGCACCCGGCGTGTCACGCGAGACTCGGTCCATCGGTGGGGTGTGCGGCGGCGGGCGCGGGCTGGCGGTCGGCAGTGCGTGACGTAGGGTGATGTCATAGCGCGCCCCGTACATATACCCTCGGTCTGCCTCCATTTCTAGCATCCATCTCGATACCTCATCTGCCCCCCATGTCGTACGCATCCATTGCTGCTCAGAACGCTCCGCCTCCGTCTCAACAGGTACCTTTGCAGATATGGTCCCCCATGGGAGGATCCTAACCTCTTTTCCCAGCCCCAGCCAGACCCTGCGTTCCTCACAACCGAGCCACCGTCCGCCGACAACATTGCCGACGACGCAGCCAAGATCAACGTCGTCGCCCCAGACTTCAAGGAGCATCCCGCCACCACCACCTCCCTCACTGACGTCCCCGCGGATGCCGAGATCACTTCTCTCCCGTCCTCCTCAAATAAGAAGCACAATGCAAAGGACAAGGCACGGAGATACGTCCACGAGGCAGAGCAGGAGGGCTTCCACCTCTATTACGTCGCCAAGCATTACCTTCTGCGCCCTGGCGTAGCTGGCGGTCTCCTCGGCCTCCGTGAGTAGTTGTCCCCTGCCATACTGTATGTTGCTCATGTGCCGCCCTCCAGTCAACCTTGGCCTTCTCACTGGCGCAGGCTACACGTACTACACGAAGCCCCACCTGCGCCGCGACACCCGTGCCATCGTCTCCACCGTTGCGGCCTTCCTCACTCTTGCCGGCGCAGAGTCGTACGCCGCGGAGAAATACCGCATAACACCTCGTGGTCAGGAGGCAGAGCGCAAAGCGAGGAAGGAGGGTTCCGCTCTCTACCGTTGCGCGAGGGAACACATCCTTCGCCCTGGTGTGCTTGGTGGTCTGCTTGGTGCCGGTCAGTACTGGCGACGACATACCACCCATGTTGTTCTGACTTCAGTCTCCCAGTGAACGCCGGCGTCCTGGGCACGGTTGGCTACTTCGCGTATACCAATTGGGACCGACCGCATTGGGACAGGCGTCTTGTCTCTGCGGTGTCAGTCGGTCTGCTCACTCTCTGGTCGGGCGAGGGGTATGTCCAGTCTTGACAGCGTCTTGCGAGGCATGCTAACTGCTGTACAGATACGTTGCCGAGCGGTACCGTCAGAAGCACCACTGATTGCCTGACACATCATTCTGCAACACTTCATCCGTGGTCGACAGTTATACTCTATATCGATTGAATGAACACTCACGACCTCAATATTTCCGCAATATTGTAAATGTATGAACAGGTCTTTTGTACACCGGCAGTTCAAACTTCATCCGACTGTGTTGTCTGAGGGTTGAGTAGAATACTGATCAATGCCTGCATTCGATCATGCGTGTACCAGATGATGCAGATGATTGCAGCAGGACTCTACTACGGATTGTCATCGCTCAAGCTTGTGTAATCGAACGGAATTATGCCGTAAAATGCGAGACAATGAAACAATGTTCAGCATGCGAATGGCTTGCCCGCCAGACCACTCTGATAAGCTTCCACGATTAACTGTGTTGAGAGTACTGAGCACCTCAACACACACATCGATAAATGAGTACTGACCTTGATGGACACGTACGTTCCAGCGACGCAGATAAAGGCGCCAGCGAGAATTGTCAAGATGGCAAGGGTGGTGCCTATCCACCTCCGCTTCAGTTCCTCCCACCCGTTGCCGAGGTGGTACGCGTCGTGCAGCCAGAAGAAGCCAGCGATGCCGTACGTGTACCACGATGCGAACAGCGAGGCTGCTATCCCTACGAAGTCGGAGAAGACTGGGACAGCGGTCGCGAGCACGAACGCAGCAGCGGTGCATGCGAAGCAGAGCAACGTCCACACGGACCAGCCCGTGACGGTGTGGGAGTAGAGGTGCCGCGAGCTGCGGAAGAGGCGCACGAAGACGAGTTTGGCGGCGACGTGGCTGTATAACGCGCCTGACCTAGTTTCGGGTTAATCGCAAGCAATGGCAGTTTGTGGACGCTCACAGCAGGAAGTTGCCCAGCCCGACGGCAAATGTGATCTTTGACCACACTGGGGATAGCGACAGCAGTGAGGGTGAGGCAACAGTGCTCCCGAGGTATACGTAGACGACAACACTGAATACTGCGTAGAAGATCGTAGAGAATACTTGTAGCACCCAGGCCGCCTGCATTTCATGAGACTATAACCCGCTATGGTCGCAAGATCGACAACCTACCTTCATGGCGTCCTGCGGCCGGGTCATCTCCGAGATTAGGATAAAGAACCTACAAAGGCCGCGTCAGACACATTGCGGAGATAGCCTCTATTCACGCACATGAAATGCCCTGATAAATAATAATCAGTGCAGGCTGAATCGAAGATGTATACATCACTGACCGGCATAGGCAAACACCTAAAAATCTGGTATCAGATGCCTCGGAATCTTCGACTCGATATAGGACGCACTGGTCCCGTAATGGCCAAAAACGCATCGAAAAAGCTTGCAGATGCAGTTGCGTTGATAATACGGCCGGGTACAGCGTCAATCCGAGATCCAACCATCGCAAGAATGCCGCATAGAGTGATGAAGAGAGCGCTAAACAGACCCAGCCAACTCAGCCGACCCAGAGTGCGGGGTAGGGAAATTACGAATGTGACGGCAGAGAAGATCAGAAGCAAGAACGTGGCGCACAGCCCGTTGTTCGAGAGCTCTGTGAGAGCCAGTTGGCCCGATAGAAGCTCAGAACCCTGGAGTCACGTCAGTATGCGGGCAGTCCAATAAGTAAGCTCTCATACGGTGGCAAATATAGAGAAGATGAGAGTCCCAAGTCCTAGCACTTCTCGCCCGACGGGTCCGAAGATAATATCACCAGCATCTCCTGCACAAAAAGGTGAAGACATTCGAATTTGAACATCTACAATTCTTAATGAACACCATACCCATGGTATGCACATTTGGGTGGTTGAGCTTAAAGTCTATGAGCAGCTTCGCCGTGAAGAGCCCGAATACGCCGAAGAAGATAGTCAGAATGAGCGAAGGCACGATCCCTGTCAACCGCAGCTTAGTCCAGGAACATGCGCTATTGCGCCATAGGTCCCACTCACCAACCACAGCCATGGCATTAGGCAACGACAGCATGCCATTGCTCACAATCTCAGCGATCATCAGCAAGCTCACAAACTATTACGGGAGTTGCGGTGAGGACCGACCACGACAAGCGAACGCGACGGACCTGCCAGCTGAGTGTCTTGTACCGGATGTCGTGCTCTTCATCGTCGACGAAGACATCCTGTTCTTGCACCATAGGGTCGTTTGACGAATCTTTGCCTCTTTCATTGAACTCCTTCTCTGTCATGCTTGACATTGCGAGATCTCAAGGAGGGGGCAGAGGGACACCAGCAGAACAAGCAACACTGGGAGCACATCACTAATCGTTATCGCAGGAAAAGTGGCGGCTATTGTGGGACTGATGGCTCCCGGAGCGCACAGCGGAGAACACACTTGCAGTGGAGGAACTTGTCCATATCGGCTAGAATGGTCCCATATGCCTGGGCAGTGCACGCGACATAATCATGATCCCACACCATATTTGCAAAGACGTCGAGGGGCCCGAGTTATTCGGAATGAGGATGCTGCGTCGCAGCATAGCTGTACGGAAAGAACAACTGGATGTAACCGGACGTCCATCAGCTGATGGGTGGCTGAATGCGGCTGGGCGCCGTATGCGCTGTGGCGCGTGCCATCTGCCTCGCCTTCTACATGACAGCCGTGTCCTGCACGATAAATACAGCGCAGGCCTTTGGCTGGCTGCAAAACACTTCAGGGTTCGCCCGTCGCGCAAATGAACGGTACCAGCCGGCCGCCTCGCCTCGTCGACGACCTTATCCCCGTCATTCTCGACAGCAATGGCCATTGGTGGCCGCGCGACCTGCAGCGGCTCGCGCTCGTCTCTTATGCGTGGATCGGACCTGTGAGGAGACGTCTGTATTCATCCCCGAATCTTCGTTCGTATCGTGCCTGCACACTCTTCGCGAGGACCCTGGCTTCCAACCCTGACCTTGCCGGGCTCATCCGTGCCCTTGAGCTCCACCCTGCGGTCGAGAGGCTCTCCGGCTATGTAGGGATTAGCGAGAAGGAGATGGCTAGCATCAGGTCCATCCTGAGCCTGGAAGGACTCCGAAAGGTGACACTAGGAGGGGACTTAGCAGTGCAGGCAGACAGGTTTCTCCAGACATTGGCCAGTTCAGCCTCACTCGTCGAGCTGAATATCGATGGCAGCGGCCCGACGGGGAACGGTACCGCGCAGTTGAACAGCCACAGGGTTGCTTCACTCGAGTGGGACGAGGTCATGGCCTTCAAATTCCCCCGCCTCCGCCATCTCCGACTGTCAGACGTCCAGCTGACGATCGTCCCGTCGTTCATGCCATGCCCCACGCGCCTGACAAGCCTGACCCTCCACAACGTGGATATCGTCGATGGTGTCCTTTCGGACATGTGTCACGAGGCTTGGGACTGCCTTCGCGTCCTCACCGTGACTACCAAGTCCCCCGAGGCGATGGATGAACATGTTCGCACCCTTCTGGAGGTGTGCAAGAACCTGGACACACTGCATTTCGACGCATGCCATGAAGCACCCGGAGTAGAGGCACTCACTGACGTACAGCCTCCCGCCGGGATTTCCCTGCGCGAGCTGCGCATATCTGGATTCGATATCACGCCGCAATTCCTCGCATCCATAGGACGCGTCTGCGAAGGTCTGCGTGACCTGTCCGTCGCAGGCCGCCTGGTGCGCGTCACGCCGGAGGATTGGGCGGCGTTCCTTGCTTCTGGCGCTCTGCCTGGGTTGCAGAGGCTGGCAACACCCGCAGGCACATGTCGCCCTCCGTTCTCCCATTGGTCCCAGGGGATGGGACAGCAGGTGGAGGCGGCATGCGCAGCTCGGAACATAGCGCTGGTATCTTCGTATTGAAGATCAGGGAGCTGTCCTGAAATTGGCGCGCCAGGTATGTCCTTTGGCAGTTCTACGTGTTGATGTCCTGATGTCGAATAGGTGAACCAGTGGTCCGGGCTGCCCACTACCGACCGTGTGCCCAGACAATACGATCAATGTTTTTTATGTTTTGCTCCCGTCGCTTCGAGTTGCTTTGAGATTGTTGATACATTGGATTGTACTGTTGTAGTTTTAGCCGTCGTGAGACGTCTCCATATACCCCCAGGTCTCTGTACATATGTAGCTAGTCGGAGCATGCAATATTCAGACGTACCCGACGCTTCTCTCTCCGAGCACTTTCGGGTGAACAGGCGGGCGGGGAAATGAAGAGCGCCCCGTGCCTTGGGCGAGGAAACAAACAAGTCGGCATACTCGCACACAGGCCTGTCTCCCTCGCGACTTTCGACGCCAACTCAGCGACGGCTGTGCGCAAGCATCCTTGCTGGCCTTCCAGCCTTGGATTGATTCCAACTGTTCGCGGCAGCATCTCAGCCCACTCCTTTCACACACGGTCGTTTCTGGACACCCGGATACCCTCGCTTCATGGCAGCCGTCCTGACCCGCTCGCCGGAGTCGCGTCCCAGCCAACCCGCAAATCGGCAGCAGGCCCACCGCGCACCCAGCAAGAAGTCTTCCTTTCTGTCGCTGAGGAGGCAGAAACAGCCTGATTCCACTCTGGAGTCTCAAGCGTTCTATGTGTCGGCAACCAGGCGATCTCGCCCCGACGACCATTACAATCCCACGTCCACCTTCCATGCCTTTGACGAAGCGATATCACCGCACATATCCCGCTCAATGAAAGCTGAAGGAAAACCGCGCGTTGAGCTGCCCACCAGCACCTACACTCACACACGAAGGAAGTCGGATTGGGGAGATACCGCGAAGGAGGAAGGCCACTTCTTTGCACGGGGAGGAGCGCATCACTTGGATCAAGGAACGTACCTATTCCCTAGTGTCGAAGACAACTATGCAATCAGTTCCGAAGACGATGCGAGCATTGCACCCGTCGCCCGACGACGGTCGCGCACGGGACCTTCCCACCCGCCGATATGGGACCATGGAGAACCGTCCAACATCTTTCCCATCCGCGACTCTACTTCATCTGTCCTTAGCCACTTCGAATCCCAACCCCAGACCCCGATAGATGACTTGTCTTCACTCCGAGGGGCGGTGTATTCCATTCCGATGCCAGTTGTGGTCGCTGCGCCAATAGCTGGGGTGGAGACGATGGATGCGTTGGTGGATGGCATGAATCATGACCGACACCATTTCGGTGGAAACGATGATCATTTCATGGGCACAGGTGGCATTTCTGGCCGGTCTAAGATCTCCAAGAGTGGTCACCATCCGCTCTATCATCCCCCTTTACCTACCCCTCCTCCTGGCATTGTTCTCAGTCGTGGACTACCACGGCGCATCCGGCTTGGCTCGCGAAGTTCGGATGAGGACGATGAGCAGTTCGGGGATCCAACCATGCGCCCTCGTAAGCCGCAGAGCAGTCGACCGGGAGCTACTCGGGCGGCTTCCGGTAGGACGGTCAAAGCTTCTACAACAGCTTCTAGTCCGGCGGGCCACGCGTCAATCGACGAGGACTATCCTCCGCAGAACTCCCATGCCTCAATGAAGACAGTTCCTCCTTCAATCTCGGAGATCATCCGAGCCCATGCGCCGCACTCTCTACAGGCACGCTCGCGCAAGAATTCATCTGCTCAGACATCGCAAACGACACCCCATGCATCGGAGTTCGATTTGCAGGCCGCCGAAGAGGAACCAGACCTCGTGTCCCGTTCATCCGTTGACACTATCGCAGAGGAAGTCCAGCAGACGATCCGCAACCAGAGGCGTTCGACCATCTCCCCCCGTCCGGCGCTCTACCATTCACGGTCCTTCCAGCATACATCTGGCGCGTCAGACAAAGCCAGGTCCATATCCTCGCCGCGTTCCGAAGGCCGCCGCGAATCCTCTCTTTTCTCCTACTCGACTGTATCCGACCAGCCACCTCTTCCTCCTCTCGAGAACTTTGCAGGTCTTACGAGGGTCCCCACTGCTTCCCCTTCGCAGAAGATTGCACAATATCTCCACTCCGCGCGATTGACGACTATTCTGAAGCTCACCCGGAGCCCGCATGCCTCGCGAGGGAACCCGCTCACCGTCAGCTTGTCTGACTTGGGCAGCCCCACCGGGTGGCCCCTTGTTGTCTTCCTGGGTTTGGGCTGCGTGCGACATGTCATGGGCTTGTATGACGAGATGGCGGAATGCCTGGGTATTCGGCTCATCACCATTGATAGGTCAGTCCAATATAGCATCACCATCATAGTATACTAATTTGTGCCCCATCTGAATTTGCGCCACAGGTGGGGCCTGGGGCGGACAGACGTGCCACGATCCAAAATGGCAAAGGGGATTCCTGAATGGGCATCTGTTGTCGAGGAGGTGCTGGATCAATTACAAATTGACCAGTGCGGTGTGATGGCACACTCTGCCGGAGCACCATATGCCCTCGCGTTTGCTAGCAGATATCCTGAACGCATACGCGGGGACGTCTGCTTGCTCGCACCCTGGGTCGGAGGTGGTGAAGGAGGTTTGTCGTCTCCCAATAACGTTGTTATCTGTCTGTGCTTAATGGCATGCGAGCAGCCGGATACAAATGGCTCAAGTATGTCCCTAGTGGCATCTTGAAGACCGCACAAGCGGCCGAGTGGAAAGTACAAACTTGGATGCTTGGCAAGCCGCCTACACTCGCATTTGAGGGCATCGGCTTTGATGTCAATGCTTCTCGTTCTCACGCCTCCAAGTCAGAGCCTCAGTCGGTCGAATGCACGCCAAGTCACGCTTCGTCTGTACACCCCTTCCCCAGAGTTGAGGAAGAAGGCCGGCAAAGCTCGTCAACAGGCATATTCAGCGACTACGACGATCTGCGCGATTTTGACGGCAGATTCGAGAGCAAGAGCACCCTGGGACGTCACAGTTCTGGATCTCAGAATCAGCGTCCTCGCACCATCAGCGAAAGCAAACCCTTTGGGAGCAAGGGGGCTCAGAGGAAACCCTCCACTGGTTTCCTAAGTCGGCTAAGAGGTGCTTACATGCAGCCTCCTCAAGAGGAGAAGAGCACTGGCTTCGGAAGCGCGAAGAAGCTCAAAGCATTGCGGTCGATGGGCTCACTGAAGGGGAAATCCAAGTCGAGGTCACCAAAGTCATCGTCCAACTACTCGCCCTCTCCCTGGCTACGCACTCCACAATGCAACGATGACAGCCTGAGCTCCCTAGGTTCCCCCAAGCCCAAATCTTCTTCACCCACTGTGAGCGGCGGCTACGACGGTCCCTCGAGTAGTTCGACCACGTTGGATTGCTCAGACAGTCTTCCGGACGGCTCTCGCAAAGGCGGTCGCCGAACGGTGTCGGCAGGCGCCTCAAAGTCCCCCGACCCCTCAAGCGCATCTTCATTACCATCGTCTCCTCTCGCGGACGTCGTCTCCGACCCATCCCATTACCAAGCGTCTCTCGGCAACGCCCTCATCGCTGCATCCCATGCAGAATCTTCGAGGGGCACCCACGGAGACCTGCTCCATATCCTCAACCACGAGCGGCTGCCGTGGGGCTTCTCCTACTCGGCATACCCTCACACCGTCCGCGTCTGGTACGGCGACAGGGACGAGAGGATCGCCGAGAACGCGGTGCGGTGGCTGGAGAGCACCATGGGGCGCGACAAGTGTCACGTCTCGGTGGTCAAGGGCGCGGACCATGCCCTCATGTACAAAAGCTCGGTCGTGGTAGATGTTTTGGAGCATCTCTGCCAGTACTGGCAATGTGAGTCTGTCTTCTTTTGCGGTGTTCTTTATTTGCTTAGGATCCCTCCTCAGAGAACTGACGCAATCGTCCCATATTGCATACGGATACCTTCGCCTTACCGCTTCACGGCTGTTGGATTACATACCATCTTTTGCACTTCTATTTATCACTGTCTTGGAATCCGTTCGTTGTACTTCACCTTCCGCATTACCCGGCATTGCATGTTATACTTCTACTTCGGTATAATTGCATGGCGTACATCTTGTATAAGCAGTCGAGATACCTCACAATCCTTGGTTCAACGGTTCATGTACATTTATCGTGGCTGTTCTCCTGCTTTCGGAGTCATGGAGTAAATAGATCCACTTTTCTGGTCTTATATCGTGCGCCGAGATCAAAAATTGCTGTCTAGCGATTTGATTCTCTGTATAACTGAGTCCGTATATAAAATTATCCAAGAAGTCACTGGATATTCCGGCTGTGAGGGTGAGCTGTCACATGTCAAGGCGTGCGCCTCATCGAGGAGCGACAAATCATGTCCTCTTGGCATTTCATTGATTAGATTAGATAAGGCAAGTTGGCGATCTATAATACACAGTGGGCTAACGATACAAAATACATCTTTATGATGAGAGCTGTTAGTTGTTGCGAGGTGCTCAGTAACCGAAGGGGAAAGTCATATCGAGTTCGCCCCCGGTTGGACCCTTCCAAGTATCCTCCGGCTCCAGCGGCTGGATACCCCTCGACTCCTTCAAATGGGCCACGGCGTCGAACTGGTCAGCTACGCTGCATTTTGAGTAGTGCGACGGCCGCTCCGTGTCCTTGCGGTAAATCACACCGATGAAGCGTTGATACCGGGGGTAGTTGAGGTACCTGGAGACTCGCATTAGGAAGTGCCAGTGAGGTTCACAGTATGTTTACACTTACTCGCTCAGCTCAGGCGATATCTCGACCTTCTTGTTCTGTCCGTCGGACCCCTTCTTGATCTGGTGCGTGATCACGAACGAGTCGTCGGATTCAAGTTCGTCGAACACGCGCTCGATCGAGCTCTCCAGTGGAGGGTTCATTCTCTGCAGATAAGGGGGCTCATCCCAGCCGAACGACGCAGTGACTGGGAAATGTCACTGTGTCAACCCATGTGGTCACATGGAGACAGCGCCAACATACCTGTGCCCCTGTTCGTGAGGAAGCCCATGTTGAAGACATTGTCTTCTCCGAAAAGCTCCCGACAGAGTTGACCTACGTTCAACTCGCCTACCAGGTTACCCGTCAGTGGCGTCACGCTCGCATCTGTATGTTGGCAGACCTCTTCGCCTGCCCATATCGGTCGCCCTCGCATCACCGACGTGTGAATTGTGGGCCCAAACTACGATCTTGGCTTGTTTGTGTCCGCCGTCCCTGTTGATCGAGCCCATGTGCTCTGACACTTTCATAAGGGTTCTGGCAAAATGCTCGTCTCTGTTGAGACACGTGGGGCCTCAGTGATGACTCGCCCACAGATAGAGTAGAGGCACTGACCGGAGGTTCCAGCTCTGTACGTCTTCAGTGAGCATTGTGCGATAGTACTCTTCTGCATCCTTCACGACGAGCGCATTCATCTCAGCGACGAACTGCTCCTCCGCAGGGTGAGCAAAACCGCCACCATGAGTCATCTGTTCATCGATGTACTTCTGACGATTCTTCAGAAGGTGCTGGAGATTCAAAATGACCTCCTTATGGCAGCTCTGAAAAGTCGCGGGAGTATGAGTTTGAGAAATAGTTAACTCAGATGTGATTGTACCTTGGCCAGTCCAAATTGCGCTGCAAAGGCATACCGGGTGGTATCCTCCCCAAAGCGCTCGAAACAGTTGTATCTAAGGAGTATTATCAGCTTACATTCCATGACGACGTAGAATATCGTTGTAGGCGGACTTCTTCCGAGCGGCTTTGGCACCTTCAGGATCCACCTTCTCAAGGTATTTGACCACTTCATCCGCAGAACGATGGAGAGAATACAAGTCCATGCCATAGAACGAAACCGTGTTTGATGCGTTGCCAGTCTCCCGCATGACTCGCTCGTTGTGCTCTCTCATGTACTGGACGAAAGGGGGCATGACCTCATTCTTCCACATCCATTTGGGAAATCTAGAACATGGCATTGATTAGGAGAGACCAGGATCCAGGCGAGCATGCGGACGTACCGCTCGAAATCACCCAAGGCGTCGCGGGCAGATGGGATGTGGTCACCTTCGAGAACACTTGCATGGATGTACCTATAAAGTTGAGATTGGGATAGGGCGGACAGTGTGATCAGATGCACAACATACCGACCTGTTGATCTTGAAAGCATCAGGCCAATCTGCTTCCACCGCGACGGCATTGAACCCCTTGTCCTCTATGAGGTGTCTGGTAAGATTGGCGCGGTGTGCATAGAACTCGAATGTCCCGTGAGAGCCGTCGCCGATGAGGACAACCTGAGCGTCTCCTGAAACGCAGAAATTCGTGACGCCGCACTGTATGGAGACACAGCGTTATGACTGACCAACGGCGGAGAGCAAAGGATTATAAGAAGATTCCTGGAACGATAGGCGGTAGGTGTGGCTCTTGAGCAGTGCCATCTGCTTCTGCATATCCATAGCGGGCGTGTGTATGCAGCGAGGCGCGAGTCGGGATAGGAGCGCAATGGTCGCCGTTGATGGTCAGAATGAAGATGAATTGTGCGGTATGCATTGGGGGAGGTCGCTGGTCGGGGCGGGATGACATTGATGTGGAGCCTATGAGCACGTAAAGGATGTCATGGACGTCAGGTATGCGCACGCGGCGGTGACGGCGTCGGGGGCGGTTTCGGATGATGTTTGCGGGCTGGCGATGGGCCGGGGGGTGACTGTATGCGCGGTGCAGCGTGGGCGCATGACTGGCGGATGCTGCCGCGAGCCGTAGCTGCACGCTATGAGATCCGATCGGGCGGTGCCGTAAATGTGGCTGCAACGTTGGCCGCTGCGAGCACTAGCTCTCACCGCCAGCCATGCCCAACCCGACGTGCGTCCGCTCCCTCTTGCCCCTTCGAACAACACTTGACGCGTTTTGCAGGCCCTCAGGAATACACCGCAAGCATCTCGCCGTCAAGCACTACGACGGCGAGCCACTCACCCGCGTGGACCTCCAGTATGACTTTCTGCACCATCTATTTACCAATCCCCAAGCAGTCTTCACCGACCCGTACAAGACACTCCATGGCGACCCTCCTGGTACCAAGGTCACATTCCGGGATTTATATGTCAACTCCTTGATCCACTCTCCCCGCTGTTCGAAGGCTCTGCGGGACAAGCTGACGGACACGCCCGAATTCGGGACAGAATTCGCCATGATGTCCCTCTTGTCGAATGTTGGCCGCATAAACACTACGATGGCTTGTGAGTAGACAAACATTCAGTCGGGCTCTCTCTGGACGCTGGCCCTCGCCTCTTCGCGACGAGTGCGCTCTTCTGCCCCTTTCCATTCTGGCGCGCCTTCCTTTCGCAGTGTCCAAGAAGTGGTACCCTTGTTGCGCAATCATTCGTGCTTGATTGCTGATACTTCTCGCCGCTAGTCTTTCCGGAGATGAGGACTGCCTTGAGAACATATCACCCCGTCCCCTCACTTCAGAAGACGGATGGCAACCTCCAGGATGCCCCTCGCATCAAGAACATTCTTAAATCCTGCCTGCTCGAGAACGAGTCGCAGGGGACATACTGCACCCCAGCGGATGTTCTCAATCGCTCAGTGAGCAACCCTCTTTCGACATTGTCCAGAGCATCTGCTAATTGTTTTCGCGCATATTCTTATCCAGCGGACCGGACACGTTCCCCCAACTAGTATTGTGAACCTCATATTTGTCTTTGCTAGTCATGCAACCGTAAGTCAATTCCCACGCTTCGCCAAAATTCAATGCTAACAATTAAACTCAATCGCCTGCGCACCTCCTGCCCTCACGTGTGCCCCAGACGATCGCACGGACACACTTCGAGCCTCACACGCAGTACGACTTCCTCGACTTCTTCACCCCAATACCTGTTTCCTCCGGGACCCGTGCCAGGGCATTTCTTTGGCTGGTCTTCCATTATCACGAAGCTCCGACCCATAACCCTTTTTCTGATGAGCACGCAGAACAGAACCCGGAGAAGATTCCGGCGCTGACTGTGCTGACCCCGGAGGAAGCGACGGCGGAAAATGTCGACCCTCCCGACGAGAAAGAGTGGGCCGACAAGATGACTCGGCAGCGGGCGCAATTCGTGGAAAGCAAGGAACGAGAAGAGGCACAGCAGAGAGCTCCCAAGGAAAAGTTCCGATTTAGAGGTGCCTCCTCGCGTGGCAGAGGCAGAGGTCGAGGCATGACCCATGGAGAGCCGAGCAATAGGCCAAGGGAGCCGTCCCCTACAGATAGCGTGTATGATGTGCCTCAGATCGCAGTGCTACCTGAAGAAGAGCAGATGCATGGTAAGTCACTGGGGGCATCACTACGGTTTGGGGCGCTCAGCGATTCGCCATTTCAGGACGGTTGGCACACCTTCAACCGCTGATGCAAGCGCAACATCATATCCCGCATGAGGGCACTCTGCGCAGAGCACAGTGGTCTCCAGAACCGCCAGGTAGCCCCGACATCATATCACTGCCGCGGGTTGCCGCAGACCCCTATCCACGAAGACCTGCTAGTCCACCTCTATCATTGTCCAGCAATGGACAACCGCTGCGTTCGCAGCGCCGGCGGTCGCGCGAGCCCAGATCGTACTCCGGTTCAGGTTCTCGTGCGACAAATACCCCTTCCATATACCCCTCCTCATTATACCCGTCCGCACAATACCCTGATCACCCCTATGCACCACCCGCTCCGGAGGTGCCGCACAGAAGCATGCTCGAACGTAAGTGATCTGCCCGTTTTATCGCCTTTCGTGCCACGATGCTGATGGTCCCATGAACTCAATGCACAGAGGCTTGGCACGTGGTCATGACAACTGACCCTCTCATGGATTCGGATGAGGAAGAGTATGCGGACGAGAATACTCGCCTTGACTACGGTATGCGAACCGTTCTCTATCCGCACCCCCTTCTCGCTGATGAGCCTCACAGTACTGCGCCTGCGCATTATCAACCGTCTGCGCGGCAAGGAGCCAACTCCGGAACCAGAGCCTCAGCCTCTCAACGGCGGTGTCCACCCCATGCATGCCGTCCCCTCCTGATTAAGACCGCGCAATAACCATCCAGAAAATTCGCGCATATCAAGTGTAATTTGCAATGTACTCTCGGACTTCGACAGCATTCATCTTGTACGAATTGCATTCCCTCGTGTTCGTAATATCAAATTCGGTTTTCATACTTTATATTTCGGTATTTTATGGTCGTCGCTTGTCTTCGCTGCCATGCCTTCGATCCGCTCGCGGATATGTACAATTAAGCAGATACGTAATGACAGTCTTACATGGCTAAAATTATGTACCAGAAGCCCAACATTTACAAGGAAAGCGCGTGACACAATAAGGATTCATAGACAAGGAGGCCATGGGGCTGCACTTGAATTCCGGGCGAAACAGAAGGAACAGAGGAATGCAAGAGCCGCATGGAGGCGGGCCGGGGAATCTAATCCTGAAGCATAAAATTACAATGCGTTGAACCTCCACAACTGTCACAGTCTTGATGATGGGTACGATGGTGTATACAAAGCATGCCCAACGTCCGCCCCCGCTCGGCCTACTCGGCGAGCCACTTCTCGCACTTCTTGACGTACTTGTCTAGGAGCAGCGCCATGTCGCGAATCACGAACGTCAGCACGACTTTGGCGAAGAACTCAGACGCGTGTCTGAGCTTGATTTCCAATGCCTGCCGGATCTCGACGGGGAAGCCCGCGTATAGAGGGGCGATCGGTATCGAGCTGATAGCTTTGGAATGCTCGTCCAGGATCTGCGCCTGGAGGAAGAGCTTCGAGAGCCCGTGCACGTAAATAGCGGGTGAATCGAGACTGCATGCCATGCGGATTAGCGTTTCGGTTGACAGCTCATTACCGACTAACTACGCACTTCTTCCCATTGGTGAATTTGTCGAACTGGCGCGTGAGCTTCCCGCCCCATGACGTGACCTTGCGGAAGCACCGTTAGGACTGTGGGGGTATCCAGCGCAGACAACAGACACTCACGCCGCTGCTCTTCTTCGTGACAAAGCCCTCGCCGACGCCGAGCTTCTTGCCAAAATTGCCCACCACGCCGTCGAGCACCGCCGAGAAGTCCTCCAGCTTCGCGGCCCACGCCTCGCCCTCCTTACGGCCGATGCTCCCGATGCCCAGCGCCATGCCGCTGCTGACGTTCCCCGCGCCAAAGTACTCCGCGCTCCAGTTCTGCAGCTCCTCCAGCGCGGAGCACAGCACCTCGACGACGCGGATTTTCTCGGGGATGTTGGCAAGCTTCGCGCCGCCCTGCGACCACACCTCGTGCGGCACGTGCAGCCGGCGCGTCACGTACCCGCCCGTGCGCGAGGTCATCGTCTGCCGCAGCAGCGACATCATGTGGTATGGCTTCCGCAGCGCGTCCGTCGGCGCAGCTGCAGGAAGAGGAGACGGGGGGGCGGCGGGTATGTTCGCATAGGGTATTGGCGGGGGTGGGACGAGCGGAGCCATTTGGGTCGTACTCAGCGGCGGCGATAGCAGCGCGGTGTTAATACTGATGGACGGAGGGGCGTTTGGGTTGAGCCGCGAGCCTGGGCCTGATACTTTCCGCGGCATTGGGAAGCCATTGGGGCCTCCAGTGAGCGGAGGGAACGGATATGAGTTGGCGCTTACGATCGAAGGTCTTCGGCCAGGCTGCGAGGACGCACGATTTCGACCGCTAAGGCCCAGACTGCTCACTGTGCTGGCGGGCAAGGACGACGCGATCCCCCGGCCGGTATTCGGTAACGATGCAGCAGATGTTGTCGACTCTGTTGGCGACGAAGACGTTGTCGAAGGGGGGACTGACGCCTTACCCCGCCGCTGCGAGATAGTGCCCAGATTTGGTGACGTATTGATCAGATTTGGTCTGTGCGTCGGGGTGCCGACTTCCGAGCGCACAGACAGCGTCGATCCGCCTCGTGGCCGCGGGGTTGCAAAATGCGAAGAGCCTCTCGGTGAAGAGGGCTCAGACGCGCTCACCATGGCCGCAGCCACCGGGGCGACGGTCGAATTGCGGGGTGTAATGTCAGTCTCTGAGACTTGTGACGAAGGCGAGGGGAGTGGGGGGAGGTCTCGGCTAATGTCCTGCGGCATAAGGAGTCCCCGCTGGCGGAAGCGACCAGCGTCCTCCAGGCGGTGCGGCGTCGGTGTCAAGTCGGTCGTAGGTGACAGCAGCTCGTCTGTTTGCTCGACTTCTTCCTGTAGCGCACCAAGCCGGCTCCCGGAGCCTGCTCGCTTGTGGTTCACAGAGCCTGCACGTATTCGGTTAGGGTCTACAGCTTTTAGATGTGAGGTTGCGGATTCAGGTGGTTCGACAATGGCCGGGGCTGGTGCTGGTGGAGGCAGACTAGTGGGAGGAGGAACCGGTGGTGGCAGTGTCGAAGATGCGCGAGGACGAGATCGGAGCGCTGGGAGGAGAGAACTTCGGCTTGCGGAGGGGGACGAGGTAGAAGGTACCGCTGGGTTAGGTGGGAGGGAATATGGGTGTGCGCTTGCAACACCTGTTGGTGTTGTTGGTCGTGAACGGCCAAACGATGACGGTGTTTTGCGACTCATAGCTGCGAGAGCTTCTTGTTCGACTTCGTCAGCTTCTGTATCATACTCTTCATGACTGCTCTCCGAAGAGTGTCCCTTCGAGTCTTCTGAAACTCGACCTCTGGACGAAGACATGGCATAGGGATGATTCAGATCGGAAAACTCCGAGCTAGGTGATGTAGAGGTCGGAGAAGGAGGCTGGGTAGAGTCGGTCGAAGCGGAAACGGATGACGAGGTATATGTCGATGGAGGGGAATGAGGTGGCAGAGGTATGCTGTATATCAGGCTAAGGATGTGCATGCGATCTGCATAAGTGTCATGCTAATGAAGTAGAGTTAGTCTGTCAATTCAGGGTCTTGGCATAATAGAGAAGTGACGTACGATAGACTTCAGTCGCCTAACCTCTTCCTCCTGGGCGACTACGCTCCTCCGCCTTCCGTTCTTTCTGTGCTCCGTGCTATCTTCTCCTCTCATAACACGCTCCATAACCTCACTGAGAAGCGAGACGCTCTTCCCGTATGCGATAACAGCGCCGTATGGATCATCATTCGACGAGTCTAGTCTCACAGCCTCGCGAGCCAGTTCCAGCGCTTTGGTGAGTGCGCGGCGGGATGATGGCCTGTGCTCGGACGACGGGCGCGGATCTGTAGGTGACAACAGCAAGCGATCCGGGGCAATCTCATGAGTGGGCACGGCCGATTTAGTGGTCGCCGCACGCAACATTGACCGGGGGGGCGAGTCAGCTAGCTGGTCTCCCGTTGGCGACGCGGTTCGTGATGTAGACATGTTGGCGGACGTCGAGGCAAGGCGAGCTTGCGAGAATGCAGCAACCGCAGCGAGGCCTGCCGAGGCAGATGGACGCGTGTATGGGTGTATCGGAGGGCTCATGCTCTCGTAGGATGAGGGCATCTCGAACGGATCTTCGGGCGCGTCAGGTGTACCATCGTAAGAATCATCCTGTGGCGTGATTGTCAAGGCTGGGACGCTCGGTATAGGCTGGCTCGGTGGAGGTCCTGGCGGAGGTGCATGGGCAGCAGAAAAGCGGCGCTTTGAAAGGAAGGAGGATGGAGAGCCCCCCAGGGCAAGACCGTTGCCGTTGTGCCCATTCGGCGGTCCAGACCAGTCCTGTGGCATGGCCATTGACACAATACGCGTCTCCCAATTGAGTTCCACGGCGTACGTCAGATCTTGGCTCGTCCAGAAGGGGGGAGGGGAGCTCGCGAAGAGCAGAGGAGAGCGGTCGCCCGGGTGGAGGAACGGATTGGGTATCAGCCCTTGTTGAACAACAACGCGGCCCGCTTAGGCCTAGTGGGCGACCAGGGACACTCGGCGAGCTTGTGCAGTGCCAGAATGGGCGGGGGTATACGTGTCCGTGCTGAAAAGATGGAGAAGGGAATGTTGGACGGAGGGGAAGGCCTGGAATAAGGATCCGATTGGGTTGTGAAGCGGCCGCGGCCTAAAGCGGCAGGCGCGGCGGTGAACAGGCACGGGGAGGGGTATCGGTCGTCGCACTGGGCGATGAGGGGGAGAGGCGAAGGCCAGGGGAGGCGGCTGCTGGCGGGAGGGGCCCGCGTGAGGACGAGGGGACAGGCGAGCGAGCGCGGCCGCGGCTTCTCTTCCAACTGTTCACTCACGCCCGCTAACGACAGTCCGACCTTCCGCTCCACACATCGCAAAATTTCCCTGTCTGTTCCGCAACTTGGCTGGCTACGAGCACTCCCCAACAGCCCCTCCGTGTGATGGACAGCAGGCCTACAATCAGTCACCGCAGGTCGCGCCACCACGATGGGAGCATCTCGGCCTGATCTCATCATCGCGACCCATCCCTCTTTTGGCCATATCTCCGGCCTGGCAAAATCCTTTCCGCCCACACTCACCTGCCGCCACCGTACATCACACCCCATCAGCATTAAGCACGCCTTGCTCACACACGGCTAAACACGTCGTTGAACAAAGAACGAGCACTACAACGAGCGGCGGGCGTCGGTCGCAACGATCCGACCGAGACAGTCCATACGAAAGGAACGCTAGAAGTACCAAAGAATAGGGAAGCGAGGGAAAACGATGAAACGTAGACAACATTGAAACGATGATAGATTATCCGAGTGCACCTTCAGGATATAACGCTAACAGTCAGAGGTAGATAGTCCTCGAGACGAAAAGAGAGGAGGGTATAGTACCAACAGCCCACGATGTTTTCAACCACACATCGTCCGTATCTACTCGCGGAATTCGGATTGTGATCCCTGCGCAGCGAGTCGACTTTCGAGATTCCTGCGAACGTGCGAAATGACATCAGCACCCTTCCCCGGCGGCTATATACAAAGCGTGGTTTTCATCACTCACCTGAGCGATTCTTCCTTCGCCAGCAGCTCTTGCCTCTTCTCGTTGATCTCGCGCTGCACACGCAATTCGATTTCGCGCAGCTGGAGTATGTCCGGCCCGGTCAGTTGAGACAAGACTGGACGTCGGCAAGGAGACACTCGCCTTCTCTTCTTCCCTGCGGAGCTGCTCTTCCTTGAGTCGCACGCTTTGGGTAGCGAGCTCCTCCGGGAGAATCGACGAGTCCCTGTAAACGAGCAGTGTCAATGTGGTATCTGCATCATGTGACGATCTCACGCACTGGGCATCGGAGTGCACAGTTCTTGAGAGCTTCTCGGTACGGTACGTTTCATACAGCACGTCATGTGTCAGTGCCTTCAAGTCGGCAAGGTGCGTGCTGCGTCGAAATTTAAGTGGCCACTCGGAAGAACGCGAACTATCCACTCACTTTAGAAGAGCTCCCCTCAGACGACTGAAGTCTGAGTGCTTCGGGTTGTCCACCTCGACGATACCCCACGGGTATATTCTAGCACGGACGAGCTGGCCGTCAACCTCAACTTCCTCCTCGGAGCCAATGATAGAGAAGGGCATCATGGCCTGCACAATGTCAGTCCCCTCCGAATAGAAGACATACAGTAATGGAAGCAAGACTTACACGGAGCTCGCTGTTGTCTTGAATCGTTTCCTCGTCATCCTCCTCAACGTCGTAAGGAAAGTTGTACACCGGGATGTCGTAGTATTCGATGTCCTCCATGATCTGCCAGGAAAAGCTACTGTCAGAACACCACTCTCAAAAATTCGTTAGTGCAATTTCGCATACCCTCTTCTTGAAACCCTTGAGCTCGCTGGGAGTCAGAGAGTCTGCCTTACCAATGACAGGGATCACATTGACACGAGGGGACAGGCGGCGCATGAGCTCAATGTCCATCTCCCGCAATCTGCGCATATGTCAGAGAATTAGCCCCCTTATCCATATTGAACCAAGACGTACGCATGACCGGTGGGCGGAATGAAGTAGAGAAGGGCGTGTACCCGGTTATCGCGGAAACGAGGGTTACGCTTGATACGAGACTCCTCAGCGAGAATGTCATCGTACTGTCGCTCGAGGTGACCAACGATCTCTTGGAAGCTGTGAGAGGTGGGAACAATTCAGCGAGCGTCAGTGCACAGGTGGCTAGGCGCGCATACGCGAACTCGTTGTCAATGTTATCGCCAAAGCCGGGCGTATCCACGATGGTCAGGGCGATGCGCACGCCGTCCTCTTCCAGTTCTGCGAAGGCGTTTAGGGCGGCGCACACGTAACAGCCATCGCCACGTACCGACGTTGACAGGCTTGATCCTGATGCCCTCCTCGATGTGTGCGGTCTCCGGGCTGTCGCACACCTTGTGGGGGAGGACCTCGGACTCGCAGAGGGTGTTCACGAACGTCGTGCGGCCGGTCCCAGAGGCACCTGTGACAGCGCAGCACAGTGCAGCACCGCGAGACAAATGGCAACGAACGCTCGTCAGATCGCGCGAGTCGACGAGGCGGCACAACAACACTGACCGACCACCATGACGGTGAACTGGACACCCTTCTTGACCTTGTTTCCTCTGCGTCTGCCGGCGAAAGACATGGTGGATGGTTGCTGAGCGTGTGCTAAAGGGAATGGACGATGTGCTTTTTCGAGGAGGGGAAGCGTGTTGAGTGCGCCCGTTGCTTGAAACTCCGCTGCTGCTTTGGGAACTACGGTGGCGGGTTCAGCTGAGTTCGCCGTCTCGCGCATCCAGCTCCTCGTTTTGTTCATTGCTCTGTTCGTCTTGCTGTCGATTGCTTTGCTTTGGGATACCCACTTTCATGTCTTTGTGAATTCCCGCCGCTTGGATGTTTCTTAGAGGCCATGATCTCACTTCTGCGGCTAAAGCCGCCTGGCCGTAGCGCTCTTGCGCGGCATGCTCTCCGTCCCCGTGGACTTCAGACGACGCTTCCTCTGCATATACCTTGCGAAGTGTCTGAGGAAGCAAAACCGGAGAGAAAGGTCCGCAAATCGCAGAAGAAATTGTCTGAACTACCCAGCGTCCGTCTTCTCCCCGATGGAACGACCGCCGCGCCTCTCGACACGTGGTATGGAGGACTTGGAAAGCCAGTCTTTCCATCGCCAAAGGACTCAGAAACATCTCAAAGTGCGCGTCTCTAATTCATGTATTTTTTAATCCTGAAATCGAGTTTGGCTTCGCTGTGCAATTGGAAAAGTTGCTGATACAGTCGTTGACACGGAAGATGCCGTCGTTCCTGCGGAAAACACGCTCACAACGCTCGAGGAAGATGGTACAGACACCCTGGCTACAAAATCAAAATCAATGCGAAAGCAAAAGAAGTCAACGGATGAGATTGTTGACGTCGGAGAGGAACCAAAAAAACCTCGTAGGCGCCAACCAGCGAGCAAGAAGAAAATCTTGGCCACTATCTTGGGAACTGGGGGCGAAGAGGAACGAAGTATGCCGTCCACATCAATCTCGACACTTATTCGAGCCAATGAAAAAAAGTACCCACATTGCATTCATTTAACCCGAGTGGGCCAATTTTATGAGGTTTGTTCCGCTGCAAGTGTCTCAAAATATGGCCACTGGTTGACATGTTTTCAGTCGTATTTCGAGCAGGCTGTGGAAGTAGCCCGTCTGCTCAATATAAAGCAGGCTCGGAGGTTTCTGTCGGGAAGATATACTCCGATGTGCGGCTTTCCCTTAGGTCATCTGGACCGGCATTTGAAGACTTTGGTGCAACACCACAAGAAATTTGTTGCTCTTTGCGAGGAATTTCCTAAGTACTCGTACGGCGGTACAACGTTCGATAGACGCGTTGTGCGCATCATCACTCCGGGCACGCTCATTGATGAATCATTCATCAATCCGTACGAGAACAACTATCTCTTGTCCATTACGTCCGGCAAGTCCTCATCGGAGTCTCCCGAGCCTGGTACCTCAGATACTGTGGGCCTTGCATGGATCGATGTGTCTACTGGAGAATTCTTTACAAAGAGCACCACGACTGAAGGCTTACACGACGAGGTGGTCCGCATCAATCCTCGAGAAGTTGTTCTGCAGACGGAATTGTTTCAGCTTCCCTCTCATCCGATCAGGGCAGCGATCACGGAGGAAGGATGCTTCGTGGTATATTCTTCCTCAGAGGAAGACGCTTCTTTCGACAACACTACTGACCTAGAGGAGGAACTCACCAGTATGGACGACATTACTTCTCACACGGATCCAATGCCTGTAGCCGAAGGCTCTGTTCTATCTGATGCCGAAACTCAAGCAGTTGCTCTACTGACGACATACCTCCGTGCCAATCTGATGGAGCACATGCCTCGGCTCGCGTCTCCGACGAAGGAGTCAGTCTCGGGAAGGATGCAAATCGATGCGCATACCTTGAAGGCTCTTGAGATCCGCGAGGGCTTCAAGGATGGGGGCACAACAGGGAGTTTGTTGAGTGTCGTCAAACGTACCGTCACCACAAGCGGGACACGTTTGCTAGCTCGATGGCTATGTACGTGTTTCGTTCGTGCCAGGAACGCCCTCCAACAAGAGCAGTATTCCCATTCTGATGTTGTTGTAGGCTCTCCTAGTACGTCCCTGCGCGAGATAAACGCACGGCAGTCTCTCGTGGCTTTCTTCCATGCCAGGCCTTTCCTCCGAGAAGATATCGTGCAGAATTTGAAGCACGCAGAAGATGCTACTCGTATAGCGCAGAGATTTTTGCTCGGTCGTGGAGGTGTTAGCGACTTGTCCGCCATCAGCAACACGATCGATATATGGACTGCCATCAGCAAGCGAATCGAGTTGGAGAAAAACATGGAGTTAAAGGAACGAGGAGAGATTCGGGCGGAAGAATGGGCCAGCCTCGACGCTTTGATGCTCAGAATCGGCGACCTACGTGACCTTTCTGATAGGATACGCAAAGCTGTTGTTCATCAAGGGTCCGTCGTCCAAAACGCGGTTCAAGACGCGGAAGATGCAGAGGATGAACAACAGACCGGAGAAGCTGAAACTACCCCTACTTTACCCTCTCGTGATTTGAGAATGAACATTAGTGCCAATGACTGGACTATCCGACCCGAGTGAGTAGCGTTAGCGTAAACATTTTCTTATCTCTCTCATTCTTTCACAGGTACTCGGAGGAACTCACGAATCTGCACAACCTATTGAAGAATCTCCTGGATGAACGAGAACGGCTACAGTTGCGACTAGCGTTGGAACATGGTCAGTGGCGCTAGAACGTCTAACCCGAAAAGGGCTCATCGCATACTGCTTGGCTAGACATACCTACGTTATCTTTACGCTCATCCCCGAATCTTGGTATGCACGTCCACATCGGAGGCAGAAAGCGTGGAAAATCCAGACTGGATGAATCCGACGCCTTTATTCAGCTAGGGGAAAGTCAATCAACAGTCACATACTTCAATCAGGTGCGTAGTGTCCTCCTAAATCTAGCTCAGACCCTGTCTGATCGAGATCTAGGAATGGGCGCAACTTGGTAGACATATAGTGGACACGACAACGGAGATTTGGCAGCGGGAGAAAGAAGCCTTCGAAGCGCTACGCAACGAAGTAAGGTGAACGTCGCACATGGCCCATTGAAACAACTCAAATATTCCGGGCAGGTCAACGCACGAGCGATACATCTCAGGCGAAACGCGCGCATCATGGATGAATTGGACGTGACCATCGCCTTCGCGAATCTTGCGCAAGAGATGTCATTTGTGAGACCAGTCATCAGAGAAGAGTAGGTTCCGTTGTACAAAATAACTCTTCATTGTGCACTCACAAAATGATCTTAGCACCTCGTACTCGGTCACGAACGGTCGCCATCCCACCGTCGAACTAGGTCTTCTCACGAATGGCCGATCGTTCATCCCAAATACTGTCTCTTTCAGTCCGACCTCGCAACTTCATATCATCACAGGTCCGAACATGGCTGGAAAATCCACGTTACTCCGTCAGACTGCACTCATCGCTGTCCTTGCCCAGACGGGCTCATATGTTCCAGCGGACTCTGCCGAAATTGGTATCATAGATAGGGTATTCTCAAGGGTGGGCGCCAGGGACGATCTCTTCCACGATAGGAGCACCTTCATGGTAGAGATGCTGGAGACCAGTGACATCATGCGGCGTGCAACCCCCAACAGTCTAGTGCGTACCTTGAACCACGGTTTCCTGAAAGCCGAAATTTATTTGGTCCATTTAGGTCATCATGGATGAGGTGGGGAGAGGCACCACAGTCGAGGACGGTCTAGCTATCGCATTCGCCGTCGTGCACCATCTTCAATCCGTTAACCACTGCCGAGCGCTCTTTGCGACTCACTTCCACGAGCTGGCCGATATGCTCGGCATTACGGACGAACATAGGGGAACAGGGGCATTCGAGAACGTCAGCTTCTTCTGCACAGATGTAGATGAAACGGAGGCAAGTCCAGTGATGCTCATCTAGCTGCGATAACGTCTGACACATCGTTTCAGGACGGCTACTTCACCTACTCCCATCGTCTGAGACCGGGAATCAATCGGAATAGTCATGGACTGAAGGTCGCACAACTGGCTGGCATGCCCGAACCTGCTGTCGAAGTCGCAAGGACTGCGTTGTCATGGCTAAAACAGCGGAGCGCGATTCGGACGAACGACAGGTCGGACCTGCATGCGATCGGACAATCCCTGACATCTCATTAGGGCACATCGACGCCGTCATCTAATCCTGATATAGTATATAGCGGTATATCCTGTGTACATCATGCTGTGCTCTGCTGTATCTGCGAGCGAATGTAATTGAGTGCCGATCCAGCGCGGAGCCACTTGAGCTGGTCGCTGGACATTGTATGTCTGGTCGGGATCTCGAAGACATCCCCGTTCCTTTTGATGACCCTGAGCTTGATAGACGCGTCCGGCGCGCCATTGAGCAGGTCGGCGAGGCCAATGGTTTCAACGACATCTCCCGCGCCTATCCGCGAGTAGTCGTTCTTGTCGGCGAACCACAAGGGCAGGATTCCTTGTTTCTAAAGCCAATGTTTCAGTCGCTGTGTATAGTAATCACGGGGAGAAAGCTTACCTTGAGGTTAGTTTCATGAATGCGGGCGAACGACCGCGCGACAATCAGGGCACAGCCTGGATCACCACTATCAGCCTGATGCGAATGAAAGCATGGTGATTTGGCATACCATAGAAACGAGGCTGCAGAGCAGCGTGCTCTCGCGCACTGCCCTCACCGTAATTCTCGTCGACAATCAGTGCCCACGGCTGACTGCGCGCCTTGAATCGTTTGGCGACACCCGGGATGGTATCTGTCTCGCTCTGCGAAGCATCACGGTCGTGGTCGAACGCTACGTTCACCTCGCCGCCTTCATCATTGATAGCCTGCATGCTGACGTCAGTCGAGCGACTGGAGAGTGGGTGACATGACACACGGTGATCACTGTGGGCGCAATGTTAGTACATGCCAATGGAGCTGTCACGGTAAGATGAGACGCACGAAGGTTCTCCGAGATGTTTGTCAGGTGGCCTTTGTACTTGAGCCAGGGTCCCTACAAAACGACGTCAGTCGCCAGGGACGAGGCATCGCCGACATGGCACGCACCGCCGCTGAGATATGATCCGTCGTGCACTTCCCGCGCACCCGCATCAGCACCTTCAAGCTAGGCAGCTCCAAGCCCCTGGGGTTCCCGCTGCCCTCGCTGAAATGGCTTGTGAAGGGCTCCAGGAGCTCGAGGCGCTGCGAGCCCGGCTTGATGACGACCTGCGTGTCTGGCTGCGGCTCGGGCACAGGCTCGGGGTAGAACGCCTCCCTGCCAGGCGTGAAGCCCGCGGAAGGCAGATCCTGTCCAACGGGCGGCGTGAACTTGAAGGGCGCGCCGTTAGGCAGGGTCAGGGAGTCGGTCATCGGGTTGAAGGAGAGCTTGCCCGAGAAGGCCATCGCGGTGACGACGGTGGGCGACGCGAGGAAGTTCATGGTCTGGCTGTTACCGTCGTTCCGGGACTTGAAGTTACTGCGGTGCCGTCAGTGTGGGTTGTGCCTTGAGAAACGATTTGCGGACGCACCGATTGAAGGACGTCAGGATGGCTGTGCAGAGCTGTCAATACGCGTGTATGCGTGTCTACGAAACGCTCGGTTGACCCACCATTCTCTTCGCCCTTCTTGTCGTCTCGCTTCCACTGCCGTACCGTCAGCAAATCAGCCGCCATGCTATTCACCGACTGATACATACTTGACCGATGCAAGGACCGCAAGCGTTGGCCAGAACCGTCGCGCCGACATCCTGGAGCACCTCCGTGACACGATCGCGCTCCATGGTCGCTCTGATCTGCTCCGAACCGGGGGTGCACAAGAACGGGACCTATCGAAGCATCCGTAAAGCAAAGCCACTTCGCACGGGCTAGGAACCCGCTCACCTTGGTCGTGAGCCCGGCTGCCTTAGCCTGTCGCGCGAGATCTGCTACCCGAGTCTACGCAATCCACGACAAATGTCAAGAATCTGCATGAACGGGGAGCACGGCGATAGATACCATATCCTCGTAAGAGCTGTTCGTGCAAGACCCAATGAGCGCCGCCGAGAGTTCATCCTTCCATCCCTGTTCCTTGGCAAACGTGCCAAACTTGGAGAGGGGGGTCGCCAGATCGGGGGTGAACGGTCCGTTGATGGTAGGTTCCAGCTCTGACAGATTCTGGACGTGCGCCCATAAGCACATGCCAAAGTCACCCCGCGGGGGCATACTCACAATCTCGATGACCTCGTCGTACACCGCGCCCTCGTCCGCAGCGAGGAAGCCCTTGGCGGCAGCTTCGTCCGCTGCACGGGCGACGGGGCCGCGCCGAGTCGCTTGAAGGTAGCCGCGCATGCTCGGGGTGTAGGGGAAGGTCGATGTCGTTGCGCCCACTTCTGCACCCATGTTTGCGATGGTGGCCAGGCCGGTACACGACTGGTTGAACACGCCGGGTCCGAAATATTCCAGAATACGACCGGTCCCTCCCTACACATGTTCCATGCTCCATGAACAAGCTCTCTGCGAAGTGCGCGGCGTACGTACCCTGACTGTGAGTTTCCCGGCCAAATGCAAGATCACGTCCTTTGGTGTTGCCCATCCATTCAATTCACCAGTAAGGTGAACGCCTAAGGAGACGGTAAGCCGTGATTGGGCCCGTGCGGGTACCAGAAGTCACATACCGACAATCTGAGGAGCCTTGAGCTCCCATGGTGTTCCGGTCAGTGCATCGACGGCGTCTGCTCCACCGACACCAATGGCCAACATACCCAAGCCGCCAGCATTCGGTGTATGGGAGTCTACGGATACTGAGTATACTCCTGCATATATGCGGCTTCTGTTCACTCACCAGTCCCCAGCCTTCATAAGAGCAGCCGAGCATCAGTAACGGAGCACGGCCACAAAATTCAAGCACTCACATAAGCATACCGGGTGCCGCGTAGTTCTCCAACACGATCTGATGAATAATCCCCGAGCCCGGCTTCCAGAACTCGATGCCGTACTTGCGCGCCGCACTCTCGAGGAAGTCAAACACCTCCTTGTTCGTGACTATCGACCGCTATGCACCAAGTAAATAAATATCCTCCCGCACCTGAAGGCCAGGAATCGCGTTACCTCCAAGTCAGATTCTGCGCCGTCCACGGCCTGGATCAGGTGGTCGCAGTGAATGCTCGCGGGGACCGCACAGCGCGCCATGCCCGCGCTCATGAATTGCAATCTAAATACCTACATGAGCACACACTACGCTGCCCACACAAGACTCTGCTCACAGCGCCATCCTGCGAGCGCGCGCGGAAGCCGGTCAATCAGCGCGCCAGTCAAAATGCGGTCGCGGGCTGCTCACTGTGCCGAGGCATCCTGCATCGCGACGCGCTCGGGGTGCAGCTGGAGGTACGTCTCGCCGCGCTTGATGCCCCCGCGCGCGACGCTCTCCGGGTCCGCAATATGGCTGTAGAGGATCTTCTCCGCAAGCGTCAGCGGGCGGCCCCCCAGGATCTTCCTGACCACCGCGAGCTTCTCCAGCAACCGCGCATACGGCGGGGTAATCGACGCACAGTCCTTGTCCGGCGGGGCATGTGTCGCTAGTGTCCGTCTCGCGGCGGCAGCAGCGGGCGTCCGGCGCGCGAGACAGCGCCCTCGGAGGGCAGTCGCCGCAATCATGCTGTCGGCGAGCCCAGGGAGTCGAGCAGGGTCGATGCAGGCACCGAAGCAAGCAGGCAAGTAGGTCGCCGGTCGGGTTCTCAGAGACGGGCGAGGAATTTGTCTGCGCTCGCAGCCACCCTGCGCGTGACTCGATCGCCAATCTCGATGAATGCCACGTGGGCGTGTTGGCAAATGAGCAGCTGCCAATTTGGGCGGGGAGGCGCCCGGGGCTGAGACGCGTCCCTGCGGCGCGTCAGAGATGGTCCCTGGCACAGCTGATGGACCAAGTTCGTGATGCGTTCCACACAGCCGTGCCGACGCGTCGCTGACTGTACAGCCTGGTGGGGAGCGCGTAGAGCTGCGTTACGATGAGCTAGGAGGGCGGGGGATATGCTGTGGAACAATGTCGAGCGTTCGATGCGTCGCGCGACGCGAACTGGTACTGAACACAAGCACTGACGCGGACGGTGTACACACGATGAGCGAGTAGCAATGGAGTGCTGATGGAAGTCTTGTGCAGACACCTTGGAATATCGAACAGTGAGATTACTCAGACGACAGTCAAATTTTATCATTCTTTCAGAAAACATAGGAAGAACCATCTACGAGTAGAATGAAACTGGCTTGCGACTGCTGAAGGGGACGGGGGGATGGTGGGACATCGGTTGGAGAAGGAGGAAAAGGGAGAAGGACGCGTACTTGAAACGGAAGGAAGGTAGGATGGGGTCGGCGGAGTGCAGGAGGGAAAACGACGCGTACTTGATGTTGACACAGTGAGGCCCAACTGGTAGAGCCTCGACAGAAATCTAGTTTTACAACGACTGGTACCTGGAGCTCGGATAATAGGCTTGGCGATACTATCGTATGGGACGAGGGCCTACGAGGGCCCGGGTATGAAGAACACTCTGTAATACAACTGGGGCAGGAACGCAGGGTCAGGTAAGGGTCGGCGTCGGGATCTGCAGAAGACGGACCTCTCCTTCCGAGAATAGCTTAATCCTGCCTGCTCAGCTCCGCCTGGGTGAGGTTGAGGGTGAACGCGCCCTTGAAGCCTGCAGGGGGCTCGATGATTTTGACGGGCTTTTTCCCTGCAGAGCCAGCTCGCTGGGGGAGACCGGAGGTGGTGTTGGCGATGGAAGGAAAGGGTCGCAGGGGGCGTGAGACGGGGAAGGATGGCGCGCATGAGGATTTGCGGGCGTGGGCTGGGCGGACGCAGCCGTTGGCCGCGAGGGGCGAGGAGACGTAGGGCCTCGCCCCCGCAGGGTTGAGTGCAGAGGGGCCTGCGGACAAGGTCATGGTGGCTGCGCGGCGCGGTTAGCGGGGGCGTACGTGACTTGCGGCGCGTGGACACTCACCCATTCTAGAGATCGTTAGGAGGGGCGTGCAGCAGGAGCTGGCGTGGCCAGATTTGCTGGGGGTGGTGGGGAGAGGGAGAGGGTCGTGCAGAAGCGTCAGATGCGTAAAGGAGCGTCGGACGGCAGGACCAGCCTGGCCGGGAGGAATTGGGGAAATATTTAAGTTGAGGGCGCGGCCGTCACAGTCGACGTCAATCCCCAACGAATTGGCCGCTCTATTTGGCCGCTCCTGCTTACGGAGTTCGGCAACTAAAGCCGATCCGCGCCCTGCACTGCTCATCGCCCCTAGCATTCCTCGTCGCCAGCGTCGCCCCCCACACTGCCCTCGTCGTCGGCTCCGTTCCTGCCAGTGTCCACCGGCCGCCCCACCCTGCGCCCTGTCTTCCATGCTGCGCGCCAGGTCCCAGAAGCAACACGCCACGGTCATCTCTGATTGGTCATGATTGATGTGTCCCGCGCGCACCCATTGCCCCCGCCGCAACAGGCCTGCTTCGACCGCTCACTATGGAAGCTGTCAGCTGCCGCATCTGGCGTGTTTATCACCAACTCCTCTACTCGCCCGCTTTGTTTCACTGCCAAATCTGTCCCCCGCCATGCACGCTGCAGATCTCTCTCCGCCCCACCACTGCTGCGAGCAATCCCCCGCACTCTCGTTGGGGACCCTGCGCCGCGAGCGATCCATCATGGCGCTTCTCATTACTCGACGTCTTCTCTGTGTGTCCATTTCGACGTGTCTCACTCGCGCGGCCCGCCCGCATACCGGTTGCCAGCGAGCTGACAGAGCAGAGCCCGTCGCTAATTACCATTTCTGCCTGCGTGTAACACTCCAGCGTTTCATATACAAAGAACAACCGTCCACCCTCGGGCTGTGCGTGAATATTTCGCTCCGATGACCGACACGACTCGGGGTACGTCGTGTGACAACGGAAGTATGGATTGGGCGAACCGTCTCGTACCGACATACATACAGTGCTATATATATACGCACAAACTCGAAAGAACTATGTATGCACAACAAAGTCCACATGTCTCCGAGGAAGCGATGGACGTGGCAACTCTAAAGTCGGGAGGAAGGGAGGGGGGTGAAGGCGAAGCGCCTCGTCGTCGGTCTTCCGACATTGAGAGGGCGGAAATGGGAGACGGAGCCTGTTGCTGCGCGTGCGGCGCCGATGTGGGCGGCGGGGAATAACACGGTGAGGAGCCTTTGAGGGAGCGAGGTTCACGCAACCTAGCGTCTCCTCTATTGCGCGCGCTCTACACGCGGACGCCTCAGTGCACGCCCGGCGGGAACACTCGCAGTTCCGCGGACGCGTGGACGGGATTACGGGCAGCAAGAGGGCAGAAACAGAACGGATGACCGAGGCCGTGGCGACTTGACGCGTGCGCATCACCAAGACGAGGACCGGGCGGGGCGGGACGGACGGACGGGCGGGCGCCGCGCGCGCTCACTGCACGTCCACGAGGAGGTTGCGCTCGAGAATGTACTTGCCCTCCTTGTACTTCTGGGACTCCTCGTACGCGTGGTCCTGGATCCCACCCCGGCGGGTGCGGTGAGACGCCACAGAAAGACACAAAAAGGAGCGAACACGCACGTATTTCCAACCGAGCGTCGTGCCGCACTTGCAGCAGTAGATGTCGCGCACGGTGTGGTTCCCGGTGGTCATCTGCCTGTCGTTGGGCTCGCCCTCGATCACGTTCACACTGCGGGGCGTCGCGACGGTCAGTGGGAGGGGCGCGGCGTGCGAGGCTGCGGACTCACACTCCGTCGAAGAGGTACGCACGGCCGTGCTGGCCATTGAACGCCTGGGGCCCAGTGAGCAACCTAGGATCCAGTCCGCCCGCCCGAGCTCTACGTACCCTGGAGATCATGGAGTGGATGGTAGCAAGGTGGGTGCGGCACTTGGAGCAGCCGTAGATGCGTACGCCGTGGAGGTAGCGGCGGTAGCTCATGCCCATGGCGGCTGTCGCAGAGGTCAAAGGGGCGGCGGTCAGTAGCAGGGGAGCCCCGGATGCGGGCGAGGAGCTGGTCAAGACTCGGACGCCCTGTGGCGGCAGCACCGCACAGGTTATATACGGGCCTCGTGTGAAGCGTGATAAGACGGAAGAATGCTGTCGGAACCCATGTCAGGGGGCTCATGGCTAGCCTCAGCCTGGCACCTCAGCCCGCTCGCCGCCAGCGCTCCCCCGGTCCACACGCTGCCTCCGCGCAGCCATCGAGCCGCGCATCCTATCCGCCGTGCTCTACCATCTGCGTGGTTGGGCTGCATGCCGGCCACACGCATCAGTGCTGCTGGGCACGGTCTCCCGCGTGTGGCCTCAATTCTGAATGTTCTCGCATCCTCGCACCGATCGGGCTGACGGAACGCCTGATGACGTCCGATCTTCCTCGCCGTGACTCGAGTGATTCAGCCACTGTGGGCCCACCCAGCATTCTCTTACCCGCGCACGCGCGGCACACAGGAGCCCTGTTCCTTCTTCGCAAATGCGCACTAACGCCCTTGGGAAGGCGAGCACACCGCATCAATGCAGCGCACGGATTTCGGGCCCAACCCGCCCGCACATCCGGGCGCGGTCTGCCCGGGACCCAGGTTCACGTCGTGGCATGCTCCCCCGACAGCATGAGAGGCGCAGCACGGCGGTTGCGTGGCTGGGCGGCCCCCTCCCACTGCGAGCCAAGACGCCCCAGCAAACAGAAGCAAGTGGCTGCGCGCAGCGAGCCTCCGTGTGGCGTGCGCGCCCGCCTTCTCCGGACGGAAGAACGCTCTGGTTTGTCCGAGGCCAGGTTGTGCTGACATATAGACGGGCGGGTGCGTCGATATCGAGCTCGGCACCGAGTAGGCCTGCAGAGCCGTGCGGGGAACTGACAGAATGACGATAGCCAAGCTCATGCAATGTTGACGATTCCTGGGCATCGTACGTCGGTCGTGCGACTGCTTGCAGATAACGGACCCATAACTTCGTTTCGCCTGGGTGGACGACGGACGATCTGAGTCTGACGCACTGCGGCGTTGCCCCCTTGGTCACTCGGATGTAATGTGCGGACAGTACGGCTTCTCATACAGGTGCTGCGTAGTGGGTGCACTCATATGGCTTTGCCAAATTTATATCTTTATTCCGCGACTTGTCTTTCCAGAGCCGCTAGAAGACGAGTGCATGGCGAGATTGCTGCGTGCTTTGATCCCTTGTCTCGCTTGTGGCACAATACGCTAGACAAATCGAGTTGTTACATCCCACAGAATGAATACATCAAAGCCGGAGATCGACTTCACACAACAATGAATCACCAATGCTAATCGTACACAGTGGAATCAAGAAAACAGGGAGCAGTAATCCCGACGGGTCACTCATCGCTCAGAACCGCGTTGCCCGAGGGCCCAGCCGCTTGTCCACGACATCCCTCCACTCCTTCCTGGTCTTGGGGTGCGCCTGCCGCGAGGTCACACTCGTAACGCGATGCGTCGCAAGGTTCGTGAAGTCCTGGCGGTTGAGCTCCGTGTACTCGACATAGAGCCCGGAGGCCAGCGTCGCGGTGCCCTTCGCAATGGGCTTCACCGCCCCGTCGTCCATGACAGCCGCCAGCCCCGGGCCATGCGCAGCGGCGGCGTTGGGATCAGCGTACACTTCGACGCCGAGCTTCGCTCCCTCGTGGAAGAACTGCAGGCTCTGGACATAGGTGTCCAAGCTGCCCGCGCTCGGCTGGATCGCGGCTTCCGGCCAGGACACGCGCAGGAGGAGGCCGCCGGCGAGCTGCGCGTCCGTGAGCTGCGCGTCGAGCGAGAGCGCGACCTGGTCCGCGGACATCTGTGCGTTCGGCGCCTTCAGGAGCATATGCGCGATGTGCGGCTGGACAGCGGTACCGTAGAGGTAGAACGGCGTGAAGTCTGCGGGGTAGGTGGGGTCGCGCCAGCGAGAATCCAAGGGACGATTTTTGATGACGCGAACGTTCGAAATTTGAACACTTGTCAAATCCAAGTCCCTAATCATAGGTATGAGCACACTGTCTGCTTCCGGAGAAAAGCCGCTAACTTTCCGGAAACGGTGGCCACGAACGAGCCACCGTCCTGACAAATGTCGCTCACGTTGACATCCTGAGTGCTGAGCACGTAAACCTCCTTCGGATTGTTCTTCCTGGCGGCCTGGTATTTCGAGAATGCGTCAGTGTTCGCGTCCACGCCAAGAATGACCTGGAATCTGCCGTTCGCATTGTAGAACTGCGAGCGGTAGACGAGGTACAACTTGTCTGTCCCTTGCATGGTAAAGGAATGCTTGCGCGGAGTGATGGTGTTTCGAGCTACGACATGCTATGGCTCCGGATCAATATCGAACCCCACCTGGGATCTGTTCTGTACCGACCTTCATTTCTTCCTCTAAGGTGTTCTGGAAAATATCAGCTATCTTCTGTACGAAGTCTCCGGCACTCTGGAACGGAGACATGACGACATTGCGAAGGATAAACAAGTCCTGGTCAGACTCTGTCTCAAGCCCGATCCGCTTCTTGTAATTGGTCGCGCAGTCCTTGTAGTCCTTCATCGCGAATGTCGTTGCCGAGAGGAACAACGGCGTATCAGCTGGCTTCTCCTTTGTCGTCGTGACCGACAGACGCTGGAAGACGAGGTTGTTGAGGTAGTTCGCTTCCTCCACATCAGTGTTCGTCTTTCCGTTAATCTTGAAGTTACAGGCGAATGCATTGATGTTCAAGTCCGAGCCAAGAGTGCACAGTTCGTCCATCAAAGCCTGATTCCTGACGATCTCTTCGTTGGAGTGGCCGAGGATATTCGTACGGATGAATTCCTTCTCCTTCTCCACCGCATCCGGGCCGTCCGGCTCGCTCTTGAGCGGGTTGAATGGCACGACGATGAAGTCGTCTGCAGCCGTCGACATCGCGGCCCAGTGAGCGGAAATCTGAGACGTGTTCAAGAGATCAGCCAATACATGCAGAATGAAGGTCCGACTGACCCTGCGACAAGTGAAAGACACTTCGCCAAGTAGACCACCGTGACCCTCCTTGTGCAGCCCTACCACTCGATGGTGCAGGTAGGTGCCGACTGCAGGGGCACCGGGTTTGCTGTGAAGCACAAGCTTGAGAATTGGAACATTCCTAGACTTATCGAGGGCTCACCTGCCCTCGACGCCATATATTCCAATACTTTCTCCGTCCTCTGCCTGCTTGATGTACGGCGCCGACCAAGTCAGCAAGAACCGCATCCTCCCGTCACGATAGCACAGGCCTCCTGCCGGGTACGGGACATACCCGGCCTTGTGCGGGTCGATAGTGATAGAGTCCGTCTGGGCCAGCGCGTGGAACTGGCGCACAGTCGAGTCCCGCAGCGTCACGGTGGGCACGAACTCCCGATCCGGTTCTGGCATCCTCGGCGTGGGCACAAGAATGGGGCCCCCGGGCAGTGTGGGCTTGTCGCGGATCATGGAGGCGAAGTACCCGCCCCAGGCGGCGTCCGCGTGCACAACGAATGACAGACCCTGCGCCTGGAAGTCGTCGCGCGCCTTGAGAACCTCGTCGAGAGGATCGACAGCACCCTCCTCGGTGGAACCGATGATCGCAACTACAGCAAAGACCGCCTGCTTGTCGTCGAGATGCTTCTGCAGCTGGTTGCGCAGTTCATCGATATTGACACGGGCATTGTTGTCGACGGGGACGTCGACCATATTGTCGGACCCGAGGCCGGCAATGGCTAGGCAACGAGCGTCATGTCAGTGTCGCAAGGAATTATAGTTCATGAATACTTACCGGCGCCTTTAGGCCAGGAGTAGTGCTTGGTGTTTGAAATGAGATACTGCGGAGGCATCTTGATATTCCATTCCTGCTCTACCGCCTGCTTGCCTCTACTCTGGATGATGTACTTGGTCATGATACTCTCCAAGAACGTCGATGTGATTCCATATTCGTCATAGAGACGGGTCGGAATGTCTAGGATCTCCTGGACACGGAGATTGAGTAGCTCCCACGTGTCAAGATCTCTCAGCAAAGTGAGTATCTCCGGCTCTGCGCACTTGTGCACCTTGAACGTATCCGCGATGAAGTTGAGCTCGTTGCCCGGCTCCATGGCATCTCTGAGGGAAAGTGGATAATACTTGAGGTTACGGGCTGAGAAGACATCATCAGTGCGATGTTAGTGAACCTGTCGGAGCGGGACTCACCAGCCCTGTATAGGAAACACGACGTGGTAGGAAGAACGTCAATCCGAGCGAATCTACATAGAAAATAGGATTACCAAATCGATTCTAAGTTAGCGACGGTCCCGTCACAAGCAATATGGCCCCAGGGTTGGACATTGCCCTGCTCTCTGTAACCCAACATCTCGCACAGATCGTTGCCAACATCAATCTCAAGCAAGGTAGTGATGGGGCTCGCCTCGAATGCGACGTTGTTCGGATTGAACAGTGTGGTGGCGATGGAACCCAGGATGGCAGGCAGACTAGTATCGAAGGTCATGTGACCTGCGTATCTCGGCGACCAGAAGGGGATGGAGTAGTCGTTGAGTAGCCGGGCCACGTTCCAGTATTCGGTCTGCAACTTGTCCACCATTTGCTGGAAGACGGATGACTCTTGCATAGCCGTCGTAATGAAGGCCTACATTCGTATCGTCGGTGAGGATTGGACGCATGTCATGGGTAGTGAAACTTCACATACACCATCCTCGGGGTGGTAATCACGTCTGGCCGCGGCTTGGGTATCAGCGGCATCTGCGAAGAGCTTCTTCAACAAGTCAAGGTTCTCAGATTGAGGACCGAGGAACCAGGCACCGACGGCCTTGTGAAGGTCATCGTTCAAGCAAGAAGCGTAGACACGGTCGTTAGGCATGGGCAAAATGAGCTGAGTGAGAACGCAGTCAATCTGCAGTTGTGAGGCAACAAAGGACATCATCAAGTACTACATTTATATAGCAGCTGAAGGTGTCGCTGTGCGTCGTCCATCGTAGTTCTGGACTCGCCACCAAGGGACATGTGAGTATTCTCGAACCGAGCTAGGGGTCGTGATCCAGGGCAAGACGTACATTGAGGGCCATTACTTCACGAGCCGGGACCATTCGTACACTGATGATGTCCTGCACAGTCATAGAAGTCGTAGTCATGTGTGCTGGAGCTCTCGAACCCAGTCTTCTATCTGTAGCAACAGAATTCGGCATGACTCCCAAGTGACGACGCTGTATGGCCGCTTGGGCCACGAGGAGCAGGAAGAATGACAAGCAGCGGAGGTGAGCCGCATTGGAACCGGCCCTCTGACGACAAATTGTCGCACGAGCTGTAAGACCGAGTGCTTCGAGCAATAGAACTCTTTCGCAAAGTATGTACATTGATTCCAACCAGTTGTATGGCATGGTCCACACTGGCTGACCTTAAAGTCAGTGAAGTAATCTGGAAAAGGTCCTGGCGTTTGGATGTGCCAACAAGTTCTGAAGGCTTCCATGCGTCGTACTACTGGGGAGGCGTTGGTTGTTCGGGGTCAGCAAATACCCGAACCGCTGTGCTGCATTGCAGCGTGACCGAAGGTGCCATCATGGCAGGCAGTAAGAACCAGGTACAGATAACACATCAGAGGTGCCGCGGTAGCCCAATCCAAGGAGGTGCTCGCGAACTAGTGACAGCAGAGTGGAGACTCGAGAACCACGAACGGGCATGTTCAGAATACCAGATACCTTTGTCGTCATCAATGTTCAACGAGCCTTGAAAGACAGACATTGAGGCGTGGGACAATTTGGCAATATTTAAAAGTAACTGAACATACGAGCCTTGCTAAACAAGCTTGGGTTGGACTTGGCAGATCAACACCTCGAAAAAGATCACACTGAAACTTCGCAAAATGCTCGGAGAGGGGGTCGAACCCTCGACCTCAGGATTGCCGGCTAATGACCGTCATACTGTCGTATGAGACCTGCGCTCTAACCAACTGAGCCATCCAAGCTGATGTCTTGTGGACGGTGAGGGATTAGTAATGGTGTGGGTGTGCAGGTGTGGACGAGGTTGATGAAGCGAGTATGAGACCTTTGATCTGTCCTCGGCTTCAGCCTTCCACGCTCTGCCCATAAATCCGCCTCCCCGCGTCCTGCGCTCTCATCGTAATCGCGCGCACGGAGCGTTTCTGTCTGCGTATACTGTGTCTCTTGTTCTAGGCGTCGAACTTTTGGGCATAAACTCGCGCGAGACGTGCCGGCGGCTCACCTGCTACTGACTTCTCTCCCTGCGCTCTGTCTGGCGGCTTCATGCAAAAGCGAAAACGAGACGACAACGACACCCTGCTACCTCTGCGTGCCTCCAAGCAACCGCGCAACAGTCTCAAGCACTGCTTTGGCGGGAACAGCAGTCCATCGCAGTTTGAAGGCGTGTCTGCGCGTTTTGCGTTCCTGGTACAGGAGGGCTGGCGGTTTCTCAGCGCTGCATTTACACATCTCGTCCAAGGTGAGCACAGTACACCGTCGGCACTGCAAGCCCGTAATCAACGTATGGCGTGGCCACAGGCACCAGCCCCGCTCCTCTAGTCATCATCCCAGAAGCACCCGCCGCAAGCACCAGCTCTGCTCTCCTTCCATCGCCCCCTCCATCACCGCCCATGGCCGCACGAGCACAAGAGCTCCCAAATCAGCGCAGACCGCCCCCGCGGACCCGCCGCAAATCCACGCCGCCGGAGCAGATCCCGCTCCCGCCCTCGCCGAACCCGCTCCCGCGTTCCCAGCCCCCGCCGCGGCGGGAACCCCGGCAGAGCCACGCACCGGTAGGGCTTCCGTCCCCTCCCTCGACGAGTGCATTGTCAGCTTCAACTTCGCTCTCCGGCTCGCATGCACAGTTCGACGCGCTGCTCGCGCAGGCCTCCTTGGCGCACGGTGATCAGCGCCCGCGGCGGACGTATGTGAACAGGGAGCACATCCACGCGAAACCGGTAAGGGGTGGCTTGCATACGTCTGGCTGCGCAGGTCACGCTCATACGGTCTGGTGCAGCATCGGGTACGGATCGCGGAGGAGCGCCGGAAGGACAGGGAGGTTATGGAGAAGGAGTTGTATGAGCTGAGGCGTTCATTCGGTACGCCATGTATTGAAAAGAGCGCCTTCGTGCTGATATGAATGCGTTTACTTTCCAGGGTATTCCTCTGATCTTGATTCCTTCCGGAGTGAGCCAACTTGACCTTCGGCGCCAGTGATCTATCTCACTGACAACTGCAACCAGGTCTCTTGAGTTACCGCGAACGATTGGAACGACTTGAAGTTCGGGATGTGCTATCACGTATGTATGCTGGATCTATCATGTGTGTCTCCTGACATCTTTCAACTGCAGCATCGCGCTCCTTGACGGACTTGAGGGCTCAACGCGCAGCTCCATCACATCAGCGGAGACACTCTGACGTATGGCCGTTTACACAAATTGTAACCGAATCTATCTGACGAGTCCGCGCCAGGACGCCAGTCCAGAGTTCCTCAGACGCGCCTTGGAAAAGGCAAAGGCATCTCTCAGAGAGTGCGTCTCACCGGTCAGCTCGCGAACATGCACTGACTCATCAAATGCAGACCGAGGCCGAAGATCGTTGACATCGCGCAAGTGCTGCAGAACCTCGAGCTCGAGCGGAAGGCGAAGGACAAGGAGATCGAGCGGCGGCTGCGCGCGCGCAAGGCGCTGCCCGCCACGCTCCCGCCCGAGGACGAGGCGACCGTCAATGCGCTCTTCGCGAAGCGGGGCGTCGTCGGGAGGTGCGAGCGCGAGCAGGTGACGGATCGCGACCTCTCGCGCCTACGCCCGCGCCAGTGGCTCAACGACGAGATCATCAACTTCTACGGGCAGATGATCCTCCTCCGCGCCGAGGCAAGCAAGGAGAACCCAGGGAACGGCAAGGCGAGGGAGCGGGGGAAGCCGCTGAATGCGCACTACTTCAGCACGTTCTTCTGGACGAAGCTCAAGGGCGAGGGATACGAGAAGGGCCGCCTGGCGAAGTGGACGAAGAAGATTGACCTGTTTGCGAAAGACGTTGTGCTGATACCCGTCAACCATAATAATGCACACTGGACTGCGGCGGCGATCAACTTCAGACGAAAACGAATAGAGTCGTATGATAGCATGGGCATGGAACGGGACCAGGTCTTCAAGGTATGAACGTCTGAGTACTTGCGTCTTGATTGATGACCTGAGTTGTCGTTTCTTGTAGCAGCTGAGGTCATACCTTGACGCAGAGCACCGGAATAAGAAAAAGAAGCCATTTGACTTCACCGGTTGGGAAGACTACACATTACCGGTGAGTCCCACACTTCTCGCCCTGCGGCTCTTGCCGAACTGTCTCCCAGGACACACCACAGCAAGAAAACGGCTACGACTGCGGCGTGTTCACCTGCCAATTCCTCGAAGCGTTGTCGCGCGGCGAGGAGAGCTTCGTGTTCACCCAGGCGAATATGCCATACCTGCGCCGGCGTATGGTCTGGGAAATTGGACATGGCAAGTTGCGGGACGACACATAACACGCAGCCACGTCGCGGTTGTGCGTCCACGGACGGTCTTCATGCTTTTTCCTTGGTTGCGTACATTATTCATTGGCTGTATATCGTACCCACGATGTGTATACACTGTTGTCTGGTGGCGTAGTGATTCATCCTTCGCTTATTTGTGCAGTTTCTCCGTGCGCGCATTCTGAGCCGGGCCTGAGCATAGCCTGGATTACCGTCGAAACCACCATACAATAATGAAGAACCAGAAGACGACCATGAGGAAGACGATGTACCACAGCCAGCGGCAGCCCTGGCGCGCGGCCATATTGTTCATGCGCCGGAAAGTGCCTTTAAGGATACCAGAGGTCTCGGAGAACGCATCGTTCTAGTCCCGTGTCAACACCAATGCTTACAACGAACCCGTGCGGGCGACGCACCATCTGACTGAGCTGGATCGTCGACTCCCGGACCTCGTTTCCGATACCTATTGTGATCTAGACAGGCAACGAAGACATCCGATCAGGAGCGGCACTATGGCGCAGAACCAGACTCACATCCTTCAGCAGCTTCACCTTCGCAGTCAGCCCCTCGAGCGCCTCGTCATTCTGGCCCTCGAGGTCATCTGCGAAACGTTGGCCGCCAGGCTGAAATTGGTTCTGACCAGCGCCGAACGGAGAGGAGCGTCCCGACGACGGGGGAGTGTAGTATTCCGGCGGGCCGAGCAGAGTCGAGCGGTCGCGGAGGGAGCCCTGAGGGGACGCCCTATATCTGAAAGCGCAGTCAACGTCTTGTCGTGCGCAAAGTCTCGGAGACATACCGCTGAGACATGCTAGAGGGGGGTGGACAGACCTGCTATCCTCATGGGAGGCGTAAACGTGGAACTGGCCCTGGTGGCTGTAGCTATAGCTAGCCCGATCAGGCAATGACATAACGGGCGTTCTATGCTCTACCGCTGTCGCCACGTTGCGGATTAATGCTGGATGCAGTCTATATATTTCGAGGTTGGATTCAATCATCCCGGACTAAAGATACATGCGGAAGACGAAACGGGATCGTAGTATCTCTACGGGACAATTCCAACGCAAGAGCCGGAGGCAGGGGAGGAGGCGAGAGACGAAGCGGAATGTTATGTAACAGGCTGTAAAGTAGTGTGCCCGATGAAGTCCAGCAACATCGAGCGGATAGGCGAGCGGTATGAACAGGCCAATCAATAGGGGATGACCTCGTACTGGAATAAACGGTCAAGTGGGATACTAATGCAGGTGCGCGATAAGTACGAAGGTCACAATTGTCCGGGAGAAAGTGATCGTGCAGAGTGCGCTAGCGCAGAGATGAGAAACGATGATACATGCATGATTACAAGTCCGTTGGGTCAGGGGGCACTGCAGCCCTACTCGATACTCATCCGGTTTGGATGTGTACTCATGGGGCCTCGGTGGATGATTTGTGTCTTCCCTCGTTTCACGCCGGTCGAGCTTTTCGCGACTGCACGGGATATGAATGACAGATATACATAAAATAAGGATGTTGGACTTACTTTGGTTCTTTAGCCCTCGTCCGAAGGCGTTCATCACCAGACCAGCGAAGACAACCGTTGCAATGAGAAGTAAAATCGCGATCACCGCTGAAGCCAAGTCAGTGAATTTAGCACGACGAAATTTGGACCCATGCTCACAGAACGTTGTCAACGATTTCCAGACTTCGTTGAACGTACTTGTGTCTTTCAGCCTGAGGACTTTGACGAGCTATGAAGTAAATCAGTACGCCTGCCAGTGTTTACCCGGGATGTAGGGCAACGAACCTTGTACATGAAGTACACCATGGCGGCTGCACAACCGGTCATGAATGTGATCATCATATACTTGTTCTCATGTCTTGCGGCGAGGTGGCCTTCGATGAGGACCACGATCGACAGAGGCAATGCCGCATAGGTCAAATAGAACTCGACATTGTGTGCGCTCAGAACGAGCCATATGAATTGGACGGAAAAGCCGATCCAGAAGAATAGGTCGAACTTGACCAGACAAAGGAAGATCTGGTAGTTCGCGTACATCGTCTTGATCCGACGGTCAGCTCCAAGGAATTTGTAGACTTTCCAGCCAAATTCCGTGTAAATCTTCCATCCTAGAGCGATGTATGCAAGCTCTGCAACGGCTATGACAATGGGAATAATGGTAGTGAGGACCTCAATGGGTATGTCTGAAAACCCAGGTGTGTTCAATGGGATGAGCTCTTTGATTTCGCTAATTTGGATGACGGCATAAACCAAGAAAAGTGCGTTGAAGACCCTGGCGATAGGATATAAGCCGTACTGAGAGGTGTGAGATTCGGGGAAACTCACGCTAAGAAGATGAATTGCAAAGTGTTCCGTGCATATACGGCGTCGAGAGCCATGGCGAATTGGAATACGCTGGAAACCGTGGTTCAATTCGGTCCTGCCAAAGAATGTCGTTAGAGAGACTTACTGTGCAAGAGCGAAGACACTGAGGTAGACAGGCATTCGCTGACTTGCTATTGTGCCGTCGTTTTTCGCGACGTCATTGACACGGAGAATAAGATCACCCTCAATGGCAAGATCTATTCCGGTTTCGATGAGAACGATCAGGAGGTAAAGTCGACAAGCTACTGAATCTGGAATAATCTGCAGCGCGCGTGAACTGTCCGCAGTCGAACAAGCCATGGAAAGACATACAGTAGCCCAAAATTTGCGCTTCGGTTTCTCCTCTTTGGATGGTGTTGATGGTGGGTACCCCCAGTCTAGTCCCTGATCGTCTACACCGTCGATGTCCTTGTCCGTCGCGTGGGTGTCGATAGAGAACGACTGTTTCTGGGTAAGAGGGATTGACGGCGCACGACCGTGACGACCTTGCGCAGCGTTGAAGGAGGCAGCATCTACAGAGTATGCCTTGTATGGTGTCGCATACTGGTCGATAAGGTCATCGTAGGGAGCTTTAATGTAGTCGTCGTCGTCGTCAAGAGGCGCGCGTTGCGCTGGACGGTTGGAGGCGGGATAGGATATGGAGTCGGGATATGTGAGGGGCTGCGCGGGCATGTCGAAAGAATGACTTGAAGGTTGGATTGAGGTCGACCTGCGAACAAAGGAGTGAACGAGAGCCGTCGACACGGCCAGTGACTGCAAGCGAGCGGCCCTTGGCGCACTCTCCTACCGACACGATCGCCGCATGTGTGTCGCTATTTGCCTGTGGCTGGCCGACGGAGGCTTTCCCGCTCCTGCGCCCAGCCCCGTCTCGTCTCTCGTCTAGCTCCTTACGTACCCACCATGTCGACCTGCGAGGCCGGTCTCGGCGAACGTTGAGAACGCCGTCCATGGATTCTGAAAGATTGCCTGCTCCGAGCGATATAATAATGCCTTGTACGCGCGTGCCCGGCCTTGTTTCATTGTTCCCATTTGGACTCTCAGGCACCAAAAGCGAGTGAGTAGTCTACTGCAAGTCGTTGGACGTCAACAGAATTCACAGCTAGTCTGGGAGCTGCAGGTCATAGCGCGTGCTGCAGACAGTCGGCGGACTACAGCATAGAATACGTCACGATTGGGGCATTTCAGAGGCACTCGAGTCATGCGCAACAGCCAGCGCTGCCCAGTGCTGGCACGCCCCCGGGCTCATATCCGGCAAGCGACTCGAAACCACACTAGAAGTCTCGCGGACACTCGTATTTTACCCCGCAAGTCTCTCGATGTCATGTCAATTGGCCTGTAATTGTCCACTGGTTATCTCATACTCCTCAATCAAAGAGTCATGTTGAGCATGTTGTGAATGAGTCCTCATCTTGGAGCTGATGTACGACGTATGACCGGAGATTGTAAGTATGTCTGTCGTCGGAGCGGCCTTATCTGTTCTCGCCGCATACCCTTCCGGTCAGCTGCGGTGAGTCTCAATTGTAATGTAGCGCGCGTCTGCTAGACATACTTTCTACAGATACCCCACTACGGGCTTTGTTCCGGAGCGCTTTCCCTGCTCAAGGGCTTCGATAAAATTGCTCCTCAGTACGACATGCGACTGCAGCATCTGCTGCTTTTCCTATGTCATGTGTTCAAGTCACACGTACGCTGTCGCGGAAATTGTGAGATGATCCATCGCGTTTATATAATGTCTGTCTGCGCCGGGATGCTCTGAGCCCCGCAAACGGAGTGCTATATCTACTTGCCAGCCTTCGACCTAGTACGTGCAGGACGATGCAGAAAACTGGTACTCTTCGAGAGGACTTTGTCCGGCTCGATCATCTCCCTAAAGCTGCTTCAGTGCATCCTCATCCCGTAGAGCAAATTCGTACAATACCTGCTGCTCAATCTTTCATCGCTCAGGGTTGTTCTACATCTTCTGTTGCGCCGGAAAGTTCTGCCGCAAATAATACCGTTACTTTGCCATCTGGAATCATGCATCGTCAAGAGATGTTATCAGAGGCTCTCGGAGATAATCCTGCCCCTTTCATTCCATCCAAAGTCGAGCGTTCAAAAAGCCGCTTGACTAGCGCACTTTTCGCATTCTTCACCTTAGGGTGGGCAGATGGAGGTACACGACTTGTAACCAAATAATTCGTATATACTGACCCACGAATCTAGTCACCGGAACATTACTCCCTCGTATGTTCCAAGTTACATCCCTGGACATCGGTTGATTTGCGTGCATTAGATTTCCAAGCCGACTTCCATCTTAGCTTCATGACATCCTCATTATTCTTTGTTGCAAGCGCGACTGGGTAAGTATTCGTTTTCTTCATATGCGTGCTGTTATTAACAGTCACCGTACCAAGGTACGGCATCGGCACTCTCCTGGTAGAGCATGTCATGAGGTTCCTGGGTCGTTATTACATTACCCTAAACGGAGCTTTCGCAACTGGCTCTCGACGAAGTCTCCTCCAAAGATCGTCAAGCTCAGGGCCTGGCGCAACTAAAATTCTTGCGTACTCAGCTTCTCAGTCTAGATTTGTGACCCTTGTCCTCGCGAGTCTTCTTCACGCCACCTTTTTTGCTATCATGGGCTCCAGGCGCGGCTTCCCGAGCATGTTCGTTGCATATGTTATTTCCGCGTTCGCTCGTTCCTTCATTTCAGGTGGGTATAAGTCTTCGGTATACTCATTTATGGCCTTCTAATAACGTGGCTCATAGCTGTTCTGTGAGTTGTTTCAGTCGGATATCACTGGCGCGCTAACTCCACCATACTATGTAGCAATGTGTACGTGTCTTCGACACCGAGGAATGCCCTCGGCTACATGTACGGGACATGGGGTGAGATACATCACTATGTCAAGGGAAACTCTTAGTTCACATGCGATTCGGTGTTTCAGCCATCGGGTCATTTGCGGCACCCCTCGTCTGTCAAAGTATCATCGCTGTAGGCGTCCCTTGGGCACGCTTTTACTGTGGTTCCCTCGTCCTATCTGCAATCAACACGAGCGTCATTGTGTTCGCCTTCCGCCCCACTCCTCACGAGTCGGCGGCGGAGGTCAGTTTGGCCTTGCAGATGATACGCCCCTCACAACCTGGCGCGAGCTTACGCAGTGGAGCTGCTGATATTTCCCCGAGTGGGTTTGAGCCTTCGGAGTTTTCACGTGGCGATCTCAAGTCAACATCGTCCGTGGCGTGTACGAATTATACGAAGCCTCCGCTTTCTACTGGTGGTGAGCCTGATCCTCGAACTAGGTGGTTCCGGCTGACGTACAATCACCAGCACTTCTTCGCGCTTGCAAAGAGCCCTATGTGTGGGCATTTTCTCTCTTTTCTTGGTTATACACGGGAACGTGGGTGATATTGACCTGACTCTTCACCATGGGAATACTCTTACTTATTAAGATAAATTTTCAGTGAAAGTTCTACACAAGGATTCGTAAGATATTTCATCTACCGTACGTCTTACTTACGTCGTCTCATGACTTGACAATTGCTAGATTGTCCTCTATCTCCTCAATACTCGTGTTCGTAGCATATTACAGCCGGTTCAACGTATCGGATACTCATACTTGCCTACAGAATGCGAATCCCCAGACGGTCGGTTACGTTACGAGTGGATTCTGGGGCGGCATGGCTATAAGCCGCCTCGTCTGGGGTTACGCCAGCCCAATGTATGTGCTGCAGTCTATACAAGTGAAGTATTCCGCTTGACAGATTCTCAGGATCACATTCAGGCAGCGCAAGTATATCATCCATGGATGCATGTGAGTGCATCTCCCCGTACATGCTACCTGCTGATTGCTTACTTTAATCTCAGCCGTGAGTCATGGAGTATAATCTCAGCCGGGATAACACTGATATGACTCCACAGTGCTCGCAATGTGTATGCATCTTTGCATCTGGTTCGTCCGCTCGTTTGTGGAGAACGCATTCTCGGCTGCCATGGTCGGAGTTGCGTATGGCCCGATCTTTCCCGGTAACCTAGCACAAGCAACTGAGACGTTGCCTCAAGAGCTTCACCTGGTTTCCTTGGCCATCATGTACGTTCGAAGGGATGACCAGGTCTGCAACACGAGCTCATGATTAGTATGCAGATCCGCGTTCGCCAGCTTTGGTGCAGGTAAGTCATTTTCTGGTTGCGCACTCTCCACTGTTGATGCTGACACGTTGCAGCGCTATTTCCTTTCATTACGGGGACGCTCTCCAATATCGAGGGCGCCCATATCCTCCCATACGTCACTGTAGCCCAAACAGCGACTATGTTCTGCTTGTGGTGCTTCTTCCCGTCTCGGTCATCCTCATAGCGGTCGGCATTCCATTACAATTCTCCGGAGTCACGCGTGGCTGGACATCGCTGCATGACTGGGGAAATGGATTCTATAAAATAGTCATTTAGTAGTCAATGTAGCCATCTGTGATGTGTCTTTCCAACCCCTTACCAAGATTGCACTTGCCAACTGCCTTGAATCAGGCGGACAGCTCTCGTTCACTCGAGCCGCACATTTGTGAGTCTGCATCCGGCTGGCACGACTAGTGCAAGACGTACAGCCCATACAACACGGGACAACCTGTTATCCCAATCTTACAACCTTCTATATACATGTTACGAAGCATTGCGAGCGAGAAGAAACAACGAGAGCAATGGTAACCCAAAACGCGCGAGATAAAAAGACACAACGACCGAGAATAGGAATATGGTAGCAGTAAGATAGGGCATCCGGTATATGTGACAAGGGAATCGAGATGCATGGCGTATCATCATGAGCTGTCCGTGTCAGTAGATGAGCCCGTCTCATCTCCTTCGACATCTGGCGGACGACATATAGCGGACGATGTCAAAAACGGAAAGTTGGCTGACATCGGCCACTCACCAATGAGATAATCGGGCTCCACCATTCTGATCACCGGGGGCGGAGGACGAGGAGGGCTCGGACGTTTGACAGGTAATGCCGGAGCAGGTTTGCCGTTCGGCTTCTTCTTATGCAACGTACTGGAAGACAGGATCGGGCTCTGGGTGGGCGCCACAGATGCAAGCGTGGAAACGGAACGTGCTGGCGAGGATATATGGGTGGGGGTCGGCGAAGGGGAGTGTCGGTCGTGCTGTGTAGAGACGAAAGAGGAGTCCCGCAGTTTAGACGGAACTTTGGTCTGAGAGTGCGGAAGAAGCAGTGTGGACTGTAGATGCGTCAGCAGACGCGCTGAGATACTGGGAGGCCCTTACATTGCTGGGCGATGTGGGTAAATCGGGATCTGCCTTGGGTCGGGTGATTGGGGACCCTGCATGGACCACAAAGTCAGCACATCAGACTAGCAGACACCGGATCATATTCACCTGCAGATTTTGCTTTCTTCGACTTCTTAGCGGGAGAGACCGAAGGAGAGGCGGGCTGGTTGCGAGAAGGTCAGCACGTAGATCGGGGTGTGGCGTAATGTCCCTCGTACTCTTTTTCGGTTCCCGCTGAAATCGCCGTTATCTGGTGTAGTCTTCAGTATGCTTGTTGGTTCTCTCCTACGGCAATCGACAGACGCACCTGTACGCTTCGCCTTGGCCTTGCTCTTGCTCTTAGTCGCGCTAGCTGTGTTCCTGTTGTCGTCAGAGATATGGCCATTCTCCGGCGCGACATATGGCGAAGCAGATCTGCCAGCTTCCGAAGCAAGTCTGCATCCGGAGAGGTTAGATCGCACCACAGCAAGTCTGGAGCTCCGTACTTTGACTTCGCTGTTGCATTCCGAGCGGGACCTCTTCGAGAACTGTTCAGATTCATGCATTGGGAAAGGTGCTGTGCGAAGCGGTTGGAAGCAATCTGCTCGAATAGAGTGAATGAGCGTCGCCTCCGTGGTGGCGAGATGAGACACCGACCTGTCGTTTACAGTTTTCACAGGACAGATAGTAAGCTCCATCTTGTCCGGGTACAGGTGTGCCAGCTCCTCCGGCTGGACTCTTGACGGACGCAGAGGTGCCTTCATTTGAGGGAGACACTGCGCGCGAGGACGGACCCGCGGCGCGTGGGACAGGATTTGATGGACCTGGTGCGTGAACTTATGGCCCAGTCAGTCTCCTGTACTAGTCCAGCTTTCTACACGCGTACCCTCTGTGCATCTATGGCGAGGTGGAGCCCAGCTCTAGTCAACATCTCGCACGAGCACATCACGGTGGCTGCGTACCTCGTGTGGCAGACATCACACACAGACCGCGAACGAGCTATCTCCTGATGCGCCTCGAGCACTTCGTCCATAAGAACATATTCCACCATCTCCGAGAATATCTTAGCCGTCTGCAGCATCCCGGGCCATGAGCCTATCCAAGTCAAATGCACACCGAGCGAGATGTGGTACGTACGAGCTCTGACAGCGCCTCATCTCGCTCTTTCTTCGGCATCGGCGCTGAGGGGTATGCTGTGTAGCATGTACAGCGTGAGGAGTGGCTCGAGAGGCGTTGTGGCAGAGCGCGCCCGCCAGAGGACCATGCACGATCGCGAACACAACATCCGCGATCCGGAGTACATAGCCTGTCACGTGCCACAACCAATACATACCGCGGTCTTGCGATCTGCCCCGCGTGGACATCGCCCTGCAGCATGCTCGCAAAGTCCCATGGGACGAGAATTCTGATCAATGCATAGCGAGCCGATTGTCATTAGGTACTACGGACAGGTAGAGAGCAAGTTCCGACATAAAATGTGATGCACCCGATCCTTCCATCTATCGCGTGAGCCGGGAAATCGTGAAAACACCGAGAATGACCGCAGCCAATGCCCCTATGCTGGCGGGCAGGAGTAGCTCTTTCGGGATACCGAGCACCTTCTCCTCTTCATGATGGACGTGGACCGGAACGGGTGGCGCCGTACTGATAGCCTCAGGCAGGACGGATTCCGCCTTTTCAACCTCCTTGATCTCCTCCTGCGCCGCAGCCTTGACCTCGGCCGCCTGCGCCGCGCTCTTCTCGACGACATCCGCCCATCCCCTCCCGCCTTGCACGAAGAGGACCACCCGATCCAAGGCGGCAGACCTCGCGATCTTCACCGCGTCCGTGACGTCCGTGTCCGACGTGATCAACACAATATCTCCATCCGCGTCCGTGTACGACAGCAGGAAGTCGTTCGGATCGGGAGCCTCCGCGCCCTCCTCGGTCTTCAGGTTCGTGAAAAACGGGTCCGTGGCGAGCTTGCCCGCGACGATGTCACGCAGGTTCTCGACGTTGTCATGGCGCGCCTGGAACCGGTGCGTGCGGCCGCTGGGTGTGCGGAACTTGAAGACATACGTACCGTCGTCGACCGGCGGCAGAGGAGCGGACGGCCCAGTAACGGAAATGGAGTGCCCTTCGCTCTTGTGGTAGCCCTGCAGAGCAGAGGTAGACTCCTCATCGATGACCGACGCAGAGTCGTTAGGATGCACTTCGGAGTAATCCGACGGCATAATGTGAGACATGCTTCGAGACATGGTGCGCGAATGCGAGTCCCCGGGATAGTTAGAGCCTGACATGACCGATTCCGTATCGTCGGCTCCGCCGAGGGAGTCGAAGAAGCGGCCCCACATCGGTCCGCCTTCCTGGTCAGTCTCACCAGCTGCTTCGGCAGTAATCGCGTTCATCTGCAATAAGACGGCACCGATGAGCTCCCTCACGAGAAGGACGGTTAAGGTAACGCACCTGCTCGAGAGTGGCGTACGTCAACTTCAACACATCCACAATGGCCACCAAGCGGCCGTCCGCTTCAACGACGGGTAAATTAAGGTAATGGCCATCTACAAAGCGTCTCTGTCAGCAAAGACGCGTCTCATTCAAATACTCGCACATACTGTGCATCTTCTTCAGCGCGTCGTGGCAGGTCAAGGTCGGAGGGGCAGTGTCGGGATGCGGGGTCATGACGCGAACGACGCTACACCTAGTCGCGTCCAACCCGGCCGCAATGACACGTAGCACGACATCCTTGCTGGTGAAGATACCCGCAATCTTCGGGGGCGACCCGGGCGCGCCCGCAGAGGGCTCCATGACACACACGGCCGTGGTCCGCCGCTCCTTCATGAGCTTCGCGACCTCGCGCACTGTCGTCTTGGGCCCGACGGTCGCAGGTTGGGTGCGGGAATCCATGACAGACGTCAGATCCGGCAGGGCGGTCTTCTCGCGGAGGGCCTCGACGTAGGTTAGCATCGCCGCGGCCTGCGGATTCGTGCTAAGGCCCCCGCCAAGCTCGGACTGCACACCGGCCAGAGCGGAGTACAGCTTTTCTGAGGCCGACGAGCTGCGCTCGACCTTGTCTAGAGCCTCGTGGAAGACCTTTGTGATATCCAGCAGGCCGACGACATTGCCCTCTTCATTGCACACAGGCTAGTCGAAATTAGCTAAAAGAAACGCGGAAATCTATCATGTCTCGTACCAGATGTCTGAAATGCCGTTGTACCATCAGTTGCAGGGCCTCCGTGGCACTTGTGGTGTCGCGAGTAACCATCGGATTACGCGTCATGATAGTGCTGACCTGCGTGACGTGGGGATCCAATCCCTCGGCGGTGACCTGCAACACACCGTGGTCAGCGACGCATCCATGAAACCATTTGTACACACTTACGCGATAGGCCAGATCCTTGGCGGTAAAGATACCGCTCAGCCCCTCATCTTCGTCGACGACGAGTACGCAGTCCGTCCTCTTCGCCGCACACAACTGACTCGCCTCCGAGACTGTGATGTTTTCTGGAACGGTCAGCGCAGGGCTGGGCTTCAGCGCCGCGACCGTGCCCTTCTGCACATTGGCCTTGCTCCTGTGCTTGCGTCCCGACTGGTTCTGGGTGGTGGAGATCGTGCGCTTGCGCGAGAGCTCGGACTCTATCTTTTTGCGGATAGCCTGAGGGACATGAGTGATATCAGTACGCGAACTTTTCTTTGCTACAAGACGTCGCGGGGAGGTCGGGTTCGACTGCGCGAATATGCGCTCGGCGACTACATTTGCTGTTGGCGTGGACATTATGCGCACAAGGGGAACACGTGTAGAGCGCGCAGTCGAACGAATCGAACGAGCCTCGCGCGCCTAGCACGGGTACGTAGGTAATGAAAAAACAGGCCCAAGAGCTCACCTCATCCTTCTTGGACTGCTTCCGCCTAGAATCGGCGTAGGAACTCGATACGGTGGACATCGCGGACGCGTCACGGTGCGACTGGCGTATGCTCGGTGCAGGGGAAGCTGAGCGTTCGGGGAAGGGTATCGGAGAGTGTGCGCCCGCGCTACGATTGTAGGAGGGAGACTGCGAAGGGACAGGAATCCGTGACATGGACTGGTGTCCAGCACACGGACGGGAGTATATGCTGCCAGTCTCCTCAGCTCCCGTCGGGGGCTGACGGGCTTGCCTGTTGTGCCCTGTTTGCCCGGTGGCGACCAGCCAGCGCTCCGAGTGCGCACGGGTGCTTTCAACTCCTACGAATTGGAAACTACACACTACGTGATTGTACAGCGCTAGTGACTAGGCTCAGAGCTACAGTATCAGGCGGCATACATCCGAATGCAACGCTCGCACACAGTCCAGACGACTCAGACAGCTGGGAGCATCTGGAGGTCAGTCTGCGGCAATTTAATCCAAGAAATGTGACCGAGACTCACCCAGGAACCCAAGGACGCAACATAGGATCACCTGCGCTTTTTTACCTGCTCTCTTCCTCCTTTTCTGGTATACCAATAATATACAACTCCGATGATGAGAATCGTAAAGAAGTTTGCTGCATGGACATCAGCATACAGCTACCACACGCAGATCGCACAACTCGCCTAATACAAATCCAGCCGTCCCTTGCAAGAGGCTTGCGAAGAATTCCATAAATGACCTGAGGAGCTGCGCGGCGCTGCTCAGGAGCTCTTGGCCCAGCGCGAGCACGGCTTGCAGGACTGCCAACACGGAGTTGAGCAGCGACACTGCAATCGAGGCGACCGAAGAGACGAAGTTGCTAACAGCAGAGGTAAGAGAGGTCATGGTGATGGTTAGGATACAAGACGCAGTCGGGAGCACTTATAGTCTGTCGCGAGTGGAGAGCGGATGAGACGCGTGACGTCATGGCACAAGCCATCACGCGGATTTTAGGCATCAGAAAAAGCACAATATTCTGCATTGAGCAACAGCCGCTACAGACGTCTTAGACAAGTCTAACATTCACCCAAAGCAGGTCCAGGAAAATAGTCGAAGGACATATCATCAGGCGTAGACAACAAGGGTACCGCCAAGCGCTTCACCATCACTGCCTCCTCGCGCCCGCTCCCTGCTGGGGAGCCAGCGTGTTGCCCGCCCACGTCAACGTCAGGTACCTCACCTTGTCCCAGATCGCCGCCGCCACCGGCGGTGTGCCCGGCTTGCGCACGTAGCCCTCGATCTGCGACGTCACAAGCCCGATAGCACCCTGCGTGAACTTCGACTGGTAGTAGCGCTGACGGAGGAAGTGCGCGTAGAGGATCGGCATCAGGAACGGATTGCGGAAGAGGATCGCGCCGACGGTCACGCGCAGCATAATCAACAGCTCGATGAATGCGACGGCCCTCATCGCGGAGTCGTAGTTGGCTGTACGTGGCGAACGCGTCAAGCCGACATTTACAGAAGCATCAACGTGGCGCTTACTTTTGACCCAAGCCTGCAACTTCTTCTGCAAAGGATGGGGTATGGCGGGTCCGCCAGGGGTGGCCGGGGGACCTTGAGGAAGGAACTGGGGCATGAGGGTTGTGCGCGTAAACGTCAGGGCATGGAAGAGTGAGAAGATCGCATAGGGGAGGAGAGCAACTGCAGACACAAGGTCGAGTTAACGAACGCCAACACAGTTCCGAAACGTGGGCCACGTACGGGTAATCGGCTTCGAGTACCACCAGTAGATGGAGAGCAGGAAGTATTGCACATTCTACGAACTCGTGTAAACTGCGGCACGGTACGATTTCAAGGTGCTAAACGTACCTCATCGAGGAGCGCTCGTCTGATCCAGGCGCTGTTAAGTTGTGGGGTCTAAGGGCAAGTCAGGTTACACCGCGTCGTCGCATTTTGTCACTAGAGCGGCTGCTACTCACACCGAGGGACTTTCTAAATACCGGTGAATACCGAAATGATATGTTGAGTAGAAACAGAGTGAACTTACTGGCACACGATGGCATAGCTGATGATCGCGCCCATAAAGCTGGCTGAGGACCGGTGCCAGATACTTGAGCCTGTTTATCATAACTTGTATACCAAAACACGCACTTTTATACCACCATACTGACGGCCCTCGGAAGAGTAGGGTGGATACAAAGTACCGCAGGGCAGAGATCAACAGAATGAAGTGGCCGGCGGCCCACACGTAATGCTAGATGACCACCGACAGTCAGTACTGAACCCGAGCATCCACATAGACTCTAGAGCAAGATGCTGCCGAACCTGGGTAGTAGCCATCGGCGTGCACGATAGAGAGGATGCGAGGGACAAGCGAGTTGGTGCGTTTCTGCGGAGGTGCTTGGGCGGGTGGATCGCTCTGACGCACGCGCGTGCAGCTTTAGGGCCGGCCACTACGGACAGGTGTGCGGCGCGCGACTCCACCTCGAGGCCGGCTAGCTGGGTACTGCTCAAGCACGCTCGCGGTGTGTCGTACAGCCAGAAAACTGATGTTACAAAATAGCAATGTAATAGACCACGAGGCAAACACACGGACACCGGGATAGCGACAAGAACAGAGGACGGGGATCCCTCAGGGTCACCGACTCCACTGCGGCCCTCCTCCGCCTCTCCGCTTCTTGATTTCCATACCTTTCTTGTACACCTCCTTGTCCACCTTCCTGTGACCCAGTGTCTCCTTCCGCCTCTCCCTCCCGTCCCTCCTGACCGGTCGCGAGTCCCCATCGCCATCGTCACCCTCTCCGTCGCCCTCCTCCTTGTCCACCGCGTCAATCTCCTCCCACTCCTCGTTGTTCTCCTCGTCATCGCCGCGCTTCCGCTTCTGTCCTGGACGGCCTGCTCCGCCTTTGCCACCGCCAATGTTCACGTTCACCCGCGGTGGCACGGCGAAACCGAACGACTTGCCGACCTTTGCGAGGTCGAGCTGGTTCACGTCAAAGATCTTCTTGAGAGAGTATGATGCGTAGGCTTGCAGGTAAGACCGGTAGCCGTCGCGCGCAGACTGGTGCAGGAAGTAGTTCTTCTGCAGCAGCTTCTCCAACTGTGAATTATTTAACATGCGCGTTCGTATCCATGATATCACAAACTCCACGCACCTGTGATTGCACATTCGCAATCTTTTCAGCCGGGAAGCTGAATTCATTCAGCGGGACCTTCGCGTCCTTGAGGAAACGGAGGAAGCCGAGCTCGCTCGGAAGCAAGAACATCAGACTCTTTCCAACCTTGCCTGCACGCGCAGTTCGGCCGACTCGGTGGATGTAGTCGCGAGGGTCATCTGGCGGGTCATACTGGATGATCCAGTCCACGCGGGGGATATCTAATCCTCGCGCTGCAACGTCTGTGCAGAGAAGGGTGCCAGACTCGGCATTGCAGAACTCGAAGAAGGTGGTTGTCCGCTTCTGCTGCTTTTGTTTTCCCTGTGGATATGGCGATAAGCACGCAGAGGAGATCATCGACGTTAATTGAAACATACATGGAGATCCAGAACGGGTACATCGATATAGTTCAATAATTCAGCGTGGTATTTTACAGAGTTACAGCTCGAGAAGAAGACGACGATCTTCTTTTTCAAGTTCTTCTTGAGGAAGGTGAAGAGGAGGAGGAAGCGGCGGTCGGAGGGGCAGACGACGTATCCTTGCGAGAGCGTCGCCACAGTGCTGGTGTTTTCCGTCTTATCAACATCGATGTAGAGAGGACCTGGTCGCAGCGATATCCGAGCTAAATCTGTAACCTTCGTTGTCTGTGTAGCGGAGAATAGCATTGACTGCCGCTCCTCTGTGACAGCGGTCAGCAATCGTATGCATGTACACACATACTTCGGCAACACACCTTTGGGGAGGATAGAGATGATCTTCTTCATCTCCTCCTCGAATCCAACCTCCAATATCCGATCCGCCTCATCGATGATAAGTGCCTTCAGATTCCGATAAACGAAGCCTTTTGTGTCCTATGAAACGGTAAATACCAACACCTATCCGAAGGAGCCGGGCACGAACCTGAAGATGATCAAGCAGCCGACCAGGCGTTGCGACGATCAAGTTCACACCCTTCTGTAGCTTCTCAGCCTCTGCTCTCCGATTTGCACCTCCCATGACAATGCCAAATGTTTGTGAATGGTAGGCCATCAGCTCCTTCGCAACGCCGAAGATTTGTAGTGCAAGCTCGCGAGTGGGAGATACAATAATAATGCCGGTGCCTGCGTATATGAGAAGCAAAAGCACACATGGGTAGTAAGAGGGACCGCTCAGTACCGGTCATTCCAAGATAGATGAAGTATTAAACTCACCATTCCTGGGCTTGAACTTCATCCTATGCAACAGCTCAATCGCCGGAATCAGAAACGCCAAAGTCTTGCCCGAACCTGTCCGCGCAGCACCCAGCACGTCCCGCCCAGTGAGCAGAGCTGGTATAGACTTTTCTTGAATTGGTGTCATCGTCGAGAAGCCCATCTCATTGAGGGCTCTCATGGTCGGCTCCGATAGCTCAAGCTCCGAGAAAGGTTTTCGTCCGGGGACACTCTCTTGGGGAACCGGTGTCGGGGCGGGGGCATCATCTGCCGTCATTTTGTGTCAAATTTGGCTATGAAGCTAGCTTGGTATGTTCTGAATAGGGGAGAAAGGGGGGAGGAGAGGGAACGGCACGCTGGCTAAGCAAGAGGGAGCTCTAGAGAGGCGAGACTGGCAGCGCGGAAAATGTCTCGAAAGCGCTCGATCATTGGCTCGGCAACTGCCGACACACAATGCCTTCGCTCACGACGTCTGAAAGTCAGTACATGGGACCTGGGTGATATCGGCCTTTTATCTGATGTTCTGGAGGCAGTAATCACGGCGACTGCGCTTGTTGCAACGTCTCTTGGCATTGGCTATGCGATCGGAGTGAATTCGGCGAGCTCGAGACACACTGGTCCGGTTCAGCCACCGTCCAGCCAGGGTACCACAGCGTCAACCTCCAAGGCTGCTGTGGAAGATGTGGATAGCGAAGAAGAGGAAGAAGCAGCTGCAGACGGTGACCTGTCTGCGGTGAAGCCTGGGTTCATGGAACAATGTAAACTTGTGAGCAATGAAATGACATTCACTGCAAAGCTAGTAGCGCTTATGCTAGTACACACAGGTTTTGGTGGTTCGCACCGACCTTGGCATGACCACGGGCAAGATTGCCGCACAGTGCGTCGCTTTATACTTCGGGTATAACACTCCGTTCATTCTATAAATAATTATAGATGCGGGTAAGTGAAATGCATGCCAAAATCATCTCGCCAGCTCAATTCGCATAGACATGCTACACTCGCATGCTATAAGGCACTCTCAAAGACGAATCCCCAAGTAACCCTTCCGTTAGGTTAGAGCTTCTAATCGTGCTGACCATCGCTCAGCTTTTGCAGCACTGGGAGCGCACAGGGTACGGCCAATCATAACCTGATACGTGTCCCAGGTCTCATCTCTCTCAGGCAAGCCAAAATTGCTCTGAAGGCATCCTCAGAAGACGAGCTTCTCGAATTGGAGGCAATGGCCAAAAGTCTCAACCTGTGCGCTCGGTCAATCCTTGACGCGTACGTATCCTCTTCGCGATGCTGCAATGTCCTGTCTGCTGATGCATATTTATGCCTAGCGGCCGGACACAAATTGCAGCCGGATCGCGCACAGTTTTGGGCATCGGCCCCGGTGAGCTAACTGCGTGGTGCGGTGCCTTGCGGGAACCTGACGTGCGTCTCCAACAGCCCCCGTGGAGTTGATCAATCGCGTAACGGGCAAGCTCAAGTTGCTGTGAGTTTTGTTGTGAGCTGCAGTAACGCAAGTCTAGAGTTGTTCTGCTTGTCGTCAGCATCCGTTGAGAGCCGAGTTCCATCTGTTACTGGAATACTGTAGCGGCCCGGGTGTCATGCGATGATCGCATGTTGACCGGATGTTTGTAGAGAGCACATACCGCCCTGTACGGGCGGTCCTCTGACTAGGTACTGTCGTGATACTTTGTCCGCTGTCGATGAAGGTGATTTTGCAAAGAACGATGAACACCAGAGTGCATGCAGTCAATTGCCGCAAATAGTGCATGCTAAGAAGAGGGCTGACGTCAGTGTGGCTGGAAAAGGCAACGGATGAAAGTGGCGGAAGAGGGCAGGCGAGCGCCGAGGAAAGATTGAGCAGTCGCCACACAGAACTTGGAGTACGGTGGAACCAGTGGATGGATGAGCTACGTATAGTGAGCCGCCCATAGTTCATATATCTCCGACCATTAACTCCCCACCTTTGTCAAATCAACCGCCATGGCCAGTATTGCCCTCGCTCGTGCATACCAACAATCCTTTGATTCTCACCCCTATGGCACCCTCGCTTTCACCAATGGCGTCCTTGGTGCAGTCGGCGATGCCGTTGCACAGCTCGTCGAGATCATGGTGGGTGTCTTGCATATAACGTCTCGCGTGTCTGGGAAGCACTCACGCGACCCAGACTTCCCGGAGAAACCACGACTACGTCGGCCCGCAATACGATATTCCACGTACTCTGCGTTTCTTCACCTTTGGCGTCGGAATGGGTGTGTACTCCCGTCCCTGTACTTCTCTAGTCTGACGTAATGACGTACTGTGCAGGCCCAATCATTGGTCGGTGGAACTTCTTCCTCGAACGGCACTTCCCATTACGCCTTCAGGGCAGCAGCTCACTGACCCCTAGAGTCAGCGCCTCAGCTCTTGCAAAGAGAGTGGCAGCGGACCAGCTCTTCATGTGAGTCAACATGTTCTGGTCTCCCCGGATGCTGTGCTAACGCCGGGTTGCAGGGCACCCATTGGTGTATGTAAAGCTTCTGCGTGGATTTACTGTATCGTTATTGACTGATATCCTGTAGCTTGCATTATTCATCTCCTCCATGGGCGTAATGGAGGGCCGTGATCTGCCGCACATCCGTGCCAAGTTTAAGGATATGTACACACCCGCTCTTATCGCCAACTGGCAGGTTTGGCCATTGGTACAGGTTAATTGGCTGTTTCTATCTTCTTGTCGTTATTCGCTGACAAAGTCCGCCAGTTCGTCAACTTCCGTTACATGCCGCTCCCCTATCGCGTTCCTTTCCAATCAGGTGTCGGTGTGGCGTGGACGCTGTACCTCTCCATTTTGAACTCGAAGTACATACGCATTTCGCTGGACCGTTCGATGTTGCTGACGACCACAATTCAAGGGAGGACCAAAAGCAGGACCATGCTGATGCTATGCGCAAGACGCTAAATCAGTGAAAGTCGCGTAGCATTCTCACACACTCTAGAGAATCTCCCCCCATCTATCTCAACCTCAACATAATCGAAAACCCACTGTATCAATAGCTCTCCCCATAGATCTATATAGATACTCTACTTTTTACTACTCCAACGTAAATAGATCGTAGTGTAGAATTCAGTGCCACGCAATGCTATGTTTCACCATACTTCGCCTTGAAGTACGGCGGCGGCAAGGTCGCGAGCACGTCTGGCAGCGGGCGCTCAACAACGAGGAGCTCGCTGGGCTCCATGAACTCTACAAACAAAATCGGCCGATAATGCGTGATCATCTTGAAGTTCCTCCCGCCATGTGCATCCTCTTGCACATCCTGACCCGGCCCTCGCCCGGGCGTCTCTGGGGGCGGGGGCTGCACAGTGGATTTGCGTTTGCGCTTCTTGTCGAAGCCGCACCAGCCCGGGGGCGCGTCGAGCACGACCTTGCAGAGCCAGGTCGCGCCCCAGAAGAGGGCGTGGCGCTTGCCTGCGGGCGGCGCGGGGTCGAGCGCGACACCGAGGACGGAGTCATGCAGGTGCGCGAAGCGCTGCGGGAGGGCAGCAGAGAACGCACGGGCCCAGCGCGGGAAGGCGCGGGCCTCGACGTCGTAGACATGCAGCGAGTTGTTCGCAAGCGCGAGCACGAGCGTGTGTGGATGCGAGGGCGTGAAGGCGAGGGCGTGCACGGGCTGCGGGAAGGAGGGAAGCACACAGTGATGCTGTGGGAAAAGGGTGAGAGTTAGAATCCGGGGGCTACGTGCGCATAGAAACAGAGCATACCTGGACGGAGTCGAGGTTGAAGACGTGGGTGCGGCAGCGGTCGTCGGTGGACGCGAGCCATTGCCCGTCGGGGCTGACCGCCATGCGCGTGACGGTTGCAGGCTCCACATTCGCATTCTCCTCCTCTTCCGACCCGCTATCCGAGCTTTCCGCGTTCTTCTCTGCATCCTTCCCAGCCATATCGGTATTTTCAGTGTCCACCATTTCGACGTCCTCTTGCTCCTTCCGCCCGCGCACGACGCGCTTGCCGAGCACGATATCGCGCATGCGATGTTGCTGGAACTTGCGTAGGACACGTGGTGTGCCGGTCCCGAGGTCAATCACAAGAATATATGAGCTCATAGAGGTCGCAACAACGAGTTTAGTGGAGTCCGGGGAGAAGACCAAAGAGGAGGCGCCCGTTGACTCTGAGGAAGATAACTCGCCAGCAAGTATTGACGGGAAGTCTCGTATTCGTCTCGGCTTGAGGTCTCCATTGCCCTGGTGTAACCGACTCATTAATGCAGTCCTAGCAGATAGCAGAAGAGCCGGGACGCTCACCTCTTCCTCCAGACGGAACAGTTTCGCCTCGTACCAGTCCGAAACTGCAATCCACTTGCCATCGTCCGAAATAGCACTTGTGACAACGTTGGTATGCACGTTCAGGTCGATATCGAGCACTCTCTCATAGCCACCATCCGCACTTGGCTCCTCCTCGTCGGTTCCAGGCGAAGACGATCTCCGCAGGATCCTCCATACGGTCAGCCCGGTGTCTCGCGCGCACAGGAGCAGGCGAGCCTGTCTCGCCAGCCGCAGTGCAGATGTCGAATACGGACCAGAGCTATACGTCAAACGGCGATGATACGAGTCTTCGAATGTGGTGCTCATGCTCGTTACGAGTGGGTTCTGGATCTTCACGACCGTGCTTGTCGGTAGCGCGACGGGTTTCAGGACGAGGGACATGTCGAGTCCGCCCGACACCAGGATCGGAGGGACGTCGATCGGGAATTGTCGCTTGTGCGAAGCGGGAAGGGGGGTGTGTGGGGGCCAGATCGCGAGGGCACGGACGTCGTGTGAATGCATGCGACGTGAGCTGGACAGTACCCACCGGCTTGGCGGGCTGGAGAGAAGTGAAGTGAGGGCGTCGGGGCGGGCGGTTTTGATATGCGAGAATTGAATGATTTTCTGATCGACCCCGGAAGTATAGACGACGGTGCCTTCCTAAGGGGCTCTTTTAGCGGAAAGAATTTTGCAGCGAAAGGAGTCACGTACGGGACTGATAGTGAGGCAGAGGACATCCGCGGCGTGCCCTTGGAAGCTGTGGAGTTGTGTGCATGTCCGGGAATCCCAGAACTTCACCATGCCCATGGAGTCGCCCGATACGATTGTGCCGTCCCTATGTCGTACCAACGATCAGGTCAAATTATCAGTCCCGTTCTCAGAGACTTACCCTAGGACGCCAACTGCCCATACGAGCGTGCGCTCGCCACGGAGCTTGTCTGTCCCCATCCTGTCTAGCACTCGTCCCGTAGAGACGTCCCACTTGCGTAGGCTGCTATCCGAGCATCCTGTCACAAGCCATGAGTCCGACCAGTCGTCCTCGTCCTCGTCGTCTGACTCGGTCTCAGCATCTTCACTCGTCTTGTTGGAAGTCTGGCGGGGGACCGGCGGCCCCCATGCGATGCTGAGTATCCGGCTCTTCACGCGATCCAATCTCCGCAAGTGCTGCAGGCCATCGGCCTCGATCGAGAGTATGCGGACTGATCCGTCTTCACATCCGAGTGCGAGCAAGGTAGATGCGGGGTTCGGACAGACAGACCAAATAGAGCCCCCTTGCGAGCCTACTGTTCTCTGCGGGAGTTGAATAAATTGTGCAAATTTGAGAGATATTGTAACAGACCTTGACGCAGCTCTGCCCGATGTCCCATTCGATAAGATCACTGCCGCCCCCCGCGCTGAAGAGCCGGAGGTTTTCGGTTTTCGGAACTTCGTCTTCTGCTAGTCGGTATGGATAGCGAATCGTGAGTGCAAGAGATTCTACCTTCGACGGGTAGGGGCCTGGTAATGTCTGTTCTCATTCAGATGCATTTTCGCCGTGTCCATTGGAAACGAGAGCGCACCTTCCTCACGACCCATGCTTGTGGCGTTTGGATGTCATATTCCGACCCCGTCCACTCGCATATTTCAATGTTGCCATTGGCTCGTCCCACAACAATGGTACCAAATGGCAGCGCTTTCGGGCTTGATGTGCTTTTTTTCTTGCCTTTGACGGAGGGGAGGCGGAGAGGAGGGAAGGCGAGAGCGGTGACGGCGGAAGGGGCGAAGTCGACGAAACGGCAGCGGTGTACTGCGACGACGGTCCCCTCTTTCATATTCGGGGCTGACAAGATGTAGGGATCCAGAAGGATAGCTGCCTAGCGTGTTATATTGTACGATTGGAGTTAGGACTTTGAATTCGTTCTGGACGCGAGGAAGTCACGAGCAAACTTTTCGTTTCCAAATTGGGCGGTGGCGGCACCGCGGTGTACTGAGGCTCCTACGCTGAAGAACCAACCTCTGCTACAGCCGCATCCTTCTGTAGGCCTATCATTCCACAATGTCCTTCCTCGGGAGATCAGGGTCATCCTCCTCCAATGGTATCAACCAGGAGCGTGTGGATATGGCAATCCAGGAGTGCGCGATCACTTCTCTTTTACTCGCACACGCAACTAATATCAGTATAATAGACTGGACATGATCACGGATGTGTTCAACCGCTTGGTCTCGTCAGTAATGCCATGTGGAAATCGAACGCTGCTAGCTTGGTACTCAGGATTGGATTTCATATAGGTCGTGCCACAACAAGTGCGTGAACACACGTTACGCGGAAGGTGACCTCAACAAGGGGGAGAGCGTTTGCATCGACCGATGCGTAGCCAAGTTCTTTGAGGTCAACAAGAAGGTTGGAGAGAAGCTACAGAACATGGGTGCAGCTGCAAGTGGAGGATCACAGAGCGCATTCGGCTCGATATAAGCCTCTGCTTGGGATCTATTCTGTCCCGGGACGATTCAATCGGCCATTCGTCTCTGTAATCGCATAATTACTCCGTTCTCTACTTCTCAGCTCATCACGATGGATAATGGAGCCACAAAATGATACATTGCAAAGCAACCCGGCAAGTACATGAGTTAATGGCGCCACTGCCTAATGAACCAGAGGAAAAGCAAAAAAATCCAGTGAGAGGGGTATACGGTTCCAGTTACTTTCCAAAAGTCGGGAAGCACTCAGCCAAGGGCTTCGAGTGCTTGTTTTGTGCGTGCTCCTCCAGCCTGTGGCGTCACAACATTCAACACCCAGATGTTGGGGATCGGGTCCGTACTTACGCTGGTGCCCGAGTGGTCAAAAGCTATGGAATAGGCTCGTCAGCAGGACACGCATCTGAGACCAGGCAGAACGGAACACTCACGAAGGTTTGTCTACACGTCTGACAAATGATATTCATGGCCTGCTGGTTAACTTTTATCTGGCTCTTGGCAGAGGACTGTGACTTGGCAGCATTGCGCTCTCTCTTTTGTTGAGCCTTAGCACCCTAGAGGATGATAGAAACTCTGTGAATCGCCCTGCTACTTATACGGCTGTGACCGCTCACGTTGCCCATCTTGAACGCTGAGAGTTTGCAGGAAGCAAAAGAACGTGATCCTGGATAAGGAGCAGGAGCGGCGAAAGAGGTTAGGAAGGGAAAGCGGCGGGAGGAAAGCCAGCGAACGGAGCAATCTGCACGGAGGGCTGTGCACACGCAGAAAGTATCCTCGACCTCCAATTCTATTACGTAATACATGTATGTCTAGGCCGCCGGAGCTTGATCGAGGAGGCTCAGGGAGGCGCCCGAGCCGCTTGCTAATTTTCCTGGAAAAGATATTATCGGAGAGAGAGAAATGGCAGGAAAACAGATTTTCGCTCACACTCCGGTGGGCCGGGCACCATATGAGTCACTTCCTCCGACCCCTCTCAGCCCTCAGATATCGCCCCCTTCTGTTAGCCCAAGTCCGTTCACAAAACTACGCCATGGCATCCAGTATCGAAGCCGCACGCGCGAAAGTCGCCGAGCAAGTCAAGGTCGACCTCCTAGCCGAGACGCAGGATCTGGTGGGCAAAGGAGCTCCCATCTCATGTCCCCAGGTACTTATCTATACCTCCAGGATAATGAAAAAGCTGCCGCCGAGATCGCGAGGAGCTTTATCTGTGAATACATCTTCCTTCTCTTCAAATGATTTGTGCTAATCCAACATGCAGCGGACACGATCACAGGTAACTGTCATGTAGCCCTATTTGGTATCCACATCTTGACATGCTGCGGCAGCGCCTACGAAGGAGATGTACGTATACGCCGTCCGTGCATCTCTCGGCGACGATGTGTACCATGAACCATGCACAAAAGCCCTCGAGGCGCACATGGCGAAGCTGACCGGCAAGGAGGCCGCGATGTTCGTCCCGTCTGGGACCATGTCAAACCAGCTGGCGCTGCGCACACACCTCAAACAGCCGCCGTATGCCGTTCTTTGCGATCACCGTGCACATATCAACAGGTTGGTGGACGTATCCTAGACGCTGAATGCGTTGCTGACCAGTGCGTCGCGTAGATATGAGGCCGGTGGTACCGCTTTCCATTCTGGGGCACACCTCAACTGTGTGATCCCGGCGAACGGTATGTTCATTGCATGGGTCATTCAGAATGACGCTTACTCATGCATTTCGTTCAGGTCACCATCTGACGGTAGACGATGTGAGGGAGAACGTCGTCTTGGGCTCCGATATCCACAGGTGAGCCGATGATCCGTGTCAAATCATCGCCAACTGGCTGAACTCTACCTAGTGCTCCGACCGAAGTCATCGCTCTTGAAAACACCTTGAATGGCACTATCATTCCCCAGGAAGATGTCGTTGCTATTTCCAAGTTTGCGCACCAGAATGGTATCAAAACACATCTGGACGGTGCCCGAATTTGGCACGTCGCTGCCGAAACCGGGACATCCCTCCAGGAGCTCCTTGAGCCCTTCGACTCAGTTAGCATGTGCTTCAGCAAGGGTCTTGGTAAGTAATCCTCCAACATTCATGCTGCCTCCGCTAATATGCATGATAGGCGCGCCTATCGGCTCGTGCCTTGTTGGCACTAAGGAGTTCATTGTTAGAGCAAGATGGTTGAGGAAGCTCTTCGGTGGTGGCATGAGGCAAACCGGGTTCATGGCGGCGTCCGCGGCCTATGCGCTGACTCACCACTTTCCGCTCCTCCCTGCTGTCCACCAGCTCACCCGCAAGCTAGAGGATGGGCTCAAGGAGATCGGTTGCGATATCACCAGCGGCGCCGAGACGTGTATGGTACGTCCTTCTCCACACCGATAAGTTCCTATATTGGATTCTTAGGTGTCTCCGATACAGGTTTTTTATGACCCGTCTCCGGTTGGTGTCACGTACGCTGAGATCGCGGAGCGTGCAAGCAAGCTGCCTGTCCCACTCAAGGTCGGCGGTTCGCGACTGGTCGTTCACATCCAGACGTCCCCTACTGCTATCGAGGACTTCCTCGCAATCGTGCGGGAGCTGGCAGAGCAGAAGCGCCAAGCCGGCTTCGTCGCTCCGGAGCGCAAGGTTTCGGCCAACGGCAACATTCCAAAGGATATTTATGTCCGAAGCGGCGTCGACGCCAGGGCGTAGAGCTACATCTCAGTAGACATGCGATAGAGGGACAGCGTGTGATGGATATCTAGACTGGGTTTTATGGTCTCATTTATGCATAACATACCGTAGACAACTGCTTGCTGCATACCCTTCGAAGTTCTTCTGTAAGTTCTTGCGCCAGAGGAAGCTAGAGTCTGGATCACTTTTGCGATAAGCCGAGTAAGCATAGTGTACCAGGAGCAACAATTCGTCAATCGCATCGCACAGACATGATAACGGAGAAACCAAGGTAAAATGGATCTATCAACCCTTCCCAACATATCTCTGCTTTTCATACTCTTTCCAGAGGGCCTTCATCGTTGCTTTCCCTCCAGTATCCAGTGTGACCATCATTGCATCACGGTCATGCTCGCCCATCATATCGCAGAGTGCGAATAGTCCTGGCTGCAGCTCCCTGCGCACTGGAGCCGGCATGAAGCACAAGGGGTCGTTCATCGCATGTATGTACGCCGTAAGCACGTATGCCGCGTGCTTTGAGAACGGGCGCGCAAGGGACTCTGGCTTCTGCTCCTGCGCCGAAGACCCATGCGTTCGAACCAACGTTTTGGTAGTCAAAGTGGTCATCAACCGTGCCAGTGCTTTGCTCTCTTCTGCACCGAGCGGTGCTCCTGGTTCAATCCACCGCGGAAGGGTGTCGGAAACCAGTTTGCTTTGCCTTTTGCCCAGATGGGGGCGGAGGCTTCTAAGTGACAGGATAAGTAGCCGGAGGACGGTGCCAAGTTGAGGCAGGGTGAGCAACACCAGGTCGCGTCGGAGACGCACAAGGGCGCTGAGAGCACCGACGATTTGATGGAAGATGGTTGCGTCGGTGGTATTGTCATGAGAGTCGGAACCAGCGAGAAAGGCGCCGAGGAGAGACCATATACTGGACAAATATGTCTCTCGGATGAACGAGGGCTACGTTCAAATGAGCAAACGTGTCGAGCTCAGAGGTCCATTTGGGATGCACTTACCCTGTCGTTTGTATTGCGACCGACAAACTCGAGGACCTCGCGTCGAAGGGAGAGCACCGTAGCAAATTGTTTGCGATGGGCGAACAAGTTAAGACACCGTACGGTATGTGTCTGATTCACTTTCAGAGTTCCTGTCAAGAACTATCAGCATCGTCGGACGTGGCAGGACAATTGTGCTCACCTTCGGGGGCACTCATCGCGAGCACGTACGAGAGTCGCACAAGGCTGGCCATATCATTCTCAGAGAGGTTACCGGGCTTGGACAGGGCATCGTGGATGGTATCCAAGATGTAGCCGTAGTCGGCTGGCAAGAGACTCTTGCAGGCAAGGGAAAGGTGGGAATGAATGGTAGAAAGCACTGTGATGCGTGAGAACGGATCCCGATACCACAGTATGAATGACGCACGTTCTGCGCTGCAGATACGGGAGAATGTGACATATGCTGCCACTACACCATCGATACGTGCACTGCGGTCTGACAAGGCCGACAAGTGCACTTCTTCAAGGAGAACGGCGAGAACAGCGACATAGATGGTGTCAACGTCCTGCTGAGGAAACGCAGGAGAGAGCAGATGGGCAATCAGCCGCCCACCGAAGGCCGGTGTGGCTTCGGCTAGTCGATTGGTCAGTACCGTTCGCGGGGAGCAAACATGTTAAGTGCCTACCGTCCGATTTCAACCATCTCTTCAATGCCAGCACATGAGACCAAGTATCGAGTGTATCAGTCTTCCCTCGGACGTTATGGGCGCCGCTGTCCTGGTCAGCCAGGGTTTGCACCTGCGGCAGGATGGTGTTTGTCATGCGCCCGTGCAGCCGTTGCAGAGATACCTGGAATTGTTCAGAAAAACTGATGAGGGTCAGTGACTATGTTATTCACGCGCAGACTGCACATACTCGCCGAGCGAATAATCACGCATAATAATATCAAGCAGGCGTAGAAGGCTACGTTGACGAATGGGAGAAGACGATGGCCCGTTCGCTGCGTCATCGTTGAGCCCGAACGATTCAGCGAATGTGTCCACAAGAGCAACGATTAGAGCATCATCGCCCTTCTTCGCCGACTTCAAGAACGAGCTGTTTGAAGAAATCAGGTAATGCCTTCGCACGTATCCTCATGAGACGTACGAAGCGTGCAAACCAACAGTATCAACTGTCATGTCGATCAAGTACTGCTCCAGCTTGGATCGAGAGACAGATGCCGCCAGAGGAGTAGTGATTAGGTGCTGGACGTATTCCTTAGGTGCCTATTGACTATGCGATCAGTATGCAGAAATACACAAACAGCGATTCTAGTAAGCACCTGATGGTCGACTGCTCCGAGATACAGGAGGGTACGCCGGACGAATTCGCGTGCAATAAGCAGGGGTTGAATTTCAGACAGCGCGCCTGAACGCAAGGCATTTCCGATGACAGCATCAGCCACAAGTGCACGGCGCAAGAAGTCTGTGCGCAGTCCGCGCAGGAGATATTCGGAGGGCGCGTGAAGTAGGAACTCGAAAGGTCCTGTGAACTGCGAAATATCGAAAGTGGCGGCCTGCTTGGCTGCGCGTTTCGAGCCTGACAGCAGCTTGATCAAGTCGATACCGTCCAAAATGGCAGTTCGACTATGAGCTTCTGCAAGAAGGATATCTGGAATAGACTTGTCAGATTGTCTGTTCTCAGACGAGGGGCATGTGTGGGGACTTACCTCGTAATCGATGTAGCTCCCATAATTGGGCATTATGCAGCGCTCTGGTCAGAATGACGGAGGCCGTTAGATCATCATGGGGTTCGGCCGTGGCGTCACGCGCCGCAACCTCTGGACTTGATGAGAGCATGAGTTTCGCCAACCGAGAAAGCAATTCTGGTGATGCATGAGCGCTAAGTTCAGGTTCAGTGACAACCCTGTGGACAGCGCTCAAGAGCACCCACTCGAGAAGAGGAAGCCATCGCTCGAAGAGTAGATGAAGCAGTGCGATGGGCAACTGGGTGAAGTTTGCGTCAACATTCAGGGAGTGCGATCGTCCGCTCCAGCTACTTGCATGTTGCAGACGTCGTTCCACTTGAGACACGGTGCTATCGAAAACATCAGCCGAGTCGCAAGCGCCACTATCAACCTCATTTAGGAGCGTTCGCAACTGTCTCAAGCAGATCAAGATGGTGCGTGCAGCTCAAGTGATGTTGCCTCTCACCATTTCCAAGCTCAATTCAGACAGAGTCTCTTCCGATTTGACAGCATCAAGCATGGCAGACGTCAGATTTTCGTCCAACTGACTGTCGAATTGCATCTGTCGTGCTGTAACGAGAGCATAATGTACACGAAGCGCAGCAGTGCCCACGAGCTGCGCAGCCCACATCAGCCTTCGCTCGTCTCTCCGACATGCCGACGTAACCGCAGCAGGGACGACCGGGGAGATGACTTCGTGCACCGCACGCAGGACACCCTGCCGAACATCGTCGAAGACGGTGTGGAGGGGGAGAGAGGTCAAGCAGAGCACAGCGATCTGCGATGAAAGCGCAAACGACACTGCAGTCCACTCCGGGTCGGCTTGATCTGCAGCGGATATTGATTCCCGCTTGTCCTTCTTGCGCTTCTTCCGGGATCCGTCTCCGAAATCAGCTTCGACTTTCGCCTCGGCCTTCATGAACTGGTCGTACGCGCTCTTCAGTTTGTCAAGGGTGACATCGGCCGCCTCCGCAAGTTGTCCCGGGGTGAGATACGCGTGTATAGCCTTTGCAAGGCGGTCCAGGAAGGTGGCACTGAGCAGCGGCCCCGAAGACGCAAGCTGATAGACCGCACGAGGCTGTTCCTGTACAAATTGCAAATGGGAAACGGAGAAAGCATCCAGAAGTTGCACGACTAGTGGAAGCATGGCGCGAATCTTCGCATGGTGGTCGAGTATGAGGCCAAGATAGGTGAGCATAGATGAGCCGCCCCGCGGTACCTGAAAGAAGATCGTCAGGACTGATCTTTGATCTCGAGAAATGGTGATCAAGATTACCATGGCGAGCCGCGGAAAGATTGTGGGGAGCGTGGGTGCCATGAGGTCATAGTCGATACGGACAAGGGCGGACAGGACGTCCAGAGCCTTCTGCGTGCGTTCCGCGTACTCTTCTGGAAACGAGGCAAAGTCAGCGCCCGAGCCGCGCGGACGAATGATCGAGATATTACTTTGCCAGGCCGGCTTAAGAGCATCCACCGCAAGCTTGCCATTTTGTCGTAAAACGTCCACGGCAAGATCGTCGCCTGAGTTGTACAGGTTCTCAGCTTCGATGGCTGAGAGAAGGTCGACTCTGGTCTGCCAGACCAGGAGATCGTCCCCGGGCGAGGCCAGTAAAGAGTCACACAGAGCGAAGAACGCCATGCTGCTCGCCTGCACCTGCTTCGCGGTATCAGCTGGCGCTTGATGGGATCCCTGACTAAACAAAGCGCCTCTGTGCCTCCTGATAGCCTGGGTGAACGCCTGGAACAGCCGAGGAAGGGAACTAAGAGTCTCCCGAGCAACTTCGGACATGGCGCGGGAAAGTGCTTCCTTGAAACCATTGTCGCAGTGCAACTCGCCTGCTTGGCGTAATATGTCCAAGTTGAAGATTGTTTCAGATCCAACCAAGAAAATTTCGGTTTTCAGGCCTTGGTCAGAAGTAATGTTGCCGGCCTCGAGGTGTATGCATTGCAGCCACGGACGAAAATGCTGCTGTAGAAACGTAGTGTATAGCTAATTGAAAAGAGCCCGGATCAACGTTGGGCTGCCACGCAAGGAAAGAAGCTGTACCTTCTTCTTATTGCTTGAATTTGCAAGTGACGATCTGTAGGACGACACTATAGAGATGACTACACGCGTGGCGGCCTGTCCAGCATCTGTCTTGGGATCTGAGACAGACAACTCGCGCGTGCGCGCTAAGGTAAAGAGGGCTCCGAGACATTCCAGCAGAGTCTCTGGGGTGAACTTCGGGACCGACAAAGGCCATATCACGGCGAGACATTGAGAGACAGGCTTGAATAGTGCCAAGTTTGTATCCGTCGGCTGAGCAGCCAGTAAATTCAAGAATGCTATCACGATCGGGGCAATGGGTATGCGGTTGAGAATAGGCACTAGCCAAGCCTTGACATTGCGCGTGTTTGTACTGTCTGAAGAGACCAGTATGTCGGAGAGCAGAGCCCAGTTTCGGATATCAAGAATCGGGTTGGCATCCCTGCAGCATGCATAAATGAGCATCGGGCATGCTGATCGGTACAGAACGCTCGCCTTTCTTTAGACTTGTCCTTCAAGAGGCGAGTGAGCAGCCAGTCTACGATTGCTTCCGCCTTGTTGGGGACATAGAATGAACTGTCGACCCATGCCCGACGGGCGATTTCGATTTTCGGCAAGCCTGCAGCCTCGGGAGGGTCAGATGGAGCTTTGAGAGCCCGAATGAAGGCTTGGGCAGACTGGATGACTGCCATCGTTCAGAGAAGCATGCGGGTGATCCTGAGATATTTCACCGAGGAAGATTCCAACGGGGTCGGCGAGGTGATGGCGGGCCAATGCCCGAGGACAGGACACGCAGAAACTTTGGCGAGGGCCAAAAGAGGCAGGAGCAAGACGGCGATGGACGCTGGACGATTGCACGTGCCGAGACGCGGCTGGTCCGCCATAGGCTGCCAGAGACTGCCATCATGGCTGCTGCCAGACGTACATGTACCTTGTGCCCGAAACAGCATGCCTCCCGCCAGACGCTCTCCGACTCGTATGCCGCCAGGCCCAGGCCGCGGCTTGCCTACTTTGACTGAGCGTGCACATCCCTCTCACTCCCGTCCCCAGCCGCACATCTCCCGTCCTTCTGCGCACGTACATGCAATCGTCCATTTGCTGAACAAGGCCAGCTTCAACCACGGATCCCGTCCTCATGGTGCCTGCATGCTTCATCGGCTTGTAGGCAGCTCCTTATAAGTGGCTGCGAAGCCACTACATCCGGTCACCCAAGTCGTTCTCATCCAAGCTCGCCATTAGTACGTAGCGCTATCACTTCATCGTAACTCTGCTCACGTTCTATCGTGAAGTTTGCGATATGGGTGCATACCTCTGGCTCGTGTGGTACGAAGCTCCTTCACGAAGGCTACCCAAGCATTGGGCCCTGGCTGTGACCTACGAGACTCATGAACGAGCCTACGCGACATTCTACGAGGTGCGCGTCTCCCTTGTCGCAATGCGGATACCTCTAAACCCCTCTCAAACATGTGTTCGCCTTTGACCAGATTACAGGAGACAGCCCTACCCGTTATCAACCAAAAGTCGTCCGTCGCGTCCACATCGTCAGTGACCACGGCACCATGCCCTTTGACGGCAAGCTCCTCCTCGGAGAAATCAACGATAGCGTACTCGGCGCGCTCGAGATGTACAGCGAGACGGCAGCAGAACTCGTCAATAACCAGAACCGCAAGACAGGGCGTGCCGATTCCAACTGCCATAACTGGGCGACTATTATCGTTAGAAGTCTCGAAGACGCGCTCTTACTCCCACCGGTACGTCGCTGCTGATGCTTTATCATTGTGGCGCGCCTCTGATCTTCCACAGGGAACGGTCGCGCGTGTAGAGAAGTGCCCTAAGTTCGGATGATACCTAATCGTGCAGTCCTTGTTGCGCTAGAACCTCCGCTCTCGTTCGCACCACGGCATCTCTCACATGGGTCTTCTTGGGACATCAGGTCACGTAGGCTGCGCTTTTCATTTCAGGGTTTCAAGTTGTATCTGTCTTTTTACTGGGTCAAAGGGTTGCTCGAGTAATCACTGTACGTTATCGGTATCATCTCATATTCGCATTGTGTAGCTCTGGCATTGTCCACATAGTATAGAATAATTGCATAGCAGTCACTGATCTTCCATTCCGTCGGACATTGCTTCCGCCTCTTCGCCATCTTTGCTCTCACAGGCACCACTGGAAACCCTAACCCAAATCTGGGGCTGACCATCCCCGCTACGTTCACGCCTGCATCGCAGTCGTACAGCGAATTTGTACCCTACTGTGCCTTGCGCCCTCCCTCTTAGTTTCGCTTGCATCTCTTTCCCGCTGGCATGTCCGAAAGTATCTGAGCAGAATTGGCGCTCCGGAACGATCGGGCGGCACATCGGCAAACTGTCACGAAGACTATGACTGTGCGCCTGAAGGCATGAGTGCGCAGCGTCCCTGGAACCCGGCGAGTGAGAAGTCTCACAGGCAGCCGTAAGACGCGTGAGTGTCGGAGAAACACGTTGAGCAGCGTGCCTTGAGACCGGTCTGGAGGTCATGACGATCCTCTGGCGGAACGCGAATCCGAGTGACCTCGAACGACGCGACGCGACGCGACTCTGGCAAATCGGTCCGCCAGGAGTCCTGATGCTGTTCACGTGATCACCTCTCTTTGTAATTGTGGCGGCGAAATGTCAGTGCTTCCCAAGTCACAGTACCGCGAGTCACTTACAGTTTCATTGCGTCTTCCTCCTCATCTCTCGCGTTTATACTTGGGACACATAAAGGATATGCCGTTCACGAGCGTCGATGGAGATCGCAGCTTGGAAGAATGCATTTCACTGCAACAGCAGGAGCTGGAGGTATTGGATGTACGTCCTCGTTTCTCGTAGAGGCTGAAATACAGAACCTAACCACGTACTCCCGAATGATCGCAGTCTATATACCCTGAGTGCATATACAGAGGCAACATGAATGGAATTGTCAAGCTCGAGATACCCGTAGAACTCCCCGAAACGGCGACATTGATCATTGATGGTCCCAATGATGCTAGTCCGGCCCACGCGCTATCTCCTGAGACAGTCTCACCGCAAACCGCTTCCATATCAACTCTACCGCCCGTATTACTGGAGATCTTGCTTCCTGCGTCTTATCCGTTCTGCTCCCCGGAGATCCTTTCAGTTCACGCAACACACTCATGGTTTCCCTTTACTTCCGCTCTGCAGCGCAAGTTACTTGAAATGTGGCAAACGGGAGAGGAAATATTGTACACATGGTTAGAGTGCATACGTACTGGAGAGTTTCTTGACATGTTTGAGCTTTCGTCTGCCGCCAGCGGGGAACGAGTAATACGGTATGTCCATCATCTCATGCTCAGCCATTAGATCCAACTGAGCGTCCTGCAGAATCCCTCATGCGGCACCACATCTTCTATTGCCTTTGTTGACCGCATACGACAAATCTACGCAATTGAAGACATTCTGCCAGAACTCATACGAGTGCCAAATATGCCTGTCGTCAATCAAAGGCGCACGGTGTATCCTCCTGTCCTGTTCGCATGTTTTCTGTCGTGCATGTCTTGAAAACTTTTGGAAACTCTGTATAGCAGAGGGAGATATTGGGAGGGTAGGCTGCCCAGACCCTCAATGTGTGAAGGCTCTGAGTGAAGCAAACGAAGAAGAGGTGCGACGAGTGGTCACAGATGAGGAAGTCAGGCGGTGGAAGTGGCTGCGCGAGAAGCGCATGGTCGAGAAAGGTGCGTGTGCAGCTTGTGTCTACTCAGTGATGATTCCCTCATGTCTCTGACTGCAGATCCCACTGTCGTGCATTGCCCGATGTCATTCTGCCAACACCCCGTACCCAAGGCGCCGAATGTGGAGGAGGGGTCGGGATGGGAACGGCTGCGGACGTGCCCGCAATGCAGTTATTCGTTCTGCTCGTATTGCAAGCGCACATGGTATGTAGCCATCCGTGTAATTGCGACTAGTAGCCGAGTTCTAACGATCTTTCAGGCACGGGCCCCATACCGACTGCCCAATATCCGTAACTGAGACGTTCGTACGCGAATATCTGGCTCTGCCAGAGGACTCGCCTGAGCGAGCTGTGATGGAGCGCCGTTACGGCGCAAAGAATATTCGCCGGCTAGTGGAGCGATACGAGGAAGAACGGGCGAACGAGCGTTGGCTGGAACATTCGACGACGGAATGCCCGACTTGCAACGTGCACGTGGAGAAATCATTTGGGTGCAACCATGTGAGCACAGAAATTTACAGGCTGTATGTATCGGCGCTGACTGGCCCGTAGATGACGTGCGCAAAATGCAGAGAGCACTTTTGCTACCGGTGCGGCGAGCGGCTGCAGGCGAGCAATCCCTACGTGCACTTCTCGACGCCCGGGAAGCGGTGCTTTTCGAAGCTGTTCGACTTTGAGAACATCGACGACGAGTGGCAGCCAATGGAGGGGTTCGACGCGATTTAGATGGGCCGGGCGAGGGTGCAGTTTGATAGGGGGCGCGTTTCGGCCCAACTGGGTCTGGCCGGCTGCCGCGCGCCGTCGTCGGGCGGAGCCCGTGCCCGCCGGGCTCCGCCGCGTCGGGACACGTGTCGGAGGCGGAATTTGGGCCAATCAGACGGGGCAGGGGCGGCGCTGGGACCGGATTTGGGCGTGGATATTGAAAGTCCGCAGGATGGGCGCAGGCACCTTCCAACGATATTCTAGCGCATTTTCTTTCGCCTGAACTCCTATACGATATATCTTGGTCTTCCTCCTCTCCTTGTTTCTGTCGGCCAGCCTCCTTCATATCGTTTTACGTTTTTCGAGGCTGCACGGGGCACCCCTCCCGGATACCACTTTGTCCATACCCCCAGATCACCTCCATACCCTCGCTGTTCTCCTGCTCCCCGACCTCCTGCTCATCTAAAACTCTGTATATTCTTTCCATCTAACATCTGGACAAGGACCATGGAAATCTACACCACATCCTTCACTTATCCTCGTCGCTCCCGCCTTCCCCACTCTCCCGCCGCGACCTTCGACTTTCCCCCTGCGTCTGAGCTTCGTCGTGCTGAGTCCTACCCTCATCTGCCACAGTCGCACAGCAATGGGTTCTCCGACCCCCAAGGCACTGCATCCCCGTCAGATTATGACGCGCTTCAAAAGTTGGCCGTCATGGCCATGGGTCTGCACGGTGTACACGTCTCTTTCGCCTCGGTTGACCATGGGAAGGCTTGGTCCTTCCAGATCTCGGGGGCGTACCCGCAGGTTATGCTTGCGAGGGGAATGATCTTGAAAGATTGCCCTGTTCAAGTGCGCCCGCTCCAATGCCTCTCTCCATTTACCTGTCCTCTGACATTGAGCGGCGCAGAATCGTGCCACGATTAAGGTGGCGCGCTCTGAGATCCTTGACTCACCGGCGTCGAAGCCCACGTTAAAGCCAGAGGTACGACGTCGGCTGGACGACATTGCTTCCCAGACATTCGCACACATCGCCGTGGTGAACAGTCCTCTTGCGCTCTCCACGCGCACCTTGCCAGATGGAATCAGCAGCAGCGCTGGTTGGTCGGGATTGGAAACGGAGCGTGTCTGCGAGTTGGTCATTACGGGGCACGGGGATTCCGTTGATCTCGCCCGAGTGCGGTTGCTGGTTATGCTTGATGAGCTCGTGAGTGCCACTTAGCTTCCCTGACGTCTAAGAAATCCTTACACCGCCTCTAGAGCGGCCTACACGCGGAATGTTGCGAGATTGATCGCAAATTGCACGCTATCATCGCCGGCAGGAAACGGGCCGTCCTTCAGTCGATCCAGGAGGAGACCGCGACGAATATATATTTCCCTTCGCCTTTGCAAGGCTTTGTTGGCCCCGACTTCGGCCAACATGCTGCAAGTTCTTCCCCCACCGGCGGCATCGATAAGTTGAGTCCTAACGTGATCTGGATCACTGGGGAATTCTTTGGAGTGCAAAGGGCGCGCGACATGCTCTTCCAGGTGTCGCTGAACAAGGTGAGTTTACTCTGAACAGGCATAGACGAGACCCTCAACACGCTGCGGTTTCAGAGCAAGCAGATCATCTCTAGGGACACCGCCCTTCTCCCGCGCAAGATGGATTGGATGGTCACTGAACGCGCCGAAGATCTCAAAGCGCTTATGCATGACAACGCAACATTCATTCAGTTCCCACCTATCGGCAGTACTACCAGCCTAATAACTGTGTATGGTGACCATAGAGTCAACGTGCAAAGGACAATTCGTTCTATCATGCAACTGGTATGTGGGACGTTGCCATTGACGATCTATCGCTCAATCCGTACTCTAGGCTTGTCAATTTTATGTAGCATCGCTGTGGCTGTTGCCCGCACAATTCAACGTCTTGATGCCGTCCACTACCTTAAATCCGACCCAAGTGTCAGCAATTCTGAAACAAGTGTCTTTCGCCTCCGGAGCAGAAGTTGTATTCAAGGGCATGTGTTTCGAGATGCACGGCCTGGAGCATGAAGTTCGGACCGCCATATCGATGTTGTTGGACCTCGACATTGTTAAAGTACGTGATGTCATTTTTTACCTTTGGGAAATTCTGACATCGCTTCCAGACCTTCCATCACGAGATTCGCTTCCAAATTGAGCTCGCTAATGAGCACCGCGAGTTCATCAGCGGAAAGAAGAACGGTAAGATCAACAAGATTATGCAGACGACGAACGTCAAGATCAAGTTTGAGACGTACAACGAGCTCAATTTCGTCATTGACATCTCCGGAAATGACGGGACCGTCCTTCAAGGCTTGACCCTTCTGCAGGAGGAGCTCCCAGCCGAGATATCATTCCATGTACCCGAGTCGTATCACAAGCGCATCATCGGTGTGGGTGGACGTAGCATCCAGCGTATCATGAAGAAGTACGGTGTATATGTCAAGTTCTCGAATGCAGAGGAGTTCGCTGCGATGGGCGGGTACAACGACAACGAGGACAATGTTGTCGCACGCACGCCGGCGAAGAACGCGATGAACCTGGAGAATCTGAAACAGTCGGTGATGGAGCTGGTGAATCCGAAGGTTGGCCTCACTTATCTTTTTACCTTACACTCGCACCTGACCTGATACGTTAGGACAAGGACTACATGAACGAATCTGTCTCGATTCCTCGCAAGTACCATCGCACGCTACTGGGCGAGAAGAGCATCTTCATCCGCGATATTGAGGCCAAGACGAATTCGACAGTCCGGTTTCCAGACAAGGAGACAGCTTCTGATCTAGTCACGGTCTTTGGACCGGAGAGTCAAGTACAGATAGCTGCGACCATGCTCTTGGTATGTCGTGCTGTCTGAGCTCACTCGAAGCGCGGACGTTGACCTTTTTCTAGGACCATGTACCATTCGAGGCAGACATGGCAGTCCCGCCACATCCTGATCTTGCGCGTATCTGTTCCTCGCCCGACTTCATTGCCTTTGCAGAGCGAGTCAAGCGAGAGTTCCAGGTCGTCATCTCGCCGAACGTCAAGAGTGGCTCACCCAATGGCAATGCACCCGAGCAACCGATCGATTGCTCGTTCAAGTTCAGATGCCAGCGGAGTAACAGCGACTTCTTGGTCACCGCACGCGAGATGCTTGAGCAATATCTCGTTAACCACAACGTGCACGTGTACCCATCCTCGACATCGCGCACGCATCAGCGCGTTGATTCCTTCGCGGATGCCTTCCCACACTTTGACAGCAAGGTTCTCTCGACGGCACGAACTCGCCACCAAAGTGAGGAAATCTTGCTCGGCATGTTGACTGATGTTCTGATATGTGCCTCCTAGACTCCGCCGACTTGGGTCGCCCGTCAGAAGCCATGATCGACAGACGGCTCAGGCTCGCTAGCTCTTCGCCAGATGTCAAGGCGCTGTTCAACAACTCGCCTTCAACGTACTTTTATCAACACGTGGAGGAAGAAGAGGACTTTGACTCCCAACCGAACTACGTCCCTGGCCCATCGAATACCGACTACTGGACACCGTTGCCACCCATCGTGAGTATCTCGACTTGATTGATCATGTAATCGCTGGCTCATTGCCGCGCAGGGTTCTGGCATACCGAATCGCTCGCGCGTTGAAGACGCGCTCAAACGTGGTTCGGATTCACTGCTCGAGGCGAAAATCAAGGACCACTACACGAAGCCCCGCTCATTGACCAATCGTGCCCAGTCACTCGACCTCACATACTCACTGGGTCGCATCACGGAGGCGCCGCGGGGCGGCATGCACGGCGCAGGCATCTCGCGCCCCGAGTCACCCTCGACTGGCGCAGATACTGGAACCGGTGGCTCGAGCCCGAGCAGCGCAAGCGCACCGTCCTTCCCGAGCGTATATGGCCCGCCCCATGGTGCGACACGTGCCCCGGTCGGCGCGGGTGCTGGTATGGGCATGGGTATGGGTATGGGCATGGGTCCCGGCAGCCGCGCAGGAATGTCATTGGATGACGAGGCTGTCGACGAAGTCTCGCGCGTCATATCGAACTTGGGGCTGTAGGTTTCCTCCTGGACCCACTGCAGGACATTCGTTCTGCGCCAGTGCAGATTGTTCATAGTTTTTTCGTCAAGCACCAAGCACATTGCGCCGCACCTAGCTCGTGTACAAAAGTGCTCGTACCCTGTGGACGCTTAGCAACCATGGCCTCCGTTGAGGCCGTCTCTCCTCTCTTTCGAACCTGTCCTGTCAATTCGATCTTCGCCCATCTGTCATATTCTTCGTCTCCGTGTCAAGTGTTCGAATCTGTTTATTCCCGCATTGTCTGCTACCCGTGAACGAATACTACCATAGAGTTCATTACTGCGTCGTCCCCGCACATATCGCCTGCAGGTGGCACGCTGTCTCGTCTGCTCTGCTCACTCGTATCCGTACTGACATACGTGTACCAATACTCACATACGTGTACCAATACTCGACAAAATGTCTATCCTACGTAGTGGGCTGGTCCGATTATACATATCTTTATCTCATCCTCTTATCATCATCTTGAATTCTTTGGGATCATCCCGTTCATCCCGGCCAATTCTTCCCTTGCCGCTAAGGTATGTTTGCCTTGGCATAAAGCTAGAACAGACACGGTTAGGTAGGTAACAATGCGCTAGCCTAGCACCGAGGCATTGAGGTAGGACCGGAAGAGAGCCGATGTAAGCCGTCCAGTTGGCTCCCGAGACCGTCGCGCCGACCACATGCGTTAGGAGGTGCCCCGGGAATGGAGAATTGCAGATAGCGACATGCCTGTATATACCGTGGACAGCTCGAGACCTGCAAAAGAGAACGTGACAGGCGCCATCGGATCCCGCATCTCCTGTAGAAGGCCACACTGACCCTCACACAGCGTAAGCCGAGCGAGCGCTCCCAGGGGCTCAGATATCATTCATGCGGAGACTTCGCGCGCCGTGCACCCATGGCAGCGGCGCGCGGGGTCTATGTCAGGCTGCTCTGGTGCGGGAGGATTGGTCGGAACTGGGAAGGAGACAGAGTCTGGGACGGATGACGTGGTGTGTGGGGTATGCAAATGTGATCCAGTCCGTTGTCTGTACGTTACATTCCGTGTGCGTCAAGCCGTACCTGCCTTCCAGCGCCCGTCCTCCACCTTTCAGTTTCTTTGCTGCGTGGTCGCGCGCGTCGCGCTACAGGACAATCCATGGGACTTCAAATAGGACGAACTCGAACAGCTCCTGCTCCAGCACCGTCTGGTATTCGCCTGGTGCCTCTTCTCCGCCACCGCCCTTCTTGTCGCCGTGCGCATGTGGACCTCCTGCACGCCGGGCGAAGTGCGAGAATTGCATCGAGAGCGCGCCGAGTGTGCGTTTTGGCGACTTCGGATCGGGCTGCACAGCGGGGCGACAGAAACGAGGTAGTGAAATGAATTTGGCGTGATGTGAGCTCGCTAAAATAGGTTGGATAACCGAGGCTGTACGGAGACGCACCTTTACGAAGAAACCTATGTAATTCGCTGGCAAACCGTATCGCAGAACGCTCTCCACAAAAATTCGCAGGACCTTGAGGTGGACTAGGGTTTGAAACGCTTCGGAGAAGTTCGTGCGCGATAAGGCCAGTAGCTCTGACTATGTGCAAGTTACGGAAGATTTGCGGTTGAATACAAGTGGGACAGCAGACGATCTGAGTCTGCTCACCCAGAGTTCCTTCTCAGCAGCATCCGCGGACTCGAGCTCCTCGCGCTGTTTGTCCAAGGAGTCTTCCGCAAAGACGAAGTCGCGCACAATATATCTGTCCGGAGGGTAGAAATGCAGAATCAATGATGAGAATGTGCAGTAACATGAGACGTGTGTAGTGTAGAAGACCAGGGTAGCAGACGCACTTATTTTCCCGGCACTTGTTTGTGAAATCATCGTGTACACGCTTGAAGATGACCACACTGAAGAGCGAGTACTCATCGTCTTGCGCAATGAGTCTGCGCATATAGACATCAGCTGGAAGATTATGCTTAGTGGTATTAGAAACTCGTACGTTGATGACCGTGGAACCACGAATGGCGTAAGGCGTTCATACTTCGTCTGCCAATCCTTCGCCAGATTCCTGCGTAGCTCTATTAAACTGGGGTGCACATCTGCTCGGAGTCAGATAGATGCATACTTTGGCACGGCTACAAAGAGGGTCTCCATAAACTCAGAATCTTGGAGGACGTGCTCTTTCCGGACGAAATCGGCGAGGGAGCGAACGGACAGATTGCCACTGAACACAACTAAGCATTAGAGCGAGACGTGCAACTGAGTAATATTTACTTACGCTTTCTTCCGTTGCATCTGCAGAAGCTGGCCCTTGGCAAGGTTATAATTATTAAGCTTACTCTTCATGACATTGTCGATAGAAGTCATCTCCTGAAGCCCGCATACAATGTCAGCATAAGATAGATGCATCCGTGGCATGACTCACTTTGTTTAGGACGTCGGCCATATCCTTGAGGCCGCGTTGCACGCCATACCTGCCCTCATTCCACCGCCAACCACGGAGGAGATACGCGTCAACGGACTGCTCCTCTACCTGAACGTGCTGTGCAAGCTTCGCCGGATCGTTATTCAGAAGGTTTCGGAGAGTGTCTACAATCTTCGCGATCGTCGTCGTGAATGCTGCATCTTGCTTCGGTAGCTCGTCCGAGAGCGAAATGAGCGAGTTGAGTGTGCCTGTCTTCAAGCGTGGCAAGGGAGCAAGTTAGCGGTTGTCTCACGCGAATCACGCGTAAACTAATGAGACGAGACGCACCTTGAACGAAGGTATGGGTAGGTCCGCGAGAACTGCCCCCTTCGGGAGCTTGGTCGCGAGCTCTTGATGGATGGTCTCAGCCTCGCCGTTGTCCGGCACTGCGATGAGCCAAGTGCTCTGATCCGAGGGCATTGCAGCAAACAAAAAACAAGACCGCTATAGCCAGGAAGATGAAGGGAAAGCTCGACACAGACGATGTGCCAGTTGGTCACCGGACGTTATGAGCTCGACCTGCGGGGCGATGGGCGGGGCGGATCCGGCGGCAAGCGCCCCGCGTCACGCGACCATGGGTTAGGTCTTGTGCGGCGACAGGTTAGGGTCTAGCAACTGCTGCCGTCGCTTGTCCGCGTACCACTAAGTACTTACGTCCTTAATTGCTTTCAGTTGGAGGACATCGTCTTGCTGAGTGCATATCGCCTTGAACCCAGCAACTGGTGATCCAAGAAGTCTTGGTGTATCAATCACTTACTGTTCATGGGGGCATTGAATTCAACCCACTAGATCGATATCGCGCAAGGTGTCGCCACCGCCCTCATGCTCGTGCTGCTCTCGCGTTCTTCTCTCCGTATCTCCAGCTCACTCCCGCGCTTTCTCTCCGCGCGCACCATGTCTTCTTCTCCTACACCTCTGGTGCTGAAGCCCGCTGAAGTAGCCGCTATCCAGCCCCGCAACCCGGGTGATCTTGTTGTACTTGATGCCAGCTGGCATATGCCCAACTCGTTGCGCAAAGCTCGAGAAGACTTTCGCAAGTCTCATATCCTCGGATCGTACTTCCTCGATCTCGATGAGGTCGCAAGCTCACATCCGCTGGGGCTAAAGCACATGATGCCTTCTCCAGAACTCTTCGCGCAGACTTGTGGTGCGTGTTCACGCCCTACGTCGACTAAGAAGTTGCTGAAATTATAGTGCTAATGTAGAGCAATTTGGAATACGCCCTGACTCGCACGTTGTTCTGTACGTGATCAGGCATTCTGGCACCGTTCTTATCGGATTGACAGCTTGCAGGTATGACACCCATGGCGTCTTCTCTTCTCCGCGTGCCCTCTTCATGTTCCGTTCATTTGGTCATGAGCGCTCCAGTATCTTAGATGGAGGCTTCCCCGCATGGCGCGCCGCCAACCTGCCCACTGCCGGCGGCGAGCCTGCCCCGCTGCAACGCTCTTCCTACCCTACAGCAGCGCTCCACCCCGACGTCGTTGTGGGTGCGTACAGATCTCTCATGTTTAGCATCAGAACGCTTCTGATATTTTATATATGTATACGTAGGATACGATGATATTGTTACTAACGAAAACAAGGACCCTGATCAAGACACGTCCGCGTTCATTGTGCTTGACGCGCGGTCACAGGGCCGGTGAGCGTCCTAGCCCATGCATTCATCGTACTTGGAGTACTCATCATGGCTGAGATTCTTGGCAACCGACCCTGAGCCTCGCCCAGGCCTCCCGTCTGGGCACATCCCGCATTCATTCTCCCTTCCCTTCCAAGTTTTTCTGAATGCACCAAATGAGGTGCAACCTTACGTGACGCTTCGCACTCCAGAAGATATGCGTTCGTCTCTTGAGAACGTGCTTCCCCGTGGCCACTTGGACGCAATTCTTGAAGGACGCAGAAAGGTCGCGACGAGTTGCGGGAGTGGGATGACTGCAGGTATCCTTTGGTTGGGGCTACAGACGCTGGGCGCGAAAGCAGCCATATATGATGAGGTGGGCATGGCTGTGCTAATGCATGAGCCCGACTGGCACTGAATACATGTATGCAGAGCTGGACAGGGTATGCGATGCACAAATTGCAAGAGAAGGAACAAAAGCCACAATGAGTGCAAACGCCGGATGTGAGCGAGCGCGGGTTCGTGCTCGCAGCAGGAAACAGGATGTTGGGACATCATTAATGTCGTATGTACGTGCTATGGTCCCTGACAGTCGGCAATGTTTTGCATAGAACAAGGGAGCTTGTTGAACTTGCTTTTCGGCTCATAGCAAGAGTAGGCATCATTGGATACATATACAACAGGAAACTTTGTGTTACATCAAGTGATAGGACCGCGTACTCTCAAACCCGAATAAAGACGCAACTTCGCACCCAGGATATCCTCAACACTCGGATCGGAGTGTACTCATCTCAATGCCCTCTAGCTTCATGTCTGCGATAGCTCGCGAGCGACATAAATCGAGTAGCGCCACGAATGGTGGTGGCGGGAGTGCCGGCAGTTTGCCCGCGACATATGCCGCGCGACCAGTGTAGCGCACCTCAACACGGTGCTTCTTCCCGCGCCGGAGCAGTGTTAAGCGCCACCTTAGCAGGAAATCAAGGCTCATTAGTATCCAGGACGGTTCAAGACGGACATGCGAAGACAGAGGTACGTACCCCTCGTGAAGCAGGATGTTGTAATGTGCGAATGCCGCACGCTTCAGGACCTGCAACCGTGCACCCTCAAGGGCGCCACGCAGCCCAGGTGCTTCTTGCACGCGGCCAAGGTCTACTGTATATGCTACAGTGATGTCGGCATCCGCGACGCGGAGAACGTCTAAGTCTAGTGCGGTGAGGCAAAGGTAATGACAGAAGCGAGAGAAAGGACTGGTATGCGAACCTTCATCCTCGTCAAACATTGCCACAGGCTCAACGGACTTAGTGTCCACAACCTCCCAAGGAGCCTCCTTCCGGTGGAAGAGACGCATGACCGACACTCGTAGCTTGTGTTTGTGAAATACTGAAGCCGGAGAGTGGCCAGTTGAAAGCGAAACTGCTGCCTCCGCAGTTGTACGTGAAGATGCGAGCGTATCGCGCAGCCCGCTCAGCACAAGAAGATAGGCGGAAGAAGAGGGCGGCGAGGCGGTGCTTTCACGAGAGTGAATATGAATCTTCTGGCTGGGGTTGGTGTGGCCAAACGCCTCGGTGACGCTCGGTGACCGACAGGAATCCCGGACAGGGGTTAACGGATGTGTTCGGGGAGCATCTGTTACACGATATCACAGTATAATAAGCTTCCAGGACCCGTACTGCCTGCCAGGCTGAGCAACACCTTCGCGGTGCGAGTACGCGCAGCCATGTTATCAGCCATCTGACTCGGCACAGGACACGCAACTCGCGGGTCCTCCCGCACTGCATACGCGTACGTTGGGCGCTTCGTCCGCGCTACGGTCAGCTTGACAGATTCTGGCAGGGTCACGCCTCAGCGGCATTGACAAACGGCTCACGGGTGCCTACGTGTTCGGTGCCGCCGGGCATGAACGCGATGGAGCCTAACCCGAGGTGCCGAGGGCGGGCACACACCCAACGAGAGTACGTCCCCGGCGGGCTCGGCATACAGTCAGCGGCGCAGCGTTGACTTGACTCAACGCCACTGAGAATTAATTGGACTATATCACTAGTCTAGCAGTGCTTGGATTCGGCTGCGGTCACATAGGGGCGGTGAGCAAATAATGAGATATGACTGGAACTCTTGCTTCCGCAACGCTGCGGAAGCGAATCCTGAGCACGAGGTCATGCTTGACAACGCTTTGGTAGGCCTGGACTCGAGGATGCAGAGAACCTGGAATAATTCGGCAGTAGGAATGGTAGTAACATCGGTGGCTGCAGGTGATTCTGCGTGATCGGTTATCGGACGAGTATCATGCGTGGCTAACCAGATGTCTGCTACCACGGCGGTGTCGAGCATGAGTCGGCGCAGTGAGGCTCAAGTAACACTTGTCATACCGCAGTGACAATGTCGCGTAAGACGGGATGATCCAGGGGGTCCCGGCAGACTGTCCGGCGACTGCGATCACGCTTGACGCTACCACCATAGTTACGCAGATTGCACCTCAGCACGTGCTCAACGCCGGACGTATTCATGATGCTACATACGTAGATTCGATATGCATATGCCTATCAATCCATTCAGCAGTTAAGGGTACCGTGTAGCGAAGACTACGTGGTCCCTAGGTCGGTCTGCATTCGGGGAAAGTTTTGTACGCTCAACAATAATCGCAAGCAGTGGCCATTTCAACATGGGATCGGGTCTCGCTTCGATACTTACCTGCATTACGGAAATTCCATTCATTTCTTTAGTTTTGAATGACATGTAGGTAGTGACCACTCCAGCGTGGTGGGATCTACTATTAATCCACCTCGTACTGTTCAGTCCAGGAGTTTGGCCATTTTGGCGCCATGAGCTCGAGCACATACGGCCCTTTCCGACTGAGGTCTCTCCACGGCTGTGATACCGTAGCCGTGTGTGACGACTCCCGAGCTTAAGATACCATGCTTTTTGGCTACCTCTGCCTTTGCCCTGAACCCACCGCAATACAGACAGATCCCTCACACGAGAGCAGGGATCGCACTCATAACACTAACGATCCTCAACGCACCCGATGGTGTGTTCGGTAAATTGACATTGTTTATGTTCGACGCCGAAGGAGCAGAGGTTGAACTCGAATCGGTGCTGGAGAGGGCTGCGATTGCAGGAGCAGAGCTAAGGTGCGTCACCACATCGCTCGACGTGTAGATCCACTGCAGTGTAACGTTCATGCCGCTCTGAAGACGCCGGCAATGTCGCTGAGGTTGAGCGGTGCGTGGGACGATCCTTCGCTGCTCGTCTGGAAGAAGGGCATGACAAGTTACTCGTCCCCGTTAGAAATCAGACGTCGTCGAAGCCATTCGGATTCTGGACCATAGAGACAATGACACGTACTGCGAATCATCAAATGGGAATCAAATTTAGTTAGATTAGTATGCTATGTACCTGAAGGATGTTAGTCATGGCTCCACTGTGGGTATCAGCTGCGCAAGCTGTAAGAAGCCACCGCTAATGGGGAAGTGAGTGTCTTTGGCCACAGCGTATTCATCTGCCAGAAGAACTCAAGTTCTAACTAGGGGACATCCCAAGTCGATATATCATTACTTCCGCAGAAAGTGGGCTCCTGATTCGCGACCAGCCTCTTGGGGTAGGGCACTGGAGCTGTAAATAGGCTGTAACGGCGGTCAAAAGACCAACGAAAAAGATGCAGTGGATGTGAAGCGCATTTCATTATCGTGGAAAGACTCCCGTGGACTTGACTGTTCTGCGGAGACGTGGGCAATAGGAAATTTACTTGTGGACACCTTTAATATTCAAAGAATGCTCCTTCACAACTAGCGATTAGTAGGGGAGAAATTTCTTTACCGGCTTTTGTGTGCACTGCGCCACCCAGTGCCAAGTCCCCAGATAACTAAGCGGTATCTTGGATGCTCGGGGGCTAACATATGAGGAAGTAAAGCCATGAGCACTCGAAAAAGTCCATTTAATCGCTGAGTGGCATCGCGCTACCACTCGCTATAACTGAGCCATTGCGGGGCAAGGACTTGGTTGACGTCCACGAGCCTGACGAAGTCGCCCAGAATGCACCACATATAGACTCCCTCGTCTGGTCGAAAAGATAGTCGAGGAAGCGGGAGGCATGCCTTTGTTTGCCGTTTGATCATGGTGCGAGTGCAGATTCGTGCCAGAAGCAGCGCAGAGTCAGGCTCAAGCATCCAAAGGCCAAGAACTATCGAAAAAAGCTTGTGGCGTAACTCGTGTTACGTGTAACATTTGCGCGCTTGCCTGAGCAGCCTTCTTCTCAGTACGCGCGTCCCACGCAGGCACGCTAATGTTACATAACTGACACGTGGGCAGCTATCAATTCTCTAGCAGTGATCGGAATAGTATATCGAGTACGTAGCGAATCCTTCTATCGTCTACGTGGTTGATTTGCCTGCATTCGGGATACTATTACTGTACGATTAATAGTAATCGCATGCAGTCGCGGCTTCAGCACGGAATCGGATCTCGAATCAATGTAAATATCCATCTGCTCAATCAAGTACATGTAGGCACAAGCTACTTCAGGGCGGCAATGTCAAGTTCAAATTCTCCTTCCTATCTTCTGTTCTAGTGCGACCATGTTGAGAACACGATTTCATTCAATTAAATTACTATGACCCTTTCTGACTGAGGTATCTGCACGAGTGCGACATCATAATCGTACGCAACGACTCTCGAGCTTGCGGCACTGTTCTTCTCAGCTACCCCTGTCCTCGCTTTGAAGACGACGTCAAGTAGGCGACGCTAATTTAAATGAGAGCAAGGATCACACCCACGACACCAAATATACCCGAGACACCAAATGCAGTGCTCGATATAGCGGCGCCGTTTGTGTTTGATGCCGACGGGGCAGAAGAGGTGCTCGATCCCGTGCTGGAGCCCGTGGTGAACGCAGGCGCCGAGGAGAGTGGGGTCACCGCAGCGTTCGTAGCGTTGGTGCAGGTAATGTTGGGTGGAGGAATATCTGCAAGTGTCAGGTCCGCACACTACGGGAACATTTCGAAGTCAGCACCACGAAATAGGGTGAGAAGGATTATGCGAGTGTACTTGAAAGAGCTCGCCATCGCCACCGTCGAAGATCCATTGCACCGTGACGTTCATGCCAGCCTTGAGGGTGACACCGGTGATGTCACTGATGTCGAGTGGTGCGCAGAAGGATCCTTCGCCGCTCGTCTGGAAGAAGGGAATCGCAGTCTGCTCATTCCCGCTCGAATCCGTAAAGTTGGCGAAGTTGTTCGGATTCTGGACGGTGGAGATAATCGCACCCACTGAAGATCATTAAATTGAAATAAGACGTGGTACGTTACGTTATTCGGGGAGGCTACTTACGGGTCCATTGCGGATGCTCGCTGTTCAGACTGAAGAAACCACCGCTAATGGGGAACTGAGTGCGGTTGCTGACAGCGTTGGCGTAACCATCTGTAAAATGTTATAATTAAGCAAAGCAACGCCCCAAGTCTGCACGATGCCACCTACCGCAGAAAGTGAGCTCCTGGTCCTCGACGAAGGGCCCTCTTGGGGCGGGGTATTGGAGCTGGAAGTGGGCCGAGACGACGGTCAAGAGACCAGCAAAGGTTGCAGCAGAGGCGAAGCGCATTTGTAATCTCAAGAAAAACGTCGTCGACCTGGTTACTCTGCGGCGACGTGGGCAGCAGGAGAATCACTTATGAGCACCTTTAAATGTTCCAGGATGCCCCAGCGGTAAGGAAAAAAGTTTTTTCACATTTATTTGCACATGCTTGACCTCCCGGCGCCAAATATCTGACGGTTGGACAGCGCAAGTTCCCTGGTCTTGCCTATGCGTCAGTAGGTCTGGGTGTTTTCTGATTTCTGTAGTCATGTATGACGTCCAGTATATGCCGTGCTATGCGCTATGCAAAAGACGTCGATGCAATTTTTACGGAAACGATCCACCAGTGTAATATATGGTCAAGTATGAATTCAGCTGAGGGCACTATCCTACATTCCACCCACGTTTCGAAACTAAGAGGACCACTTCAGATGAAGAAATATTAATGAATAATCTGTCCATGACCTCCCCCGAGCCGGCCAAAGAGCACTTCTCCGATTCCTAATCCAAGAATAGTGGAGATAATGAATGCCGCCTGGAACGTCCTGTGGGAAATATTAGAAACGAGCGCGGACCTCAGCTGCCGTCTTCGGTTAGAGTCGGAGACGAGCCACTCACATGACGGCTAACATCAGTGCATAGCCCAGTACGGCCTGCACGGCATATAGTGCACCCCGCGGAATGTCATGGGTCGGGATGAAAGGGGGGATAGTGCGAGGGAAGCGACGCTCAGGCAACAGCGGACCCTTCTCCCCAGGCTTACTGGGCAGGCTCTGAGTATCGACCTCTTCAATATCGACCGATGTCTTCTCTTTGGAGGGGGTAGGCAGGTCAGTGGTATGATACTTGGCGGTGGTGACTGCCAGAGCCCTAAAAATCGGATGAGTTGGGCGAGAATGTGATGGAAACCGGTCCAAGCTACCTGCGCTGCCAGTGAGCTTCCATAACGCCACGCGAAGCAGCAATCCATCGTTCAAAGATAGCAAGGGCGACGAGGGCTATACAGGCACCCGCGATCGCCCCTTTGGACGAGGGTAACCACGATTTGAAGTAGAGATTATCGCCACCAGTGAAATGCAGGTACGGCTTCATAGATCCACCCATCATCATGTCTTCGGAGCCCATGTCCATCGTGGTATGTTCGAGGTGAGTCAATGGTGCGGGTCGGGATATGAGCAGGGACTGGAGTCCGGACGGCTATGAGCTGGTGAGTGTCCGCATCCGGAGGCGGAATCGGCCCATCGGGGAATGAGCAGAGGCGTGGGAACTATAGCATGCCGAGCATGCCGAGAACAAACAGGAGTAAATACAGCTGCGGCAGCTGTTCTGGCAACGAAAGCACAGCAAGATGGCTGAACGGGCAGAGGCGTAAAAACATAAGAATGCAATCCGAGCTCACAAACTACAAACTATACTCACAGATACCATGGATTTGATAGGATGAAAGTCAAAAGACCAGATACCGCAGAACGGTCAAGAGCAGCATAATATGAAAATTGGCCGAAGCCCGAGAATGGTCGAAAGCGATGGACAGTATCCCATTTCTACTTGAGAAGTGATCGTCATATTCTCTGTTGCGTCCTACCTTACCAATAGCGGTGGAGAACCTGGCATGTTCTGACGGCTCGGGGGCCGACGAATCGGTGAAGGCCGGGGATGTAGCGACTTCAAAGACCATGAGAATAGTGCGACTTGAGCGAGAAAGGGTGCGAAGGGAAGTCAGCCATTGACCGGCGGCATAGCTTTGGGACCTGATCTATCGGATACTCTGTGTGGATGATGGACAAGCTCGGATTCGAAGAACTACGCTCGCACTTCGCTTGCCCACGCGGAAAAGGACAACGGAAGAGACACACCTGAGAGGGATCCGCAGGATGGGAGCGTCTCCCTGCCATGCACTGCGTACGGCGCCGCAGGCTCTACACGACAGGGGTGCAGGCCGCCCACCTCGGTGGCAGGCCGGGCATCGAGGCTATAATGATAGGGAAAGAACAAGAAGTGGGATGCTCGCTTCGTGGCTGATAGAGACGAGGTAAGGAGCCGACGTGTCAGCGAGGAAGGCCCGGGATAAACTTGGTGAGAACGACGCTCCCGTTTATTCTGGAACTTCCTCGCTAGCGGTAAGGATCATGCAACAACCTCAGCAGCAAGTAGCGAGTAGTTAGGAAAGAAAACCGAGATGAGCCACAACTCAAGCGAGGTGGGGACGACATGGAGCAGCGATATGGACACGGTGTCGAGCCAGGAGAGAGCTGAGGCAGGGAGGTGCATCAACTTTCGGACTGCGTGAGGCAATTGCGCGCATCCAATGGCAAAAAGCCGCAAGCACACGACCCGGGTCGCCGGTCACATATGTATCACACCCTTATAGGTAGTCACGGCTGCTGGGCGGTAACGTGCTGTTTATGGCGAAGAAATACCTTCTACCAGGCTCCTTCCCATCCGCCTTCGGGAGGAGAGCTAAATATTATCACGATATGTCATTTGTGGCGGAACACAGGTCACGTGCACGCAACCACGCTACAGAGAGCTGGGACTCGATGGCGTCAGTCGCGCGTGAAGCTGGTTACATTACACTATCCATTCATTGCACGTTCCCTGAAAGCAATTCCAGTGCTTCCCGCATCCAAACTCCTTGCAGACCCGTCCTAGCCATTGCACTGCACCATGCTCCGAGTTGCTCTTAGATCTGCAGCTGCGGCACAGCGTTCAGGTCTGTCACGGACCGCGCTCACCACAAAGCCTGCTGCCCACCACTTCGTGCGCCATGAGTCCTCCGATGCGGGCAAGGATGTTCAGGACGCAAGCCAAACAATCCTGGAGAAGAAGAATGATATGATTCGCGACTGGGATGCTCGCGTGCTGACATACGAGGAAGTGAAGCCGCGAACACTCGAACCCAGTCTCGTAGGTCGCCAAGTGGCGTTGCATCACGTCTCGCACTGACCGAGTCATTTCAGGACAAGTACTTGATTGACGTACGCGAGCCTGACGAAGTCGCCCAGGGTGCACTTCCGTCTGCCGTTAATCTCCCTTTGTCTACGCTTTCTGAAGCACTGCATCTACACGGTGCCAGATTTAAGGAGAAGTTCGGCTTTGATAAACCCAGGCTCGACCAGGAGATTGTGTTCTACTGCCGCAGTGGGAAAAGAGCGTTCACTGCATGTGATGTTGCAAAGAGGAACGGCTATACCAAGTGCGTCTGTTCAAGAAATTTGAGAATGAACTTCTGACAATCATGCACGCAGTCTGTACAACTACGAGGGTTCGTGGTTGGACTGGGTCCAAAAAGAAGGTGGCAACAAGACGCAATAACGGGATAGTTTGACATGGCAAATCTGTAGCAATTGGGTCTATGGATATGTGATGACGCAGTGGCGCGATGCATCTATGTACAGGTTGACGACAGTCGAGGAAGCAGGAGGCTAGTCTTCTCCGGATATTACTGCACGAAAATTTTATCCAGTTGGCAGTCAGAACTTGCATCCTGTGAAAGTGGATGTGCAACTTTTGTGCTCCTCCATGTCTCCGAGGCGGAACCCTAACCTCATAGTGTGCTTTGCGCAATTATACGCGATCATGCCTGGCATCCCGAATAGACGCAACCGGTTTGTTCTCCCAACCATCCATATTTCTTTACTTCATGCTTGGTCGTCTTCCTTCTCGTCTAGTCAGGCAGTCTCCTCGATTGATTGGTAATGCGGCACTGTCTACAATAGCTCTGCGCAGTCTGCCTCGGCATGTCCATCGAGCATCCGTTCTCAGCCGTCGTTTCGCCACGCCTCCGCCACAGGTGAAGCATAGGTCCGCTACGCGCGTACTCTCGCCATGGCTGTGTGCCCTGACTATGGCTATTTATATGAATGCAATGTATGTGCAGTGAGATGTCAACAGAGCTGTACGAGCGATACTCGGAGGCTACCTTGGACTACTTGCTCGAGGTGCTAGAAGAAGAAATGGAACAGGTCGGAGACCCCCAGTATGAGGTCGAATACAGTGTATGGTCTCCGTTCTATCTAGCGCATCTGCGAGGACCGGTCTAATTGGTCTGTTTTGATTTCGTAACCAGAGTGGAGTCTTGACCCTCAAGCTCGGCGACAAGGGGACATACGTGATCAACAAGCAGCCCCCAAATAAGCAAATATGGCTGTCATCCCCATTCAGGTAAGTAAGACATTGCCTCCTTGCGAATAGATTCTCATCTACCGAGATATGACCCAGCGGTCCGAAACGCTACGATTATTCGGAGGAACAGGACGACTGGATTTACGTGCGAGACGGGCAATCATTAGGCGACTTGTTAAATCAAGAGCTCAGTATTGTGCTCGAACGAGAAGTCAGACTAGGCCTGCAGAAGATATCTAGGAAGTTTTGGTGAACGAAGTACCCAGAGACTGAGGAAGCTGTTGGAGGAATGGCCCCTAGCCTGCTGACCATTCATACATAGCAGATACAACAAGCCAATGTTATGAGTAGATCAAGTATTTGAAACATGACTCCATTGAAATTTCTAGCTGTTTCCTGGTGACTTGCGCAGTTGGACATGCAGAGGAGATGTTTTACAGTACTCATAGACCTCAAATGTGGCAAGTGGTGTGCACGTAAATGAATATGATGAATGATAGCAATGTGTGCATAATGATACAATGATACATGGAGGGGAACCAATAGCATGCACAACAAGAATCCTAAAGCATGGTGAATGGAATGTGGACAATCTATGCAAGTAAATGGTAATGAAAGGCAGCACCAACCTCGTATCGTGAAATGAGCCAAAGGGACTGGTGACAGAGATGCAAGAAACCATGAGCACTATTGCTATTACTGGTGACCCAGTCTCTGTCTCCGACTGAGGTCAAGAGACGCAAGGAGCCTAATAGACATATACGATGTCAGCCTTATGTATGTCTTGCCCAAATATGCACTCAATGCTGACCTGTTGGTATTTTCGTATCTTTGTATCACCTTCTGCACCTCAACATCATCGGTCACCTCACTGCCTATCCGTGAATGAGGGAATAAGCCCGCTGTCACGACTTTGGAGGATTGCGCAAGCGGTGGCGATGGCGACGTTAAGTGCTGATTCGAATGGTGACCAGCCGGCATGTCCGCCGTGGATGTCGTATTATCAGTGTGTGAATGTTGTAGCGCGGTTGTCGAGTGCGACAGGAAAGACGAGGAGGAAGAAAACAGCATCCGATGGCGCTGTTCTGCATGGAGGTCGTGAAGCAGTGTATTGGCGTGCTTGTACTCCCCAGCTTGCTCTTGCCAGCGAGAGCGTCCCTGAAAGTATTCTGATCGTCCGTCCTCGGAGTCTACGTTCTGTTCGTCATCATCATCATCCTCTCCGTCGTCGTATGGGTTCCCGGGTGTGCCACTGCCACTGGGGGTGAACTGTCGCCTGCGTTTTGTGACCCGCTCGAAGCTCTCGAAGGATGGACCAAGCTGCTCCCCAGGTAGAGTGGGCAGCGAGGGTATAGGCGAAGATGGCCTTTGTCGTTTGAGCATGTTATGAGAAAGGAGCGGGAGTACTAGATACAGAGGTGGACGTAGGCTGCTCCTAACCCGTGTGGCTGAACGCGTTACGCGTTACGTTCACTGGCGCTTGCAACGCTTACCCAATTGGTGTACGCGGTCCGTTCAGTAGGCGTTAGGACGTCCTCACCCGCACTACAATCGGCATACCACATCGCAGTCATCATGGACGATATGGATATTATGGCCGCGATGGGCATCTCTGGATTTGGCAAGAAAACGAAGCAGAGGCAGCTCGATCCGAAGCGCTTTGACAAGAACAAGCGGGAAGACGCACGTTCTCGTTCCTAGCATTGAAGCTAGAGTTGATACTGAGCTCCCTTATCTTAGACCACAAGCACTGTTGTTGGGGCGGTACAAATTACGGAAGAAGCAGTAGCATCTAGCTCAGGAGCTTCGGAAGAGTCAAGGCGCAAGGATAACGAAGAGCCGGAGTTTGACGACGATGAGGTTGGGCCTCCACCACCCCCGCAGACTGATGCTACTGCAGACGGCGGAGAGCCGGAGTTTGAGGTTTCTGACGACGACGATCTCCCAGAATTTCCGACTACCCACGAACTGGTTCTGAAGGATCACACCAAGGTCGTCTCTGCATTGACCCTGGACCCCTCTGGCGCTCGACTTGTGTCTGGGTCGCATGACTATGACTGTAAATTGTGGGATTTTGGCGGAATGGACTGGAGGTGTAAGCCATTCAAAACATGGGAGCCCGTGGGTACTTACTATGTATGTTTTGTTTACTTCTCCAGGGCATGATGGTCGTATTGATGTCCCCACCCAAACCATGTGACAGATTCATGACCTCAAGTATTCCAATGACGGCCAACAATTCCTTGTAATATCTGGCACGGCACAAGCCAAACTATATGATCGAGACGGGGAGGAGCTGTGCGTCCTTTCCATTTATTCACTGAGCAGAATAGCCTGACCGACCGGCAGGTCTACATTCGTCAAGGGCGATCAATATATTCGTGACATGAAGAATACTGCGTATGTCTCGACTACCTATGCATTTACGTTCACTCGATTGCTTACCTATACGGCGTAGTGGCCACGTCGCGGAGTTGAGGTCGTGTGCATGGCACCCATACGACCCGCAAACGTTCATCACGAGTTCAGTGGATTCAACCATCAGGTTGGAGCTTAGTCTCTGTCATGCTCCCACGACATGGCTCATAATTTGAGATTCCAGGATCTGGGATGTAGAAAACAAGCGGAAGCAGAAGACAGTGATTGTAGTGAAGTCCAAGGAAAGAGGTGCTCGCACTAAGGTCACTGCATGTGGCTACTCGCAAGAAGCGACTCTCATCGGAGGAGGTACGTAACAATTTGCATTTTGACCCTGTCCTAGTTTAACTCTCCCTCGGTTCCAGCTTGTGTTGATGGTGCGCTACACATGTGGCAAACCAAGTCTAACTTCGTGCGACCGAGTATGACGGTCGAAGGCGCCCATACTAAGGGAACCGAACCTGGTTCGATTGTTTTCTCCGTAGACGGCAGGACCGTTCTCACTAGGGGCGGAGATGACACCGTCAAACGTATGCTCTTTGTTTGCCCTTGTGAGAGGCACTCGTTTAATCATTCGCAGTTTGGGACTTACGGGCATTCAAGAAGCCTTTGGCCATACATGAGGGCCTGACTACCTTATATCCTTCGACAAATGCAATTTTTAGCCCAGACGACAAATACGTCGTCACTGGAGCTGGTGCAGCTGCGAAGGGTGGGAATGGCCGCCTCATGTTCCTCAAGAAGGACACACTAGAGACCGTGAAGGAGCTCGAGGTGAACACGACGCCTGTGAAGGTAGTGTGGCACTCAAAGATCAATCAGGTGCGTACACTAGTCGACGCTCTCACTGTTAATTGTCTGAAGGTTATGTAGATCGTCACCGGTCTAGCAAACGGCCAAATTTGTGTGCTGTACTCGCCACAAACCTCTGTGAACGGCGCAAAGCTTCCACTCAACAAGGGCGCGCCGCGTAAAGCGACAATCGAAGATATGTCGGACGCTGTCGCCGCTCCAACTATCATTACGCCACACGCGCTACCCATGTTCCGCGACGGTGACATTGCGCGGGGCAGCAAACGCAAGCGCGAGAAGGACAGGATGGACCCACGCAAGAGCCGAAGGCCCGAATTGCCCGTTACTGGGCCTGGTCGAGGAGGCCGCGTCGGTGCGAGCGCAACACAACACGTCGTGCAGAACCTCGTGCGGGACACGACGAGAGACGAAGATGTACGTGAACCATTTTCATGCGAATTTCCATTTTGCGTCTTTGGGGCCATCATGCTTCGCTCATCTTTTGACATCTACCGTTCCATCTTTGCTATTGCGGGGGACCGAAGGACATCGTGAGGGATGCAGAGCAGGTCCTTCCCATCCTAGGATGGCACGCCGCTCCAAGGACGCTGTCTTCGACGGCGCATGGGCGGCGCAACAAGTTCTGCGGGCTCTGCAGGCGCATCAGTACAGGGGCCGTTGACTGCCGGCTAGACACGCCGTCAGTGCGTTGCCACCCGAAAGGGCGCCGGGTACTTTTCCCAGACTCCCACGATGTCCGCTTTAGACTGACGAAGCGTCTGTTTCCGGGAAGAGGTGACTGACTCTTGTTTCTTTTGTGCAGCCCCGAGAAGCTTTGCTCAGACTCGCGAACACAGACGAAGATCCGGTGTGGACCAAAGGCAAGTCCTATCAGCCACAAAATTTTCATCATGACGGAGAACGAGGAATGCGGGACTGTTTGATGTTATGTTTGCACCTGTTTGTGGCCGGCGATGCTGACGTGGTGGCTCAATTTTCTCTCACAGCCTGGCGCGAGAACCAGCCCCAGCCCGTCTTTGCGCCTGCGGAGGACAAGGAGGAGGGGGAAAAGGAGGATTAGAATACGTCTGTGTAGTCTACAGAGGCCTGGAGAGCACAGGAGAGGGACAGCAGAGAGGGTAGTTCGGGATAATAGGGAGAGTGGTCCCTGCGCAGGAGATCGAACCTTATTTTGCAGCGAGTATAAAGGCTCTAGCCCAACTTCGGATCTCCTGTTCCCCCAATTTCACCTGCCCCTCTTGTCCCTTGTCACCCTGTGACCGTCACGCGTCGCCCCCTGCTGCCATGTCCGACGCGCCGCAAAACGGCGTGCTCATCGACCACCACGACGCCCCCAACAAGCCCACCATCAACGGCGACCTCAACGGCCACGCTCACGACGGTGTATCCCCCGACTCTCCTGCCGCGAATTCCCCTGCTACCCCTGTCAACACCGCCATGGCCGCCGACATCAAGATTGACACAGATTACACGGAACGCGAGAGCGACGTGCGGCATGAGCCCATCCCTGTGAAGCTCGACACAGTGGAAGACGCGTCTGTGCTTCCCCAGGTTGGCACTCCTCTCGATCCAGGTAAGATAACCATTATTGGGCTCACCCGAGTCATTTCTTAACCCACGTTAGCCACCTTGCCTATTGAGCCACCGAAGGGCACCCCCCCGCCTCCCACCGGTCAGCTCTTGGAGGATGTGCGGATGGCAGAAGAGCCGCTGCCGTCGCAGGGCAGCGACGTGCACATGGCGGACGACGCGGCGAACTCTTCAGCCGGCGCCGTCGTACCAAACGGACACGCTCATGAGTCTCCAGCCGCGACCCCGATGTCTACCTCGCTACCTGCTGTACCATCCAGCGAAACTGCTGTTCAATCCCACGATGCTTCTTCTCCGTACCCTAATAATATCAATTCTAATAACAACGATGATGATGATAAGCCCCCTCCGGCTAAGAGACAACGCAAGCACTCGGACGCAGACAGAGCATCCGTTGCGAATGTAAGCATCCTTCTCCCTGTGCGCCATTACGGGCGTGCTAATACTGGCTCGCACTATCAAGACTGGCACGACGCCTCCGGCATCCGTCTCACCCGCCGCCGCTGACACGCCCCTACCCGCGCAACCTCCTGTCTCGACTATCAGTGTACCGCAGTGGAGATTCTGTATGTCCACTATCCGCACGCTGAAGAAGATGAAGGACGCCGGTCCATTCTTGCAACCTGTTGACCCTATTGTGCTGAACATCCCCCACTACCCCTCGATTATCAAGAACCCCATGGATTTCTCCACCGTTGAGCGCAAGCTCCAAGCCTCGAGCCCCGTGAAACCTGACTCTAACCCTACCAACCCACGATACTTCACAGCCGACGACTTCATCGCGGACGTGCGCCTGATCTTCGCGAACTGTGTGACGTTCAACGGTCCGGATCACGCGGTATCTCTCATGGGCAAGCGTGTGGAGGCCGTGTTTGACAAGCAGATTAAGCAAATGCCGCCCCCGGAAGAAGTGAGTAGCAATCATGGTTGCGCGGTGCGTGTAACTGATCTTCCGCCTCAGCCGAAGCCCGTTGTTAAGAAAGTACCAACGCCTCCACCTCCACCTCCCCCAGCACCCATTCCAGCGAAAAAGCCTGTTGCGCGACGTCAGTCGACTAGCGTTCCGGTCATTCGACGTACAGACGAGCAATCGGGGCGTCCGAAACGAGAGATCCATCCACCTCCCCCGAAGGACCTCCCGTACCTCGATGTACCGAAGAAAGCTCGACGGGTGAAGGCGGCAAAGAACGACATCAATGCGGAACAGTTGCGCTATTGCGAGAAGGTCCTCAAGGACCTGCATCGCAAGCAGCACTACAACATCGCGCATCCGTTCTATGAACCAGTCGGTAAACACATCTTTCCTTTACAGTCCAGCATCGTCTCTAACGCCGCTCAGATTGGGTGAAGCTGGATATTCCCAGCTATCCGAAGGTCATTAAACGTCCGATGGACTTGTCGACGATGAAGAAGAAGTTGACCAACGGCGAATATTCCACCGCGCAGGCGTTCTACGATGACTTCAAACTCATGGTCCGGAACTGCATGACGTTCAATCCTGCGAAGAATCCGGTTCATGAAGCGGGCGTCGCGCTGGATCGACTATTCGAAGAGAAGTGGCACCAGCTTCCTACCCCCCGCTCTCACGACGTTTCGGAGGATGAGGATGAGGACGAGGACGAGGATAGCGATGAGGAGCGAGCTCGTGCGTCACTTTCTGCGTGTCCAAACTTCAGACTATTGAAATTCTTCGTAGGCATGATTGCGACCATGGAGAGCCAGATCCAGAGCATGAAGAATAATCTGGACTCGCTCAGGAAAAAGACCAAGCTGGAGAAGAGAAAGGAGAAAAAGGAGAAGCCCGTGAAGCAGGCAGCACCTGTCGCATCATCTTCGAAAGCCATGCCCAAACAGCCGAAGAACGCGTCCACTTCCAAGAAGAAGGGCAAGAAACCCGTCAATGATGACGACGTCTTGACCTTCGAGCAGAAGAAGGACCTCAGCGACACCATCGGCAAGCTGGACGGCACAAAGCTCGAGAAGGTCATCCAGATCATCCATGAGGGCGTGCCAGAAATCCGCGACGTGAGCCTTCTGCCCACCCTGAGACTTTCTGTTTCGAATGACTAATCGTCGGTGCTATTCGCAGAGTACGGAGGAGATTGAGCTGGAGATCGACCAGCTTCCGGCCTCGGTGTTGACGAAACTTTACAATTTCGTCATCCGGCCCATACGAGCAGCCACAGTACCGAAGCGCAGCCGAACAGGCAAGGGCACTGGCACGGGGGGTCTCAAGCGCAAGAGCATGGACGAGGACGTGGAGGCGGAGAAAATCCGGCAGCTGGAGGCGCGGATGAAGTTGTTTGAGGAGGGCGGCACTCTAGCAGCGGGCGAGGTGAACGGCATCACACACACCGCGGACGATAGCGAGCACTCCTCTGCGGAGTCTAGCGATTCGGAGAGTTCTGCGAGTGATTCGGAATGAGCGGCTATCTCTCATTCCTCCCGTCTTGGCTTTGCTTGATGTTACCTACACATGGCTGGCTGCGTGTTCTACCACGCAGACGCTCCTTGTTTCTGCCGTTACCGGCTCGTACTCATACATACGGTCAAAATAAAGAACCAGCTGTAGCTACTTAGTACTATCCTGTTATACTTCATCTTGTTCCACATAGACCTGATCGTGTGACTCTATGATTATGTGCGAGCTCTCAATTGAGATTATATGGTAGCGACGATGTTTTACAAGGCAAGCCAATTGTGCAGCGTGACATAGGAGCAATCTATATTCCCCGTCTACGAGGACACTTCACCTGCGACGGCCTGGTGCACCTGCGCGGAATTGCTGCCAGCCAGACCGCGAGGTTTCTTGACGAACAGGTCCCAAAGCGGGCTTACGACCTGTTGCCTGCGGAGCCTGGGACTGAGGCGGTGATTCCGCAGGTGTGCGTGACCAATTACCCGCTGGAGGCGGTGGCCCTGGCTGCATCGAAGACGAGAAGTCCTGTCTGGGAGGTTGGCTAGTTCCAGCGCTATACCCACCAACGGAAGACCAGCCGCCGCGTGTAACCGGAGGGAGGGGTGGTGCAGCAGCTGGAGGTGCAGGGGCAAAATTTGGCGGTGGTTGCTGCGGAGAACGGCCTACAGGAGCTGGGGGCTCGGGAAGACCAGACAGCGGTGGCGGTGGAGGGGCTGCGCGCAGGGCTGGCGCGGGCGGGAGGGTACTGCCCGTGTCGAGGGAGGTCCAGCCACCCGTCCGGAATGATGGTGCGGCCCTCGAAGGCGGGGACTCCTGGCTTTGAGATGCGGGCGCTGGATCGTAGCTGGGCTGCGGCGAGCTCGTAGGAGGACCCCTGTTGGCAGTACCAGAAGCTGATGCGGATGTGGAAGCAGATGTCGAGGCTTCTGATGCTACGCTGCCAACGGTGGCCCAACCCGAGCGCTTGAAACTGGATGCGCTGGACGGCTGAGCGGCAGGTGCGGGGACAGAAGAGCCAGTAGTACTCGTTTGGGTCGCTGAAGACGATACGGTTGCCCACTCAGCTTTCTTGAATCCACTTGGCTTTGCCTCGCTGTCATCTGCGATGGCCGTCGCAGATGGACTACTAGGAGCCAGCAGCGACACCTGCGGCTTGGTGAGTTTGATCCCCACAGCCTTGGCGAGCTTCCTGAGCTCCTTCTCCTCCCGCTTCCTCTCCTTTTCTTTCCTCTTTTCGACCTCCTCCTGCGTGTTCTTGTTCGCGCGCTGGGCAAGTTGCATGTCCCGGAAGCGCGCTTTGTGATGGTGTGCATAAGAATTGGTATGTTCATCGTATTGCGCAACATTCTGGAATTGCTTGTCGCATAGTTCGCAGTAAAACGCACGCAAAGTCGAAAATATTTGTGACTGGAGCGCGGCTTTCTTAGCTACAGCGTCCTAATCGAGCAACGTTCAGCGATCAGATAGGTCTTGATATCGCAGGTAAGAAGACTAGAGAACAGACCTCTCGTGCTCTTCGTTGCTCCTCCGTTTCTTTCGTCTGACGTTCCACCTCCAGCTCTCGTCGTTGAGATACAGTCGACTCAACTACAAGCAAGTATATCTTCAATAAAATGCGATTTTTACGAAATCAGCAGGCGACCCACTCATGCGGACGTCTTGGTTCGCCTTTCCTAGACCTGTCAGGTCGTTCTTCACATAGAACGGCACCGGATCCACTCGACCTGAGACATCGTTAGACAGCTCGCCTTGCGGCGTCACATGTTTCTCTCACCGTCTCCTGACAGACCCAAAGGTTGACCATCGACCCATCCCATGCTTGCAAGCATCTTGAAGCCCTTATTCGTGGCTTTGATCTTGGTGTTGACCGTAACGACGTCTTGTTCAGCACCCTTGACGTATTCATCGTACTTATCAATGTCCATGGCATTGGCATCACGGGGAGGGGGCGAGGGTGAGCGAGATACAAGAGAGACATTGTCCTCGCTCTCTTCATCTTCGTCACGGCCGTGTTCTCTTTGACGCTAGGAAAGGCAAGGGGAGGGGGAGCATGCAGCGTGTGTACTGAGAACGCTAGAGCACACCGGTACCTTCAGAGTATGCGAGGGATCATCCTGTGTACGTTCAATAGGTATAGCATTCCAACGAGCGATTGTTTCCGCAGACATGGCGAAGACGATGATTGCGTGCGCTGGCTTTGAGTTGGAGAGAGAGATGTTTGATGAGGAGAGGCGCACGTGCTCGTCACATGCACGCGACGCGTCGTGGTCTCACTCGATCTCGCGTCTGCCTCTAACATCCTCTTAGGATTACGTTCTAGCTTGCCATGAGCTCGGATGAATACTTCGATGACGACCTCGACTCTGCGTTTATGACACAGGTCGATGCTATTGAGGCCGCTCATGCCTCCTCGTCGAAACAGCCTGAACAGACCGTCTCACGGCCGCCAGCTGGACGTCCCGCCACATCGCGCGAGGTGATTGGATCCAGCGATTCCGACGACTTTGGTTCCTTCGACATAGAACTCGACGACGCAGAACTGCAGCGCATTGACGAGATTTGTCAGAATGAAGTCGGAAGGTCTGCTACTACGGCCTCAAGACCCGTCGCTGGTCCAAGCAATCCCGTTCAGAGGCGGCCTTCGAAGAATGCTGTCCAAACGACACTGTTTGGAGATACAGTCCCAGAAGCAAGCTCAAAGCCAAAGTCCAGTGGGACTACATCGCATAACACACTTCAGCGAACCACTTCCGGCTCGCGTACGCTGTCCGCTGGTCGCGCAAGAAAGACGAAACAGTGGGACCACACGGAATTCGCCAAGACGGGATGGAAGAAGGGAAAGAAAGGCAAAGGGAAAGGTTTAGCATCGTTTGACGACGAGGGGCGCGAGGAAGAGACAGTAGAATTCGAACAATTTCCAGCCCCCTTCGTACCCATAGGGTGAGTGACAGTTAGAGATCAGATCGCAGCTTTGCTTAGAACTCACTTGCCGTTTGCTACAGCCCAGTACGACCATTAGATTAGCATTGACCAGCATATGTCTGACTACTCTTCCAGCCGCCTCCCATGACATTGACGCCGGACCTGTTGGCTGCGAAACGCTGGCTCTACCCTCTCAATCAGCCGAAACGCGACTACCAGTTCAACATTGTAAAGCATTCTTTGTTTGAGAATACCCTTGTGTCGCTTCCGACTGGTCTGGGAAAGACATTCATAGCTGGGGTGGTAATGCTTAACTGTAAGCGCACCTGCACCAATAGAGTACGATCACGATGCTCACTCCGACCCTTGGGCAGTCTATACATGGTTCCCTGAGGGTAAGGTCGTCTTTGTTGCGCCTACGAAGCCGCTCGTAGCGCAACAGATTGATGCCTGTCATCGAACATGCGGGATACCGGGCAGCCATGCAGCTGAACTCACCGGCGAAATATCACGAGCTAAACGAGCAGGACTGGTTTGTTGTCATGCTTTCAGTTGACTCCTATCACACTGATTCATGGCATTATCAGTGGCAAGAGAAACGAGTATTCTACATGACGCCCCAGGCCTTGATGAGCGACTTGACCTCGGACAACTGTGACCCAAGCAAGATCATACTGCTTGTTATAGGTGAGATTTATTCTCTTATGTCATATATAGTCTGCTGATTGTACATCTCGGCTGTAGACGAAGCACACAAGGGCAGTGGTGACTACGCATATGCTCAGATCGTACGTTTCATGATGGCCAAGAATCCTCACTTCCGCATCCTCGCCCTGACGGCTACGCCTGGGAGTAATCCCGAGGCCGTTCAGGCAATCGTTGATGCCCTGCATATCAGCCACGTCGAGATCCGAGACGAGCAGAGCATGGATTTACGTCCGTATATGCATACAAAACATACACAGCAGCATCATATCAAGATGACGGAGGACGTCAACAAGGTCAAAGACCTCATGGCGACGGTTATGCAAGTAAGATACTTGCTAAAATCTGAACGACTTTGTTTTCGCTAACTTGCTCTCAGCCGTTAATCAAGCAGGCACAGGGCAATGGCGCTCTACCAAACACGGAAGCATCAACCCTGCACCCTTACCGATGTCAGGTGGCCGCACAAGAACTGAGGATGAAGAAGGTTCCGTCATACGTGTATAGCGTCCTGCACAAGCTGACCCCGTTAGCACGAGCGATGGGCTATCTTGTGAGCTCTCGTCGAAGTCATTGGTTGAGTATGCATATTCACTGCAGGCTTTTCAGTTCGAAGCCAGCGTTGGCATGTGTTACACTGCCCTTCACGATATTTCGACTGGTGCCAGCGCTAAGGGTAAGAAGACTCCCGATTCCCAGAATGACAAAGCATTCCAAATCCTCATGAGCGAGATGGAGTCTCTGAAGCAAAGGGGGTTCCCTCTGCACCCGAAGATGGAGAAGTTGCAGGAATTGCTCATCCAGCATTTTGCCAAGGATATGTTTGACCGAGAAGAGAAGGACAGAGAGCAGCAGCCCACGGATCGCGCTTCAGAATCTCGCGCAATCGTCTTTGTCTCCTTTCGCGAGTGTGTGGACGAAGTGGTCGAGATGCTTCGACAGCATAACCCCCTCATCCGCGTAACGCGTTTCATCGGACAGGGTACAGACAAGCAGGGCAGAAAAGGCCATACACAGAAGGAGCAGCTGGAGGTGGGCTCACTTATAGCCGGCTTCTTTTGATGATTGATTCATCATGGCATCCCAGACCATCAAGAGATTCAAAGCGGGCGAATTCAACGTGATGGTGTCTACATCAATCGGAGAGGAAGGTCTGGATATCGGTGAAGTTGACCTGATCGTCTGCTACGACGCGCAGAAGACCCCCATTCGCATGGTAAGAGTCTTCCCATGACATGATCTCAGGCGTTATTTACATTTGCGTAGCTGCAACGCATCGGCCGAACTGGGCGCAAGAAAGATGGCTACGTACACGTCTTGCTGGCTGAAGGTCGAGAAGAAAACAACTGGGCGAAAGCCCAAAGTTCATACAAGGAGGTCCAACGCTTCATCGTGCGCGCAGAGCAGCTGGAGTTATATGGCGACGTCCCACGCTTGCTCCCTGAGCACGTCAAGCCAGATTGCGTCGAAATGGAGATGGAGATAGAGCAACATGTGCGCGAGGAGCCATCGCGCAAGCGTTCACTTGCTGGAGGCGACTCGCCGGGTCCGAAGGCCAAGCGGCGGAAGAGGGACGAGGATCCCGAACGCAATATGCCGACCGGCGCCGTCAGCGGCTTCGTGAATGTGAAAGACCTGATAGCGAAGGGTGCAAAAAGGCGGGCGAAGAAGCAGAAGGAGTTCGATATTCTGGCTGGAGAGTCTGATGAGGACGATAAGGACATCGAGGCCGGTGTGTTCGGGTCGCGCAGAACGTTGTCCACTTCAACAATTGCGGAAATTTCCAAGGCAAAGAAGCCTCGCAGAGCAAAAACCATGCCTGCGAAGGATGACGACTCTGGACCTCCGAAGAAGCGCAATCAGCGCAAGAAACGGATTGAAGCCACAGAACTGCCAAATGGAGACCATTTCGAGCGCATGGGAGTAGATGATGAAGACGATGCGGCTATCGAAGCAGGAGTCTCCAGCATACCACCTCCTCCAAAGGTATCGGGTCGCTGTTCACCATCTCCCCGTACACCATCACCGCGCAGAGGACTGCTGTCTCAAATCCAAGAAGAGGATGTTATCGACCTTACCACCCCTGCACCTGCACCAGAGACTTCCCCTCGATCCCTGATGTCATCTGTTTCCCTAACCTCTTCCCCCGGACAGCCTCTCGCGTCTCGAAGCACAAGTGCCGCGAGCGGTAGCAAGCGCGTATCTGGGAATAGCTCAGCGATTGAAATTCCTGACTCACCCTCCATATCGTCTCGCAGTCTTTCTGCAGAGCATCAAGGACCTGATGCGAGCATGGCATGGCTAATTGAAGACGACGACGATCCTGAGATCCAGCTGCTCTCGCCGGCCATTTCCCCGTCAAATAAACCACCCGCCCAGGACCTCCAGAGTGATAACCTGCTCAACCTCCTTACATCGTCACAAGGAGAGACAAAGCAGCTAGCTTCTAAAGGGTCGCCACAAGCTCGAGATGCCAGGCTGAAACCAAATATGCCCCCTCCAGCGCTCCCAGCTCGTTTCTCCAGACCGACACTTTCTCCCGCTGACGACGCACCCGAGCCAAGCTTCGTCATTCGCGCACCAGGACGCCAAATTAAGAAACGCATAGCTGAGCCGATAGACTCGTCGCCGCTTGCAATGCCGCCGCCACTGGGCCGACTGCAGCGTCGAGCAGGTTCTTCGTCCCCGCCCCCGCCCCCGGACCCCCAGCCCGCCCTACGCAAGGCCAAGAAGCGGAAATTTAAGGACATCCGAGAAGCTCAGAAGCGCAACTCATGGCTCGATGTCGAAGCGACGCACTCCGGTGACGAACGGAGCGCAGGCTCTTCGTCGGAGGACAAGGACGAGTACGAAAAGGACTTCGTGCAGGAAAATCCGACACAAGCTTCGCCGTCTTATGACCAGTTGGCGGTGTACCGTCGCAGCCTCATGACTCAGGCGCAGGATGCTCCCATGTTCGCAAACCGGCCTGCGAGGCGAGGTGGGTATGCGTTTGCCGGACCGTCCAGGGCACAGCCGACAGCGTCGAGCTCTCCTCGAGACGAGGCAGATGAATATGAGTTTGGCAGCTTCGTCGTCCACGATGATGCCGAGATGTCTTACCTGTCGAGCGAGTAGGAACAGGTCATCTGTGGCATGTGGATTACATTAATATGCTAATCTGCTTATCGTGTTGCTGCATATACGGTGGTGCGTAAATAACGTAGATAGTTCATGACTGTGCTATCCAGCAGCACCCAGCGTGCCGAGGTCCAATGCAACCTCTTACTCCTGCAGCTCTGGAGGGACGGCGAATTGCGGGCATGAGCATTTCTTCCAAGCGTCGCCACAGAGATAGCAGAACTGGCCCTTACAGACACATATAATGTGATAGCACCCGACGGTCAGCTCTACAAGGTGCTGGCAGGTCGGACACCGCTGCCATTTCTGCTCCTTTGCGAGAGCAAGCACCGGCTGGTCCAGACGCGCCGAGCATCCCTGTCCCGGGTGGGCCTCCTGCGTGCAACTGCCACATGTTGCTGCAAAACATGCGCTGCAGGCGACGGAGGCCGCATCGGGCGTCCGTGCGCCGAGGAATTTGGAGCATGCGGCGCGGTGGCAGTACACGCGGCTCGGCGTGCTGAATTCGATGGACTTGGTCTCGAAATTGGAGACGAGTCGGGACGGGAGGTGTTTCCGGACGTCTGCGAGCGGGATGGTTTGCTGGCAGCAGCGCGGAGGAAACGCGGATTCATCGACGGTTGCCATGCGGAACATGGCCTCAATGCAGGAGACGTCATAGGAGTGCCCGCAGGGGGTGGTCAAGGTTGTGTCGTTGATGTCGTCGCCGCACGCGGTGCAGGTCTCATGCACTCTGAGAACGGAACTCAGTTGTGTAGGCAGAGAGAAGTACAAGGTGAACGTACTTCGAAGGTATCGCCGTGTCCTCAGGTAGTGAAGCGACGGACACTGTGGGCGATGTCGGCGTTGAATCGGACGCCAATGTTGAAGTGGAGGGTGTAGGCGATGATGGATGTGACGGTGGCGGAGTATCATTCGATGAGTCGTTACTTATGAGCGGGCACAGTGGACTGTGTTAGGACGAAGTTAACCTCGAGAGGACTTGCTGACTCACTCTGATTCGTTTCTCCCTTCGGAGACAATGTCTGCAACATCTTTCAGAAGCGGACTGCGCGATACAGCGATTGGAGGAAGTCTAGGCGGGGGGTCCCGCCCCTCTGACAATGCGACCGCCATTTCGTGGTCCAGCCGCGCCATCTCTTCCATTGCAATGAGCTCGTCAACGAGTGCTCTTGAGCCGTGGTAGTCTGCGGTACTCCCTACGAGAAACTCTTTGGTGACGCTCAGAAGTGACTGAGCCTCCTCTACGAAAAGCTGTAACGCGAGCTCTTCGTCGCTCAGGGGCGCGCGCCGCTTGCCGGCGGAACGAGACTCTAGTTCGTCGATGCCCTCCACGCCCAGCTGCGCAATATACGTGAACAGCGACGAGAACTCGTCGGCTGGCTGAAAGTACCGGGCATGTCTGCGAGTGGAGGAGAGACTAGAGGAGGTGGCGTCCATAGTTGTGCCAGGAGGTGCGGCGAGACAGCGTGACTGCGAGATCCGAGTACAACAGTTATATCCATAGTGCCCTGCATATTAGGGGCTGCGCCAACGTGCGGAAGATCTTCCGGCGTGCATATTGGCGGGCTCATATGGGCCTCATGGGATACGGCCCTGCCAGGCTAGGCTCGACGGAGTCACGGAACGAGGTATGGGCGGGTGAGTACTGCCTGAGACGACACGCCGAGCCCGGAATCGGGGCCCCTTGGGAGAGAGCAACATTGAAAAGGAGACATCTGGACAACAGCAGGAGCAGCCACAAGAGCTAACAGGCACACAACAAGGAAACAATGGTCTATTTTCAGAGATCCAGCAACAGTCCCTGTGGTGGTCGATTAGAGCAAGTACTTGGCTAGTGGCGGTGCGCCGGGCGTCTGCTGCAGCCACTAGCCGTTGCGGAGATGGCAAGCTCTCGGAACGTCCTGAACGAGGCCTCCGTGCACATCTGGCGTGGGTGATAATCATCACACTTGGGCACGCAGACGTGCAAGATGCGCATGCATGTCACCTTGCGTCGTTCATGCCTGTGGTCTCCAAGTCTAGCCGAACACGTTCTCAACCGGCGTGGCGGTACAAAGAGTGAACGTCCATGGGCTGCTTTATAGCCTCCTCTCCTCGAACACTCAAACTTCGATGCACTGACACAGTTAAAGAGTCCATTTGCTCGATTTTGTCGGCCCTATCATCGAACGGGGTTGGGAATACAAGAAATCACAGATAGACCTCATGCGCCATGTGACTTCCATCACCTTCAATCAAGACCCCAGCCTTCGTTCTGTTCGACCGTAATATTGCTCTTAGCAACGCTCCATCGATTCTTGATCATATCTATGTGAAGTAAGTTCAGACTTATGGTTCAATGTACTTGCTGACCACATACCGACTTGGGAACACTGGGATCATTTTTGTGTATCTGTAACGCTTCTCGCAAGGACCTACGCTGCCTTTGAACGGTCTATCGGAGACTTCGCATGTTCTCGCGGAGGCGTCCTGTGCTGCGCGGGGCCATGCGCAGTTGATTGTCTCCAGCTTCTGGCGGGGAAGGCCCCGCGAGCAGCGTTCGCTGCTCGCGGCCCCCGTCACCGCATATGCATGCTCTCGTCGAAGTATGGACCGGCGACGCGTCTCCATTCCTCGCACATAATGTCACCTCCTGTATCACCATGCTACTGTGAAGTTTTCATTGTCAAAGACATGGGCAAGGGCACATGTGAATCACTTACCACCCTGCAGCATCATTCAAAGCGTCGCAGCGCCCGTCCAGAGACCCACCATCTTCGTAAGGCGGCGGAATGTCAAGGTCTTCCGCGAAAGTCACCGTCAATTTTTGATCTGCGGTTATTACTGGCTCGTGCTGCGGACTGCACGAAGGTTCGCCATCGATCCCCAGCCCGCAGCCCAAGCTGCGCGCGGAGGCCGCGTCTCTCGTGGTCTTGCGAAGAGCTCGCGCCTCTTCTGCAAGAAGCTGAAATGCGAGTTCTTCGTCGCTTTGCGGGGCGCCTTCCAACGTCCAACCGTTCTCCTGCGCAAGCGCCTTGAGATCTTGAAGAAGCAAACAGGCTACAGCAAACAGACTGTCGCCGGCAGCATGGTACGAAGGCAATTCATCCAGAATCATAGCGCTGGGAGAGCAATGATCGCGGACGAGCTGGGGAGCGGCAGTCGCAAGCTGCACATTTATCGCTACGACTGGCTTGGAGGCACGTCCAAGGGTGCGCAACGGATTACCGGGGACGGGACATGGACTGCATCTCCACAACGACCGGAAGACTCAGAGATCCCGACAAGATGTGGTACGACGCGCATTGCAGTCTGACCGTTTGCCAATGTCAGGGTCAAAACGCTGATCATCCGCCCGCCACAGCAACGCGAGCGAACAGAAGCGGCAGCTTTACAGATGCCCACCACGAACCTCGCATAGTTCAGACACGTGGCGGAATTCGCAACAGGACCATTGCAACATCTGAGGATGTTTTGCGGAAGCGAGCAGTCGCTGACCCTGAATGGCGCCTCGTCTGCGTCCGCCGGTGCGGTGAAATAGAATCGCGTGACGGACAGCGTGGGCGGGAGTTCGGGAGTTCGTGGGACCGCCAGTGTGTCTGGGGGAGGGGACGGCCGTTGCTCCGGAGTAAATGTGATAAGTACTGAAAGATCCGCCGAGTATGGGTATGCACCATCGTCCGATGGTGTTCGGGGAAGCAGCGTCTGTGAAGCGCTGATATAATGCAAGTGCCAGTCGATGCCATTCCAAGAGCAGCGGATTCTGCATTGCCAAGCGAATCATCTATAGCACCTGGCCCACGAGCTCCCCGAAAATGTGCACATATTACTATCACCCTATGCTGTCATGGATCTCAAGAGACAAAATGCTTTTATTCCCTTATCGAAGAAAGAAGTAAGAAAGTTACACGAGTCCATTGTATCAGCATGTCGAGCCAGGACATGTAGAGGTCATAGAGGGATAAGAGCTCCTCCTCGGAGGCGATCTAACGTCAATACAAGTTAAACAATCGCGAGATAGCCGTATTTCGGAACGATCGTAACACACCGCATGAGTTACCAAGTGACCCGCAATTACATGCGGTTCCTCTGGCACCTCACACACACGCTTATGTTGCAGTGCACACAACGCTAGGGAGACAAGACGGCGTCAGGATCTCCGGAGTAAACCTCAAAGACAGGCCAACACACCATCAAGAACACGGACAGGTAATGGTGGCAATTCTCGCACTGGCCCCCGCCGGAGCGGTACCGCCAAGAGTGCGGCGCACAATCGTGGTCTGCGCGCAGGCGGTCCGCCATCTGGTCCACCATCTGGCCCAGCTCGAAGGCGAGGGGCGGGGGCCCCGCGGGGAGCACGCGGCGCACGCGGTCCTCCGCGGTCGCGTACAGCCGCTGCTCCTCCCACTGCGGGCATGTGCAATTCTTCCACGTCTCCGTGCAGACGTAGCAGAACTCCTTCCTGCAGCGACAGGTAATATGGTAGCAGCCGTGTGCCAGCTCGACGAGGTGGTGGCACCCGGGGCACCGCTTCCAGCCCTCGTTCTCGGCCATCGCGAGCACGGCGGCGTCCTCGGCATCCCCATGCGCACATGGCCCGCCGTGCGCAGTGCCCTTGCACCGGCCGCAGGTCCATGCGCGGCACTCGGGGCAGCGCTTCACGGTGGGGTTGGGCGTGGCTGCGCCGAGGAAGGCGGAGCACGCCGGCCGGTGGCAGTAGACGCGATCGAGGGTGCCGAACTCGACGGCCTTCTTCTGGAAGAACGCGGCGAGCTCGGCCCCGAGGTACTGCTGCACGTCGAGGAAGACGAAGGGACGTTGGCAGCACCGAGGAGGAAACAGGGATTCGTCTACGGATGCAGATCGGAATAGATCGCGCAAGCAGCCCCTGTCGTAGAAATGGCCGCACGGTGCGCGGATTTGAGGACCTTGTATGGTGTCGCCGCAGATGACACAATCTTCGTCTCTGCCGTGAGTGAGGTGAGTAAAACTTCAGCTTCGGACGGAGAATTCTCAACTTGGCCGCTTTCGGTATCACCGTGATCCTAGAGCTAGCACTCAGTGGTAAGGTTGCCTTGCTTGAAGAGGCAACGCTGGAAGAAGAGTTAGCCAACGGACTCTTCATGCTATGACTGGAGTGTTCAGTGAAAGCCTCGCGTTATCTAGAGAGAATCAGACATACAATGTGGGAGATAATGACGCCAACGTCTGCATGGCGGCTTCGTCGTCAATACTGAACAAGGAATACGGCGTTGAAGGACGCTGCGTCGCGGGTTGGCCGGCATGGAGGGCAAGGGCCATTTCTCTATCCGCCCGAGCTACGACCTCGTCCCTTGCGAGCTCCTCCAAGGCGGATCTATCGGCATCCACGGCAGCGGCGAGACTCTGCGCAAAGATGGCATCCTCCGCGACGCGCAGGAGAGCATTCGCCTCCTCTGCAAAGAGCTGCAGAGCGTACTCTTCGTCTGTAAGCTGCGTGGATTCTCGCCATTTACCCTTCCTGCCCGCCTGGATGGCCTGGATGTCGGCCAAACTGAGCTGGGCCACGACCTTGTGAACCAATGAAGCATCTTCGTACGATGCGGGCGCGTAGAGCTCTTCCAGGGCACCACTACCAGACATCGCTAAAGATAGAGAGGGTCAATGGAGGGTGCCAGACTTGACCAGGGTCGACGGTTCAACGAGAGGGACGAGAGATAATCTAGCTCCTGGGCCTCGTGTATCGCGGATTCTCAATATAGGGCATGTGTGTCGCACGGCGTGCGCAGACGCGCAGCAAGAAAGTTTGACAGATACCAGGGCAGTAGGGGGCTTGCCCGAGTACGAACGCACGTGTCCGAATACAGGTAGTATGCGGCATATCCACTCGAGACTCGGACAGAGCCACAGGTAGCATTCCTTTCATGGCATTCACGCCTGGAGGCTGTTGTCTGTGTGGATAGAGGAGAAGTGGAAGCATGTGGCTGGAAAGGAACAGAGTTCTGGCACATTGCGACATTGCACCGAGCAGCCCGTACGAGATTGTGAGAAGAAAGACTACCGGTCGTCGTCGGGCTGCGGTGCTATTTGCAGTGAGCTCAAGGCTCATGTCGAGACTCAGGAAAGTAGGAAGAAAGAGACAAAAGAGAGGGATGGCAAGAAATTGAGCATCGGGTGACGTCAAACACGGAGAGATTGCGCTGCCGGCTTAGGGCACACCGCCCGAGCTGCAGACTGCCATCTCCTCGCTGCCCTCGCCATCCCGACTGTCTGTCCTTCCTCCTCTCCTCGCCGTCCTCCTTGTCGGAGTCTCGCTCATCCTCACAAACATGCCCACTGCTCCCGCCGCACCCATCTTGCACGTCTTCCCCTCTTCCAACGACCTCTGCGACGCCCTCGCCGAATTCATCGTCAAGGCCCAGAAGGAGGCTGTCGAGAAGAAGGGCAAGTTCACCGTCGCCATCTCCGGCGGCTCGCTCCCCAAGCAGCTCAACGCCCTGATTAACAAGCCCGGCGTCAAGTGGGACAAGTGGTGCGCACTCCTTCCTCGTCCCTTGACCGGCTCGCAGTCTCACCGCCACCACTCAGGCACGTCTTCTACGCCGACGAGCGTGTCGTCCCGCTCGACCACGAAGACTCGAATCACCGCCTCTGCACGACCGAGCTCTTCTCCAAGGTGCCCATCCCGCACGAGCAGATCCACACCATCGACCCGTCCCTCGCGGACGACCTCGAGGAGCTCTCCGACGCGTACGAGAAGGAGCTCATCCGCGAGTTCGCGCAGAAGGACGCCGCCCGCTTCCCTATCTTCGACCTCATCCTCCTCGGCGTCGGCCCCGACGGCCACACCGCCTCGCTCTTTCCCGGCCACGAGCTCCTCTCCGAGGAGGACCGCTGGGTCGCGTACCTCACCGACTCCCCCAAGCCCCCGCCCAAGCGCATCACCCTCACCTACCCCGTCATCAACCACGCCGTCCGCGTTGTCTTTGTCGCCACCGGCGCCGGCAAGGTGGACACCCTCCACACTGTCCTCGATAAGCCCGAGGAGGGCCTCCCCGCCTCCCGCGTCCGCCCCGTCAGCCCCGGCCACCTCTACTGGTTTGTCGACGAGCCCGCCGCGGCCAAGGTTGAGTACCCTCGGACCCCCTTCAAGCTCTAGTCCGCGGGCGCTGCGAGAGAGGCCGTACAGCCAAGGAAGTCCCGCGAGTGTACGCTACGCTGAACAGAGCAGCGCTGAGAAGCATCACAGAATGGTAACTCTTTTATCACTAATCTGTATTCCCTCGTGCTATCCGTATGTTATGCTTTCGCCGTGCGTCAGAACGTGTTATCATAGATTGAGTGCTTATCCGGATTGATTATTCGCCAATGAGAGCATTACAGTAAGACATTACAACAATTCTAGTACATCCTCCTAGGTTCCCGTATAAGTTAATGTATGCCCTGCAATTCGACCCGTGCAGCAGCAGTCCACTTCATGAGCTGACATTCTCCCCGGCCCCGCCCTCGCTCACGCCCATCTCGGGAAACAGCGCAAGGAGCACGCGGTCCAACATGAACATCACCAGATGTGCATTACACGCCGCGTGCTCAAAGGGCGCCAGCGCTGCGTCGACGGCATATTCGCGCGCGTCTGGCGTTGGGCCCAGCAGCATTCCCAGCGGCGCTGACAGATGCGCCGCATCCGCGCATCAGCACGAGACGAACAGGAGGTGGGAGCAAGACGCACCTGGAACAGCGTGCAGCAGCCTGCTGCCCACCTCGCGCCGCAGTTCAACCTGCTCCTCTGGGCTCGGGTCCTCCACGGGCGGCGCGGGCCAGCCCTCGGGGAAGAGCGCGCGGCGCGCGGAGCGCACGATCTTTGCGAGCGGCGCCGGCGCGAGGACGTGCTCGTAGAGGAGGTACGGGAGGATGCGCGCGAGGAGGGGCACGAGGAGCCCGAGGGGGAGCGTCAGGACGTGTGCGAGCGCGAGTGCGGTGCTGCGGGAGGTATGTGCGGGCCCGCGCGCCGGCGGAGGAGGGGGAGGCGTCAAGAGCGCCAGGAGCAGGGCGAGTGGGGGGTGGACGTAGTCTGGAGCGGGCTGTGAGGAGGCAGGGGCGGGATGCGGGAGCGAAGGGATGGACGTGGTTGTGGTGGCGGTGGCGATCGTGGAGGGGGTCGAAGTATTCGAGATGGTACGCGAGAGTCGCTCGCGTGTGGGCGCAGGGGATGCCGCGAGGTGCGCTGGGGTCGCTGAGGGGTCGTCTAGTGTGTGCGACAACATGAGGGCGCCGGGCAATACAGCGTCGTGTGTGTCGTTCGGGGCACCCTTTTCGTTCGTGCTCTCGCCGGTCTCCCGACTGCCCACGTCACCTGCGTTCTGAGTAGCGTGCTGTTCGTTTGCGCGTTTGATCGTGTCGCGCGTCTGCTTGTATGTGTGCAGGAGGGTGAGGCACACCCCTGAGACTGTCTGGACAAAGGAGAGGATTGTAATCGCAAGAGACTGAAAGGAGAAAGCGGACGGCGTCCGCCGCAGTGGGGGACGCGCGGGTGCTAGTGAACTTTGAGACCCGGAAGGATCTAGGGACTAAGGGAGGTGTTAGCGTGGATACATCGTCGGATTCGAGAGCGAAGATGAACGCACCTCTGGGGGTTTGTCCCTGTCCTCCTGACCCATCGCGTCCAGTATCGTCTTATGTATGAACCACGGTTGCGAGACCTTCGGGATCACGTCGCGCAGGACTTTCACGATAATCTCGCGCACAATATAGCGCTCTGTCTCTGGCTCGTAATCCTCCGGCGGCAAGCATGCCTTCAGAATATAGTCCACAGCCTGGCGCATATACTCTTCGTCCACAGTCCCGTTCGGGCCCACCGCCATGTGCTGCTGCATCCCATGAAAGAGCTGCTGGACGCCCATCGCGCCCCCCGCCGCGTACGCAGAGCCCGCCTTGGCCTGCGCGGCGCGGAAGTCGCTCACATGCTGCGTCAGAATCGCAGGGACGTCCCGGAAGACAAGCGGGGCCAGGTCCGCCGCGCGCGCACGCGCCTCGAACGCGCGGAGGACGTGTGCGAGCACGCGCGTGATGGCGGGGAGGAACTCGCGGTCGTAGCGCGTGATCTTCGTCCACCACGGGTTGACGAACGCGCGCAGGGCGAGCGCGATAAAGTCGTAGAGCTCGGCATCGAGTGGTGCCGCCCTGGGATGGGCAAGGAGCGACGGGAGCGGCGCGTCGGCCGGGAGCTGCGGGAAGAGGAGGCGGCGAACGAGGGAGATGGGCTTGGGCTTTGATGCTGGTGTGGAGGTGGGAATGGTCCTATCGCCCAAGGAGGAGGTCGTGGACTGGATGGAACGGGCAACGGGCGGGCGACGAGGGCGGGCAGCGAGTGGCGTCGCCGCCATCGTCGAGGACAAGCTACGACTGCCTGATCGGGCATTCGGCGCGTACTCTCCCACGCTGCATGCCGACGCTGATGCCCATTTGCGGCCGGCTGCGAAGCGGATACCCGGCACCTCAGATGCCGCGAAGACGCAATCCAAATTGGATGGCCGCGCCGAGCAATATAGCTGTCGGCTTGTCAAATTCTTCTCGCGTGTGCGGCGTGAACTTGGCGGGATTCCGTGCACTGCGGACGGGTAGCTCCATTCCATGCTGAAAATCCTGTGCGTTCGACGTTACGATGGATTGAACGTGCGCAAGCTGCAGCCACAATCGTCGCTGGCCAAATTGGCGGGAGGCCAAAGCCGAGCGTCCGACGAGATGCCGGTCACGCTGCCGGCGTCGGCGTGTCGCCCGGACAAGCTTTGCGCGCATTCCTCACTCGACTCTGTGCGAGTCCGGCCTGCGGTCTCCCTCTTCGTCTCTCCTCTCGTCGTAATCGACAGCGTGCTGCATGTTTCCACGTAATATTCCTGCGGTGTAGTACGGAGGCTAGGTCAGTGACTACGCACCCATCCTACATTGTCTTTCCAGGCTGACATCTACGGGTCGAATTCATCTCCAATCAACACTGGGCGGTACATTTTCGACAGACGTCTCCCGTGCCAATGCAGTGATACCTGGTCACGATTTCTTGATTTAATTGTACCGCCCTTCGTTGCACGACCCATTCGTTCGCCTCACAGAGAATTTGCTGCTTCACCTAATCCGGACGTCGTCGAGCAACAGACGACACAATGTACCACCACTATTCTAGGTTTCACAAAAGAGACGACTCCGGTGGCAAGTTATCCACATCTACGATAATCATTATAGCCGTGGTATGCGGCTGCGTCGTGGTGCTTGTATGCTCCCTCTTCCTCTTCCGCCTCATATTCCGTATATGCCGGCCACGCGAATCCGCGCCCCTTCCCCCAGTCCAACCACTCGCACATCACCGTGAACAACAACTCACCTCCCTCTCGGAGCGGAAGAGCACCAGACCACCAACGTTCTTCGAGTCCGATACGTTACTCCCCCGTCCTTATTCAAGACACATCTCGAACCCTTCCTCGAGTGCTGCGTCTCTGCTCCCGGATGTCTCGGAATTACCCAGCCGCCAGAGCAGCTACCATCCTGAAGATGGAGTATCTGGAGAGGACAGCTCTGCACCCTCCCCGGTCTCATTCGACTCACCGCTGCACATACCGACTACGCAGTTCAGTAGCGGATTCAACGGCGAAGGCAGCGTAGCAAGCTCCGAGGAACCTGGAGATGCCACGCCACCTCCGCTTTCCATGTCTCCCTCTCCCAGCGCACCTGTTTCCGAGGCGTCTTCAATGAACATGTCCTACCCGATTTCGACACGGTCCTACAATAACTCGCCCTCCCGCTCATCGCCTCTGCGCACCAGCACACGCTCTCCGTCGCGTCATCATACGCGGCCGATGTCTATAGTCTCGTCGGCGTCAATACGTACAATGCAGAGCCGTAGTACACTACGCGGACTCCCGCATAGTCCGTATAGCAACATCCAGGTCGTCCTCCCTGCACCGCTTGCGCCGGAACTGTACCCATACTCGCAAGAAATGCAAGGTCGATACACCTTCAGCAGCACGGAGGGCACTTCTGTTGATCGGAATACTGTCTTCTCGGATAGATGGGTGCCGGTGGGACTGCAGTCGATGAGTGTGGAGAATCTCACCAGGGCGCGAAGCAGTAGCGTCGGACCACTCCCCGGTACATTTTGACTGTCTGCTCGAGCGTACATGTCTTGACTTTTGGTTTCTTTGATGATTTGTCGTGCAGGCCCTCGAGCAACTCCACCACGCTCTCGCTCAGGAAGCCTCTTCAACCCTAGTCCATCCCCCTCCCCGGCACGGGGATCCCGCCGGGCAGCCTCGCAGTCCCGCATGGACTCCTCCCGCGCGTTCTCGCCCTCACAGCTGTCGAGCCATGACGGACATCCGCCTCCTGTGCCCCGGATACCCTCCATGTATAATACTATGGCATCCCCCGTCCTCGAGGAGGCTGACGAACCTGAACGAGGGCGGTCGCGGCGGGCGGTATCGATTCCTGTTGTGCTTCCAGATGTATTGGAGGCCCCGCCGCCGCCACCGCCGCCACCAAAGCTGCAGAAACAGCCGTCGAGATCGCAGTCCAGAAGTGGGAAGCTAAGGAAGCCACGAGATTCCCCGCAGATGCCATAGTAGTACTTGGCTTGGCGCAGCATCAACGGGGGGCGAGCGAAGTGGGTCAGAAGAACACTGTATCAGTAGAGGGCGAGTAAAGCGGAGCAGAAGAACATTTGCCTGTTTACACCGTACTTATTCCCTTCATGTCTGTGCGTTCCTCGGTCCCTGCAATCTATCCAGGATACCGTAACTTCCAGGATTATGCGGACATGCGCTGTCAGAAGATGCGCGAGACCGCCGCGTTGGTCGTGAACTAAGCTATTGATTTGAATGCAAGCTTTGCTGTCATCAAGGGTCCTTTCTAGTGGTGCCGCTTCCGATATCTTCCGGTATTTCTGGGCACGCAGTGAAAGAGCATTTGTGCTTTGTGGCGCCACTACTTTAAATTGTTAGCCATCTCCTCAATGTTGGCATTGAAGCTTCTGACGACACAACCAAAACTCCAGCTGGTCCGATGTGAATCTACACGGCAGAGCAGGGCCGGTTCTCGATTCATGATTCCATCGGATCCTCCGATTCTATACGAGGAGCCGAAAACTTCAGTTGGTTGACTCAATCGATGCTGTGACTTCCGCAGATCGCCCGTGCCGACATCTATTTCTGTGTGCTCGGAATTGTGCGTGTCGTACGATGTCCTGGGTTTACGCCATGATGTAGCGCTGTGACACTGCATTGTTCCGCAAACCGGACGGCGCTCTATATGAAATAGTTGCCCACTGGCAACGAATGCTTATTTGTACAGAGAAGTGCTACATCCAGAATCGTATCATGTCTAGTGCTAGTTTGACGGATGCCATCGTTTCCACTGAATGTGCCAAACCCCCACGTGCCAGTAACCAGAATCCAGGAGCATCGGACTAAACAATACACAAATCTGCGGGATCCCAAGGGACGAGGTTGTAATCACCTCCTCCTGCGGAACAATATCTTCGCATGTTGAGCGGGAACAATCGTAGACGCGATCCACTTGTTCTTCGGACGCGTAGGCTCGTTGTCAAACTTGATGTCGAAGTTGAGCACCACATATGTGAGGATGGCCTTCAGCTCGTGCTCAGCATAGAACCGGCCAGGGCTACCATCGCAAACGGCAGATAAGCGAGATGCAACAATGAAAGGGATCTGATTATCCTTACCATGCATGCCTTCCGCGTCCGAAAGCGATATAGTCCGCACGGGTGCTCGCAAAGCCGTGTTTGATTCCAGTACCCTCCTCCCACATCTTGTGGAAGCGGAGTGGATCGAACGTCTCTGGATTCTCGTACAGATCCTCGTCGCGATGCAGCGTCGTTGCTCCGGCCGCGACGATGGTGCCCGATGGAATGCGAGTACCATCCGACAGTGTCATATTATCCAGTACGACTCGGACAACCGCCACTGAATTCGATATCAACACCAACTCGGCTTAGACTTACGCGGAAATCACGTACTGCCGTTTAGACCATTGAAACGTTGCGATTCCTTCATGAAGCTGTCGAGCTTCCACATTTTGCCGAATGCGTTCTTGGACCAACCATGCTCGGCGATAACAGTCTCCATTTCCCCTCGGAGCAGTGGTGCAATCTCCGGATTCTCCGCCAAGTGGTAAAGAGCATGGGTAACGCTCTACAAACAAGGGTCAGACACTAAAAGGCGGTGGCTTGTGCCGATACGCACGCTGGCAGAAGAGTGAATGGCCGCGAAATTGAGCATCAATATCCGCTTGACAACCGCCTCCAACATTTGGGGTTTTCCTCGGGCCTCATCCATGAGCCACATGAGCATGTCATTCTGCAAGACGCATCGAAATTAAAACATTTCTATGTCCAAATAAATGATAGCTTACAGGCTTCTCCAACCAGTCCTCGCCGAACTCCTGGACCTTCTTCTCGCGTTCCTCAAAGATTGGCTGCAGATGTCTCATGGCGCGTTTTGAGCTCTGTTGAGCGCTCCTCAAAAAGAACCCGATGATACTATTTACATAGATTCGACAGTGAGCACGACATTGCAGATAATAAAGCAGCTCATTCTCACGGTTTCATGAACGCAGGGAAAAGACTGAGGATGGCCCTGCTTTGGATGACATTGGTGGTGAAGTTGATAGCAAGGTCCAGATAATCCAGATCCCGGCCTGCGAGGAAGAATAGCGGTTATTTTCACAGCGAGAAATGCCTAAAGGGACATACATTTCGGAGCACCGACGAATATGCGGTTCGTAATGCGTGCCACGACGTGCTGCATGACAGATAGACCAGGTACGCTCACCCACTCTGTAGAAGCAATTAGACTTGCAATGACAGTCTCTACAAAATACCATGTACCATTGCCCTGCGTCGGAATGTACTCCTTCATAGCTATGTCAAGTTCGTCGATGACTTCAGGAAGGAGGTTCCCCAGGTTGCGAGTGAGCCTTTCACGAACTAGCGTGATGTGGTATGGATCCTTATAGACCTCGACACCCAAGGTGTATTTCGGCTGGATGAGCTATTTTTTACAAGTTCTCAGAACAGCGATTAGAAAGACTGGGATGCATCTTACCTCGGCAACGGCATGCATGAAGGAAACTTTCTCATCAGGATAACTGCGGAGCTCTTCTACCATGGCCGGACCATTGACGACGACAATCCACTGGTCCATCATGGCAATTTTGAACGTGGATCCCTTGAACTGACAGTCGAGTAAGTCTCTCATGGTTAGTGAAGCATAGCATCGAGACTGTCGTACCTTGGTGTATCCTTCGCGCAACATTTCTTGGGCATCGCTCAGGAATCGGTACGCTCCAATATACGACAGGAGCGGAGCGGACGGCCCCACCGTTTTGATTGAGTGAAGCTAGGAGTCGTGGAGGTAGGCAAGATACGCTACGAATATTTTAATGATAACTCACTGGGTTCAACCATCTGCGAAGGATGGCGACGAAGGATACCAAGCTCACGAGGAGCGTCCAGAGCAGGGGTGTCTCAATCATGGCTCGATCCGATGACTGGGAAGGGCTTTCTCCCTTGATATATAGCAAAACTCGTGAGACGCTTACTTGCGCATAGATGACACATAGCTCAAGGAGAGGAGTTGACAACTGGCCACATCCCAGATCGGGCACCCGCAGCTAATGTCGTCCCAGTCAGTGGAGCTGAGTGACCGGACTTCTCGCAACGACGTCGTACTGTGGCATTCTTCGAGCTGGAGCGAGAAGAAGGCCGAAAACACACTCGGCGCAGCCTAGAATAGGCGAAAGAAGATCCGCCAACGGCGAACGTCGTTGGCACCCCCATGGCGCTAAGCGGCAAGCCGATCAATGAGCGACCGCGTCGTCCTCGTTAAGATGTTACCATCATGCATGTGAGCAGCATCCCGTATTCAGACACTGCATGGCAAGAGCGTGGCGAAGAAGGTCAGTACGAGTATTTGAAAAATTCCGCGTGGGCTCACCCGTCTCCTCGGGTCGTTCATAGGCGACGTGAAATCACAATAAACGCCAGCGATCTGATCAGTAGTTTGAGAGCTATGCACGGGGTCCGTATAGCAATACGAAACATGAGGAGCTGCTGTCGTGATTTGACTCAGCGACAATCGCTCGATAATTATTGAGAACCATGCGATGGCACGATATCACACTTTCAACAAGCTGATCACTAAAGGCAAGGTGACTCATCGGATAAGATGAGACGCTCATCATGTCGATGGTTTGCCTGGAAAGTCGGAATAGTAGCCCGGTCGAGCTGGTCTCATTGACATCTGGCTCTGAGAATTAGCTCTGCATGTGGCAAGGTGGTAGAACCCGGGAATGGCAGTCCACCTGGTCAGTAGCGGGGGATTGCGGATATAGCTGGTAAGCCGAAGCGAATTACGGGCGGCAGATGGATCTTTAGACGATACTGCATGCTCCCCAGAATCACTGCTTTGTTGCTGCGCAAGTCTCACATCAGAACAACTAGAATTACTGTAAACAAGAAGACGGAAAGCAAGAATCAATACGTAGAAGAATATGGAATCCAGTCAGAACGTCTCACTGGCAATGTGCCGTTATGAACGGTACGTGGCGCTCACGGAGGCCGTGCTCTTCTATCTCGAGCGAAACAGTAATCGGGAATTTTGTAAAGCTGCCGCCGGCCCGACTTGACTGATTTCTGCTCAATACTTGGCATGGCATGTTGCGCGTCTCAATGAAGCTCAAACGACTGATCCTTCGCGGCAAGAAGTTAGGGATCTGACGACTGACAGCCGTCGATCAGAGGCACAGGTACCCTCCAGAGTACCAATGCCAGTCAAGATTAGAGGAAACACGAGCAGAAAGTACAAATAGACTGAACACAACGTGGGATGTAGTTGGAATCAACTTCTTGCGTTACAGCATTCCGAAACCGTCGTCATCGCCGCCCCAGCCGGAGGCGGTCATCTCGTGGAATGTTGAGTCATCCGCGTCCACAGGAGATGCGGGGCGCACGTCAAAGGGCGTCTTCTCTCCCGTCGCGGCTGATGATTCCGGCGCCGACGGTTGTGCTGTCGGTGTTATTGCGGCACCCTGCTGTCGGCTAGCGTGCCACGATATCTGGACGGGGCCGACCGTCGCAATATGAGCGCCCTTGGCCAAACCCTGAGAACGTGACAGCCATGCGAAAGCCATGAGTACAGGAGCTAAGAAGCAGAATAGATCCTTACCTGCTCTGCAGCCGCGCGAGTCCGGAAAGAAACGATGACGTCATTATCATCTAGCGTCTCGACTGATTCGAGCTGTCCAGTGGTCTAGAAAGGTCCGGTGAGTCTAAAGCCACAATGCAGTACGCAGAAATAGGCGCACCTCGTACCAGTCGCGCACAGCCTGTACGGCATCGCCGCTTACGCCCTTGACCAACAATTTCTTTGGTCGCAAATCAAGCTTCATACTGGTCCGTGGAGGACCTCCACGCATGGCGCCTCGGTAGAAGCTTCGGCCACCCCGACCGCGACCACGGTACGGTCGATAGGGAGATGCAACTTGTGGCGCATCTGATGCCTCAGGGAGACCTAAGCTGGCAGCCTGCAAGACGCGCATACATGGGTGTGAACGCGATCTAAGCAAGTATTACAATATGCCACTCACCTCCGCTTTCAGCCTGGCCAGTTTTGCTTTCAGCTGCTCCGTGTTTTCCTCCGTCTCGCCGTCAGTAGCGGTCACGGCATGGTGGAGCTCTAGTTCTTTGTCTAGCCGCTCGCGCTCCAACCGCTCACGATCTTCTGCCCGAGGGGTCGCTCCTCGCGATTTTGGTGTAGCAGCGGGAGCTGGTGTGGAAGTCGAGGCAGGCGGAGGGGACTGCACTGATGAGGGTGCTGGCGGCTTCATCTCTTCACCTAGCTTGCGCAGACGAGCCATAATCTCCTTCTTCTCCTGTGTGGAAGCGGTGGTGAGCAGCGTCATGAGCGACTTCTGCTCGGCAATCTGTTGCTCCAACAGCCGCTGCTTAGCAGCCAACGCCGCCGCCGCCAAGGATATCGAAGGGGCCCGCGAATGCGCTGACGTCGATGGGGCTGGAGAACCAGAGGGAGCCAGCGCAGGCATAGGAGTAGATGGCGCCGTCTCCTTCGCTGCGATGTTCGCCACAATGGGCGCAGATGCTGCCAACATCCGCGCGCCCAAATGACCATGACCCTCCATCGGTCTGTGCCAGAAGACCTTTACGAACCGATTTCCGAAGACCGCATCCTCCGACTTCCACGCGGCCAGAGCCTCGTCGTGATTCGAGAAACTGACCAGGGCCTTCTTCTGCATGGTATCCACAGCGACATTGGTGACCGTACCGAAGCGTTTGAACCACTCGTTAACGGAGCCGAGGCTCAACTTGTCGTCAGGGATCTTCTCAACGACAAGCGTCTTGTCGCTGCGCTTTTCTGGGCGGAACGTGTGCACATCGCCACCAAAGGTACCCCGTCCTCCTCCTCTTGGCCCTCTATGACCACCGCGCATGCCCTGAGGCACAGCAGGTAAAGGCCGACCCATTTCGACATCCTGAGGTGCGCCCATAGCCCCGTTCATACCGTTCATCATGACATCGCCACTCATGTCAGGGATCTGGGTTGGTGTAATTGTATATCCGTCTGAGGATCCAGCTTGCGAGGTGCCATTTTCTTTTGCGGCCGGGGGTGTGAGATCCTGGATGACAGGTAATTCACCAGGCTTCTGCGCGATCGAGCCGCTGGCTTCTGCTTGCCGGGGTATTATGGGTGCTCGAGGGTTAGGTGGGCGGCCGCCTACACCTCCGCTCATCGGTCGCATGTCCATCCGTTCACGAGGGTCGTAAGCAGCACCGGATGCAGAGCCCATATTGAAGGGCATGCCATTAGGCATCATACCCATCATAGGCATCGTTCCGAGAGGCATTCCGCCGCCCATCGGGTAGAGTTGCGCAGGAACCACAGCATCATCACCATGGCTATACTTGCAGAATGCACCCCGCGCACAGTAGCCATTGTCTACAAGGCAAAGCCGAAGCATTTAGCGAGATCACAAATAATGAAGCATTCCACCACTTACTGTGGTAGTCACGGCAAATACCCCTACGCTCCGGTGGTCTGTAAACCCCGCGGCCATTCATACCCATCACACCGTTCATTCCCATACCCATACTTTCGTCCACCGCACCATCCATGTAATCTCCACGACCATGTATCACCATCCTCCCGCCTCTGCCGCTCCAGGATCCACGGTCATTTCGCGCGGAACGTGAGAATTGACTGTCCCCTTGTAATCTGGGGCCCTTTGCTGGGGGACGAGATTCAGCATCGTCGTGCTCAAGACCACGTTTCCGTCCCCTTTCGGGCGAAAGTGGACTAGCAGGAGTGAGGAGATCCAAAGGTATGGGAATGCCGGTGTCTATGGATGCCGCGCTGGACGAAGAGTATGCGAGAGCAGGATCGGTGGTAGAATAAGGGAGATATGACTTCGTCCGAAGGGAGGTAAACAGTGTGTCAAGAAACCGCGCGCCCTCTGTGAATGAAAGTGAGAACTATTCGCAATCGCACAGCCGAAGATCATACGCGCCTTTCTCAAGGAATTCGTCTAATTGTTCCGCCAGTTCCTTTCGGAGCTCAGACTCGGGTGCATCATGGTTCAGAAGCGCAAGAATATAGTCTGCAAGTGCGCCGGGCTCCGCATCACATCTGAAAACGTCCGAGGTAAGCATTCCTGCAGGTCGGCAAAAATCGAGCAGTTCCGAACATACATTGGTTCCAACGTCCTGATGAGCCATGGTTTGAGGTGTGTCACGTTCTCCTGTTCAAGTAGCATGATAGTAGAATATGGGCCACACGAGAATCGGAAGAAAGAATGTTATAGGAGACGACGTGCTCGTCGCCAACGACGATGACAGAGGCGGGCTCGCCCTCGCGCCAGTTGTGGCGCCAAACTTCGTCCGGACACGTCCGGAGGCCACGTGGATATAGCGCCCGAGTACCGACAGCCTCGAGTTTGGTCAACCTACATCATTGCTACCATTCGGACATAGGTACTGTGAGTACTCAGAAGCCTCTTGCCCGCAATCTTTTGAGAACAAGAAACAGGCCAGAGCCGCTGTTGTGGTTAATTCTCTGCATCCTTTTTAATTCGTAGAAATGGACCGTGATACCTACATGCTACACGGACTAATCCGACGATGCTACTGACTGCCGGCTGGACACAAAGTAGATCAAGACAATTGCCCTAAACGCGTTTCCAGTACTATCTATCTCATTATTCTTGGTTTTTACTGATATCTTTCTCTTCGCTTTTCTTGCGAGGCTGACATGTACGACACAGCATCCACTGCCTGCCTTCAATGCTAGCAACTCAACCTGATTTCTTCAGATCTCCGTGGACTCCCGTCAGGTAGATTTGAAAACGGAGGTTCCACTCATCTAACCCCGTGTTTCTTGGCTGTTGGTCCACCCGCCGCCGGGAATCTTGAGCAAGCTCCTCGAAACAAGAGATGCAACCCATCACCATTCGCGCAACCTCCGTTCGCAATATCAAACAAGGAGACCAAGACTTCCTTTACTCGATATCAGAGCTGCCGCGAAGAATCTGAACGATTCGATTCCCATAACAGCAGCCAGTGTGTCACCTCGCTTCGGCTTATTCGGTCGACTGTTCTTCCATTCAGGTTTGCACATGCAACTATATGTTTCAACTATACTGCTCTGCTAGGCTGTATCGTGTATTGTCGACGACATCGACGCGCTGCTGCGATCCCATTGCGAAGGCAACAGTTCATTACTTTGCGAACGTCGGCAGGGTACTTTTTCCTGGAGCAAACCTAGTCGACGCCTACCCGATCTTGGGATACATCCCATTCCGCACAAAGCAGTTGTATAATGAGCAACTCCCGCTCTTCAGAGATCTGATGACCACATACAAACAGCAGGTGGTGCCGTAATTCATCGTCGACTTCGAGAATACATATCGGCTAATCCGCGTGGATCCCAGAACATCGGCATTGGTAAGCCATGTTTTGCAACGTACCTTCTGCATAATCAGGCGCATCTTGGGCTGTCGGACGACGAAGTGGCACATCATGCTGGGGAAACCTTCGGAGCAGATTCGGACACTGGGAGCCAAGTCACCGTCTCCTGCTATTCCCGCTCCAACGACACTATTCCAGAGTTCCGCGGCGCTAGGCATTATTTCAATGGCAGTGGCGTGCTTTCCAGAAGCTCAGGCCAGAGTACAGGCCCAGCTCGACCGCGTGGTTGGACGGTTCCGAAATGAGCACCCTCGAATTGAGCGTCCAACGCAGCTGAAGCGAACAACCATGCAGTCCCCACGTTCTCAGATCGTGATGCGCTCACCGAGGTCTGGGCATTTGTCGTCGAGTCTTTCCGCTGACGACCAGTAATTCCAATTGGTGAGCGTCTCTCGGCCCCGGAGACAATTCAGTGGGCATCTGGCAAGCTAACGCAACCGTCTCCACGTTTCGCACATAGGACGACTAGGGATGTTGAATGGGTGCGTGTACACAGCGGTTGCTGAGACATTCGAGATCTGACGCGTGGTCTCGGTCTAAGCATGACTATGTGATTCCTGCTAGATTCCGGGATGCCACTGGTCTGCTCATATGACGCTGGCCGTGTAGGCCGACTCGAAGTACAGGGACATTTCGCGGGATCCGGATGCTTTTCCCGACCCAGAAGTTTTAAGCCTCAACGTTGGCTAGATGACAACGGTAGAGTGAGATAGGACATCAAGCTTCCCAGTTTTGGCTTCGGACGAAGGTATGATCGCAATGGAGTTAAGTAGTCTTCAGAGATGTGATAGTTGACAGAGTGTATCCTAGCCAATATGTCGTCGAGAGGTACCTTGCTGAAGCTAGCCGTCGAGCCCGAGTCGACGATTCTCGGAGGTCCCTGTATATCAACGCAGCCATGTCGCTCTGGGTATTACGACGTTATTCAAGACCCTTCGCACGCTATCGACATCGTTGCGGTGACGGACGACGTCTTAGCCCGCCCTCTCCCCCTTCGATGTACAGTTCAGACCGACAGTGTGCAACCCGGAAGGATGACTGGCCTATGAGGCTTGACGGTGTCGTCCCCGCGAATCGTGACGTTCAGTCGCAACCACTCCAATCCATGCTAATCATACGACCCCCGCATGATCCCTTCATAGCTCAACTTTAACGTGCAGACTTCACTTGAGTTTCTAGTCACGTATTTTTCTGTAATTATCGGGCAGCAATGCGTCGACTAGAATCCCAGAATTTACACATGTCGTTCGGAGCGAGCACGTAGATTGAAAGCGATGTTTTCATTGGACGAGAGAAACTACAGTACATAAATACTCGGAAAGAGCATCCGCAGGCAGAAAGATGCCTCGTAACCTTAAAGCTGCATGTTGCGGCGTGCGCCACGCCGACTGGCCAGATTGCGGAGATTTCCATTTAGGAGACAAAAACCAGACACAGGGTGAGACAGGGTAAAACGAGGTGAAATAAGATGAAACAAGCACGTCACGACCATCATCGTTGAGCAGCTCAGTCGACGTCGTCGTGATCGAGAAGTTCCCGAGTCAACCGTGCCGAGTAGCTGACTCGGGGGCCGTGCCTGCTGCCGGGTCCGTGCGTGGGAACGTAGCCCAGGAAAAGAGGAGTCATAAGGGGCCGTCGACGGCAATGGGAACGACCGACGACCCGAAGTGAGGAATGGCTGTGGCTGAACTGTCATGCACAATGACAGGCGAGATAGGCTGAATGATGGTCCTTGGCTATGATGGTCGACAAGAACAGGGTCTGAAGTAGCTAGGATGGATAGCAGCGGTGTCAAGGCTGGAGCACGTACGAGTAGACTTCGGCATTGTTGGGCACAGTTCACAAACGATGCCGACGTTGAGCGGTGGGGATGCGCCAATCCCGAGCTTCAGCATACAAGGAGGACCTCTAGCGTATCCTTGGCACATTTGAGTAGGTCACCAGAGATCGTCGAACGCACTGCCGCGAGATTCTCGATGAGGCTGATGTTGGACAAAAAATACCAGACTATGCACATGTAGAGTCCGGATTGATGAGGTCCAGTCGTGCCTATTGCAAGTCTCGATACCCGGGTGACAAGATGTAGAAAGATATGATGCTGAGCGCAAAGAAAAACGAGGCAAGAGGGAGGCAGGGGGAGGGGAGCTAACGGGAACAAGACACCGTACACAGGAAAGCCCGCCATTCGCGTTCTCCGTGGTTATATAGGTCTTGAGCGGTTTACGCGCTCCGCAATTATGCGATTGGCTGAGCGGCTCGGCCACCACCTGGCGCCGGTCCCGCAAGTTTCCACCAACGCGTCTATGAGTCCGCGACTGCGAGCGGCTGCGAACAGCCGCGAACCCGGAGCAACCTCGCACAACTGCAGACATCTGCGCCGAATTGTCACTGTTGCGTTCGACCGCATCTGGCCTGACAATCATATTGGTACGTCTCATATTTTGAAGAGAAAAGTCGCATATTGTACGCCAGTCTATAAAGCAGAGGCTTGCATTAGCCGCCACAACGAACCCCTCGTTGTTACACCTATCACAAACCACTGCCTTCGAGCCTTCACTACTATGTCGGCAGTCTTGCCTACGACAGCTCCACCAGGAGAACGAGGGGTTGAGGACAGTATGCGCCCGGGCTGTAAATACATCTATTAATGTCCGGCCGTCCAGAACAGTGGTACTGACCCCGAGTAATGAACTTTATCAGTCTGATGTCTCATGTGCACAGAGATGTCGTGAGGGGTGTTCTACCCGATGCGTGAACTATGCGATCCAAGGTGTATACTGACCTGTCTCGCATCGACAGGTGTCCCCTTCCTAAAGACGATCGATTCTCCTGGGAGTCCTGCAGCAAACATCATTCCTTTATCACCTTCCCTGGAATACCAATCACTTGATAGTCTTGGGAAGTCTGTAAGTAATTATCCTCATACACGGCAAATTCCTGCGTATCTCACTCAAATTAGGTGCAATAGCACACCTATGACATGGACGATCAAGTAACGCAGCCGTCGACTGCATCCTCGTCTACAACCACTACCCTTGTCACACACCTTGATGCCCTCCAAATTCAGGATGATTCTTCAGCAAAGCTGAAACTACCGGCGGAAATTTGCGACTACATTATCGATGAACTTCAGGACGATCGAGCGGCCCTCGAGAGTTGTAGTCTGACCTGCCGGTCCTGGCTCCCAAGAGCACGGCATTACCTATTCAACACCATCAACTTAGATGTTTTCGGCGCAATCCGCCTGCATAAACTCTTGGCAGAGAACGCCGAGTTTGGAGCATACGTCCAGCACCTGGGCGTTTCCGCTTCGCAATCCCAACCAGATGACCCGCCTCTGGTCTCGTTGCCCAACATTGCCCAGTCGCTCGTCGGACAAATGCCCAACGCGACGACTCTCAAGCTGGAGTCCTGGCGCATGCTCGAACCTGTTACCCTCCACTCTCTCAGCGGAATCCGCTATCTACGGTTACATTCGTGCACGATATCGTCGAAATTCGCGCTGCGTTTGTGGCTTGAGGCCGTCCCCAACGTAGAGGAAGTCGAATTACAGAGTGTTGGCATGGAGGAAGGTCGATTCGATGATAGGCTGCTGCGGTTGGGCGCTTCCGTTCTCCCTCAACTGGTAAATTTAAGGTTCCTCAATGCCCCATACATCGTGCAAGAATTCATGGACGTCATCCTGGCCGGCCGAATCAAGCCCAACATCAAATTCTTATACCTTGACCGCGTCCCTTCTGAATGCATATCCACTTGGTCCTCATGGTTTCAACATGTTGCCCCATCGCTTGAGCATCTACAATTCCGACTCCAGACGACCCTCTCTGGTATTTGCTCATACCCACTTTTGATTACGTATGATGACCCACACCAGTTGTAGCGCTGCCAATGCTGAATGTGGGCCTCTGTACTCAACTTCGCGTCCTCGACCTATCTGTAAGCTGGCCCAACGTGGAGCGAAGCTTCGTGGTCGAGACATTGGTGCTCAAGCAGCTTTCGTCACCTCACCTCAAGACCATCTACTTCAAGCATGTCACATGGTGGACCACATTCCTCCCGTCTAGTTCACCGCACTGGACGGTCTTTGTGGCCCTGCTCGCATCGTCGAAATTTTCCTCTCTGGAGCGACTCTCGTTTTACTTCCGACTTAGTCCTCCGCGTCTCGGGCGCCCGCGTGGGCCAACTCCGGGGGAGATATTTGACGAAATCAGGCAATCACTCCCAGAATTCGATGCTCGAGGCGTTTTAGAATTCTGTCATTAAGGAAGCCGTTCCCAAGTTCTCTCCATTTGTCTCCACGGTATATGTTATGAAGTTAGACTCGGTATTGCGTTGTTGATTGCAGTGAGCCTTCTGCGACGGGACATCACCCTACCTCCACTCAAATCAGGTCGAGGCTCCTGTGTTCGTGCGAAGGTCTCAGCCGAGGGCGCCTGCGGGTGATCAATGCTGTGATGCTCGCCTACCAACCGTGTGCAAATAACTAGTTGAATCTTCCCCCCACGTCCGCTCGGAAGACGCAGAACGGACGCGTTCCTACAATGCCGGGAGATCAGCATTCCGTTCGACATGGCGCACGTTCATACTTGGTGAAGCACCACCGTGTCACCATTCTCTCTCTACCTTTCGAGCTGCTGTTCCTGATCATCGAATGTTCGGTCGCTCACCTTCCTCGCATCTCCCGAGTCGATGTCCTCATAGACCGTGCTCTGCTACTAAAGGCGTTTTTCGCACGACTCGAGAGACTTCGGCAGCGCGCGCGTACTTGTCGCGTTTTCAAAAATACGTGCTATGACCCGCTATAGTCACGCTTCGAGGCTGCCATCATGGTTCGGCCGCGTGGACTTGTAATGGCGTGGAAACTGGCGGATAGTCTGCGATGGGGTGCAGACACACTCCTGGTGCGTCCAGACTTGTGCGCACTCGTGCGGTACGTGTCGCGCACTGCTATGATACAGATGACTCATCATTCGGTGTATAGCACAGTCACTGCGACGTTCACGACATGACACAAAAAGGATGTGATTGCCGCATTCGCCGATTGCCTTCGGCATCTGCCCAACGTGCGCACCCTTGAGATCATCTTTCTACACAAGGGCGCCTATCCCAGAGTCAAGAGTGCATTCAGTGGCAAGAACTATCCACAAATCCGCACTGCGACTATTCCATCATGGGCCCACGTCATCCTGTGCAGCTGCCCAGAGCTAAAGCATGTTCTATCTGTGCCTAGAAAGGACAAGTCAGGAGGGAGACGGATAGTCGACGCGATGGCACATTGCAAGAAGGTGGAGTAGCTGGAGGGCATACCTCTGACAGTGAACTTGACCAGCCGATCGTAGAGGTGCACATGCGAAGACTGCCTCTCGTACTGATCTGCGTTCTCTAGGACTGATCAAGAAGGCTCCGAATTTGCGCCTGATCGGGTTCATGGAACTGAAAGCCGAGGACGGCGATTTCCACGTAAGCGTTATATGAAGTACACCTATGGTATCAATACGAGTGGTGATTCTCAACAGCAGCCCGTGCGATATTTATCCCAGCTGAAGAACTTAACAACCATCACAATGGACTATGAGTCTGAGCGGCCGTCATCTTCACTTATCGACGCTATGAAGGCAGCCCTTCAGAATCAACACGACCATTCAAATGCCAACCTCAAGGTCGATAATTACCAGGAAATCTCCCAGTGCACGGACGAACCTACCGTCAAGAGAACCGTGCGGGTCCAGCGCGTTTAGAACTCCTCATAACGAACGTACTTTTACGTATGCTCACAGGCACTTTACCTCGTGTCCAGATATCATACATTATCAACGTCACTCATCGTCATGATGCCATCACTCCGAAGGCTATAATACACACAGAGGATATTACATCGAATTGACTGCTATGATCCGTTACAGTTCCTCATTGTCCAGAGCCAACACGCGTTGTTGTCCCCGCACGAGTCATAAGTCCGCCACGTTTCGCTTGCTCGAGCCCGATGGGAGCGTCGCCTTCCATATCTTCACCTGGTGGCTCCCAATATGCACACTCGGGATCTTCGCTGTATACGTGCCGACCTCCTTGCCCCAGTTGCCCTGCCCGTCTTTCTGCCAGAGGTCGTAGAGCGTGAACGTACCAGACTGATACGCGGCCCCCTGGTCGATGAACACGTCTTCAAAGTCGACATCGACGGTCTGATTCGTTGGAGACGTGTTCAGAAGTGCTATGATGAATTGACTTCTGGGCGTCAGCTTGGTGAGAGGGATGGCGAGAGATGTGGAACGTACTAGTTGACGAGGCTGCCCGACCAGAGTTGGAGATCGCCGCCCTGGGACACAGCGCGCTTCCACTGTCGAGTCGCCGGCGAACCTGCAGCATCTTGGCTCACGGCGATGATAGCATCGTTCGTAATGATCGACAATGTTTCATTTGTCTACGCATCCGCCGTCCACGGTTAGGCCTCAGCATCACCTCTGGCAGACGCAAGCGCGCACCATATTCGTAACATCGTTCCCCAGGATCAGAGGGCTCTTCAAGAGCGCCCACATCGAGAAGTGCGTGACTGCGAAGTTCAGCGTGAGCTTTTGGAAGCACTGGCGGGACAGCTCCAGCGAACTCACCATACTCATCATACGACATTCCCCCATTTCCGACTTCAAGCATATCGAGGTCGTTCCAATGACCGGGCCCTGCCTTTTGTCCCACGGGTGCAGCGAAGTCAATTATCCTTGTCATGGCGCAATCTGGCTGCAGATGAGGGTGCAACTGACGCACTAGGGTGTCGAAGTACTTACGGAAACCGGCGAGCTTGCAGTCAATCATGGAATCGCAAGGGCACCGCACATCGTAGCGGTTGTAGTTCTGCGGGGCACATGTCAGTCCGATTCGAGTGGCCAAAATTCGAAGGCCGCACATCATAGACGTCTCCGGAGATACGCCAGCTATTCGCGATTGTCTGCAAAATGGTACAACATCAGCAAACCATGCGAGTCTGAATCTCGAATTAACAGGTACAGTGGCAAAGTTCCATGGGCCATCCTCGCCCCAATTGCACATAGAGTAAAGAATCGGTCGCCCGGTGTTGTTCAGGGCCACCGACATGTTGTTGTATCGATCATACGAGATCTTCGGCGTTCCGGACAATCCCTGGTTGTAACAATTGTCATATTCTGTAGAATGGTAGGTGAAGCAAACATCGCAACTGAGCGAATACGTCTTACTGAGGTAATCGACTCCCCATTCAGCGTAGGTCTGCGCGTCGATTTCCTCGAAGCCTAAAGAACCAAAGTGGCCTCCACATGTCATTCTGCCAAAGGAAGCTATAGAATTTGACTTCGGCGAAGAGTCGGGGTGACGTACGTGCCAGCATCGCTGTATAGGCCGAACTAGGAAATGCCATGCCTTAGAATGGAAGTAGAAGAAGCGAAGCCGACGCACCTTGAGGCCCATCGCATGGATTTGGTCGGCGACGGCTTTGATACCGTTCGGGAACTTGGTTGGATCTGGCTGTGGCGCACCGCTCGCATTGCGCGTACCTTGCCAGCCTGCACAGTATTCACTTATTAATGGAATGCAAGGATCTAACCGGCAATGCTCACAGTCGTCCATATTCACGTCTGCAACGTCGCAGGAGCAATTTCAGCTTTGCCAGAAGACAAGCCGAGCAAGAAACGCACAGTTGTAGCCATACTTGGGCAGGTCGTTCTGGATCATGGCGTTGGCGGCACTGAGGATAAGGTCCTCGTCAATGCTGCAGCCAAAGTGGTTCCAGGTGTTCCATCCCATCTGTGGGGTGACGGCAAGCCCATTGTCGAGCGCAGTAACGACGGAGAGTCCGAGTAATAAGGATAGGAGAGCGTTGCGCATGGCGGACGTTGTGAGGGATGCGCGGCGAATAGGCGAGGACTCGCGAGTCTATAACGCTCGGGATTACATCAAATGGAGGAGAGCATCGTGGCGAACGTCCGATGGAAGTGCAGGAAGGTGAATAGACTGAATGCTATGGCGGGTCAGATGACGTGCACTGGGGCGCGGGTGGCGGTCACTTGCGCTGAGGAGAATGATAGAAGAAGCGAGGCGGCAGGCTGTCTGGGGCAGCGAAGCGGACCGTATAGCAGGCTTGGAGACCCTGTGATGCTCCAGAGTGCACACTTCCAAACGCGCCCCGCGATGTATCACCTTCCGAGCCTTCGGCATGCAGCAGCCACCAATCACGGGACTGCGACGCGTCGCGTCTCTGACGTCACGCGCCTCTTCGGCGACCCATGGCGGCATTCCCTGAAAGGAACGCACCTTTAGATACCTCGTTTGGAAGCCGAGAGAGCTGGAGTACGCGCCAGGATTGCCACTTCTGCAGGTCTAAACGGTGCATGAGCAAGTCGAATTTCTGGCGCCACCGGTGTCGGAAAGCCGCTGCTGTGCACATAAACAAAGGCCGTCAGGTACTTATGTTTACCGCACCGAAAGAAGAAGCAGTCTGCTGCGCGTCGTGCCCACAAGAAATGGCAACCATCGTTGCGCACAACTTGTCGTGGTCAATCGTCAAGAAAGGCTCGAGCAGCGCTGAGGTCATCCCACGATCGGCGGCCTACACGTAAATATGTCCATATTTCTGACTACGCCGCCTCTTCCCCCTATCCCACACCGGTCCTTGCGATTGTGAACGGCACATTCGCGACGTATCGCTGGGAGCCCTCCCAGTTCGCTGCCATGACCGACGTACCCTTCCCCCCTGACCTCGTCCTCGACGTCCATGATCTCGCGACAATCATCCTCGACTGCCACGCCCAGCTCGAGACAAGATTCGCAAAGACAAAGCTGCTCGAGATCAACCGGGGCACTTCGCCCTTACAGACACTTTCGGATGCCGTTCTTCCTCCGGAGTGGGATGCACTCTCCCCAGGTCAACGGCGTGTCGCATACATCCTTCAGGAAGAACCATATGCAACTACACGTGTCACCATCGACACCTTTGCGCATCCAGACGGTGTCAAGACGTCAGATAACCACACTTCAACCCGACGCGAGCTCGAGGACGTCTACTGGCGCTGCAAGGATTTTGATAGTGGGTATGTCCTCGCATACGTCGCACAGCAGGTCTTCGACGCGCTCCCGCCTACTGCCAAGCTCCGTGCGCGCACATCCGCCGCCCATCTCATCACCTGCGCACCGTCTGAGGTCACAGTTGCCGAAATCAAGATCCAGCTACACGAGGCGTGCCTTATGGAAGTGGTTGCGCCGCAGCCGCATCTTTGGATGCAGCACCTCTCCGGGTTCGATGGCAGCATGCCGTGGGTATACCTCCTGATCGGCAAGCCCACTTCGATGGATCTAGAGAAAGACACACGCGTCGTCCTCGACCTTGTCCTGCCGCAGATCGGCGGACGCGGAGGAGGCGGCGAGCTATTTGCGCTCGAGCGCGGGCTCCATTACCACGACGACGTGCTTAGCAAATACGCGGACGAATTCCAGGGGTTCAAACTGTCCGAGAAGCTGCGGCTATCGCCCCCGCATATTCGCAGGCATGGAGAGGCTGTGAAAGCAATGGTTCTGGAGCGATTGGCGAAGGTGGTTGCTGGCGAGGAGCAGTTCTGCGCGTATTGCGGAAAGGCGGGCGCGGAGCTGAGGTGCTCCAAGTGCAAGAGCGTGCGCTTCTGCAAAGACTGCCACGTCTTGGGTTGGAAATACCACAAGGTGTGGTGCAAACCTTCTGAAGCATAACACTTGACTCCAGGTACGCACTCACTTTCGCATTTAGATCCTACCACTCACTCGCGGGTGGTCCGCAGCCTCCTACGACCGGTGTATCAAAGATTTGTGGGCTAGTTAGTTTGGGGTCCGGCTGTGGGCTACGTTAGGTTCATACGTTTCCGTCACCCGTAATCGGCACACCAATTCGCATAACTGACGTATCAAGCGCTACGCTCCAGTAGCATTGAGTGATCTAAGGCGAGTTGAGACTTGCAACGAAAGCGCCGAATCAAACGTCCGGAGAGGACAGTGGCTCAGGATCCCTCAGTGGAGCATTGAAATACTGCGCCAGTTAGAGTCGGCACGGACGGTTGAAACTGGAGACCCTACCCGCCCGAACAGCATCGAATTGGTTCATGTGCGTTGCCATATATCCAAAGGTACTGATTGGAGATACCCAGTTCGATATAATATGGAGAGCGTCGGCAGGTGTGTTCAAGTTCATCCCGCCAACGCAGCACATGAGTATCACAGTAAGCACCAGAGTCCGGCCCAGCGTATCGCGACTCGGCGTGCGCGGGAAATTCCGAGAACTGGTTTCCTCTTTGATCGCTCACTTCTGAGTCCATTGCCAGCGCAGCAATTTTCTGGCTCCCGGCCAAATTATCTTCGCTCGCTGAGAGCTATTTATCAGGGTTCGATTGCACACCGGAGATGGCCTACCACACATCCTCAGGACACTACGCTGTATCGATCCCAGTCATCCGGCAACACGTTCGCAGCACTGGTTCGAGCATCGAGCATCCGACCGCCATTCCTCAAGATCTACCATCATTATTTTTCTAATGCAAGAAGATTGGACCACAACTACACCGATTACATAAAACAAACTGATATTCACCGGAGGCAGATGAGCGGATTGGCACGGTCTACCATGGTAGTCGTCGTTGGTGAGCACCGTTCCTTTCAGCGTTTCCGGTGCTCAGCGCTATCTAGAGTCCTAGACTACTTACTCCTCATACCGGCACTCTGCGTCTTTACCGTAACATCCACTGCAAGAAAGAGTCGTCAGTCATCGGCTCATACTAGTTTCAGCACCCAGGACGTGGCAAGACAAGACGATCAGAACATGACAGCCTCGAACAAGTACCGCGTTTCTGAAGAGTACGTTGCGCAAAGGAGACTTACCTGCACCTCGTCAGCCTACCAAACAACTTTCCATATATGCACCCCTTCTTTTTCTCTCTACACTTGACACAAGCAAGTTTCGTCTTCCTCCTGGCCTTCCCCGGTCTAGGGGCGCATTCCAGGCTCCTGATCGCACAATTCCTGGACATATCATGGTCAGCGAGGATTCCCTACGAGACAATATGCCACAGAACTCACAGGCATTTTCCTGCCCCATTCCGTGCTCCGCATTCGACCTTGTTGCTGTAGCAGAAAGTACACGCTGGGAGGACGAGTTTGTTGCATGGCTGTACCATGTGCAGGAACTGCGCAGGTACATCAATGCCAACCGTATATGACCTCTCGCTCGGCTCGGCTTCGCCGTCATCTCCACTTGTCGGCGTTAGCGGCAGAACAGAAGACTCCTCGCTACTCGTGGATGCTACAGGTGAGTCTGAAATCTCATCCATACGCGGTCCAGGAAGCCCCAATCGCATCAAGAAGGGGCTTTGCGACGTCGTACCTGATAGGTGCGCCGTAAGACGCGTTGCCAGCGAGGACGTGACATCGACACTCACCACGGATGAAGTCGTACAGCTGATTCACCAGCGTACCGCCGTGTTGCAAACTCTCTGCGGGCGCTTGGAATTGGCTGCACGCCTCATCCGTAACCACTGCAACACTCGTCGACGATGCTGCGAAGACACCTTGCGATGTTGAGGCTGATCGACTCACGTCAGTGTGCGATGAAACAAGTGGCGATCGTTGACACACGTACCGGTATCAAGAGTACACAGTTGGCTGTAGCCATACCGTGCCTTCTTGTTGACCCGTTCGGGGTCAACGTCGAGCTCAGTTTTAGTGCGCCTCTTACCCAGAGTCTTGGATACCGAGCTAGCTGCTCGAGGGTCCGTCATCACATTCGCCTTAAATGAGGGCCCAAAAGACAACGACGCGCTGAACATCCTTGACGAGCGGTATATGTCTGCATATGAGTCAGGACTTGTTTCTTTGAACGGACTTGATCAAGATATACCTCTGGATGCGATGGTCGAGTCCATGTTGACGTTATACTGTGGACCGGGCTGGAACAACTGCAAGTTCTGCGTTGGCATTCCTTGTAGCCCTTCCGTCGCGCCCTAGAGCTGTTGTCAACGACTCGAACTCTACAGATCAGAATGCGATCGAAACTGACCGTGTGTGTGGAGTTATCGAACAATGGTTCAAGCTCTGCATCGCGCGCATTTTCTATTGTACTCTGGTCTGTAAGGAGTAAAGTTTGTCAGCCACAATTCATGCAATCTAGATAGACTCCTACGTACTCCTGAGAACCGGTTCAATTGATGCGAGACCATTATAGGTGTCGCCAATAGTGAAGTCCATCCTTCTCCCCGGGGCTGAGCTGCTAGCCATGTTGTAATGTCCAGTACCGTCATCCTCCCAGATGTCTGCCGGAGGGTGTTCCATCTCCGCGCAATTCCCATGCAGGCATCCATCAATCTGATGACCGAGGTCGCAGTGAAGACCAACGGAGGTGATGCACGCCTGCAACAAGGCATCGAAGTCTTGTACACTGGGCAGGACGTGCTCCGGTGTAGTGACCTCAGAGGAGTGGGAGCCGCACGAGAGCGGGGCGGACGTCTCACGTCCGATGTCGCCGTAGTGCTGGATGAGGAACTCTAGGTCGGATGTGATGGGTGATGTTATCGTGCTGGGAGCCGAGCTTTCCAGGACAATATCGTTGCGAGAAGGTAATGAGCCACTGATATTAGATAACGTGTCCGGAGGGCCAAAGAGCTGATCCGTAGTGTCGATGTCGGATGAGAGCGCAGACATAGAAAGATGCCCATCAACCCCCGGGATATTCTGTGGCAGCGTCGATTCATAGTCGCGTTAGTGGTGGCCGCAGCGCGACATTGGCTATGAGACTTACCCTTGCTCCGAGTATCACTGGGTCTGTGGAGGTTGTGTGTTCTGGGAACGTCTTAAACCCAAGCTCGTCCATTTGTAGCGGGGAGAACGCGGGATGAATATCTGGGAAGCCGTGAAGCGCAGTGGATATGGTGAGCATGGTCAGGTTAATGTCGATAGACGAGGAAGCAGCAGAAGATCGTGACGACACCCTGTGACGCAGTCCAGAGGAGGGCACGACGAGGTGTGGCAGTTGAGGACAAGGGGATGCTGCACACACAGGAGCACGCCTTATCCTGATATACGGCTGGAAAACTCCGAGGCTCGCTTAGTTTTGGGGATTACAAGCGAGAACGCGTAGGAACCTACGCCCTGGACCCCGCTGCGCGCAGCGCATTGGAGCCACAGCTCGCACAAAGACGACTGTCCCAGGCTTCTCTCACTCCACCCTTTGTCCCCCGTTTTTATCCACAGTGGTGCGCCTTGTATTGAGCACTTGCGCAGCCAGATGTACTCTCTGCAAGATTGGATTGGCCCTTGCTCAAGGGCATAGGCCTGCTCCGGAGTGGCACGGTCCGACCCGTCTACTAACCGGCCATCGCCTCCTTCCCCGTCACAATGTCAAAGAACAGAAGTAGGACATTCCTTTGACATTGGATAGTTAGCAATGTATACTATTTTGATCCTTGATATGTCCGATAATCTGGCCATTCATCTCGCTCATGACCTAGGGTCGGAAAGGGCTGTACTCGAACCAGACCTGCATATCACGCGAAGATCGCACGTATATCACGCTTCTATGATGAGGAGCCGAGTAGAAATGTATACCCAGGCGTAGGCATAATTCCAGTCACCATGCGGATAGCGGCTTCCGTGCGTAACGCTTACCGTTGCGAATCAAGCCGGTAAGTGATCCATTTATTCATGCTTTTCCTCAGAGTTATTCGGTATCCACTCCTATGAGATATCCACTGGACGAAGACTGCCCCCATCGTCAAACCTTGCCGAAGTGACACGGGGGCGGGGATATGCTCTGCCAGATGGGGCTTTCAGCTGAAGAGCTGCAGCCACAAACGCGCCTTCTTCCCACGAGCGTGTTTGTGGCCAGCCGAGCCGGCATTCGACATAGTTGTTCCGCGCCTTCAAAGCACAGGCGCCCGTCGCACTCTCCAGTTCCCGAGCCAGGACGGGCTGTAGTGCAAATGAATTTGTCGTCGACTTTTAGACCTTGCGCTTCAGGGAAGTAAGAAACCAGTTTAATTCTACGGCTATAGGTATTTATTAGTAGGCCTGGCTCGACATGTCACGTAGACAGTACTACTTAGCAGTAAGTATGCGTCACATTCAGCCGCAGGTCCACTGGCAGATATGACATAGATCATGATTACTGAGATAAATGGAGTCTGGACTGAAGGATTAGACTGGAGGCAGAGGTGATATCACCCTCTCAATAGCCATGCATAATGAATTTTTATCTACGCTGCCGACAATAAATACATATCTCCTATTATTGGTTAATGGTAGATAAGGGTTTGAAGCATTTGCGTACACAATACATAAATAGGCTCATCAGCAGAAGTGTGCAGTGCTATGACGATCTATTGCAAGCAAGATACATTTTGATCTGTTGCTCCGAGCAGTACAGTGCATGTGCCAGAATTGCCACTTTTGCGGGTCTGATCCACAGGACGGTGCATAAGCAATGCAACTACACGCGTTACCGTCGACACATTTGCACACCCAGACGGTGTCAAGACGCCAATTAATAACGCTCTGACCCGAGGCAAGCTCGAGGATATCTACTGGCGCTGCAAGGACTTCAGCAGTGGATATCCTCACATACGTCGCACAGCAGGTCTTCGACGCGCTCCCGCCTACTGCCAAGCTCCGCGCGCGCACATCCGCCTCCCATCTCATCACCTGCGCACCGTCTGAGGTCGCAGTTGCCGAAATCAAGATCCAGTTGTGGTTGCGCCACGGCCGCATCTTTGGATGCAGCACCTCTCCGGATTCGATGGCAGCATGCCGTGGGTGTACAGGCTCCTGATCGGCAAGCCCACTTCGATGGATCTAGAGAAAGACACAGGTAGTCCTCGACCTTGTACTGCCACAGATCGGCGGACGCGGAGGAGGCAGCGAACTGTTTGCACTCGAGCGTGGGCTCCGTGCCTGCGAATACGCAGGAACGATAGCCACAGCTTCTCGGATAGCTTGAACTCCTGGGGTTCATCCGCGTATTTACTAAGCACATCGCTGTGGTAACGGAGAGCCTGTGAGAGCGATGGTCCTGGAGCGATTAACGAAGGTGATTGCTTGTGAGGAGCAAATTTGCGCATATTGTGAGAATGCGGGTACGGGACTGAGGTGCTCCAAGACTCAAGTGCAACTTGCAAGAGCGGGCGCTTCTGTAAAGAATGCCATGTCCTGGACTGATAGTACCATAAGGTGTGGTGCAAACCCTGTGAAGCAGAGCACTTGCCTCCAGGTATTGGATCCCACCACAGACTCATGAGTGGTTCGTGGCCTCCCGATACGATCGGCTATATCGAAGAATGTGGGCTACGTTAGGTTCATACTCTTTCATCCTTCGTTATTGACATCGATTCGCTTATAACGACACATACTTCGCACCACGAAAAAGTAGAATCGAGTGATCTAAGGTAAGTTGGGCTTGTAATAAAAGTGCCGTCGACTGAGCATGCCAACCAACGAGAGGTGAACCGTAACTTCGTGATTGGGCGCTTCTACGCGTTGATATCGCACGTGGTCGCCGTGATCAATGGGCCGGAAGAGGTGCAACGATTACCAGAGATGCTTCTTCCGCGACCTTGTTGCACATCGACACTCCTCGCACTGATGGTCTCGCCGATGGCAGTTGGACATAAAGGGTAACCACGCAGCCTGTGTGGATGTCCCACCACCAGCTTATGGTCACGTCTCAGCTCACTTTGAGTGACCTCTCTTTGAATGGCTCTTTCGTGCCCTGGCACAGCATGCAGGCAACTTCGCTATCGTCTATTATTGGCCGACCCGATCCGTAGTCCTTACGCTTAGCGTAACTCACCAAGACTCGAGTCACTGAGGCAAATTTATACGGGCAATCATCATGCCAATGACGACTAGATGCATGCTGTGCGGAATTCTTGCGGTCATCAAGTGTCATCCACGTAACTGTGCTGTTCTTGACAGCCGTCTGATCCTGCTTGCGCCGCATTATCTGGAAGGAAACTGGACTGTTATCTGTGAGGGGACCCTCCGATGACTTTGGAGATTCGTCGGAGACGAATGGTAACAGTACTAATCAACCAGTAATCACATCGGCGAGTCGATTTCAAAGCCATGTGAATCCTCAACCTTAGCTACTAAAGCCTAGAAATCGCGGTATACGCGCTTCATCCAGCTATCCAAACCTTGTTCGACATCATCGAAGGCAGTGTATTTCCATAACCGTTCGACCGCTGATTCTGCAACCAACAGGATCACCGGTCTCTTGCGTGATGGACCCATGGCAGGCACGACGGTCTCATCCAGTTCCAGTTCCTCCCATCTATCCCGCCCGTCCTACATCGTTTGCTTTACCCTACTCTCACCGGCTCCCTGCTAGTACTACGGCCACAAGCCTCGATGCCGCCTGCCGTGGCTCTTATTCGGCTATTACTGTCTCTTCTTTTCATTACTGCTATTTCTGCTGATCAGAACGTCACTGTTGATGACACCTTTGGTGACCCCATAACTGGCGAGCAATTCGTGTACAAACCGGCATCCGGCGGTTCCATCCCTGCATGGAACGTTGGGCAAGACTGCCCCGGGTGCTTTGCCCAACCGGACCCCGACCAAACCTATCTACATACGTGGCATGACGGTACAACGGGGATTATGACGCCGATGTCTGCCAGCATAAATTTTGAGGGTGCGAATTCCGCCCAGATGCTTCGGTCGATATTCTAACTAGGCTGCACAGGTACAGCACTCTACGTATACTGCATCCTTGTGCACTCGGCTGTCGACAGTTATTTCACCACGAATACCAATCTGAGCTTCAGCATTGACGGCGAGGTTGTTGGGTCCTTCCTGGACAATTCCCCCGTACCAGCTGGCTCCAATTCTACCTACAACTACAACGTCCTAGTGTACAGCATAGACAACTTGCCGCACGCGCAGCATAGCTTCACACTGACGAACGGGAATCTTTCATTAGCGCTGCTCGACAAAGTGGTATATACGTGAGTGTTGGCTCGCTGCTCCTCCCGAGCTTTCTATATATGACATTCTTCGTAGTCAGCAGGAAGTGCCGGGTACTTCAAGTGCCGTCACTCCCACAAGTCCTTCTTCGAGTTCTTCAAGCCGAACTCCTTCCAACACTCCTTCGTCATCCGCCGTTGGCATTACGTCTCTCAATAGCACCCCAGCTCCCAGTGCAAACTCCTCCGCTAATATTACCCTATCCGACACCACTTTCTCCGTCAGAACTTCGACGGATGTTATGGGCGGTACTTCTGCCAACGCCATCACCGATCCGCCGTCTACCTCTGTCAGCGTCACGTTTTCTACTGGCGCAACACCCTCGGCCGGCGACGCCAATCCTGCCACCAATACCGATACTCCTGCAGCATCTCATTCCGGGCAAGCACGTAATAGCCACATGGAAACAATCATTATTACCGCTGTGGCCGCAAGCGCGGGCGGTGTGCTGATTCTACTCGTCGCGGCTGTATGTTTCTGGAGGAAGCGTCGTCGTTCGCGAAGCTTCATTCAGCTTCTCGCATCAAATATTGGAGAAACAGACACCTATGGCCCGGGTACTCCCGCCGAGACGGACACGATGCGAGAGATTGGAATGGAAGAAGACACGTTCAGTGTTCTTACTTCACCTCCAGCGTACGAAGATGTAGCACGCGGGATACCACAGGCAGCTCCGCGTCCTTCTTCAATGTCGAAATCATCCAGTTCTCCAGTGTCTGAACAGATGCGTGCGCTACCCGTTGCGCCCTCAATGGATATAAGCCTTGCTAGTATGTTAGAGGGACATCAGGATATATCCCGCCTCCAGTCCACACTCCCCCCGAATCTTCCTACCCAGGATTTTGCGCAAGTACTTCAGATGCAGCCTGGCAATTCCAACGCACACTTCCCGACGTCATACGCAGTGCCTCTGCAATCCACCCTAGACTCTATCACGTCTCCTTCTCCTATGGCTTCCGCTGCGCCTATATATTCGCATAGCTGCACTGAAGCCGCAGGTGATCGAAAAAGCATTGTGACCCAGGCGTCAACGTTGACGATGATCACAATTCCTGCATTTCTCGACCCCGTGCTCGACGAGCTTCCGCCGCTGCCGGCACGTGCAGACAGCGTCAAGACGCTTGGCGACAGAAGGACGGGGAAAGGCCATTCCGTGTCTTCTGGATCAATGAGCGGGACGAGCTTACCGAGTGTGGACGTGACGGAGCTTCCTGTTCATCAACGGAGGAACGAATTTCGGGATAGCGCGACGTCGAAGTCGAGGTTTAGTGGAATAATGGGACCGCGGCCACCTCCTAGTAGTTGGATGGGTGCGAGCAACTAGACGTACCGAAGGACTTATATACCCCAATAAACAGGTTGATAGATGGTGATAACAGTTGATACCTTTATGATAATGTCAGTCCCAGCCTGAGTGCCTGACCGCTGGTAAATTCACCTGCAACCCCAAGGAGAATGGGTGCTTCGAAAGCTTGTGACGGTTCCCTTCTATCTGCCTGCAGAGTCATTGCTTGTCTGCTTGTCAACTCTCACAAGCACAAGCAGACATGAAGCTGAGACAGGCCCTACCCGCCCGAACAGCATAAGCATTTGCGTACATAGTAGATAAATAAGCTCATCAGCCGAAGTGTACAGTGCTATGGCGATCTATTGAAAGCAAGATGAATTCTGATCTATTACTCCGAGTAGTACGGTCAGCTGCTATTCAGCTTCAATCCGGGCAGACTGAACATCTGCATGCTATTCAGCGCCGCTGACTCTTTTCCCGAAAAGCATTCTCACCTCATAAATTGTCTCGGACGGCGCCCCCCAGCCGCACACGCCTTCAAGGCGGTTGCGCATCTGCGTGCCGAGCATTACACCGACCACTGCACCGCTATCCTCGTCCACGATCGGCCCACCGCTGGACCCGGATGTAGGCGGCGGCTCAAAGAGGAGATGCGACAAGGCATCGTACGTTCCCGGCTGAATGGGCATCAGATTCAGCTCGTCGCTCATAAAATGTGGGCGCATACTTTGGCTTCCCGTCCGGCAAAATCGTGGTAACCGACAATGGTGCCACGCACCCACTTGGCGAATGTTCCGCCAATCCAAGGACACCAGCCCTCGGGGTCATCTGCAGGCGGACTGTCAGCAACGAAGTGCGCGCGAATACGCGTGCCCGGGTGCGCGGGATACGGTGACAGTGGTAGATGTCGTAGGCCTGGAATTGGCGAGGCTGAGTTTGGGGAGAGGAGAAGCACGTCGGCGCGATTTAGTGCAGAGAGAATGGAGGCGACTGGGGTGAAGATGGGCGCAGATGGCGGGCCAGTTATGATGAACGAGCCAGAGACAAGCGGACGATGTACCTGCGAAGGTGACTCTGGCGTTGCGCCTGAGTCCTCCGAGCGCAGAATGGGATGATGTCGGATCTGGATTCGCGTGAAGGTCAGTGGAGAAGAGAGAGACCATAACGGGTTGACCTCGCCTCTTCAAGTGTATGCGCACATGTTACAATCACAGGCTGGCCCTCGGGCGTATTCAGCGCAAATCCTGAGGAGTGCGCTACCTTGTGAGCTGGCTCTCGCAGAGCGGCATGCACGATCATCGCGGCGCCCCCATCGTCACCTGCTCCTTGTTCCGTATGGAACTCGATGCGTCTGCCAGGACCAGGACGCGACTCGTACGGCAGCTGTATATTCAAGACACGCCCGTTGCGGTCAAGGTACTGCTCGATAAGATTCGGAAGCGGCACATGCGCGTCCGGAGCATTCGGGCTGCTTGCATGAGTCGTCGCGCGCTTCCGTAGCTGCAGCAACACTTCCGCATCGAATGCAGAAGATAATGGAGTCAACTCGGGACTAGCACCCTCAGGAGGCGGGGATGATGGTGTTGGCGGCGTGGGTGGTTGGCCGACAATGGTTGTAGGGCCGACAATGGCATATTTTCTGGTATGAGAGACATGCCTATAAAGAGGCTGTATGCCAGAACTTATAGCGCAGAGATGCCTGCTGAAGAGCAGCATAATTAGTCAGGAAGCGGTGTGCGGGTAGCTCAAGGGTTTGTGCACGTACCTGGCTGTTGGCGGCCATACAAACGTCATCGCAGAAGCACGCGAGTCGGCGTGCTTGCTTCGGGAGCATACTCAGCACCACCTTCAGCGGGCAGCTTACGTCGCTGCGCCGTCTCGTATTGCGAGCGTCGTGCTTAGACCCGTGGTGTTGCCGAAATTGTCACACCTGTGCATTGACCAGGAGGGGGCATTCGGCGTCATGCGCATGTCGGAGATCTTACGGCGCTGGCTGTCTCCCGGCTCTGCATCCCTCGAGGACCTCATTCTTCCGGAGCTCATGTTCGAGCCGGATGTAGCCTTGGTGTGATTAATCTCACGGATTGCCGTACCATATTGTTCAGCTTCGCCATACACGCCGCCTCACTATGCGTTGGATCCGCCGCCTTAGCATGGCTGCGATCTTGCAGTTCCTACTTCTTCCCTTAGAGACTGCCATCAGGATATCGAAAGGGATAGACAATTATCGTGGAATACATTCGCCATCCAGTATGTCATCCGCGAACAACTTCGCCTTGATTTCGACTACGGACGCAGATACCGTTCTTGCTTTAGACGGAATGTCTTGGGGCGCTCGGACGAAGACTTTGCATCCCGAGAGCACTGCTGACAATCTCGAACATTTCATGAGATCCACATATATATCAACCACGAAGATTTCATGTATTGCTCTCGCAGAAGAGGTCTGGCTACTCAATCTTTCTCCCCACGGAGGACCAAGCTTTGATTCACTCAGTCGATTTCGCTTGATTCTGAGCAAGATGCCGGAACGGACGGTGCCCCAGTGCAGAACACTGGTCATTCGTGATTCGTCTTTGGAGGACTGCAAGGAGTTCTTGCTGGTGTCTCCGGCGTCGCTTCCCACATTCCCCAAGCTCACCATCCTCCATGTCCTCTGCAAGACGTGGATTGAAATTGTGCATCCCCTCGTCGAGATCGCCTAGTCACGAGCCCCGTCTGATTCCGCTATATCACTCTTAATTCTCGAATTCCTGCCAGGACACGTGTACCCGTCTCCCTTGGCGATGAAGGAGACCCTCGCAGGCCATTACGTAGAGTGCAGATTCTACGAGGAGTCCCCGAGGATGAAGGTGCCACCGCGGTGCACTACAACAGTACATGCTGGTGATCGTGGGATGATGATTGGCCACGATCGGACGCATATACATAAGCTGGAAACCCGATACTTCCGCACGCAACGGATTATACTGGATCTAGCGAAATACCCTGCGAAGTTATTGCATACCTGACTATCCTGTCCGCGCCTCTGCTAAGATATCAAGATTGTCGCGCACGCATTACATGCAAAGTTTGAAACCCTTGCTTATAACCATGCATGTCCAGCACTGTACAACCTCCATGTAGATCAAAATCGTAGATTATTCCGTGACAACAACGCTCCACGGGTGAGCCACGGTCCCCATCTGGATGCCGACCAGCTGCTTCCAGACGGGACGCGACACCGGGCCCATGCCATCCGGACCTGTCGGGATGTGCACGTCCTCACCAAGGTAGCCAATACGGTCCACGGGGCTGATCACCGCTGCAGTGCCCGTGCCGAAGAATTCGAGGAGCCGGCCGCTTGCCGCGGCGTCTTTAACCTCCTTCATCGTCATCGGCCGCTCGGAGACGACGAGTTGTTCGGGGAGGTCGGGAACCTTTGCCTTGCCCGATGCGTGGTCGCGCGCGAGGGCGAGGACCGAGTCTCGGGTGACACCAGGCAAGATGACACCGTCGAGAGGAGGCGTGACGAGTTCAGCGGCTACGATGGCATGCGGATGAGCGAGAGGATAGCATACGATAGATAAGGAGAAACGTACATCCGTCAGGCCGCTTGAAGACCGCGAATGCATTCATGGTGCCGACCTAGTGATGATGCGTCAGCGGTCACACGTGCTGTAGGTTGTGGCGGATATGTACCTCAGTGATGTGGTGTTCCGGTCCGTGCAGCCAGAGGTTCTGAACATATCCGAGTTTTGCAGCATCCTTCTGTGCAACCACGCCTGGCGCGTAGTTGGCACCGAGCTTGTACGCGCCGATACCTACACAATCATCACCGTCTAATTCTCTGGAAGATTTAGCTGTCGGAACGTACCCCCAGGGAATGCGCGGGTGTACTCCGTCGTCCCATACAGTGCTACCGGTTTGAACCCTTGCGGATAGTACGGACCCACCGGACTGCAGATCACGAACAGCAGTGCTTCGTTCGGGGGTGCGATACCCAGAGCCGGTTGTGAACCAACTAATACGTGCAATCATGTTGAAAGTTTGTCATTTAGACCAAAGCAGCAACCAAAACTCACTCAGGGTAGGGCGAATATACAGACTGTAACCTGGCTGGTTAGGAATCCAGTGCTTGTCCAGGCGGATAAGCTCCTTCATAAGCTCGATAACCTGATCACCATTGAAAGCCTATCGCTGACGTCAGGACTCTATCAAGCAAGGCACCGAAGACAGAACTCACCGGCAGTGCAATACGCTTTGCACTGCTGTTCATCCGCTTCATGTTCATGTCGGGCCTGAATAGCGTGACCTTGCCATTTTGATCCCGGTAAGCCTTCAGGCCCTCGAAGAGCGTTTGCGCGTAGTGGAAGACAGTTGCGCTGGGTTCCAGGGATAATGGACCATCTGGTGTTCGATAAGCACCGAATTCCATATGCGGATGTGCGCATCTTTGACGTACATGGCTGAATCTTAGGAGTGCCCCAGCCCGTGGACGCATTCCAGGGTATCGTTAACATATGGTCCGTCTATTAAGAGGGAGATTATGGTATAACAGGGTTCTTCGGGATCATCAGTCAAGCATTCCTTACGAAAGTATGACCGAACACAAGACCCGATGGAGGTGGCGGCTTCTTGGGGTTCTGCGTCCGCTCAATCTCAAGACGCGACGGCTACGATTTGCAATGCATGATACTCAATACATACTCCACGCGCACACGAAAACTGTACTAGTACCTCGATATCTGGCAGGGATGTGAATTCTCCCGTCATAGGATCGCGAGTCACGGTGGATTGCCTACGCGTGTGTACATTTTGGGCAGGAGAAGCAGGGAGCTGAGAAAGATAGCCAAGACGTCCAGCACTAGTCGCAGGCTTGCATCGCGAGAGAAATAATCTCGAGGAGCGTAGTGTCCTCGACATAGTTGCAACGGATGAAGAGTGGAATTGACTCGGTCCAACGCCAGTACTTGCGCGCACCGGCCCAGCCGGCGCGCGATGACCGTGGCCGGCAACGCCCGATTGACTCGGCTGCGCTGGACGTCGTGAGCAGCGGGCTCGTGCTACCTCCTCGAGTGTGGGTTGCATGAATCCATATCGTCGAGTCCACCCGCGCTCAGATGGACATGCCGGAGAGTAAATGCCTCAAATGGGCTCGGTCGTCCCGGTCACCGTGAGGACGCGGGGACCCTCGGCGAGCATACGCATCACATGATCATATGACAAGCGCGCATCGTCGATTCGTCGATTCGTCACGACTCTGGAGCAGTCACACTCACAAAGCCGGACGCGAGCGCGTCATGTTATTGTAGTGTCCGAAGATGTAGAGACGACTCGCGCGGTGGATGCGTGTCCTCTGAAAGTTAGATGGGACTGCGCTGAGTGAGCAAGGGCAACGCTGGCGCCCAGACATGGTGCTGACTCCTGAGTCGTCCTATCGGCGATGATCCCACGGTCACAGGGCTGCCGGACCGGCGTGACAAAGATGTCAGGCTTATATCTCATCGACATCACCTCCCCGCCCCAACCGACTTGGTCCGCTTACGACCTTGCCTCCTACTACGACAGTCGTATCTCGCCTACAACACATTCTCGCCGCCATGTCTCAGCCCGTGTATGTATCTTCTTTGCAGTAGCATAGATATTAGGTATTCACATTTACGCGTAGTGGTGATATTGGTCTCATTGGCCTGGCCGTCATGGTACGCGCCGTTGCTCGAGTTCATCGGACGTTGGTCAACCGACGTGTCTTGTAGGGCCAAAACCTCATCCTCAACATGAACGACAAGGGCTTCACTGTCGTGGCGTACAACCGGACAACGAGCAAGGTTGACCACTTCCTCGAGCACGAGGCCAAGGGTAAGTCGGCATCCTCGCCTTCGCGACGGGGTGCTGAGGCATGAAGTCGCGTCTCCAGGAACAAAAGTCCAGGGCGCGCACTCCATTGAGGAGCTCTGTGCCAAGCTCAAGCTTCCCCGTAAGATTATTCTCCTCGTCAAGGCCGGTCCTGCCGTCGATTCCTTCATCGACCAGCTCCTGCCTTACCTCGACAAGGGAGACATCATCATCGATGGTGGTAACTCGCACTTCCCCGACACGATCCGCCGTTGCAAGGAACTCGAGGCGAAAGGCTACCTCTTCGTCGGCTCTGGTGTCTCCGGTGGTGAGGAGGGTGCCCGCTATGGCCCCTCGCTCATGCCCGGTGGTTCCCCTGCGGCATGGCCTCACATCAAGCCGATCTTCCAGGCCACCGCTGCACAGGTCAATGGCGAGCCGTGCTGTGACTGGGTTGGTGAGACCGGCTCGGGACACTACGTGAAGATGGTACACAATGGTGAGAAGGCTTCTCACGCGTTGCCTTATCGCCTGGCGTTTACATGATTCCTTTAGGTATCGAGTACGGTGACATGCAGCTCATTTCTGAGGCGTACGACATCCTCAAGCGTGGTCTTGGCCTTTCTGAGGATGAGATTGCGGACATCTTCTTTACCTGGAACAAGGGTGTCCTTGACTCCTTCCTCATTGACATTACCGCGAACATCCTCAAGTTCAAAGATGACGATGGCGAGCCGCTCGTTACCAAGATTCTTGATCAGGCTGGCCAGAAGGGTACCGGCAAGTGGACCGCCATCAATGCTCTGGATGAAGGCATGCCCGGTAAGTCGCGTGTATATTGTTACCGGAATTCATGCTGATTGCATGCAGTCACCCTCATTGGTGAGGCTGTCTTCGCCCGCTGCTTGTCTGCCCTCAAGGAGGAGCGTGTGCGTGCAAGCAAGGTCATCGCCGGACCACAGAAGGAGGCCTTCAAGGGTGACAAGAAGCAGTTTATCGATGACCTCGAGCAAGCGCTGTATGCTTCGAAGATAATTTCGTACACCCAGGGTTTCATGCTCATGCGTCAAGCCGCCAAGGACGTGAGTACTTGGACATCGTGATTCCGACAAGTGCTTGACGGTCGCTCCCACAGCTCGGCTGGAACCTGAACTACGCCGGCATTGCGCAGATGTGGCGTGGTGGTTGTATCATCAAGTCTGTTTTCCTCGGGGACATCACCGCTGCTTACCAGAAGAAGCCCGACCTCGAGTCACTGCTCTTCGACGACTTCTTCAACAAGGCCGTTCACAAGGCGCAGCCCGGCTGGCGGCGCATCATTGCTCAAGCCGTTCTCTGGGGTATTCCCACCCCTGCGTTCAGCACTGCGCTCGCGTTCTTCGATGGCTACAGGAGCGAGGTCGTCCCAGCGAACCTCTTGCAGGCTCAAGTAAGTGTCGTCCCTGACGTTAGTAAGGGTCAATTCTCATTCGAACGCCATGTGATAGCGCGATTACTTCGGTGCACACACCTTCCGCGTCATGCCCGGCAAGGAGAACGACAAGCTCAAGCCGGGCGAGGACATCCGTGAGTTACCTGTTCCTATCTTTGCATTCGCATGGCGTCTCACGCTCGATGTTAGACATCAACTGGACCGGCCGTGGTGGCAATGTCTCCGCGAGCTCGTACATTGCTTAAGCGTGTGTCTCGAGGGGTCCACTGGCGGTGCTTGCCTCCGGAGTGGGTGTCTGTTTAGGTAGCTCTAGACTTTGTGAAGGGGAAAGAATGAACGGAAGTATCACAGCTGTTGTAGAATGCAATAACGAAGCAGTCTTTTGCTGATCATAGTTCATGTCACGGAGTGATCATAGACAATGGATCTATAGGGAAAGATTTACGCGTGTATATGTCCTAAAGCTTCAAGAGGCTCTACTTACATCTCGCTGTAAACTTTTTTGGGCCGCGAAATTTGCAACTCGCAAGAATACTCACGGGAAGATTTCGCATGAGCGGCTGCGCCTTCATCCCAATTTGGGAATTTTTCTGTGGAAGACTTCCATGTGCGGAATCTTGTTCTCCCTGCGATGTGCACCTTCCGAAGGTCTCTCTTGCGATAATCATGAAATTGAAGTAGCATTTCAAGATCTGCTTGGAAAGCTTGAAATAGAAAATGCTGCCCGCGGTGAGATTTTCCGTTGAGCTGTCATGATATTCGTATGTTTGGGCTAACAGCAGTGATGATACAGGGCCTGATGCGCAGGACACTGTGCATGTGAATTCATCGAGCGCACACATGTCATTTTTTGCCTCCGAATTGAGGCTGCGTGGTGAATCGCCTGTTGTTCAGCCCCATCGTGATGACGAGGGGAATATCCTATGCTGGAACGGTGAAGTTCGTGCCATTTGTGACATCTGTGCGCAGGGTCTAAGATTCACGTATACTGAAATAGATCTTTGAGGGTGCACATGTCAGTCAAGTAATTGATGAAGTTTAGTCTTGTACTGACCTCTTGTAGATTGCATCGGAGGACAATGACGGTGCATACCTGTTCTCGCGGCTGTGCGCCACGTGGTCTCTTGAAGATGTTAGAGACCTCCTTGGAGGCATAGAGGGGCCGTCAGTTTGTTTCCATGCTCATGTTTGGAACTCCGTTTCCTGATACTTGGTCTCCCAGTTATGCACTTGTGTACTACCATGTGTGTCCTCTCGTCCACCTGTGTTCTTTGGTCCCCCTCAAATTGGTTTCAAAGGCTCGTCTACAAAAAATAATCTTCGCTAGGGACCCTCTGGGAAGGCGCTCTTTGCTCATTCATAGACCGACTACAGAATGCCCGTATCTCTTGCTCGCTTCCGTCTCAGTCGGTGTACACCCAGGCTATTTGCCTGAGGAATTGCCGACCGAACATATCTATGCACTAGATGCGAATCAGCTACGCGGTATTCCCTGCACCAGTGTACGCCCTCGCTATGCGCATCACGGGTAGTATTCAAGCTGAGACTATCTAATACAGCTGGCATCCGACTTCGCACAGTGCTTGGAGAGTATTCCAAGATGTGGAGACCCTACATCAGCGCCATACGTGAGCATGATCTTACGCATAAGTTAACGATGCTGAGATTACTATAGGCGGTGCTGAGCAAGGTTAACCGTTCAATACCCCACGACCCACCTGAAGTACACGACTTGGACAGCATCCCCCCTCATTTGACTTCCGCGGTTGATGATCTGCTCCACCATCTAGATAGGAGCGTCATGTTGCGCGTCCGCAATATACCTCGAGTGGGGTGAGCCCTCCATGTAGCGAACCAGAATATAATTGCTCATATATGCAGGATACGCGAGGGTCAAGCCAGAGTAGCCGTGCTGTTCAGTGGGGGTATTGACTCAACGATGTTGGCGTTCTTGGCACATCGGTTTGTCTACAATTTCTACGTTCAGCGGACACTGATTCACGATGCATAGACATGTTGATCCCTCCGAGCCTATTGATCTGTTGAACGTGGCGTTTGAAAACCCGCGCAAGATATCTGTGCAGATTGAGGGCAACATCGGTGCCCTGCCGAAGAGAGAAAGGAAACAGAAGATGAAAGAAAGGCTCGACTACTCCACGGTCAATGTCGAGTACGACGTGCCAGATCGGCTGACAGGAGCACAAGAGGTAGAAGAACTCCGGCGGTTGTGCCCTGGTCGAATATGGAACTTCGTAAGTGATCCCTTCACGGGCATATGACGGTCATTCACGGAGAGCGTAGGTTGAAGTGAATGTTCCATATGAGGTTGGTCCTAGTTTCCGACCGATATGCAGTAAGCTCACTGTAGCAGGAATCGCAAGCCGCCAGGCCAGTGGTAGAGGCACTCATGTTCCCCTGTAAGACGGTTATGGATCTAGTGAGTGCGGTGCTATCTGGAATCTTTCGGACAATTGACCAGCGATAGAGCCTGGCAGCTGCACTGTACTTCGCTGCCCGAGGTATTGGCCAAATACGAAGTCATTGTGGAGCGGAACCTGAGCCATATACAAGCCCGGCGCGAGTCCTACTTAATGGACTAGGGTCAGATGAGCTACTAGGTGGTTATGGCCGACACCGGACCGCATTCAAGCATGCAGGGTGGCAAGCCATCGTAGACGAGGTGGGAATCAGTCACCCAATCCCAACATCTTATCTAACGATGTGCTGCAGCTTCAGCTGGAATTGGACCGGATACCAACAAGGAACCTTGGACGAGACGACCGAGTCATCTCGTCGCATGGGAAGGAAACTCGCCATCCGTTCCTCTCGCTCTCCGTGGTATCCTTCCTTTTGCAACTTCCCGTACATCTCAAGACGGACCCGAGACTGGAGGCTGGGTTCGGAGAGAAGATGCTATTGAGACTGGCGGCACGGAAAGTGGGGCTAATGGAAGCGAGTGTGAGGAAAAAGAAAGCGATGCAGTTTGGCAGTCACTCCGCGAGGATGGTCCCCGGGGCGGATTTCAAGAAGGGAGATCTGCTCTTAAATCCATAAAACCTTCATATGCTTCAGACATGACTGGAGATGTTCTCTACGCGTCAATCCCGGGCCCCCGGCTCGCCAATGAACAGTGTTTCACCGAGTATCCTCATGTTCATTTCCATTGCACAGAACTGTAAGCCGCGTAAGAAATGGCAAAGATGCGCGATGTCAGGCGGCAGACGATAGCCTTGAAGCTGAAGGACGCGAAGCACGACGGCCGTCGGCCACGGTCGGCGTCCAAATCGGGACGGAAGTGGCGGCGCGCGTCACTTTGCCGACTCGAACGCGTCCCACGCCGGTCGCAGCTGCACTCGCCATGGCTCTCCAAAACATCGCCAGCCGTCTCGTTGGTCTGTCTATGCTCTAACATGGAAGATAGTATGCTGATCAGTGAGAATATATGCAGTGCCGGTGGCCATTGGCGCGGCTCTTTTCCAAGCCAGTATCTACGATGTTCCAGGAGGGTACCGTGCGGTTATGTTCGATCGCTTCTCCGGTGTGCAGGCGAAGGTGAGTCCCATTCTGTCAATCTCTGTTCAAACTGGGAGCTCACAAACGTTGCCTTGTAGGCTAAACCGGAGGGAACCCATTTCCTTGTTCCTTGGTTGCAGCGCGCCATCCTGTATGACTGTCGCATAAAGCCTCGGGTGAGTGATCATCGTGCTGCGTTTACGAGGTCGAGCTCATGGAGTTCTATTCACGTAGAATATATCAACAACGACAGGTTCGAAGGACCTGCAAATGGTGTCCATTACTCTCCGAGTGCTCTCCCGACCGGATGTCGGGCACCTCCCCAGAATCTACCAAAGTCTCGGCATGGACTACGATGAGAGGGTTCTGCCCTCGATCGGCAATGAAGTTCTGAAGGCGACTGTTGCTCAGTTTGATGCCGCCGAGCTGATCACACAGCGTGAAGTGGTGCGTGGTGGGAGAGGCGTAGGCAGTGAGAGCATTCCTAACGCAGTGAACTAGGTCTCGTCACGCATCCGGGCAGACCTGCTGCAGCGGGCGGGCGAATTCAATCTCCTTCTAGAGGACGTTTCTATTACGCACCTCACGTTCGGAAAAGTGAATCTCCTATTCTGCGATGTCTGCGAGACGTGAGCTGACGTGTTTGGTGCACAGGAATTCACACAGGTACGCTCAGGCTGATCAGTCCGGTTGCACAATGACCTAACATGTGCTGTTGTAGGCTGTCGAAGCCAAGCAAATTGCCCAGCAGGGTTAGTACTTGCGCAAGTGTACGTTGCCCAATTGGATGTACGGCTGACGCGGCTTTTCGCAGACGCCGAGCGGGCGAAATTCATCGTTGAAAAGGCAGGTGCTACCCCTTTACAGCTTACTGCACGCTGCTGACCGCCCAACGCACGTACAGGCGGAGCAAGAACGTCAGGCCGCCGTCATCCGGGCTGAAGGAGAGGCCGAAGCTGCGGCGACGATCTCAAAAGCACTGGACAGGGCGGGCGAGGCGTTTGTCACGTTCCGGAGGATTGAGACGAGCAAGGCAATTGCGCAGTCGCTGGCGGGCAACCCGAACGTGACGTACATCCCGAGCGGGAGCGGGGGTGTGCTGCTGAACGTGCCGACGCAGAAGTAGGGGCTCTCTGCGCTGGGTTTCTCATAGTGTCTAGCGTATTGCAATTTTTATGACCGGAAATTTCTTGTCATTCTGGAGTGCACAGGAATGGAAAATTTTTCGAGGCTCTCGTCGGGGGCCACTCGGAAGGAGACCCGAGCCGTCCGAACAGCGATTATCCGGGGCCGGAGATAGCCGAGGGGCATCCTGGGCGAGCGCCTCGCTCAGCCTCTGCGAACATAACGGTCTACTGTCTCCTGACTTGTCATATCGTGGTCTCTGTCCGTGTTCCTCTCTCTCCGTTTCTCTGTCTCCTCTCTCTGCTCCGTTCTCCTCTCTGTCTCTCCTCTGTTCCCATATCGGACTATCGTGCTCTCACGTTTTCCTAACTTGTCATATATTCCTGTTGTGAATATCGCTCGGTCACCGCTGCCGTCATCGAAAACTTATCTCGCCTTCATCAGTAACGATTTCATTATCTTTCTGTCATTATGATGAGCGGAATGGCTGCTGAGGCACCCGTAAGTCCCGTATTCGTCATCTGAGCTCATCACCAGCTGAACTTCTCGCTCTTGTTTCTCGCACTGTCTACGATCACCGGCTCTCTCGTGGCGTCGTTGGAATGTCTAGCGGCGTGCTCATCTCTACGTTGGCAACCTCAGCCCTCGTGTTACGGAATACATGCTCACCGAGATTTTCGCGGTCGCTGGTCCCGTTCAGCACGTCAAAATTATCCCCGATCGCAACTACCAGCATGGCGGTCTTAACTACGGCTTCGTCGAGTATATGGACATGCGCGCTGCGGAAACCGCTCTCCAGACGCTCAATGGTCGCAAAATCTTCGACACCGAGATCCGCGTCAACTGGGCGTACCAGGGCCAGCAGAACAAGGAGGACACGAGCAACCACTTCCACGTCTTTGTCGGCGACCTTAGCCCGGAGGTCAATGACGACGTGCTCGCCAAGGCATTCAGCGCCTTCGGCACCCTCTCCGACGCCCGTGTGATGTGGGACATGAACTCGGGCAAGTCCCGTGGATATGGCTTCCTCGCGTTCCGGGATAAAACCGACGCTGAGCAGGCCATCGCCACGATGAACGGCGAGTGGCTCGGCTCGCGTGCCATCCGGGTGAACTGGGCCAACCAGAAGACACAGGGCGCACCCGCCCCCGGCGTTCGCACGGGGGTCTTGGGTAGCAGTGCCCCCGCGCCCATGAACTTCTCTGGCGGCCCATTGTCCTACGAGTCCGTTGTACAGCAGACGCCCGCATACAACACCACCGTCTACGTCGGCAACCTCGTCCCGTACTGTACACAGGCGGACCTCATCCCGCTCTTCCAGTCCATTGGATACCTGTCCGAGATACGCATGCAGGCGGACCGCGGGTTCGCTTTCGTCAAGCTCGACACGCATGAACACGCAGCGATGGCGATCGTGCAGCTGCAGGGCCAGATGGTGCACGGGCGCCCCATCAAGTGTAGCTGGGGCAAGGACCGCGCTGATGGAGGCGCTGCGATCCCGCCCGGCTCCATAAGCCCTACAGCTGCTGCTGCTCCCTACGGCAACATGGTGCGTCAGCCGTTATCCTCTTCTCTTGCCCACGACTGACACGCCGTTCGTAGCCCATGTACGGCATGCCTCAGCCGAACACCTATGGGCAGTACGGCTTTGGTGCGTATGGCGGCTTCCCGAACCAGCCTGCCGCCGGAGGCGCTCCCGGGGCTGCTGCACCTGGCATGACCAGTCCCACGTCTGGTGCGGCCATGCCTATGCCGGGCGCTCAACCTGGTGCAGCTGATTCGAACGCAGCCGCTGGACAGGCTGCAGGTCAGTGGGCTGGAGGTGACCCGAGCTCGTACTACAACTACTGGGGTGGTGCGTATTCCGCTCTCGTATCATATCGCGTTCCTCATTTCCGACGCTGTCCGTTATATTAGGCTACTACGGCCAGCAGGCTGCCGGACAAGGCGCCGATCCTCAACATCAGGGCTCTGCCTAAATATTCGCTATTGTGAACGAACATTTGCTGAACGAGTGTAGCATCTTTCGGGCAATGTCTCGGTTGACTGTGCTAGTACGGCTTTTCTGTGTCACTTTGTGGTCTTTTATTATTACTTGTACAGAGCGTCCACCACTCCTGTCACATATCAAAGCATATTTTCTCTTCTCACTCACGGTACGCATACAACGTTGCTCGCGAGCCAGTTCTCTTCCAGTGTTCAGATAGGCACTTATTTTGTGTTCTCTAAATATTTTTGGCGCTCGCAACTCACTGTTCTACGCACTTATCTATCCCTCGAATTGGCAGCGATAGCGCCATCCTTGCGCGGCTACTTCTTGTAATTTCCAGCCTGAGTCCCAGAGAATGGTCGTGAATAGTACGCTGTGCTAATACACCTCTACTACAGTATGCTCCTCCATGGCCGGTCCACCGTGGGATGTGGTATACTCTATCGTGGAAGGCCGACACGCGTCGCATCAATCAGTCGGAGAATGCTTCGTGTAGCGACCTTAGATGGCGTTAGTTCAGCCAACGTGCGTGATTTGCGAACTCACCGTTGTTGACTTTTTTCTCGCTCCGCTTGTTCGAGGTGGTCACCGTGGCGGGCGGACGCGCTGCAGCTTGCTTTTGTTGGCCTCCAGTCGCAGGGGGCTGGGATCCAGGTGGTGCCATCTGCGTAGTCGCCTTGTGCGGCGGCGGCAGGTCATTCTTCTCCTCTCCGCTCATGAGATCATCGGAGATCGTGTCGTACTTCGAACTGTCCGGGGCCGCAGCCTTGGCCTTCGAAGTGGGCACTGCAGCCCGCGCTGCGTCAGCCTGTCCCGCACCACCGAGGAGGCTGCCCAACAGCTGGCGGCGCGCATGTGGCCCGACGTTGTTCTCGCCAATGGCGATGGGAATACCGGTGTCGGAGATGGGTACGGGGAGCGCACGACGGGTATTGCCCATGGCAGATCCGGTACTGTGCGTCTGAGCATGGTCCATCTTGTGGGGCTGTGCCATCGCGTCGTTCGTGGCAGGCGACCTTGAGGAGCCCATGGCGGACGAAGCGGCCGCGGCGACGAGAGAGAAGGTGATGATGGGGCTGCGCATGTTGATATATGCAGTTGAATAGGATGTAGGAGAGTGATTACGGGTGTGGTATATAGTAAGTGGGTACGAAAATCGCTGAAGATGACTTGAACGCAGTTCGTGTCGTGGAGATGTTGGAAAGAACGTTCCCCTCCCGTTGCCTTTTATCCCCCAAGATTCACATTCCGCTGTCTTCTGACCTGTCCGAACACATACCTTCCATTCTTGGTAGCAGGACTTCCCGATTCGTTCTTTCACCACAGAATACAGATTGCGTCAGGCCGTCCATCCACCTCCTCAGACGTATTGACCACAAGCTCAGGGCTGAAATATGCTTGTTTCTTCCGCCGAATGTCGCCCATGAGGTGGCAGAGGCTTCAGAAAGCCCGGCAGGCAGTGAGTTCAGTGTAGGCAAGTCCATTACTGCATTGGGAAGGTATGTTCGATCTTGGGCAGGCGGGCGAGGGCGGGTCCATCTCCGGTCCTCCTCAAGTACTCAAGTACTCAAGTACTCAGAGTACTCAACATTCGTCGCGCCGGGCGCGACAGGTCCCTTTTCTAGACCCACGTCTTATACATTCACAGTCTATAATGCGCAGTCCCGTCGTCACTTTCTCCCTGCTCGCAGCAGCAGCGGTCACCGTCTCAGGACAGCTTCCCGGTCCTCCCATCCCAAAGCCAAAGCTCTCCCCCCACATGGACATCGACACATTGAAGTTCTTACCGGGAACCCCACAGGCCGAGGGCGAGTTTCATCTTCATACTGAACGGCAACTCGCGCCCTCCGGACTTGGTATCGGTCTCCCTCCCTCGACGGACTCTGCCGCGCATGAAGCCTCTCGGCATAACAAGAGGATTCGCTACGCTCTCGCCCCAGATTCCGCTTCCGACGCTCGAGCTGTCTCTGCCGAGGCTGAGCGCGACGGTCGACTTGCCGCCGCCGAACACGAGCATGACTCTCGGATGGCCTCCGCTCAGGCTGATCACGACGCAGCAGAGAGGGCGAGAGCAGGAGATTATCCTCATGGATTTGTGGACACTCCTGAAGAAGCAGCATACCCAGATACCACCGGCAATGTCGCTGGCATCAGTGCGATTAACCCCAGTCCTATAACTGACGGTCCGTTTCTTGGTATGTGTTGTTTCAGTGAAGATACAGAACCTGCCACTTACTATCCGCCCATGTCAAACGCATATAGCTGACACGGGCAGCGGGCTTGACGGGGGTGTTGTGTCCACCGCTCCTGCGATTGCTACATCAAGCGACGGCTTACTCAACCCCGGCGTTCCTGTGGTATCTGCAGACTCCGGCGATGTCAATGGCTTGTCTATTATGAACGGTCATGTCTTTAATCTTGACGGAGCTCTCGGTAAGTCATATGGCCTCCGCCATGAATATCCGCGCTGAACACGCCGGTGTTCTGCAGCATCCAGAGGTGCTTCCGGCAATGGTGCTGTCAATAATGCGCCGGGGATGACTCCCCTGCCCTCACTGATACGTCAAGGTATCCAGAAGAGACGCACCAGTGATCACAAGATCATGTCTATAAACGGGGACGATGGTGCGACCCTTCCATATCTCTTTTTCATTAAGCTGATTCCATGGGGATAGTCGCCGTCCCTGGGAAAGTTACTCGCAGCGTGAAAAAGCGAGGCCGACCTCACGATGAAATATTGTCAGACTCGGTGGGAGGAACGCGTGACGACGTTGTATTTGCGGGAGATCATGTTGATGATAACATTAACACTGACTTGCCGGTGGTTGGAGAGGTAAGCGAGGAATACAGATGGGTGTGAGTTTGACAACAGTAGCGGGCTACTGCGGCACCCAAGTCCCAGGGCTTGGCACAGCTCGAGATCCCTCATAGACCAGTCAGGACATCACAGCTGGTCTGCATGTAATATTTCGTGTCTCGTAAATGTAGCGATCAAACTATGAGATCGCATGGTGTTATATACTGATGCATGCACATGGACGGGCACGGGTATAATCGGCGGCCAAAAAGGAGCTACGAGTTGGCAGCACCACCAACCGCGCACCCCGTCATAGAGGTGCCTGCTGTTCCTGCATTGTCTGGTTTCGAGGGCATTAGTCGCTATCAGATAGGCATTGACATGAACTTACTGGAATTGACGTTCATCATGCCGCCAACGTTCTCGACATCTCCTCCCCTGGCATTTCCGCTGCTCCCGGAGTAGCCATTGCCGCCGCCGCCGTTGTGGTCACCGAACCCGCCAGCAGAGCAGCCGGAGCCAGAGAACCCGCCGCCGCCGGCATTGTTGGAGTTCATGTTGAGGATCGTGGGCATCCCGTAGTTGATCGCCTCGTTGATGACCGAGCCACCGTCGACGTTCCCGCTGTCACCCGTGTAGGCGTTTCCGCCCAGGGTGTCCGCATCGTTCAGACGCTTCTCAAGGCTGAGGTAGGGAAGGATCAGCGATGACCTTCATGTGCAGCACGACGCCCACTTACTTGTCAATGGAGCCACCGTCTACGCTACTGGTAGATCCCGTGTAGGCGTTCCCGCCGGATGTATACATATCGAGGGCTCTGGGTTCAAACAGGCCGACGACAGACCTATGTTATGGTCAGAGAGACTTGAGCATGGAATTACGGTGTACACACCTGCGCGGTTTGATAATGCCTCTGACATTCAACGGGTTCCCAGCGAGGAAGCTCTCCGTCGAAGGGCTGTGCGCCTGAGCGTGGGATGGGGAGGAAATGTCTGCATTGTAGGTTCCCCCGCCCGGCAGCGGGGCGGCAGCAGCGAGCCCCGGGCTGAGGGCTACGGCGAAGACGGCGCATGCAAGGGCTGGGGTGCGCATCTTGATGTCTTGGAACCTGTAGAGGGTTTTGGCTGGTGTGCTTGATGATGATGAGACGAACGCAGGGAACTGCGTCGCATGGTGCTTTTGTCTGTATTGCAGTCGAGGCTGACAAGCTTGCCGGTGGAGGCTGACCAGGTTGCAGGACGATCTGACATGCCATTTCCGGACGTGTGTCGCGGCACCGTTGGTCAAGATAGAGACTTCAACTCGGCACGGACGTGCCGGAGTGACATCTTGGAGCAGCAAAAATCCAACGAATGCATAATTATATAAACGAGCTGAAAACACAAGAATGAGCAGGCTGCAAATAGCTATGTCTAGATCACGCACATAGTACAGAACATGCCTCCTTCCTCTGACATACATAACCGAATTACGCACTATAATAGGTGCTAGGATATCAAAGAAAGCACTGGGTATGCAAAGCTTGTAAGAACAACCGGGTCAACGAAAGAGAGCACCGAAGGGCCAGAATTTACACGCAAATCATTCGCCCACCATCAGCCATTCGGCGTCAGATTCACACCCGTCTCCCTGGGAGACGGTGTCCCATCCTTCTTCCCCGTGCTCCCGGATTCCTTCGTCTGATCCCCTTTTCCCGACGCCGAGTCTTGTGAGACAGACTGCACATCCGATTTGTCGTCAGTCCCGTTCCCTGATGCTGTTTGCGAGCTCATGGCCGCTTGTCGACGCGAATGCATGTCTTCGTAGAAGTCGTTCGCGTCGTTCATTTTGTTCACCTCGGCTTGCTTCGCATCTAGCCAGCGCTGGAGCAACTTGGCGTTGTCCTTCGTGAGAGTCTGGTTGCGCTCCTCTATTTGACTGAGCTCTAGTTGGAGCGTGCTGATCTCATCATGGAGAATCTAACCGATGCATGTGAGAAATAGAGCTCATTGCTCGCTATGAAGAATAGGATGACTTGCCTGCGCCGTCCGGTCCTTCTCCGCCATCAGCTCATTGTGCTGATCGACCTTCCGCCGTAGGGTTGCAATCTCCTCGCGGGCCTTCCTCAGATTCTCCGAGTCAACTCGTGACAGCTCCTCCTTCTCGCGTAGTGTCTCGTTCATCGCCAGCAGACGCTGCGCGTTCTGCCCTTGTGTCTTATAGACAGTCGCAAGCTCATCACGTAATGACGATATCTGCGACTCGAGAGACACGATATACGCAGCGCGTACGGGATTGCTACGGTGTGTCAATATAACGAGAAAACATGATATGATGCCACGCACTCTTCTGCCGTTCCAGGGACGAACACTGTAGAACTGCTGGGATTGGCGCGCGCCGTGCCCATAGCCCGGAGGAGGGAGGCATTGCGTTCCTTTAGCAGCTTCGTCTGCTGTGCCAACCTGCGATCTTTTCAGCGTTCACATAGAGGTCAATACGAGAGCGGATCGAGCGACAGTGCGGATATGAAAGGCGAACACGTGTAGGGGATGCTTGCACGTACATTGCTCGATTATCGATGAGTACGCGCACTCTTTCGCGTTGCGCTCTACCAGCCGGAGCCGGAGAGTCTCCTGCCAAGATGGTTCGGCCATAGTGGTCGGAGGGAGTGATGTGGACGCAGGGCTGCACGCCGCGTTCCGCGGTGGACGATGTCACACAGCGTGCACGGCGAGGACGGGAGCCCAAGCCGCGTTGGGACGGAGCTCGAATGCGGCGAAATCGAGATCCGTCTCAGCGCTCGCCGCCCAGCCGCCAGTGCACCTGCGCCATCCTGTCCTTGTCATCGTCCTCGACCCTCGCCGCATTCTTGCCCTTTTTCTCTCTTTTCTTTGCTGCCGGGAACATAGCTCACGATGGGTCGAGTTCTCCTCAAGGTGTGCGCACTCACTGTTGCATAGCAGACAACCGCTGACACTGCCACTCCCCCGTGTAGGTCATCATCCTTGGTGATAGCGGGTGCGCGACATTTCGAGCCCATATATTGCTGAAGAATGTTCCTCAATGTCCTTCCAATTTCCGTGCTCAGAGTCGGTAAGACTTCGCTGATGAACCAATACGTGAACAAGCGGTTCAGCAACCAGTACAAGGCCACCATTGGCGCGGACTTGTACGTCACCATTTACATCCGTACTATCGAGAACGCGTCCCTTACAGACGATTTCGCTAGCTTGACGAAGGAAGTGATGGTTGATGACCGTCTCGTGACCATGCAGGTTCGCAGAGCTCTAGTTACATAGTCTCATCTCACATAGTCTGCTACACCCTCAGTTGTGGGACACTGCAGGCCAGGAGCGGTTCCAGTCGCTAGGTGTCGCATTCTATCGCGGTGCAGATTGTTGTGTGCTTGTATACGACGTCAACAGTGCCAAGTCTTTCGAGACTCTCGACAGCTGGCGTGACGAGTTCCTCATCCAGGCCAGCCCGCACGACCCAGAGAACTTCCCGTTTGTGGTCCTCGGTAACAAGATTGATATGGAGGAGAACAAGCGACAGGTATAGTTTTTCTGATGCTTGTTATTGTGTCAACCCGTCTGGATTGAAACTGTTTCGTGAAGGTGTCCCAGAAACGTGCCATGACCTGGTGCCAATCCAAAGGCAACATCCCCTATTTCGAGACTTCGGCAAAAGAGGCAATCAACGTGGAACAGGCGTTCCAAACAGTCGCCAAGAACGCACTACAGCAGGAGGCTGAGGAGCAACTGTACGTTTCTGACATGATTACACCGCTGAACGCGCAAGCTTACGGACTGCGATAGTTATGTCGATTACCCTGACGGGCCTATCAGGATCGACTCCGAGAATGCACAAAGCTTTGGCTGCGGCTGTTAAATATGATGTGGACTTGTTAACGACAACTTGATGACGATTCGGTTACCCTTCCTTATGACCCGTGGTCGGGCGGCCACTGTTCCGCTTTCCTCGCTCTCCTGTTCTGTGTTCCATACTAATCTCAATTTTGATACAAGTTTCATCTCTCATTTTGTACCATTGTATAAGCAGCTCTCACTGTTGACATTGTCTTAGTGTAGTAGAGCTTAAGCCTTTTGGAATGACAATGTAATTGCTGTTCTCAGGGAGATGAGCGCTTGAGCTGCAGTGCGTCTGCCGAACTGCGTTGCAGTGTCGGAGCCTCCCCGATTAGCGCTTTCACTTCCGTGTTAATTACCTCCTTCGTGCATCTGAGAGGGGTGGGCTGTGGCACTGGAATAATTCCCCAACACATAGACGTTCACCTTGACTGAGCCCGGCCAGTCGCCCAATCTGTTGCTCTCTCAAACAAGGCCTGTACGCTCATGCAGCCGGGTAGCGTTCAAGCAATGCAACAGTCTGAGAATAGAGCCGCTAGCACCTCAGGAGCTTCGGTGCACGCTCTAACTATACTGCCTTCAGGACCTGCAGCTCCCGGTATCATTTGCCAGGGATGGGCCTTGAAGAAGAGGAGGAAGCGAATGCAGGGTAAGCCGCACTACCAGTGAGACACTTCCCAGAAGAGGGGCTAATATACCTCGCAAGGTTTCGCCCGCCGATACTTCACTCTGCAACAGTCGGGAATCCTATCATATTCATTTGAACCTGGGCAACCCATCCGTGACCAAATCGCCCTCCCTCAAGCCGCCATCTCAACAGCACCCGGACGCAGAGATATTCATGTAGATTCTGGCAATGCCACGTTCCACATTAAATGTCTGCGCGCACAGGATTTCAACATGTGGATGTCGGCGTTTCGGTGCGTGGAATATTGATTGATTGTATCTACGGCAGCGCTGAGGCCAGTCCTATAGCAAATTTCTGGCTCAGGACTCCCCGACTTCGGGACGGAGGTCTTCTTTCGCTCGCTCGATACAGCGAAGTGGATTCTACAACCGTACAGGTGCACTTGTGGAAGAAATTGGTAACGTGAGTATACCTATCCCGCATGAAGGCCGCAGCTGATTTTCTCTCCTTCCTCCTCAGACAATCGATGAGTTGCAAGCCGCCTTTGCTGCTTGGTCGGAAGAGGATATGAAGCGAAGATCTATGGGTTTTCCCAGGTCAAAATCCTCCGTGGGTAGCAAAGATCATCACAAAGAACACAGTGGCACCGTCCTAGGATTATTCAAGAAATGTCGGTTCACCCATGTTTGCAATCCGTTTGGTAACTCACACCGATTTGTAAAATACAGCTCACTCACACCATTCAGAGTATACCCCAAACCATATAGCGGACAATGCTAATCACCAGGACACTTCTACGCCTTATAATCGGATACAAACCGCCTTAGGATCACTTAGATACCAGCATGCTGCCTTGGCCAAATTAATTCCTGTAGTTCCCTCAATAGACATTTCCAGCGCTCCCCCTGCGCAAGGCCCCCCGCTCCCGACGACTCACGAGGAGGACAGACCCGCAACACCCACGACAGGGTTTGCAGCGAGTTCGCCATTCAAACGGATGTCCATAATCAGCAACACCAGTGACGGAAGTGGTGTCTGGTTCGATGCTCCGGACGGGGCAGAAGAATTTGTGCTTGACAGCACACCCGGCGACGAGGTCTCGGAGCACAAGATTTTCGACACTGCAGATCACAGTACGGTGCCGAGCGATGCATATTCCACTGCCGACGCGGAATCAGGCTCCGAGAGTGACTCTGGTCCAGGAAGCCCTGAGGCTCCGCAGCCGGAAGTCGGGAATTCCCAAGTTCAACGTCGCACCCAATTGCCATCTCCAGTCGTCGGAGACGAAGGAAGCTTGTTTGCGGTCCTCAAGAAGAACGTTGGGAAGGTGACACATTTCACGGATGTTCATTCTGGATTCAGCGATTGAGCCACTTCGCAGGACCTCTCTCAAGTTGCCTTACCGGTGTCATTCAACGAACCCCTGACTTTACTTCAGAAGATTGCCGAAGAACTCGAATATTACGACTTGCTTGGCGTGGCTGCGCGAACCGCGGACCCAGTGGAACGCATATGCTATGTCGCAGCCTTTGCAGTGTCTAGCTACGCGAACACCAAGCTCAGGACGGGCAGGAAAGGATTGTACGTTGCTCTCCTTCCTTTCCGCTTTGTCTAAACCGGTTGATCCTTATCTTCAAGCAACCCAATGCTTGCCGAGACTTTCGAGGACCCGAGGATGAAGTTCATCGCGGAGAAAGTCAGCCATAATCCCGTCATCTTGGCGTACCATGCAGAAGGCGAAGGCTGGGAGCTTTATGCCACGTCTAGCGGGAAGACCAAGTTCTGGGGTAAGTGCTCATCCGAGATATTGTATCCGAAGTCATGCCGAGACCTGCACGACCTAGGCAAAAGCTTGGAAGTTATCCCGCAGGGTACGATTCACCTTAAACTCGGAGCTGAGCACTATCAGTGGTACGTGAGTGTGCAGTATGGTGGTTTTCAGGCGACTCACAAAGCTGCAGGAGCCGACCTTCGTCTTTTGTGCGGAATATCATGATGGGCACCAAGTACCTGGAACACTGCGGAAAGATGACCATCGAGAACGTTTCCAGTGGCACGCGCTGCATTCTTGACTTCAAGGAAAGCGGATATTGGGGACCCTCCAACATCGTGTCTGGTACCGTGTTTTCTCCATCCGGCGCCACCAGTGCGCTCCTAGAGGGCAAATGGGATGAGCAGATGGCTCGCAAGCTCGACTCATCGCACCTCCATGTGCTCTGGCGAATGACACCCTTCTCCAGGAATGCTCCGGAGTACTATGGGTTCACTTCTTTCGGAGTGACTCTGAACGAAATAACTCCGGATCTACAAGGGAAGCTCCCGCCCACAGACTCACGTTTCCGGCCGGATGTCAGGGCGCTCGAAGAAGGGAAGCTGGACTTGGCCGAGGAGGAGAAAGCGCGCGTTGAGGAGATGCAACGCGAGAGACGCAGAGCAGGCGCGGAACGGAAACCCCGGTGGTTCAGGCAGTCGGGGGATGAATGGCTGTATGTTGGGGGCTACTGGGAACAGCGTGCGCAAGGTTGGAAAGATGTCGAGCCATTGTGGTAACACTCGTCCTTCAGAAGATACCATATGATTGTCAATCATATGTCGACTGAAGTCTTCCTCAGCCCGCTATATATGCCGATATCGCATTGAGCTTGGAAGCATGACTTTGCTTGTGCGAAGAATCATTTGTGTTCCCTATCGATGTGCGTTCTCTTTCACCGAGTTTTGACCTGAACAACATTCCTCGCTTAATGCATAAAGGTTACTGTGTGCCTGCGTCCGTCGGCCTGGACGTCGTGCCAATGAGATGCCTAGGTATCAAGGTCCCGTGTTACTCCTGGATCCGCCATTCTACCGCAGCCCTATTTCCGAGCAACTCTGTCAGCGAATGCTGTTCATACTGCTTCCTGTTCCCTGGCTCGCTGCTCTGGTATAAAGGAGGCATCTAGCGTGTTGCCCTAAGGATCTCGACGCGCCTAACAGGATGGCGTACCACTTTCCGGCTATATTGCTGGTCTTTTCGGCGCTTGTTTCCTTCGTATTTGCCCAGCAAGCAATATACCAGCAGTGTGGAGGGATTGGATGGTATGCTTCTCGACCGTATTGATCACCACGAGAACCGGAAGGCTGATCGGCCTGTACAGGACAGGCGGGACAACATGTGCCAGTGGCAGTACCTGCCAGGAGCTGAATTCATGTATGCCCATCTATTGTTAAATGTGTTCTGGCAATTAACGGGTGTCGTCTGACTCTCCCACAGATTATTACCAGTGCCTTCCCGGCGCTTCCACATCGGCACCAGCTTCTTCGTCCTCGGTACCCAGCTCGACCAGCAGTGCTCCGTCGACTTCTAGTAGCTCGGCCCCTCCGAGCCAAAGTAGTGTTGCGAACATACCTCCAGGATGGGCTGCGGCTTATGCTAAGGTATTGTTGCAGCTGCATATCCTGAACTATGCTGTATTGTGACGAGCTAACCATCCCCATAGGCACAGCCCGTGATTGCATCGATGTCGCTGACAGATAAAGTGAGCCTTGGGACTGGTACGCAGTATTCTGGTTGTCCATGATAATGCGCCGATAATTTGTCCTAGGTGTTGGATGGGAGCAAGGTCTGCCAGTCTACCTGAAGTCGTTAGACATCTGGCAATCTGGACAAGCTGTTCTTTAGGACCTTGCGTGGGGAACGTACCAACAATCTCCTCAATTCCTGGCTTTGACGGCCTCTGTTTGGAGGGTACGGTAGTATTATCTTTACGAGAATCTCCTAAACAAGCCTACCATCATCATTTCTAGACAGTCCTCTGGGGGTGCGATATGCGAGTGGTGTCTCTGCTTTCCCGCCGTGAGTACAATAGAACTCTGTTTTTGGCGAGTGCTAAAGTGCCTATAGGGAGATCAACGTGGCTGCAACGTAGGTTGAGGTTCTGAAATTCGCTCTTTCATATCTCATACGCAACACAGCTTCAATCGTACTTTGATGCGACAGCGCGGTGCTGCGATGGGGGCAGAATTCAGAGGAAAGGGGGTCCACGTCGCTTTGGGACCAATGATGTAAGACTGTTACCAGTATTTGGTCGGCTCATCTTGACCGAACCAACAGGAATTTGATGCGCGCCCCAGCGGCAGGCCGGAATTGGGAAGGGTGAAGTCGCTTCCCGGATTCCATCATGTGCAATATTGAGACCTTGCACTTCTACCTCAGTGGCGGCGGAGACCCGTATCTCTCTGGAGAAGTTGCATACGAGTCAATCCAAGGTATCCAGTCAGCGGGGGTTCAGGCTTGCGCTAAGCATTACATCAACAAGTAAGTGCAAATTTCTAGGTTGCAGGGTTCCACGTCGTAATCGCGCCTATTACCGAAAGCGAGCAAGAACATTTCCGTGAGAGCAGCTCGTCCATTGTAGATGACAGGTACGATTCCTCGCTTCACCGCGGCCCTTATCGCTAACAGTTGAACGACTCGACTAGGACTGTGAGCTTATTCTTTCCATGTCGTCGTCGTGTGTTAATGCCCTCGCATGCTGCAGGAGCATGAACTGTATACATACCCGGTAACTGCTTTCAGTCTACGCATCGGTCGCATATTGAACCGCCTCAAGTTCCTCAGAAGTGTTCAAGCGAACGTGGCTTCAGTACTATGCAGCTATAGTACGTGGGCTGACCTCTCAGCCTCAGCCGACGCTGACGACACTGGCACTATTTTGATAGACCAAAGTGGGTGTCCTAATTCCGATTTGGTACGCAGTTGACATGAGGACATCTCAGTTAATGGCACTTTTGCATGCGAAAACGACCAGACTCTCAACGGCATCTTGAAGGGGGAATTCGGGTTCCAGGGTTGTGAGTACGCCAAATCGTTGATACGATCGCACTTGACACTGGCGACTCCAGACGTGATGTCAGGTCAGCTCTTTCCACAGCATTGTCGTGAGGCATGATAATCTAATTGAGTGAGAAGATTGGTGGGCGACACACTCCACGGCGCCGGCTGTCAACGGCGGTCTTGATGTGAAAGCTCCCCTTTGCTTGCCTGTGAATCCTTTCTCACGACATTGATTAGATGACTATGCCCGGAGATGAATCGGCGAATTCAGGAACGACGTACGTTGGCTACTACCTCATGTCACCAATAGCACCAACAAGCATCTAGGTATTTCGGACAGACTCTGGTCGACGCGGTTCAGAGCGGACAAGTGCCTGAATCCCGCATAGACGTCAGTTGTCAACCAATGTCTTAGAAGCTGGAACATAACACTAAGTTACCACGTACAGGATATGGCAACCAGAATTTTGGCGGGATGGTGTGCAGTTCTTTGCATGCCTATCGAGTGCATCTAATTCATGAGTGGACAGGTATCTCCTGGGTCAAGACTCTGGGTACCCTGCTGTGAATTTTGATGCATGGAACGCAAATGAAGGATCTCAAGTGAACGTTCAGGGCAATCACTCCGCGTCCGCCAGTTGCTTCATTTGTTTCGCGTCATACCTTACTGATAGATGTTTAGCCTTATACGTACAATTGGAGCCGCATCAACCGTGCTTCTCAAGAATGATCGAAATGTTTTGCCTTTGAAGGCTCCTGGATCTATCGCAATAATTGGAAATGGCGCGGGCAATTCATCTGAAGGGCCAAATGGGTGGGTGGAGATTGCCCTCAGGATATTCTCCCCAGATTCGATCCTTGATGCCATTCAATTAGCTATACTGACCGCGGAGGCGACGATGGAGTACTCGCTATGGGGTGGGGAAGTGGGTTAGTCAATCAGGTCCCTCATTCGCACAAAGATAGCGATTGACAAGGCTACCCGTAGAACTGCCAACTTTCCTTACCTTATTGCGGTATGGTCCACATGTGATACGCTCCTGCAGCGCTAACTTTCCACTTCGGCATAGCCGGTAGACGCCATCAGCGCACGAGCCAAACAGGATAGAACAAGTGTGACATCCTCACTCAGCGATACCGATTTGAATGGCGCAGCCAATGCGGCGCAAGGGAAGGACGTAGCTTTCGTATTCATCACAGCTGACAGCGGGTAAGTTTCTACCCTTTGCGCGTTTACATCGATGACATCCACACGTCTGGGCTCTAGAGAAGGTTATATCACTGTCGAGGGCAACGCTGGAGACCGTAACGATCTCAGCGCTTGGCATAGCGGGGTTTGTTTGCTCCTCAATGAATGGAGTTCACATGTACTGACCGCCTTACCAGGATGCTTTAGTGGAACAGGTGGCTGGCGTGAACAACAACACCATTGTCGTCGTGAATTCTGTCGGCCCTATCTTGGTTGAAGCATGGATTGATCATCCTAATGGTATGTTTGCCGAATTCCCCGCAGCAGAATATACTCAACATTTGCCATTTAGTCACTGCCCTGGTGAGTTTCGGGATACAGCTGCATGTGACGCATCTAAACATCTGCAGGTCTGGAGCGGACTTCCCGGACAAGAAGCGGGTAAGTGAGTTTATTTCATACCGGAAGCATTCTTGCGAGTTTCCTTTTTCTCCCCAGGAAATGCGGTCACAGATGTGCTCTATGGCGCTTACAACCCTAGGTGAGTTGCAACATCCCTGCAACATGAGGTAAACAGTAAGATATTGATGCCGACGCAGTGGAAGACTTCCTTACACAATCGGCAAAGCTGTTACCGACTATTCCGCTCAAGTCATTTACAACGGCACGAACATCGTCCAGATCCCATATACCGAAGGGCTTTTCATTGATTACAGGCATTTTGATGCTGTGAGTTGTTCCTGAAAGGCACACGATATTCAACTCACATGTTCCAAGGCGGACATAGTACCTCGCTATGAGTTTGGATTTGGTCTTTCATACACGACATTTGAATATTCGGACCTAACGATCACCGGATCCACTGCGGGCGGGACTCGTCAGCCGCCAGGCCCGGGAACTGCGCTGGATCCCTGGTGTGTTGTCCCCGCAGCCTTGTGCTTTGCTTCTTATCTCAGGCTGTTGTTCAGGTTGCATGATCCGGTCGTAACGGTTACTGCCACCATCAAGAACAACGGATCTGTCGCGGGGGCCGAGGTGAGCAGCACCATCTATATACTGCAAGGTCTGCTTACTCATGGCTTTCAGATCCCGCAACTCTACACGTCCCCACCTGCCTCTGCGAACACCGCACCTTTCAATCTTAAAGGCTTTGACAGCGTCTTCCTCGAGCCCGGCGAAACTCAGGTCGTGACATTCAATCTTTCTCGCATGAGTTTCTCGATCTGGGATGTCGTTTCCCAGCGCTGGGAAATTCCCACCGGTGCCACGGAAATTTCAGTGGGCGCGAGTAGCAGAGATTTGCGTCTTGAGGGCACCATCACCAACTAGATCCATTGACGTAAAGCTGGAACTTTTGTTATCGGAGGCAATTGCCTGCAGGGGGCCTATTTGCGTCGTCGCTTCTCGAATACGATGGTCTTGTTGGATAACCGTGTAGATGTTATATGTCATTCATTCGCAGCAAATTTGACCATCTTGTGATATAAGGGCAGCCTGGTCAATACCGCGAGCGCGCAGATGGATAGTTATTCACGAACATCGACTTGGTGTTTGCACTTTCACTAGTCTCGTATTTATGCCGTAATACAAATACCCGTGCAATGACAGTAGGACTCATATCAAAATCGAGCCGGATACAACTCGTTTGCGGTTAGAAATCATAGAGTGCATGCTGGTGCCTCTCCTACAAGTCGGACACCCAGTTCCAGGTACTGAAAGGTCCAGAAAATGCTTCCAGAGTGACCCATCGAGACTCCCGGTAGACGTCATACTTGTTAGCTGACTAAAGGATCAAATTGTTTGTTCGCTTCACATGAGTGCCGATGCCAACTCTCGAACTGTAGCCTTCCACACGCATTACCTGAGTGTTCGCTTGAAACTGAAAGATCTTTTTACCTTTGGAGGATAGGAGGCTCGGCGAGTTGTCCAGGCTGGCGCCGTAATCGCGCTCCAATAATCACTTATCTAGCTATAGCAAAGCAAGTCGCATGGGCAGTATGAATGCACGTCTCGGTCAGCAACATGCAGCAGCCACGATGCGGAGAGTTCTGAACCAAATACGCGAGAAGAACTCGTGACGCTCTGCAGCGAGGACCCAGAGCCGAAATAGCAGTGTCCTCCGGTAGTTTAATTATGGGGTCCAGTTCTTCAGACACATTCCGCGCGCGCTCCGAACGTCCGGCACAGATGCAGCGATAGCGTCGAATATACGGTGGTAGTGGCGTCTTCGGGCAGCCATTCCGCCAGAGCAGCACGATGTCCCGTGGTTGTCGTGGGAGGCTCCGGCCGACCAGGGAATGCGCCAGCTTGCTGCTGCACGCGTTATTCTGCCCTTCCCATGGAAAATTCGTCCAGCACACGACAGGAGCCAGCTGGAGGGCTTGGTGCGGTGCGCTCGGTCACCTGTACAATTAGATAGCGCAAAAAGGACATATTGTGACTCCCGCATAAGACAAGTCGGTATACATATCCGCAATATCTCCATCAGCTGTTATATCTATGTCACACATAAGGTTGTGTATGCCTGATGTTTGGCAGGGAGGGCTTACAAAACCGCGCCGAATTTGATTTTACGCATATATGAGCGAGTAACCGCTCAGAAGTGTAGACTTGCTGAATTTGAGTTCCCATGCGTATTTTCACGTTATGAGCGTACATCTTCGCTTCGAAGTACAAGTATAATATCCGCGAACAAGAAAGCGGCAAACAGCTTCGATCGAAAAGGCAGGTGCATAGACGAGAGTATGTAAGATGAATCTGTTCGATATTAAACCGAGGGGCCTTCGGCGGCCAATCGGCCGTTTGCGTCTGAATTGAAGCACCTCGATCTGGGAGCGCTCATTCATCTACTTGAACTGACGGCCTCATGCACGCATTGACTCCGCCCAGCATGCGCTAGTGGCGAGCTACGAGGATATGCCATTGACCTCTTTGTCGAGTTGCGGTATTGTGCTTGGGCAGAGGGGGTGGCCTTCCCTTCCTGGTGGCGGCTCACGATCATGGCGCTCTCTCTGCCGGGTTCCACGGTGACCATGTCTACTGCGGCCGGCCAGCTGAGAGCCAAAATGCTTCATGTATCCTGCTATGAACGTTCCAAGACTGCTCTGACCCCCTTCCGTTCAAACTCTGTCTGTTGTATTACCCCAAGTGAGACGGGACCGCTGCAAGCTGACCGGGGCGCGGCAGTTTGAACCTAATGGACCGTCGGCTGAGCATAGGATAACAAGGCTTGCTATGGATAGCCCGTGCACACGCAAGTGGAAGGAAGCGAGGCAGCGTCACGGTTACTAATTTGGGTGCCGGACTCTGTGGATGGCTTGACTGTTCTCATACTGGCTCAAGGCGGGCACTTATACTGCCGTTTAATCGCAGACTGTCGTGCTCTTGCCGTATCTCGTTCAGTCTATTGTCTGCGTCGCCGTGAACGTCAAGATCCGGACCCCGATCACCAATAATATACGAGCTACACCTCTCGCCATCCGTGGGGTCCAGAACATCCTCCAGAAAGCTCATCGTGCGTAATGAACCGAATATGGGCGAAAGCGTAGAAGAACTCTCGCCTGCCAGCGGTATTATCCATCTGACTCCGACTGGCGTCTGGACAATAGCGGAATATGACCGTTGTTGGCTCCGTCACTTGCAGATATCGGACCATTGAACTTCTTCTCTGTGTGTCTTACGGCTAATATGATCGATATCTGGGGTTTAAATTTGATCATGCTGATATACATTGCCTGCTAGCTGAGTGGTCTAGACCAGAATTCTGGAAAGCGGGGACATAACAAACTCGTCTTCAAGGCTGCAGTTATCTGATATCACCAGCTGTCCATGTCAGCTCTAGCCGATGTAGACGTTGGCTTCACGTGGTTCGAATAGCTCGAGATAGAGATTCCTGCGAAATAGACTGGACATCTCTGGACGTCCGGAGCTGACTTCAGGTCCGCGTCGACTCGCTTCAATGACTTTAGAGAGTCAATCGGGATCTTCCCGCGGATTCAGGTACCGTCGATCCAGTAGACGGGCCCACATACTCGCAAGCTCGACGAATATTCCGTGGTGCTTTCAGAGGTCAGCTGCGCGACGGAGGAGCTGCTCGCGTGGCGGCAGATCGACGCGTTATGTTTTGATCCTGGCCAGGCCCGCTGGGAGTCCGTGAGTGCGATCTGGGGGACGAGTGCTATCGATCCAATTGCGGCCTTGAGCCTGGAATGCTTCCTTTGTGGAAAAGGGCGTCAAGACGCAAGGCCCTGTTTCTCATGCGTCCCTGTCAGCAATCGTCGCGGAGCCCTGTTGATGGTGCAGCGTGCCGCGCTGGGACGCACAGCTGGCGTCCGGCACAGCACGGGATGTGCATCAACCCCAACCGCTCTCACTCGAGTGCCGCCCATGAAGAGCACATGGGGGCAAGAGTTGTCAAGCACGGTGACTTGTCGTGCGATGATGGGCATGGTGCCTGAGGTGGCCTGAGGTGGTGGAGGTTGTGATGGCTCGGCGATGCCCGGAGGAGCGAGGTCGTGCTTGCTGTTTTGGACGGTGCGAACGGGGAGATTCGTGTCGTCGCTGCGCCGGGGGCGACGAATGGACCGGGCTGGCGACGGAAAACCAGCCGAGCGCGCACGAAACATCCGCAGGCCGTTTTTATGAGAAATCCGGGGATGAGCGGACGGGATCCAATGGAACAGCCTCGGTTCTGGGCGGATGCGGGCTCAAATTGGCTGTGTTTGGGAGCAACTATAGAAATACGCAGGGGAGCGCTTACGCGCGAAGGCTATTCTACATCTCTCCCTACGTCCACCACCTCAGCCTCCTCCCCCTCTCTCCATTAACGACCCTGCACGAACTTGCACGACGTTCGGTTTCTGCTTTTATTATCTTCCATCTGCCTTTGCCGACACGCCCCTATCTCGCGCGCTTCCCATCCACAGCTGCTCCCTCGTTTCTCAAGTCAGTAACGTCCTCCATTCTCTAGCATCTTCGACGTCACTCATGTCATGACCCGCAGTCTCGGATAGTCTACGTACTCATTTCACCTCACTGAGGTACGCTCTACTCGCCCACCGCCTGCGGCTCACGTCAGCTCATGCGACACGCGCAGAAATGGATAGTTGGAGAGTTGCCGTGCTTGGAGATGGAGGTGTAGGCAAAACAGCCTTAGCAGTACAGGTGAGTACAGTCTGCGTACCGCCTTTGCCATTCATTGACGTAGCTTTCCAGTTTACGCTGAATTGTTTCGTCGGTAAGCAATAGCGTTCTGTGGCATTGCCGGATGCTGACGGAAGCTGGGTCGTCGATAATCACAGAGGTGCGAGCGTCCACTCCCGCTCACCTAAGGATGCCGAGCTTATTGCTTCCACAGACTTACGACCCCACAATAGAAGATGCGTACCGCAAACAGCTAGTAGTTGACAACCGAATGTGTTTCGTGGAAGTCATTGACACCGCCGGGCAAGGTATGTACCCTCTATAACGTACAGCGTTATCATTACTCATACTCTATCCAGAGGAATATGCCACATTGCGGGATCAATGGGTTCGGTAAGGACATTCACCATCGCTTGGCGGGGGCGGGGGACTGAATGCCCTCCAGAGAGGGACAAGGATTCATCCTTGTCTACTCGATCGCATCACGAGCGACCTTCGAACGCCTCGACGTCTTCCGACAAGCAATGTTGAAGGTCAAGCGACAGAAGCCGATCTTTATGCTTGTAGGCAACAAGTGCGACAAGCAGCTAGAACGCGAGGTGTCAAGGGAGGAGGGCGCCGCCCTAGCGCGGCAGTTCGGATGTGAATTTCTCGAAACTTCGGCAAAGACAGCGTTAAACGTTGAGAAACTGTTTACGACCCTCGTACGGCTGCTACGAAACACAAAACAAACAGATCCAACTCCACCGACACCGATATCACGACCATCAAAGGAGAACGGCGAGAAGAAGCGAAAGTGTATCATCATGTAGGGTTCCCCCAGGACTATATAGATCTGACCAAGTTCTACTTACCTCGTTTCATGATACCACGTTCACATATTCTCTTTGGGCTTGTTGCATCTTACGGTTTCGCCATCGCGGGGGCTAATGGCTTTTCGCGATCACCCGACATCCTGATCTGCTCCTGGTGTACATATTTCCTTCCGTTCCCAATCATCAACGGCTCTGCATGGTGGATCTATACGAGTCCTAGTTTTCTGATACTGTCTGACCGATGTGCACACACGTATGCGGTGCCCCAGCCTCGATGCAAGACGTTGCGACACGTCAACGGCGGACGGGCTGCGGAGACACGTCCTGCTAGTACGTGCTCCAGACGTCGGATTTGCCACCGCGAGCGCTGGTTACACGTCTGCGGCATAGCCGCTCTCAGGTGTACACTGCAGAATTGCCCGTCTGTCCGCGAGTCAAGCTGCCCCTGCGGCTGCGTTGATGTCGCACATAAAGTCGGCGATAATGCTACGCATCAATAATCCAACAGCAAGGATGGCCACCGACGCGCCTGCCTCACTGTCTTGCGACCGAGACTATGACTTCATCGTGCGCTCCATCCCTGATGGGGCTACGTTCAGGGCCAGCGCCGAATGTTTGCAAAACCACAGCGAGGTCTTTGGTGCGTCTGCCAGCGGTCTGTCATCGTTCCAGCCGGTGACGCATATCCCCGGCAGCAAACATGTTTGAGTGCCATGTCCGGCCCCCCGCCGCGGAGCGTCGCCCGGATGGGGAGGACGACGTGCTAAGTCTGGACGAACCCGCGGCGACTATACAAGTCCTCCTGCGCCTGCTGCACACCGTGCCCCCGGGTGCCAGCCCGTCGCCGAGCGCACCGCACGCCCCGGGCCCGTCGCCCGGCGGGGCCCCAGCGATTCCGTTCCCGCTGCTCCCGCCCCTGTTCGCGCTCGCGGACAAGTACATGCTGAGCGGGCCGATCGTGCAGGGCCTCTGCGCGAGCCTCGCGGCCTACACGTCAGAGCAGCCGCTGCGGGTGTACGCATACGCCGTGCAATTCGGGCTCCGTGATCTGGCCGCGGAGGCCAGCTCGTGGCTGCTGCTGCAGCCGCTGGCGGCGTACACGCCGGAGGAGGTCGCCGTCATCCCAACGGTGCGCGCGTACCATCAGCTCGTGCAGCTGCACGCGTTCAGGATCAGCCGGCTGCGGGAGGTGCTCCAAGGGGAGCCGATATTCCCGCATGGCTATGGCGAATGTGCGAAGCACTCGCGCGAGACGCAGTTGCTGTGGGAGCAGCAGAAGAGATCAGTCATTGCCGAGATCCATGCAGGTACATTCCCGGTGACATTGTCGCGGCTCAGCCTTGCTCAATGTGCTCACTGGCAGGCACAAATGTCGCAGCCGAGATGGCGAAGCTTTCTGCAAATGTCGCGGGCTGCCCCGCGTGCAGCAAGGCGTTCAGGGCCGCGGTCGAGATGCTAAACGTACGTGCGAGTCTGGACGCGGACGAGTGGTAATTATGCATTAAGGTCCATCAATCTACAGTACAAGTGTGGCAAGATCCCGAGAGGGATAGACCGGCTACCTAGCATCTAGCGAACCGCGATGAGAGCCGCATGTAATCACTGGTCTAGCACAAGGGCGTATGTCATAAAAGCGTGTCGTAATGCGGGCAACGTCTTCTAGAATCTATTATCACTTGTTATGCCACAGCAGCGTCCGCAGATCGTTCCAGCGATCCGAGTCGCGGTACAGATACGTCATGGAGTTGAACATTCCTGGTTGGATGGTTTCGCCCCGCTCATTGAACAGCCACATGACGGCGCCCCAGCACAATGCCGCAAAGACAGAGAAGTACTTTGGATCCGGCGGTACCGGCCTCGTGGGCGCCCCCGCCGTGGACGACATGGCGTAGGGCGTGCCGGCACGAGGGATGAGGGACGCCACGACGCGGGAGCAAACGTATAGCACAATCTGCGATGATTTGTCCGGTTCAGATGGCAGTTCGGTGACGGCACGCGATCAGACCCACCTGTTCGTTCACCGCGTTGCGGTCGCCGAACACAAGGTAACCTCCGAGAAGGCCAGCGATGAATGTGTCCGCACTGCGTTCCTTGCCGCCGTTGACCTTCTTCTGGACCAGCAGCAGCGCCTTGTACAGCGAGACGAATTTGGCGAGGTTGAGCGCATGCTGCTTTGTTGCACGGACTATTGTCCGCAAGCGAGTCTTCCAGCTAACAGCGGATGAGTCATTGCGTCGCGGTTTGAGAGCATGCCTCACGTACTCTCCACGTCCGAACAGGATTGCCATAATCAAGGCATGAGGAAATCGGACTTTGACTCCGTACACGAAGCCATTGCGCGCGCCCTTGAGGACGGCCAGGTAGTCATGATAGGCCGGATTTGCGAGGGCTTGGACGAGCGCAGACATTTGCAAGAACAGGGACGGAGGAGGTCTGTGAGGCTCTGGCACGGCGGCACCGGGAGCCAAATGGCCGCTATATGTTTGCGCTCGACGGAGTTACCCGTGTCAATCACATGCACTGCCCTCCCCACATCCCCCGCAAGCGCCACTCGCTCGGCAGACAGTCATGGCATCCATACAAGCATCGGTATATTTTACATAGGTATCTGAAGGACAGCATGTACAACGACAGCATATTGAAACTTGGCGATCGCACATCGCGCTCCGAGCCTCGGCCATTACTTCGGTCTTTCGCCGTTCGCCGTCTCCTTTAGGAAGTAATCGTCCCTGAAGCCAAAAAGCGACAGCGGAAGCAATTCCATCTGCAGCGCAATCAGAACCGAACATCCAATACCCTGTAGTACTCACCCCGTCTCGGAACTTCTCAGCCCCCGCACCCGTGATCACGACAAACCGTCGGTAGTCGTCCATGATCGTAGGCTGGAGCTGCATGTCCCTCATCTGCCGCAAGACTTCCTCGTCAATGGCAGCAGCCAGCTCGTCTTCTCCAAAGTCCATATACTGACGCGCGGCCCCCTTGATGCATTCCTCAAGAATCTCGCGGGAATCCATCCCGAGGAGACCCATCTGACGTGCGATCCACTCGCGAGCTGCGTCGGTTTTGACTTTAGGTTGGCCTTTGAGAGGCGGCGAGCGCAATAGGGAAAGGGATCCTTCCTCTATCATTCTCAGCAATTCTTCGAGGATCAACTCCCCGCTGGTCGCACGTGAGCAAATCGCGATGTGCGCGATTGTGGCCTGCACTCACCGGTCGAGCAGCACAAGTGGAGACGTCCCATGGCAGACCATTTTGGCTGCCATGGCCACGACAGACGGCAGGATGAAACACGTCCACAGCGGGTGCTCTTCCACCTTCTGAATGAGCTCAACAACTCCAATGGGATCCATGATGATCGCAGCGGGTGTAAACGTGACCACACCACCTGGGCCGAGATGAGCATCCGCAACTTCGGAAGAGGCGACCACATACCTATCGGGTAGATCTCACGAAGACCCCACCGAGAAGGAGGCACACTCTCGTGAGTCCCGTAGATGTAGAAGCGGACTTCGCACTCTCTGCGGCGCCTTTCGGCCAAGCTCTCGAACTTCCGGAAGGCATCTAGAGCGCCTGCATGCACGAATATGACACTGAGGTAGTCCTTGTGCGTTGCGGGCGCCGCCTCGTACCGCTTCAGGATGTCCATGAGCATAAGAGTCTCGTAGCCAGGGGCTTTCGGGCTCGGGCTGTCCGATGTGTGCCAGATGTAGTATGTCCGCCGCTTCGTTGTCAAGAAATTGTGTAGGCCTTCAGGGAAACGAAGAACATGGAGGGTACGCTGAATAGCCAGGGACAGTTTGTCCATCGGTATATTATTCAGCACATGAGCTTCAGGAGTGTGCGTCTCCCTGTAATTCAGGCGTCGACACTCGTCCGGCGTCAGCTTGAAAGGGACGAGGGCGCATAGCAAAGACCCCTTATTGCGAGAATCCTGGGGAACTTGGAAAATCTTGCATATTTCCGTGGAAGAGTCCGGAAAGACAAAGAGATGTCCTATGGGTGCCTCGTCCATAGTCGCCTTCGCGTAAGTGAACTAAGAATAAAATAAGCAAAAGACCGAGTAGAACGAGTAGTTCGCGCATACGAGATCCCCACGCTGCATGTATGAAGATAATGTAGAGAGCCCATCTTTGTCGTCGTCGGACTGAGGCTCCAATTTGGCGAGCTGTTGAACGGGCGCACAACGCCGCAGCAGGACGTATAAATCAGCAGCGGGATGGAGCTTCTGCAGCCTGAGAGAGTCCGCCGCTCTGAAGCATACGCTGAATCTAAGGCCCGCAGGGCGTGGATTGGTGATGCAAGACAGCTTTGCGTTACCTAGCCGCTCAGCCTTGTCATGATTGACGTCAATGAAGAGATCGCCCGTCCACTGGAACATGTCAAGGCCACTGAGAGGGTAGTTAGTTGGCTGGTCTTCGCAGGCAGAGTGGTTGCTCACGTCTCCGAAGTCGATGTCTGAGACACTATGGATGTCTGCTTGGATAAACGGGGCAGTGGCACTGCCAGGGGCCGTTCTTCGATCTCCTCGCTGGTGGAAGATCGGTCAGTGTTCGGATAGAAGACTGTCACGTAAATGACACTACCTCATAGGAGCAGCTAGCCTGGAATCAGATACGAGTAGTCAGCTACGCTGCGCGGAAGAGTGAAACAAACTCACTCGGCTGGCATTACAGTGCTAAGGAAGTCATCCACCACCATCATCGTGTTGTCCACAGGCGTGACTGGCGCCGGTTCTGAGGCCACATTGCGCGGCAGGGGCGGTGGTGCAGGCCGTGACCTTGTACGCACAAGCAAAGATGAACAAACCTTCCTCATACAATCTCGTGACATACCTGGGCAAAGGAGGAGGCCCTGACCGCCGTCGAGGATCCGGTGGCAGCTCCGCGGGGCTCTGGGGACCGAAAGGGAATTCGTGGCCAGCGTCCTGGACCGAGACAGGCGATTGGACAAAGGGCGCATCCTCTAAGATTGACACAGTGGCTTTTTCCCGCCGCGAGACCGATGGACCAAGCTCCGCGGCGGGTGATGGCGCGGCGGCCGGAGCGGCAAAGGACGCATTGCGCGCAATAATGTCTTCCGTCGGTTTTTTCTTCTTAAAGCTGAGGCCCTTCAGCGGGTCTTTCGGGGCAGTAGGAGGGACAGCAGGCGATGCGACGCTCGGAGTTGTCGGCGTATGCAGTCCTTGCGCAACGCGGGCCTTGGTCGATATCCCGCCGCTTCCGCCGGTGAGAGGCATAGGCATCGGCTTGATACCCCGTCGCTCCGTGAGTTTCGTTGGCCCTGGTTTCGCACTGGCCTTGTCTTTCTCAGGAGCTGGCGGCGGCTTAGTACTTGACTCTTTACTCCCCGTTTTGTCTTTTTCCGGCTGTATCCGCATTGCTGAAACTTGCTCACTGAGAGCCATGTCTTGAGATGACGCCTCGGACTCAGAGAATAGAGAACCGGCACGCTCGCGAGTTAGCCTTTCGGCTGCAGACACTGCTCCAACCTGCTGTTTCTCTTTTCCCTAACAATATAGCATAAGTATTGTGGGGTGCAAGCTGACAGCCAATAATACACGGACTTTCCGGGAGACTGGCGGCTTGTCTTGTTTGACGTCGGTGTTGAGAGTCAACATCGGTTTCTTCGCGGGTGGTTTCTTTATCTCGACGTCTGAATCTGACTGTAAGGGAACATATCAGCCAACTATCTAGGAATAGGCCCAAAGTATGGTATCGACACTAACAATTGTGACAGACTTTGTGCGCTTCTTGAGGTTGACGACCAGAGGACGATCGTCGGAGGACTCCCCGTCATCCTGGACAGAGATATTATTGACTGCTACCGTTCACTCATACTACTACACTCGCCGTGATAACGATTGAAGCCCTTCCCCGCTGGCTAGAGCTAACCGATGCTTTACTTGTCGCTTCATGTTTGACCTTCTTGGGCTTCTTCCGAGGTCCCTGAAGAAAGAGTTCTCTAGGTCCTGGGCTTCGTACCCGGCGCACCGTACTCACTGGCTTTCGACTGGGTTCCTCGTCTGTATGCTTGTGAGCAGTTGCCGGTCGTTCTTCCGGACTCTCCATCTCGCTACTTTCTTTAGCACCGAACTCTTTCTGGAAGCGTTCCTTCTCCTTTTCTGGGCGCAGCATAGAGTAAATGAAGATCGTAGACACGGAACGGCAGCGGCTGACTCACTGATCCAAGACGGAGTGGCGCGAACGATATGGCCCGGTTCATAATCGTCGTTATCTAACCCAATATTTGTCCAAAAGCTCTTCAGAAGACGATCACACCCTTCCACATTCTCCTGCGGCTCCCAGCTGGATAGGGGTCAGCAAGTAAAGCCGGAGTATCGTGATGCGTGCCCACCTGTTATGGTCTGAGCCGTAGCCCGCCCACTATATGCATCGGTGTTCAAAACGGCAGAAGGTGTCACTTCTGAAGAACGATGGAGACAAACCTTGACATAGTAGTCCTGATCGAATGAAGCACTCTTGTGAGAATGCTAATACATCTAGCCACCATCGTTGCACGTACCCATTTGTTCTTTTTCTTAGCCCTTGCTTTAGTAATGACCTCTGTAAATAAAGGACGCGAACATGTCAGTTATTGGCGCAGCACCATTCGCGAGACATACCAACTACGAATTGACCCTCCCCTTCTTCCTCGGAGCCCGAGTCCGAAGACGACTCAACTTTAATGGACTTCTTCTTCGGCATTCACTTCTGCGAGAACCAGTCAATCGTTTGGAATATAAAGGGTCTCGGAGAATACTGTTCCGTGAAGGAGCAGTAATGAATTACGGGGATTATAAGCTTGTGCTGGTCTCCAGCCACTCGCACCCAGCAGCACGGTCGCGGACCCTCGCGGACGCGTCTCGAGCGCTCGATGTCGCTCGGACGCGTTCGCACTGGTCCAGAGAGCGCTCAACTGTCGCTCTCCTCATCTGCACACACTGACCATCACTCTACTCGTCGAGCATGTCCACGAAGTCCAAGTCGAAGCAGCAAGAAGCTCTTCAATTCCTCGATGACCTCGACTCCTTAACTCCTCCTGTTGGTACGGGGGATGCCACGCCTGCCTCTAACGCTCAGCCTGCAGACGGCGAGGCGGAGGTCTATGCTTTCATCGACGAGATCACGCAGAAGAGTTCAGAGCCTCCTCGCACCATCACCTCTCACATCGAGCGTCCGTTGTCGCGTGCAGGCACGCCGACCCTGCGCAAGAGCACCGAGAGAGTGAAGCTTGGCGCTCCTGCTCCTCTGCTACCTTCTGCGGCTTCCGCGACTCCACCGATTCAGAGGTCGGACTCTGCTGCCTCAAGGACGTCCACACTTGCCAGGGCAGAGCCTCAGCCCGAATCTCAGGCACAAGGCGCCGGAGGCGGCTGGGGCTGGGGAAGCGTATGGTCGAGTGCCTCCGCTGCGATCCAACAGGCGAAGTCCGTGGTTGACGAACAAGTCAAGAACCTCCCGAAGAACGAGCAGGCTCGTAAATGGGGGGAAGGTGTTCTTGAATATGCCAAAGCTGCGCAGCTGGACAAGCTTAGTTAGTCTCACAGCGCGCATGTTTCCAAGAGGGACTGATGATTATTCTGGATAGGTAACGACTTCAAGAGAGTGGGCCTGTCAACTCTGACCGACATTCTGAACGTTGTTGCACCTCCGATCTCTGAACACGAAGTCATCCAAGTGTGGCTCAGTCATGACATGAAGGGCTACGAGGGTGTCGAGACTCTGGTATATCGTGCGCTGTCGCGTGTACGTTTTGACGCCGTAAACGTACAGACAGCTCAGCTAATGTTATCCAACAGATTATGGAACAAGTGGAGGGTGGTGATCTCGTTGTTAATCGAGGGGACGAGTCGCGTCCAAAGGAGTCATCGGATAGCAAAAGGGACCTGAATGCTGTCGAAGGTCTGGACGCCGCTCTCAAGCTCGCTCAGGTAAGACTGTCTCGTCCTGCATTTCGCATGGCTGATTGCTCTGCAGGCAAATCTAGACGAATTGATCAGACAGAATGCAAAGCCTGAGACAGCTCACGTCTCTTCCGCACAGAATCCGACCACCTATTCCTATGTTTACCTCCGTGTTCAGCCGTACATGACTTCTTTCCCACTTCCGCAAGGCTCAACAGAAGCAGAGTCTTCGAGTTCCAGCTCGTCAGCGACTCAGTCATCATTGCAGTTCGTCCTGTATCTTTCCGACCCCGCGCATCAACTCGTCCATTCCACAATCACTCAAGCTGTTCCCGCAAAGTGGCTGGAGTTCTGGGATGAGTACGACTGGGTAGAGGATCTAGTTGTTGAAGCCCTGAGGGTGGGCGTTGAAGTTATCGGCCAGGAGTACATTGTGTCGAGGATGGGCTGGGATAAGAAAGAAGTGAACAACACAGAAGAAAAACAGGAAATCTTTGACGAGAAGGCTGCATCGGCCTAAGGATCGGAACCTGGCGCAGATACCTTGGAATATTTGTGTTGTATATTTGTACGTTACCTCCATATGTGGAACAGGAAATGTATTCTGTGGAAAACAATAACATTCACACATCCCAACGAGCAGCCTATGGCTTCTTCTCCTCTTGGGGGGGAGGAGGTGGCGGGACGTGCTTCAGTTCCGCAGGACGGTTAGGCTTAACGCCGTCGCCGACCTGCTCCCAAGGAGACAATGCCTCGAAATTCCTGGTGACGTGCATTTAGCGATAGGCACCATTAATTGAGAACGTAGCGACATACCGGAAGGCCTGGGTGAGCTGCAAAGGCTCATAGACTACGCGCTTCCTCTCCTCGTCGTACCGCACTTCGGTGTATCCCTAAGACAAAGTAAGTGAATGTTGTGGAAGTTATAACAGTGTCTTACCGTGAGAGGGAAATCTTTTCTAAGCGGATGTCCCTCGAAACCTGAAGACGACATGAGCCATGAATAGCGATGCGCTAAGCGTATCAACTCACCGTAGTCAGTGAGAATTCGTCGCCTAGGATCGACAGAGTTAGTGTTCTTTTCAGACACAGTACAGGATAAGGACATACAAGTCTGGGTGGTCCTCGAAGAAGACGCCGAACAGGTCCCAAACTTCACGCTCGTACCTAGTCCACTGTCACCCACTATGACTGTGATTCGGATCTGTTTCAACCCACCAATCCGCGCCTCTGAAAACAGGAACAGCACTTGGCACCGTATCAGCTTCCCCGGCGTATGTCTTCACCCGAATACGGCCGCCGTGCTTGATGCTGAGGAGGTGGTACACAACCTCGAATCGCTTGTCGCGCTCCGGGAAGTCTACTCCGCTGATATCCATGCAGGCCTTGAACTGACACTGCGAGTGGTCGCGGAGGAACGTAAGGACGGGAACGACGCCAGACGGGCAGATATACAGCGTCAACTCGTCCTTCAGGACCGAGAATTGCTGAATGTACTTCGGCATGCACTGAATGAGATGTGATCCATAGTTGTGCAATGCCTCGGAAGCTGCAGCGAACTTGGTGACGGAAGGGTTGGGGGAAGTGGGCTCAGTGAAAGGCGACGCGGACGCTGGCAAGAGTTGTTAGCTTGGCTAGTCCCCCCTCTCCAAGACTGCATACCTTTCGACGACTGAGATGAATGGATGGCACGAGCCGCCTGCGCTCCTCGAGTAATTCCAGCACGTAGAGGTGCGTGCTTAAGTAGACGACCCGACCGCAGAGCTAGCCGGAGGGACATGGTTGTCGACGTCAAGGTCGCGAGCGCGGTTCGACGCGTCCTGCCCGTTGTGGCGTCCGAATCCGAGTTGACCTGTCCAACCACCACCTGAGATGGCTTTAGACATTGCCGCAATCGCTCAAACAGCTGAAGATGATGCCTTCAAAGCTATGATTTTTGACTCTTTGCCCTATTACGACAATGATCTTGAGCAACATCCCATCTTGAAAGAAAAGGTCGAGAAGGAGCTTGCTCGGGAGGCGAAGCAGCCTCAAGGCCTGCATCCACATGTTCCGCCTTCCCCAAAGCTATTTGCAGTATGTTATCTGATAGTTCTGACTATATTGAACGGCGGTTGACATCCACTCGAAGAACAATCCTCTGCTGGAAGCCGAGCTTGCACGGGTAGAGTCTCGACAACCCTTACCTCCGTTAGACACGCTGCGCTACCAGCTGCCAGCCCCGACCTCAACACCAGCAAGTGAAGAAGAATGGAGAGCTGCTCTTAACAATGCTCGTGTTCAGCTGGAACATCAGCGCCTGAGGTGCGTGGCCTTCAGCCATCTCAGCCATCCCCATAACTGACGGTCTTGTAGGCATAGCAATCTGGCGCTGCTGCAACAATATGGCCCGAATGCCTGGCGGATACACAACTATCTTGTTGAGGGAACCGCAAAAAATTTGGAGAAGGCTCTGGAAGACCTCCAGAATATGACAACAGAACTCAACCGCGACCGCAAGAACTTCCAGGCTAGTCCTATTTTTGCACCGCTCCTTCTGGATGTTGACATCTTTCTTGCAGACACAAATAGGAGCTCAATTAACGTCCCTGGAGACCCGGTGGACAGAGCTTATCTCGAGTATCTTGCAGATCGAGATTGCGAATGCTGCGCTTGAAACCGAGATTGATAGGCTTGACAAGACCGAGGCTGAGCTCGCGGCCGGCATGTAGAGTACGTCCTGAAGACGTTTACACGGACACCCATGTATCATTAGTTATCGCTGACACTCGGTATTACTTTTCGCCATGCGATGAGGGACAGACCATCTTAACGAGCCGTTCGGATCGATGTTATCACCGAAGATGCTTGTCTACATAATGACCTTTGAGGCAACCCCCTTCCCCGGCTGAACCCCTCCAACAAGAGGCAAAGATAATACATCATCTGCCAAGGATAGACTGTCGCACTGCTGGAACGTGCTGATTAGAAGACGGGTATGATGTTTCGCTTAGGACGGGACGCCCTGGCTGTGGTCAGGTAAAGCAGTTGGCGTGCGTAGTAGGAGGCAGAGCACATGGCCACGAATTGGAATGTACGATCTCCTCCCATATTTGCTCGCACGAGCGAAACAGGTCCAGTGCTGCTCGAGCTTCCTCCCCCTGAATCATCGCCTCTGGTTCTCAGCGGGAACCAGTAGTATCAAGGATGACTGCGCTCACCGGAACTTCCCCGTTCAAGCTGACATTTCTGCCCATGAATCGATTGACCAGGTCTCGAAGGGATATTGTGGTACTCGGCCTTACTCTCAGAGTTCGGCGGAAAGGCATGAAGAGGGCTATGTCCCGCGTGTATACGGCAGGATGCGACAGGCCCATGAGCTATCGGAAGGTGTGGCGTGGCGGTGAGTCAAGTTGGTTGTTCTGACTTGTGCATAAACCCACAGATAGGAAGTGCCATAGTGCATAGCCCACTATGATCTTATTTCTGATTAGCGTAGCAACCTGACTTTGGACCTCAATGAACGAAGGTGCTGAGGATGCGGGTCAAGCTCATGGTAGCAGTATACAGGCGTTGAACGTGTCCAATTCATACCTGTTGCCAGATGTATCGGCTCAAGTCCCGTCACCGCCGTCCGGTAGTCGCAGATTGGCTGTCTGAAGAGGTGTAAGACTATCGTGTAGAGCACCAGACGCCGACTTCGTGTCTTACGTTGGGCGGACCAGAGTATCGAGAATGACATTTCCTCGATAGTCAGTCAATGTTACACGACTAGAGCATAGACTCTGTGAGCTCCATTGTTCTTCGTCTGTGTTATCGTGAGAAGTACTCACGCGACCATAGGTAGTCTAGATATAATGCCGTAGTACACTGCTTGTGCAGCAACGGCGACATATCTGAAGAGAAGTGTGAGTCTTCAGCCAATCGCGGGACCCAGGACTCGCTTTGATGGTGGGAAGTATCTTCGCGGACGCGATGGCGCTGGGTTCAGCTGCGGAGTCTGTGCGGCTTCTCCGCAAGTCTGACCGGTCTGAGAATAGTTTGGATGCATGCTATCATAACTCAACGCAGTGAACAGTGCGTCATGCAAGAAAAGAGTATACTCTTGCTGATATGCCGAGCCGAAATACATGGTACGTTCATGAAGTTGACACGCAAAGTCGATGCCGATGACGGTGTGGATACACTTTTGTTAGGAAAGACAAACGCTGGGGATTGCGCCATTGCCCTCGAATCGATCAGCCTGAGCAGGGAAGCACTCAAGGAAACTCAACGCCAGCGACAGAAGCAAATCGATGAAAGTATCCCTGAAGACGTAGAATCAGAACATCTTGAAGTACCAGCTGTTCTCTGGGGGTCCTCCGGGTCTTCTTTGTGTGTCCGCACACCAGATTTGCTCGTAATTTTGCTAATAAATCGATCTGGCGAAGATTAAGGGCCGCCTGATAGCCCGCACCCCACGCAAAGACCGATTTAACATGTCATCAATTTCGATCCGACCCGATGATGTTCAGTACCCCCTAGCTGCATGCTTAGCGACGAATGTAGCTTGTTTGAAACCATTATAATCAGCGCGGGGGGCATAGAAGGTAACACCCGCTCGAGTGACAACGTCTATGATGGTCAACTTATGTATGCTTGACAGGTGATCTTTATGTGATTCCAACGTGGCGATTGGCAAAATCCGTTCTGTGTCCAACTGAGTGTCGGTTACTTTCCAGATGAATGTGGTGATCTGGTGTTTAACCAAACGGCGGACTGCCTCGTGCTGTACTCTGCATCACATACCCGGGGGCAATATCTATGAAAGTCATGAAGTTGAACGTAGTATACCTTACCTGAGGAAGCGCTCACGACTGAAATTTGTCCAGAAACGGCAGGATGGATCATCATGCTACCCTTGACCAACTTCGATGCCCGACCAAATTGTTGGTCCCGTCCCACCAAAAGAGTCAGGATGGCCATAAAATAAACCCGACAACGCCTTCGTTGACACTGACAGCCCATTGTACTTCAGCTCATGCGGGGCCGCGAGGGAAGACGTGGGGCTGTCGACTTGCTCGGCTCCTTATAGATCTGTGACGTGCGAAAGATGTTGTCCACCTACACTGTATTCATGTAGTGATGAACGATGTCAAGACACCGGGGTGCGAGTCGATTATTGTCAAGACAGGCACCTGACACATTGGCACATTGATACATTGATACAATCAGTTATAGGAATAGCTGCAAAACCAGAACTTTGCATCCTTCGTTAAGTACGTCATCAGTGGGGTCGTAGGCAAGACCACTAAACAGATTGCTGCTCAAGACTAGCGACTTAGGCTAGAGAATCTGCACGAGATTTCGTCTACCATGGCTTGGGGATCTCTGCACGAGTAGGAGCCGTCAATGCCTGATAAACTTCGTCCTTGCACGGAGGGTAGCGCATCGCCATAAACGGTTCACCACTATCGATGACGAAATGCGTCAGGATCATAGTATTCGCGAAATGCGCCGAGACGTACGCAGGAGGGACGTTAGCGTAGCTACGACGGTGAGTGAACGTATCAAAGCTATATTTTCCTCCGTGACAACCATCTACAGAATAGGGGTTATGTCAGCCATTCAAATCGAAGACTGGAGTTTGGGTTACTCACAGCCTGATTCACCAATACCGCCAAACGGCAATTCGCGCACTGTGGAGAAGTGAAGCTTTGGTGAAATTGCAGAACCCGAAGGCAATCGTAACACTCACCACCAGCGTGGCTCAAAGTATCATTGAAACAAAGCGCTCCACTCGCCGTGGAGTTTAACACTTCCAACGTTTGAGCATTCTGGATCGGGAAGCTGAGCGTGGAACACTTACAGGTCTCCTTGAGTTTCTCGCTGTTTGTGAATACGTAAATGGCCAGAGGAGAAGACCTGCGATCAAATTAGACCCACGCCAGCTGACGATGTACTCGGCAAACGCATGACTCACAACTCTTTGACGATGTTGAGAGCTTCCTCCATGCCGGAAACTTGGATCAGCGGTAAAATAGGTCCAAAAATTTCCCTGATTTCGGTGAATAAATTATCCTACCAATATCAGGATAAGGACATACTCCTCCATAAGAATATCATCCAGCGGGACATTCTTGACGATGGTTGGAGCAATCCGCTCGCTACCTTCGATCTCACCTCCTAGCACGATGTCGCCCTTCGTGTGTTCAAGCATATTCTTCAGACGAGCGTGGTGATGAGGCGCAATGATCCTGGAATACCCCTCGTTTAGCGGCCCCTTAGGCCAGAAAGTGCTGTAATATTTTTTGAAAGCGGCGATAAGCGTCTCCATCTTACCGGGAGGCACCAAGACGTAGTCGGGAGAGATGCAGGCCTATAGAGCGCGCGAAACCTCAGAACGTGGAAATATGAATTGGATGCCACTAGCCTCACCTGTCCTGCTATAAACTGCTTGCCGTAGAGGACGCGCTTTGCCACAAGGTCGATGTCGACGTCGTCGTCAATCAAGACCGGACACTTCCCACCGAGCTCCAGGGTGAGCGGAGTGAGGTGCTTCGCGGCAGCCGCAGCTACGATACGCGCAACTTTAGGTGCTCCAGTGTAGAGTATATGGTCCCATTTAAGCTCGAGCAAGCGTGTGGCCTCAGCGACGGCACCATTCACAACGGCGTACGCGTTAGAATCAAAGTACTTCGGGAAGAGATCAGCCAGGAGCTGGGATGTAGCCGGACAGAGTTCAGACGGCTTGATAAGAGCGGTGCAGCCAGCAGCCATAGCTCCGATGAGCGGGCTGAAGGTAGTGAAGTATGGAGCATTCCATGGACTGTAAACATATGCTGAAAAATAACTGTTTTTTAAGAAAAAAACAGAAATCTTACGAGATAATCAAGACTGTGCCCTTCGGAGTAGGGTAGATGGTCGGATCCCAGCCGGCGAGCCAGTCCTCGACCTTCGGCTTCTCAGGTTTGGACCATTCTTCCAGATCCTGAGCAGCATGAATAGCGTGGTCGAAGACCGTTTTAAGCTCCGACATCTCGGATCGGGACCTGCCATAATCAGAAATGATGGCATCCTCAATGGCTTTCCAGTTATCCTGGATGAAGTGAGCGATCTGAAGGAGCTGGGTGCGTCTGTATTGCAGGGGGCGAGTTATTCCCGATTCGAACGTCTTACGGAGGCGCTCGTGCACCTGGGGGGAACAAAGCAATCCGAGCGGGTATGGACGTCGTCAACGGGCAACCACCGCTCGAATAAGAGCAGGGGACATACCTTCGAAATCTCATCAAGTGCAGTAAACTGGAGCTGGACGACTGTCATGATGCGCAGTATTCAAGATTCAAGGATGAAGTCGTGCTGTCAGAGCTACTTGCATCCGCGAGATGCAGTGCATACTATATAGGAAGGTTGCGCGTCTCGGAGAGATAGGATATTGGAGCCGAGACATAAGCCCATCAATCAACATTAATCAACGCGGGCCAACATTGGAAATGTTGTGCGCAGTACTTAGCAAGTTGTGCTTCATTTAGCATCTTAAATAAATTGAGCAATCGGGCCACTTTCAAGATACGTATGCACTGTCTCGTAAACTCGTTGCTTATCCCGCTCGCATCGCGGCCCAAGTTCATGTCACAATCAGGTCGGAAGCATACCCATCCTTGACTTCATGACGGTCTGCATGCAAGTGCGCTGCTCCGAGCTTCCGATAGGTTCATAACGGTAGACGTACCCTAAATCTACTCATAGTCAGAGCTTCCCTCCGAGATGTAGTCATTCGCCCTTGTCTCGCCGTCTCCGATCTCGGAGTAGTGGCGCAGCATTCGCCGCTGTCCTGTGAACTTTTCCTCACACCTACGTCCACTCCTTCCATCAGTGATTGATCCCTGAGGCTAGTCTATCATTGCTTAAGCTGCTGTCATGAGTATTGCTAATTCATGGAGTAGCTGCAGCTGTGACTCCGAGCGTAGTCTGAGGTCTTCGCAGGACGTTGCGGCTTTATGATATGTGTGAGCGACACATCAGTCAAACGCTTAGGGTGCGACCGATACAGTGCGGTATGAGATGGGATTCCGGCTTTACAGGCGCAAATGTAACTGCGTTTGTTCAGGTACACGAAGCGTGTCCAATAGCTTTCCATGCGTACGGTAATCAAAATCACAGTTCAAATGACCACGCACGTAAGGCAGAAATCTCATTCTCATATTGAGAGATGAAGATTGTATCAGCGGGGTTACGCAGGACCAATAGCAGCGGCCGGTCTAAGTCAAAGTAATACATTCGGTTCTACAGCTTGTCGTAGATAAGCATACAGCTTGCAACGAGAGGGATAGCTACATGAGAACAGTCAATCCAACGCCACCGAGCTATGCAAGACTGAATATCACCCTATGCTATATAAGACAGCGGATATAACCAAAGTATTTCACGACGTTATTTGAACATCTACCTGACGTGCTGCTGGGTTCGATGGGATTTCGCCGGTTTTCTCAGCAGCGGGTGCATCGGAGAGAATGCGCAAGCCTTCTTTTCGGGCGACATTATCCTGTGCGAAGCTGCGCATCCCCTCGAGTCCCCAGCGAGACATCATCGCTTTATCCTCGTCCCATGGCGAGCCTGCGGGTCGTATATGATCAGCATCCATCGACGCTACCTCAAGACAGGTAAAACACACAGGGGGTAGTCAACATTTGCTCCCCAGTGAAGATCGCATTCGCTCCTGCCATGAAGGCCATCACCTGCTGAGTCTCGTCCAAGGTCTGACGGCCAGCAGCGAGGCGGATGATCGTTGTAGGAAGAACGATCCGGGCAGTGGCGATGGTTCGAAGAAGTGTTTGGTGAGGAACGGGCTAGATTACACGCCGGAGCTCAGTCATATATCCGATGCCCCGAAATGAATGAAGCACATACCTCGTTATTCTCGAGGGGAGTACCCTTGATGGGCACGAGTGCGTTGACAGGGAAGGACTCAGGGTGCTCCGGCATGCTGCATCCACACCATATGAAACACATTACCTATCTTAGTGGGAATAAAACTTACTTCGAGACCTCCCAAATCAGTCCAATGCGATCCGCGTTGGACTCGCCCAGACCGAGAATGCCGCCTGAGCAGACGCTGATACCTGCTTCCCGAACATTTGTGATAGTGTCCAATCGCTCATCGTATGACCGCGTCGTGATGACCTATATCCAAGGTGAACATAAAAAAATTTTCTCATGAGCAATTCAGTACCTGAGGATAGAACTCGCGAGATGTGTCAAGGTTGTGGTTGTAAGCCGTCAGACCTCTAAGGCACATAAGCTACATCTCTGCCGAAGTAGAGCTGATTGGTCGCCACTCACGCTTCCTTCAATTGCCGTGCCTGCTCGGAGGAGAGCATACCAAGTGTAGTGCATACTTCCATACCCATACCGCGGACCTCGCGGACCATGTGCAGGATCCTTTCAAAGCCCCGCTTCCGGCCCGCGAGGTCTCTCCAGGCAGCGCCCATGCAGAATCGAGTGCTTCCGTTCTCTTTCGCCTTCTTCGCAGCCTCGATGACCGAGTCCACGTCGACCAGACGGGAGGCCTTGGTAGGCGTAGAGTACCGCGACGACTGTGAGCAGTACGAGCCTGAACCAGATCTCAGCAAGAGCAAGGGCAAGACAGTCTGAGGGAACGCATACAGTCTTCCGAGCAACCGCCAGCTGCATATCCGGGTGTGAGCCAAGTTTATTCATCACAAATTTCGACCACATACTCTTGATATTCATCAGAGTACACAGCTGGATCTTCTTGGGATCATGATGCTGCCTGTGCACGGACGCGGCGCGGAAGATGAGCTCAAGCAGCGGGCCCTCGTAGATCTTCTCGATCTCAGCCTTCGTCCAGTCGTGCCTTGTCGCACGCGTGACTTGCTGGTTTGCGTGCGTCGCCAACGTCCGCACCGTCTGGGCGAACAGCCTCACAGAAGTGGATGCGTGCTGCCGGAACATCTTGCGCGCGGTGGTCCAGACGTCGACAGGCTCGAGAGGTATGTGGAGAGCGGGAGCAAGCCGGGGTCCTTATGAAGCGGCGAGTACCGAAGACGAGCCTCGCAGTGGGGATTGAGTGGGGAACACTTTGTCCGCTCGGCGTCGGACGAGCACAGGGTTGGGGATCATCCTCCCGATCAGATCTATCGTCTTCACTGACTCACCAAAATGGTATATTCTAGGCGCTCGTGCTGGTTGACAGGTTCCGACTCAAATGGTATTCTACGCAGTATATTGGCCTACAAGGCCATGATGTATATGCTGGCAACATCTGCTTGTATCTGCATATGCGTAAATTCAATGGCTGGAGGTACTGCAAGCACATTTCGCATGCCGCCGATGGTTAATGGACGGAACCGAACTTTCGTCAGACGCATCCGAATGTCTACCAAGTGTCATTACTTAGCGATGGCAATCTCGGTGAGTACCATACCGCACAAATTATGTGTCGATGACGTGCATAAGCTCCAAGAGCGTCTTGCACAAGTATTTCGCAAGTGCCTATGGCTCGGACCCAACGCTTTATGAGTACTTGTGATGTAGAGGTGCAGGCATCATCTACCACTCGCCTCAAGTTTGTGCTTAGGGACGCATGCATACATGTGAGCTATTCTTCTGGTGGATCTCATGGAACCGCATTGCCTCACCGACATCTGGGCTTTGCCTGTGCCACATTGCAGTTCTCGGAGCGTATCAATCGCTGGGTGTAGCGTGGCCCTCCGTTCAGTGTGCACACTCCGCATCACAACACGTTTTTCACGCTCGAGAGGGGAACCCTCCATAGAATCCATCGATTATGGTTATCACGGACGTGCTGACTTTGCCAATCAGCACATGTCGCCATTGACCCTTGCAGTGAGCTGATCAGGTCTCCAGCCAATACCTCAGTTTCTCGGAGAACCTGAGGTCATCCTCCACCAAGTGGATGTCCAGACTGTACCCTACTCGTCATACGGACATTGCGCCTGTCTGGCCTATTCCCAGCAAAAATAGGGACACGCAGAGCTTCCGTTCCTCTGATTGGAAGTATGACGCATCGACTGTGCCGCCCTCTCATAGCCGGCACAATAGCATGATAAACTCTCTTCGACGTATCTTCTTAGCAGACCTTCACCCATGAATGTCTACTCCAATGCACACCTCTGGACTAAAGCGGATGTATCAAGCCGGTTCTGGGTTAGTTCATTACGCCGACATCCAACGAAGCAGCATGCTCATCTGATGGGCGCGTCAGGCTCCTTTGGAGGTGATGGTGATCGGACACATTTAATCTAGGAAGCTAGTGGGGCCAATTGTGCGCTCCTCTCAATGAGTTCTACGGTTCAAGGATATGACGCAACTGACCCCATATTTCTGGTTCTCCAGGGCCTTCACTGGCAGCGCACAGATGGTTCGTCTGAGAAAGGCGGGCTACAAACAAGGCAAGAGGTCAGTTGGCACTCTGACCGCTAGCGCCTCCTGGACTCTGGCATGAGAACGTCTGGGTATCGCATTCCGGAATCACGTCATGCCTGTGCTCCGGCATGACCAGGGAGTGCATTGATTGTCGGGCTATGAGTCAAGGTCGCTCTGAGGTCGGTGGACGCGAAAGGAAAGCCTACTCTTATCGCACGCGAGAAATACCAAGCTGGCTCCAACGCTACACACCGCTGCAGTCCTTCCAGCCATATGACGCTTCTGAGGGTCTTTGCTCGCCCGCAGGACACTGTTACACAACACGTCGATGGTATCCCAGGCTCCGCTATGACTCGCTCAGGTGTACGAGTTTTCGTTCGACGGCCGCACATTATCAAACAAAATCAGACAGCTCGAAGTCAAAAGTCATAGACTTCCCAATAAGTATCCGGTGATGCGTGCTATTATATGGTACAAGATGCGTGGTCAGCTCTATCTGTCCGTCGACATCCGGAGAGACGGTGAGAATCCTGATTGGTCGGTCCTATGCGAACGATGCGGAAAGCGTGGCTAAAGATACAACACGGGACGTCTTCGAGGGCGAGGGCGAGGGCGAGGAGTACAAGCTGATACCAAGGTGAGCGAGCAGTGCTTCTCCCAAGGATACGACCAGCTTACCGTCGGTGAAATGCGCAGTTATGATCATGGATTTATTACACGTCGATGACGTTTCCAACATTGCGCGATCTTTGAGCATAGTCTGCGAATTGTATACCTGCATGTAGGGGGTTATGGTCGTCTTCATTCTGCACACCTGAATAGCCCTTATTAATCTGACCTTTTGGCATCCATGAAGACTTGCCAGAGTCGCGGTTGATGGAACTAGATCGACTCTTGGAGGACTTGTCGTCCTTGGTCTGATTGCTCGCCGCCTCCACGGTCTGGTAGGCGGAACTCCACTGCCGGAGGGTATACGCGGCCAGCTCGCGCGAGTAGCGCTCCTTCTGGCTCTCTATCGAACGTGCGTCGTGCATTGCTGTCATGACGGATTGAGATGCTGAGGGAGGGAGAAAAGCAAGGGAGGACGGCACGGTCGAATGTAGCGGATAGGTCAACATGGCACGAGGAGCTCGACGGAGTTATATAGGCAGGGCATGGCGAGTGATGTTATGCGGGCGCTGCGCTCCTCCAGGTCGCCACTAAAGATGGCAGCCCCACAATCGGGTATGTCGCAGGTGCAATGACGACATTACCCATATTTGGCAATTTCTGAAGTTCACTCCATCTACGCTCGCCCACCCGCGCTCTTGTTGGCACGATATGGGCCACACTACCCTCACACGCGTTTCTGAACGTGCGCACCAGAGTGCTTCTCACCCTTCTCGTGTGAGCTGGATGGCATTGCGCAATTGCGCTGTGCTCGGTGCTGCGCGATTGCGAGTCATTCGGCTTGCCATCACCGTGTACAGCGCTCCCCGCGACGAGTCTGCCGATCCCAGACGCGGTCAGTGCGCGAGATGCACCCTCAAACCTCGATTAGCAGTGAGTCGGTCGTCGATCGGCTATACATCGTCACAGGACGCTTTCTTAGAATGCTCGAGCATCCTATCTGGCATCGTATCATATTGGTACCCTTGCGTCATGCATATCCCACGCAGAGTACCGGAACATGACCTATACACTTGGCTGATCGGTAGCTATGAGCAGCTTCGACTTCTTATGGCTCCGCAAATGAATCTGTTCACAATTAGCAGACTCGGCCTCTGTGCCGCCGGGCCATTCTTGAACCGTCTCACTTAAGCTCCCACTACTACGAAATTATGAACGACAATATGTTCACAAAAGAGCTCTGTTATACAGCAGTAACCCTAATGACGCGAATATACAAAGGAGGGTTAGGTATTACAAGTTGCCTAGGGTATCCAGTGTTCGACACCGATGATGCTACACATTCGACCAGATAAAGAAACAGTGAGTGTTATCGAAACAGAGTGCGAAAGACTGCGTGAGTAATGTATAGAGTATCCATGAGTGTCTGTCTTTTTCGTGATATACGTTTTGCGAGCGTGAGCTTCCGACCCGTCGGGAAGTCGTGGAGGTCTGGACATGTGGAGTGATGATAAACTTTGCCACGGCGCGCCAGTTTAGGCGCGAGGAGAGCGCCAGTTCAAGCTCGAGCTGTTGGTCTTCTTGTGCACGGCGGGCTTGCACTTAGGGGTCCGCACCGCACCACCAAGCATCACTCCACCAGTGAGCACCGTAGTCTTGCCACCGTCGTAGTTCGTCACCTCCTTCTTGGAGGTGTCGATGTAGACACGCGACTGCCTCGCACGCTCGCGGCGGGACATGCGGGACATTGGCTTCTCGTCCGCGGGAGAGACGGAGCACGAAGACTGCGAGACCGTGGTGACAGAGCCATACGAGTCGGAGCTGCCGCAGGAGGAGAACGAAAGGCCGGAGCTGGAGCTCGACGAGCTGGAGCGGGAGTGGTGGGACAGCGTGGACTTGACGGAGACCGGAGATGACGAGCAGGAGCGAGGGGTGACAGGCACACTGGGGAATTGGCTGATGACGTTAGAGAGCATGGCGAACAGCTCGTCGACATCTTCGTCATCCTCAATCAGCTGCTGCGCGAAGGTCTTCCTCTGACGAGGCGCAATCGAGGGGCGCGCGGGAGCCGGGGCAGCCTTGGCAGACTGGGCCTCGATCTCCTCCCAGACTGGGGAGCACTGGTTGCCACAGCGGACCGAGACACAACCGGGGTTAATGAGAAGATCGAACTCGGGGACATTGAAATCGGGGCCACCGATGGTGGTGAACCACTGGTTCCAGTCCACGTTCAGGGACTTGCATGCGTCGTCAATCGCACGAGGGGGGATGCGGGTGCGGGAGAGCGTCAGGAAGCGACGACCGAAGCCGCTACGGGGCTTGCAAGGGACCCACGAAGAGACGAACTTGTCAGTCAGGTTGGTCTTGAGCGCCAGCTCGAGATTGTGGATGGTCGAGGCGGAGTAATGGCCGACAAGCCATTGAGTGAGGAACATGATGGCGTGGTCAAGAGTGACAGAGAGGTCACCGGGCATGGTGGCGGTGAAAGTGGCCATTATGATGAATGAGTGGGTGTATTAAGCGAGTGATTGAAGATGACGATTAGTGAGTGAGGGCAGTCTGCAGTCTGAAGCGTGTTATCGACCTGCGATATTGTGAGCGGGAGTGAACGCGCTGAAGCTGAGTGTGACGAGTGTGGATGCAGATGCGAAGATGCGATGGAGGATGCAGTCGTTGAATGTGTAGCCGGTGAATGCAACAGAAATAAAAAGTCTACGAAACAAAATGAATGAGTATAGTGTCTTTAGAAGTGGCACATGAAACATGAACTCACCTATGAGACTAATCTGAAATGACGGAGATGGAGAGGAAAGACGATTGACGACTGGAACCAAGTCCGGGGTGAGGAAACGAGGCAGAAGCAACCTGATACTTATACAATTGGTCCATGGCGAGCAAACCTCGGCGCACAATGACCACGGCTAGGAAACGATATTGTACGTCGCGTAGCGAAGGCAAGGACAAAAGGTACTCGGGCAGACAAAAGCAATATTGAACACTTGCCATTTACGGAGACAAGGGCAGCTCACCTTCCGAGTTTCATCACCACGTGACCCTGATATGGGTGGGCGTCTTGCCGGCGTCCTTGTAGAGAACAATTGGCTTTGCGCTCGGTTTGTGCGAATACGCAATTTGTACACACGACGGGTCTCGCTGTCATCTCGGTTTGTGCGTAGCGACGCCTCTTCGGTCCCAGTCTTGGCAACTCCTGCTCCAGGGCTGTCGCGATGCCGTCTCACGACAGCTGCTGAGAAGCTGTCCCTCCTAGCAATTCATTTTGCTGCACTGCGCTGACAATAAGATTTGGCAAATGGAAGTGTTTGCACAACTTCATAGTGATTCGTGCCGGCGGACGATCAGAACACTAAGCTACGCGGGAGAATCCGATCACAAAAAATGCGAGCATCAGAAGGATTGGCACAGATTGGTACTCGACTAGCGAGACCTGGACGGAGTGCCCCTGCTCAAGCGCTCATCTTTGAGAGAATATTATTGCATATAACCTTGCACAAATTGCGCTCAAGTGTATAAGGCGGAATATATCGTAGGACCCAGGTACGACAAGGTTAAGCAGATTACTGGCTGCAGCTTCAGGCGCTATGCATGCGACCATCCCCGAACGTGGCAAAAGGAAGCCAGCCGATTAATGGTACCTCTGGTAGCTAGGAGAGCGCGAAGAGCTAGTAAATGCACAAAAATGAGACGAAAGCGGAGGTCCGTCCGGTCTGGCTGACTTCGGGTTCGGATGATTGAATAGTGTGTCCTGCCAAAGGTCTGAGGCACTCCCAGCACAGCCAAGCGCATTCCAGGACGAGTCAACGAGCCATGTCCAAGGCAGTAAGAGTGAGCACCGGCCCCGCTCTGTTCCGCCGGGGTTCCCAGGCGCGACATGTGAGAGGGAGGTGACATTGGAGATGACTGAGCCGCCACCGAGCCGCCATTGGCGCCCAAATTTTCGGTCCCCGATTGAACCTCCGACTCTAGTCGCAAAACCTTATTGCTCATCACCATCCACGCAAGTCGGCCCCGCTGCGTCGCGTAAAAGCAAGTCTCCTGTGCGCCGTCGACGTTCCCCCAAGCCCGCAATCGCACCAAAATGGTGGGTAGCGAACCTCCGCTGGCCTGTAAACCGAGATGCTGATGGTCCGGGGCCCTGCTGTTGGCCGAAATTGCATGTCATTTGTAGACTCTCGCCGTCGATCTCCTGAACCCCTCCCTTGAGGCTGAAAAGCGCAGCCACAAGCTCAAGCGTCTTGTGCAGTCCCCCAACTCCTACTTCATGGACGTGAAATGCCCTGGTGCGTTGATATGAAGAATCCGAAGTGCTGATTGAACTTAGTACTAATTTTTGCGACTATGCTAGGCTGCTTCGCTATCACTACGGTCTTCTCGCATGCGCAGACTGTCGTTCTCTGCGGTGCTTGCGCGAGCGTCCTCTGCCAGCCTACCGGTGGTAAGGCGAGACTAACCGAGGGTAAGTCGCGTGGCGTGTGACCCTCAGAACGTGTAAAGCTGACTTGGCTCTATGCAGGTTCCTCTTTCCGCCGGAAGAACTAAATGTTCTGTCGTATATCCCCTCGCGTCTTCTGTCGCAATACATCGCATTCTGATTGGCTGCATCGCTTTTCTTGCTCGCTTTCTGTCACGCTCGTAGGACTGTCAACCGCGGGTAGTGTATTTTAATGCAATCCGGTGATTGCCTCATCTGCCGTGTTTCCTACGCAAGACCAGGTGTTCGGCCGAGGTTGTCCAGAACGAAGAACTTGAGAGCCTATCTAGGATTCTATCATGCGTCCAATTTGTCCATATACATGCACACTATGCAATGACATGCACAGTGCATTGTTATATTATATGTGACTACAGATAAACGTGCCAACGCCAATGCGACGCCAAGGAAGACTGTCCATCTCATAACTTGGGCTTCTGTTTCGCTTTTGAGCGATCTGACGAATGTGCTCGAATGACTCCTTCCTGCGAAGTGACAGCCACTAGCTTGCCGTTCCGCGTATACATCTGAACGAGAGTGAGAGTATGAATATTGGATTCCAAGCATCTCGTGCTGAAACTTACACGACCATGGACAACAGCGCGTCCGCTACCCCCGCGTGGTGTAGAAATCTGGTTGAAGACGTGAAGCTGAATATTCTAAGAGGTTGAGATAACATACGACGTAAAGAAGCCAATCTCCACAATCGAACGAATCGCTAGATGGGTATTGAGTCAGTTTCTAGCTATAAGTGCACGAGACGAGCGAGCGCACTCGTAGAACCAGATGCTGTGGTCCAACGTTGTCTGATATCACAGCGGGTTAGCTAGCACTCCTTCTGACAGCGAACTACTCACGATCATCGCCAAGCGTTGAGCCCCTTTGGCGAAGCTGTCAAGACCTAGGGTCCGACGAGCTACGACGAGACTGCGTGGCGGATTAACGAATGATACCACTCATGGAAATGAGTGACGCACAAGTGTGAATCCGAAATATAGCTGAGGATACACTAGAATAAACAGGATCAACTGACGACCCTATGTATATTTGCGAACGTATTCAAACCTTCTGATATGCTGCCTCCTTGGCGGGTGAGTCGAACTTGGGTACATTCCTTGCTTTGAACCAATACATATGGGTATTCATACCGTCCTTTCCAGGCACAATACCCGCAGTCTTGATTGCAATAGGGCTCTTCTTCCGCTCCTGTAGACAGCGTTCGTGTGGCATGGGCATTACGGCGCTACATTGTAGGGCATGACGAACCTGGACATATTCCAGCGCATACTCCTTAATCCGGGGGTCAACCTCTACCGGACTCATCAAGATCTTCTCGTAGTGCAGTTCAATATCATCACATTGCTCCGGGCTTTGCACAGAGGGCACGGGTGACTGGTAAGAAGGTTGCTGGTGTTCGGGGAGTTGGAAAGAACACATCGCAATGAACACGGTCCGCCCGTTCTGCACGGCACGGACCGCACGAGTGATGTATGATCGCCCATCCCGCACCCGATCCACATGGTATACGATTGGGATTGCTGGAGACGCACTCAGTAGGAAGTAGCACTGGCACAGTTGTTACACTCGTGTAAGGCTTGCGAGCGACACCATTGTACTCACATGCATGGACTGCGGGTGTCGTCAGAGCCGTGCAAGTATGCCACTGAGGTAATGGACCACTCACATGCAGGTGATATGCCGGGTCGACACATTCTGTCGCGGAGACCAACGCTTGAGAGATGACCTGGCCTCCAAACACACCCCTAGCACGGATAGGGATCCAGAGAGACTTGGAACGGAAGAGGTTCGCATCTAGCTTCTCGACCTCTAGGGACGTGGAGATGAGCTCGTGCTCGACCTGCTTGTTCTCAATTTCGGCCATGTTGACAGCACGTCCAGGCGAAGACTAGAAGGTCACTTCGAAGCACAGGGTGCAATCACGCAGGAATGTGGTGGGCGGACTATATCATCGTACACCGGCGTCAGGGTAGACGGCCAAGTGAATACCGGTCTGAGCAAGCGGTGCGCGTTTCGCGCCTTCGGCAGGGGGCCGTGGCCGACTCTGCTGCAACGCTCGTGCATCGTCCCTTTACTTTGTCTGAGTGGCACTCAGGGAGGCATCAGACAGTATGAAGATATATATAACGATGCTAAAATTCCTCGACGTCTATGGTAAAGCCACATTCATGACAGACCTGTTTCCCAACGCCATCGCTATCCTTCTCCACCACCCCGAACACGTGTTTATGCTCCTGGTCCTTCCGCTTCTGCCATACGGTTTCTCGAGTTCGCCGGCGCAGCTCCTTCAGGCCCTCCTCGAATTTCTTGTTCTTTTTCTTCTTCTTCTCCGCGACCCTGCGCTCGTATTCCGTGTCGAGCGCTTCTGGCGAACCCCACTTCTTCCATGCAAAGTCCTCGACTTGATATCGCAGGAAGAGCATCATGTTTGCAAATGTCGACTTGTGCGGATTGGCCTTCAGAAGATGGGGCATGAGCTCTTGATCTCGCAGTTCCGCTGGGGCAAACGTTAGCTCCTCACAACCCTGGGGGTGTGAACGTACCATCTGTCAACAAGTAATCCTGAAACATAGGGTACATGAGCAGCTTAGCGACAACTAGTGGCTGGGTCACTGACCTCCTTGCACTCTGTCTTCGTGAGTAGACTGTACTTCTCGGGCTTCTCGTTCTTGCATTTGTTGCAGACTAGACAACCAAACACTTTCTTGAACGTCGGGTCGATATCTAGGGATTGACATTCATTGCATCTCGAGTTGAGTTCGGGGTCAAGAAAAATGGCTGTGTAGTCCACGCTATCAGTGGAGTTCGATCCGTATGAGCAGTATCGCTCACGAGGTGCTAGATTCTGCATCGCTCTTTCCCGTTCTCGCTCCTTCTCCTTCGCCTTGAGTTCGGCATCTGCTTCCTTATCGTCCTCGACAAGGAAACCGCCCTTGGAGTTGACCATCTTAGACAAATCATATTCAAAGTACTTCCCAAGACGGGAGTCTCGCTGCAGTCTCGGTGGAGCCTTAGGTGCCGTCGGTGAGGTAGAGGTAGCAGGGACCACACCAAGGGGTCGTTTGTTATTTGAGTTGGGAGTAGACGAGCTCGATGCTTCCTGTTCCCGCTCACGCTGTCTAACCTTCGCTGCGAAATAACATGAGTGCGATGGGCTTCCTCATACCAATAGAATGCGTACCTTTCAAACGGTTCAACTCAACCCGTTTGACTTGCTCCGGAGTCAGGTCGAGGTTCGCCGGGGGCCTGGGAGGTGGGGTGGATAGACGAGTGCTTGAACTGGCTTCCGGCATGGTTCGGGGCTCAGGCAGGGCATCAAAATCAGGGATATATTCGTCGTCGCGGGTTTCGACGGTGGTGGAGGGGCCTGCTGACGAATCTCAGCCACCGGGACACGCTGGTCACACGAAAGCGCGTTTGGTCACACCGCGTAGATGAACGGCCCTGCGCCGGGAGGTCGCAGCGATAGCCAACGTACATATCTAAGTACAGGAATATAAATAGTGTACAACCCCACAAATACAAACCCTCCCAAGATAAACCATATCTACTAGCTAGCGTCACTGGCTGGTGGCGGCGCCGACGGTTGGTCGACATCCATCCCGTTCGCCGGACTTGAGCCCTCCTTCGACTGGGCTCCAGCCGAGAGTGCCACAGACGTTCCATCGTCTATATCCATGTCCGACTGGTTTGAAGACCCCGCATTCGAAAGGGCAGCAGGCGGCTTGGCTGTGACGGGAGGCGCGACTGTCGCAACTGTCGCGACACTAGGACCGACGCCGTGCGTTGAGCCCGTGCTCATAATGCCTACAGCTGCACCAAATTTCCGCCCAGAGGCAAGCGGAACGTTGTCACGGTCTTTATGGCTGGCTTGGTTCCGCCTTCCGCCTTCGCCTTCGTCGTCAGAGTCTGAGAGCTCGCCTTCGGCCTGTCGTCGAGCGTCAAGTAATCGCTGAGGTCGCCGCTCATCAGGAGGTATCAGGTCTTCATCCGCATCTGGATCGTCCATCAGCTCGTCAATAGGCACCCTGGGTATATCTGCAGGTGCCCTATGAGTATCCGAGATCATACATAATTGCTGCCTCGAGGTACACACCAGTCATTTGCACACTCGGCGGTCCTCCGACGTGTCTCAGATGCTCGAAGGCGATATTCTTGACGCGGTCAAGATAGCCAGGGGTATTCATGTCTTCCATATTTGAAGATCTCACATCCAGCTCATAGTCCGGGCCAAAGTACTCATAGTACTCGTTCATCGGAATATCTGGGGAGCACGGCCACTCAGTCTCAAAATGCCACGATGTTCAACGACTTTGCGTACCTGCGCCCAGCTCCACACCAGCTGCCAAACCAGTCTCATATGCCCAACACCGGCTGACATTGCGCATGGTATAGCCGCCGCCACCAAGGAGAAGTAATGGCTTGTTGAAGGACTTGACGAACTTCACGCAGTTTGCATGCCCCCTCATGGATAGGTTGAAGCAGCCGAGCTTGTCTCCAGACACCGAATCTGTCCCACATTGTAGAACGATTGCTCCTGGGTCATACGACTCCATTACTTGTTGGATCACCTGTAAAACAATTTAGCTGTGCACATGAGTAGGATGGGTCTTACTCACAGGCTCAAAGACGCTCTTGTAGCTCTCGTCCGAAATACCATCTCGCAATGGGAAGTTCAGGGCATAGTATTTGCCTTTCCCGATACCTACATCCTGTGTCCGCATTAGCCCTAAACTCGGAATGCCGCAATGAAGACTATACAAACCCGCAATTCTCCCGTGCCAGGGAAGAACTCCCCGTACTTGTGAAAGCTCACTGTCATCACACGATCTGTGGTATAGAATGCTTCCTCGACGCCATCGCCATGATGGACGTCAATGTCAATGTATAGGACACGTTGGTGATATCTGCGATTGCGTCAGTTGGGGTCCGGCAGTCTGCCACCCTGAACGTACCGAAGAAGCTCCAAGATTCCCAGGACAATGTCTGATTGATGACAGGTCAGTCAGGACGGCCCAAGTGTTTTGAGGCAGCCTGCTCACCATTCACATAGCAGAAACCACTGGCTTCACTCTTTTTTGCATGATGGAGACCACCTGCCCAGTTCACGGCTATGTCACATTTATCGCGGCTTAGTCTCGCAGCTCCCTCTAGATGGTGAGACAGGCATTCAACAAGTGAGCGTGAGAACAGGCAACTGTGGAGTTCACCTACCCATAGAACCGCCGGCGGAAATGGAGCAGTACTCAAAGAGGCCATCGAAAACCGGACAGTCGTCTCCAACGTTGTCTAAAACAAGAGAAACACTCAGTTAGTCCTGAGGGGTACTGGGCGGTTCGACAACGTGAGAATTGTAGAATATTCACATTTATGCTGCTCCTTCATGTAGGAGTTCATGTTAAGGGGGGTGATACGGCTGAGGAAGTCCACATATTCATCGGAGTGGAACTGTGTCATCTCGCGTTTCGTGGCGGGTTTTGCACGCTGCGAGTTCAACACATCAGAATGCGTTCTACGCATAACGGGCGCTCGCAGGCCGCTACTTACGAATATCTCCATGCGCTTATACAAACCGTAGTTCATGACAAGGGAGTGGCACATCCGTATGCGCGTAGGCTTCATTCTATAAAACAACAGGTAAAGATCAGCTAGGGAAAGAATTTATGAAAACGAGACGCACGGATGCCCAGGTCCATAGTGGAACCCACTAACATCAGAGTCGAAGAAATAGCACTGCACCGACCCGGAAATCTGCTGAGTGAAAGCCTGGCAGAAAAATTCGTGGTCACTTACCACACGCTTCTTGCTGGATTCCCCGTCTATTGGGATCATTTCGGGAGCCATGATGGCAACTGAGACGCAGGGACGCCTGGACGAGCGGGATGGACCTCGAAGCACGGCTGAGAGAGCCGCGGACTCGGAAGTTGTAGTCCGCCACGTGCCGGTCCGCCTTACGTTGTGCCACAGCAACAAATCTCGTCCACTGACACTGCGACCTGTGCAAGAGGCGTGAGCTACTCATGCACGTCTGTTTCACACAGTCTCAAGACTTGATCTGTTCCGACGCATAGTGCAGTAGGCCTCCGGAGCACTGCATATCCAAGAATACCATCACAGGCCTTTCGAGCCTCCTGGTCCCTCCCTGACTTCCTACTCCAAACATCTTCCAACTACTCTACACATGCGTTGACGACCACCGAAATTCAGAGCAGATCCCCTGTTATTTGTGTCGGCTCTGCTGCGGCCGTCGTTCCTCTGTAGGGCTGTGCACGATACTTCAATCCAGTTGTCTTCTCCGACGGAGCCGTACCGCCAAATACAATCATGCGACAAAGAATTTACGTATATATATATTACATGAACGTCCCATAGCAATACATCCACGAGAACGATAGCAAAGCGAGAGCGAGGCGATTCTGAAAGTACGGCTCATGCAAGCGAGGGGCCTCAGGAAGCTGCCTGCTCATTTTGGGCTTTGTGGACCAATGTCGAGGGGGCAAAGCCGAACGAGTCCTCGAGCTTGATGCCCTACGGCGAATAAGAAACTCAGGTTAGGAATGCTACAGCCGGAGAACAACGTCTGTACGGACCATCTCGCCGGCGATCACCCGAACCTGTTGATGGGTATCAGAGCGGTTCTGTAGACAGGAAGGAGTCCCTTACCATTGACCAATGATGGATGGCGTGGAGTGCGGCGAACCAGAGCTAGTGTTGAACAGACGACATAGTATCGTTGCTCCTGCGCTAGCCAATAAACACTCACCTCTCGCCCGAATGTGGTCTGCATGACCTGGGGGTACGGAGTGATCGCATGGAGCGTCACTAGCTCCCCCATGCTCACTGTAGGGACAACTTCCTCCAGTTGTGCGATAGTTTCCAACAGGGCTTCTCGTGCGGCTGTCCGATTTGTCTCCATAGGAGTATTGCGCAGTCTGACATCGTAATTGAGGACAGACGATGTGGATGAGAGCGATTGCAAGAGAAGCACGAAGTGGTCCCTAGCGTGTCTCAAGTGTTTCCCTACTTGATGCGTTAGCTAGCAGACAATAGCTCAGCCTAAGAGCGCGGACCGATGGTAGACCCTGGCATATACTGGGACGTGACTGTAAGCTGTTCATCAGAGCTCAGACTTTGGTCAACGAGGTCGACGCCCTGGCGCAGGACATAGTTGGCCACCTCAAGGAGACGTTCCGGCGACGTTGTCTCCGTGTTCGCATTGGAGGGGTCCCCGAGAGCTTCCGAGTGTTTGCCATTCGTGGTGACCTCGTGCTGTACCGGTGAGTCTGCGATGGCCACCATGACTGCCGGTCGCTAATCGTTGCGGGTGAAGCTGCTCGACGGAAGTCGAAGACGTTTTAAGGTGGTCAGAGGTGGAGCACTGTCTGACGAAATCCGTCAGGGACGCTAGATCTTGATTATACGTACGACTGACTGTATAGAGAATTCAGACGGAAGACGCGGACACGAGTGCTGAACACGCGGAAAACATGAGTATTCGAGCGTATAGAGCCTGTTCTAAATACATGCGATCTACGGCTACTCGTCGGGGGTGTTCCTCTGCACAATTTCGGACTGCCCATAGATAAGCAGTCCGAACTCAAAGCGAGGATGCTAGTTCATCTCCCAGATTTTTCCATACCACAACTCGGTGAGAAATGGTCGGTGAGAGACAGGAAGAGCACAGATAGGACCAACCGTCGTCGTCTTTCTGGTTGAGAGTAATTTCGTCCCGTAGACGCGCATTTAAGTTCCCCATCTGCTGACTAAGCAACACTTTCGAGTGCAGCTGTGCTCGCCGCCAGCAACGATACCAAAGCCCACACTCTGTGTATTCCCCTCCGACATAATGCTTACGACAATGAGGAAGGCGAGCACGTTTGCTCGTGTAGGTCACTTGCGAAATTTCTCGCGCGTACCACGTTGATCGAGTTCTGTAGACCGTGTCTGCGGGTCAGAGGCGTTTCCTCTCCATCCATGAGTACCAGTCGGTCAACCTGCTGAACTCGGTACGTTCTGCTTTCCTCCACACGCAGTCTGAGCCTTAAACGTATGCCATAGTATGGCATTCCTACGCCAAAAAGTATCGCGGCCAAGACTCCGGAAGAGGCGTATGAGGCTGCGAAGCAGTTCGGTACGCGAGGATCCCAACACGCATGAATCCTCGATGCTAAAGGCGTGCGCTACACGATCTAGGAGCTACTGGATCCGTCATTAAGGCTCAGGTGCTTGCTGGTGGTCGGGGCAAGGGCAAGTTCGACAACGGGCTCCAGGGTGGTGTCCACAAGGTCGAGAGGTACGACCTACCCGTTTCTCTGTGGCACGTCTGCTGAAGTACCGTTCTGCACCCGCGTCAATCGTCTCGCTAGCCCTCAGCAGGCAAAGGAGTATGCCAGCAAGATGCTCGGCGCAAAGCTCATCACCAAGCAGACCGGCGCTGCTGGTCGTATCTGCAACACTGTACGTGGCTGGTCAATCATCAGCCCAACTCTTGCTCACATATCAATCTCGTTTTCCGATAGGTCATGCTGGCGGAGCGTCGGGATCCTGCCCATGAATACTACGTCGCGGTGCTTAACGATCGTGCCACCGGTGGTCCCGTCCTCGTTGCGTCAGCACAGGGTGGTATGAACATTGAAGAGGTTGCTGCGAAGGACCCAGATGCCATCATCACCACTCCCATCGACTTCCAAAACGGTCTCAGCCAGTCAGAAGCGCTTGAGGTTGCCAAGAAGCTCGGTTTTAAGGGTGAGACAGCACAGGAAGAAGCTGCGAACATCTTCATCAATCTCTACAAGATCTTCAAGGAGAAGGACGCGACACAGATCGAGATCAACCCGATGGCGGAGACGTCTGACGGTCATGTCCTCTGGTGAATGCATTCAATATGTGAGTCCCAATAGAGCCTAACATATCACACCCAGCATGGACGCGAAGTTCGGCTTCGATGACAATGCCGAGTTCCGTCAAAAGGATATCTTCGCGCTGCGCGATATCACCCAGGAGGAACCTTCTGAAGTTGAGGCACAGAAGGCCAACCTCAACTTCATCAAGCTCGATGGCAGCATCGGCTGCCTGGTGAATGGTGCCGGTTTGGCAATGGCCACCATGGACGTCCTCGCTCTGCACGGAGGGAACCCTGCTAACTTCCTTGACGTTGGAGGGTAGGTCTTCTTTATGTCATCCCTGCGCATTGCCTCAACGTGTCTCGTGGGTTCCAGAGGCGCGACTCCTGAGACTGTCAAGAAGGCGTTCGAGATCATATCGGCTGACCCCAAGGTCAAGAGCATCTTTATCAACATCTTCGGCGGTTTGTTTCCCATTCCATTTATTGCTGCACCTGTTGTGAATATGCCTCCCTACAGGTATCATGCGTTGTGACTACATCGCAGAGGGTGTCATCAAGGCATCCAAGGAACTGTCCATGAGCATACCCTTGATTGTCCGGCTGAAGGGCACGAAAGAGGCTGAGGCTAAGCAGTACGTACCTTCATAGGTCTCAGGACCGTTTTGCTCACCTCCCCACAGGATGATTCGTGAATCTGGGCTCAAGATTATTCCTTTCGACAACCTTGACGACGCTGCCGAGCAGGCGGTCCAGCTTGCTCATGCTTAGATGTAAATGTCGCTTTCTCACTGTCCTCGCTGTTGTATTTATCCTAGACCTGCTTGCGATACCGCGTTTATAATGAGGATCACGTTTAGAAAAAGCAAATAATCGATAGCTTGCGTGGGTATGGTATATCAACAGCACCACAAGATGACAGTAGCGTAACAAGGTTCACTGCGCGAAAACGGATGTGGTGTCTACCAGTTCGGCCGGACGAATGAGTTCGGAGGAATAGTAGAATACGATGGATGCTGAGAATGCTGAACGGGCACACCGGAATGGTTCTCGAATGTCCTCCGGGCTTGTCCTTGATGAGGCTGAAGCCCGGCAGTGGTGTGATAGCCGTGGTTTGCAGGCACTGACATCACCGGGACCGGAGGCGCATGCATGAGTACAGGACTGCCCGCATACATCCCGTGATTTGAATGTGTCGGCTGCATGATGGGGCTCATCATGGGCATAGCATGCGCGCGTGCCGGGATGCCGTTTGGCTGCTGAGATGTCGGGGTCTGCATACTCGAAGGCGGCGGCGCATATACAGGGACCGGGCCACCTGGCGAGGGATATGGTAGTAGCTGCGCAGGATAAGGAGATGTCGGAGGCCGCATCATTCCACCTGGTACCTGAGGACCTGGTACCTGTACCCATACATGCTGACCGTACGAAGGCGAAGCCGCCACCATCGGTCGAGGAACGGGACTCGCAGTCATGGGATGCGGGTACATCATAGGTGGAGAATGACTAAGAAGTGGTGAAGGATATGAAGGATATGCCGGGCGCAGGTTGGCACCATGCATCGGTGGCGAGAAGGCGAAAGTCGGTTGCTGGCGTGCTGTGGAACTATTCGTGGGCGAGGTCACCGATGGAAGTGAGGTGCCTCTCGACGCGGAACTTGCGGATGACGAGGGCACCTGTTGGAATGCGCGTCGCACATCGTGCAGAGACATCCTCGAAGATGGTCCAGACCCAGAAGGCGGAGGCGTTTCCCCGTCTTCCGACTTTACGTCTTGCAGTGAGAACGGCACGGTGATCAAGTCATCCGCGATGCCCTCGAGCGAGTTGATAGACGGCAATTCTGTTTTGGCAGATGCTTGAGACCAGACAGCTTTGAGATGCTCTGGGTCAGGTGCTCTTGATGGCGACTCCTTCGACGAGAATGCTCTGGGCGATTTCATCCAGCTACTGCTTTGCTGGGAGGGCGGCGTTTTGGGCCGTTGCTCAGCCTGGGGCGAAAGGTATTAATTCTCACTAGCACATACACAAAAGTCTTGTACTCACCATGTGCACATTCTGAGTAGCGATCTCTGGCTCGCTACGTGCAGACTGCGAGAGGGGTAACCCCAGATTCCAAGGAGAGTTATTTGATGCCTCGCCAGTTGCTCGACTGCTCACGGCCGTCGAGCCTTGCGATGATACAGTCGCTGCAGGAAGCTCCACCTGGGGTGCTTTCGGTGAGACACGCTCCTCCTCAAGTTCGCTCGTGAAGATAAACCGTACAGTCGCTTTAGACTCCACTACGGTCTCCACACGTGCGTCACGATAGAACGCTACATCAGAGCCTGCAGGCATCTTGGGTTGTGTTCGCCCTTTTGACGAGATACCGTTGGCAAGCGCCACTGTAGCAGTCTCACTATTCGTGGCTGTTGATGCAGACTTTGAAGGTGCATCCGGCGGCGGTGAGCGGCTGACAGTGTCGAGTTCCATAGGCTGAGGCTCGTCGACTTCTGCAACTTTCGCCATGGAGGGCGCAGTCTTGCGCCAACTCGAGGCAATATCAGCTTGCGTACTTGGCTTCGCGGATCTCGGAGGCAAATTCACAACGGGGCCAGAGCGACGGACCCGAGGGATCACCACACGATACCTGATAGGCCCTTTGTGTAGAGGCGGCCTGGGGAACAGGGCGTCGTTCGGGTTGAAGTCTCGCCGATTGAAGCCTGTGGGGGCGGGCTCGAACGACAAGATGTCCCAGCGCACACGCATATGAATTTGGGACGAGTTGAACTGCTTCTTGCTGATAGCTTCCAGAGGCTTCGATGTCCGCGGCAGCTTAACAGCGAAGACGTTCCATACTGGCTTAGGCGACCTGGGCGGCTCGGGGACAGTGATATCAAACACCTCCGTCGGGGTACTCGGCGGCAGGTCAACTCGCGCTCGCAGGGCTGGCGGCAGCCACTTCTGCAGTTGTTTCGGAGGCTCTGGCTTCGTGTGCATGTCGTCCAACGCGCCCTTGATGCGCGAGATGACATCGTTGAGCGCAGACATAGGCGCCTCACGGTATGCGGGCGTCAGGGGCGACTTTTGTGGCACTGCTGAAGAAGCAGCATGCATTCGCGCAGTCTCCTCGGGACCTTTGCCGGATCCTGAGGGGATTGGAGGAACTGGCTTCGATTCCGCGGCGTCCGGAGTAATTATATGCACCTTAGGCTTTTCTTGCACCGATAACTTGGGCAAGGTCTGTACTTCAGTCTGAGTTGTGACCGTTAGCGTCTGCTCCGCAGCGATGGCAGAAGCGGTCGGCTTGCGCCTCCAAGGTCCCTCGTCACTCTTCACCGGGTAAGTCGCAGTGCGTGGTGCCGGAACGTGGTCATCCAGGAAGTCAGCAGCGGAAGGCCTCCGCGGGCGCGGCCGCACATCTGTCTCTGTTTCCTGTTCTTGCGGCTTGCTTGTTGCCGGCTCCTCGACTCCCGCAAACTTCCCGAAATCCGAGAAGTCAACGACTTCGAGGTCGTCCGTCTGCTCGGGGAACGAAGCTGCCTCCGCCAACATGGGTGGTGGGGGCGGAGGGGCGGTGGGAGCCTGTTCTGGTTGCGGGGCAGGCGGCCGCGGTGCTGGAGGCTTCGAATTGCGCCAGGACAGGGAATCGGAGGGCGAGGGTACCACGGGGGAAGCGGATACCGTAGCTGGCCCGGGAGGACGGCGGTTCTCGACTGGCCGAGGCGCACCTGGCTTTGAAGACTCACGCGCGAAGGTCGGGCGGATGGACGACACGGGCTGCGAGATCGGAGAGGGCTGGTCGGCCGCTGCGACTTGCCGAGTGATGTGCGCAGGTGCAGACTTGGGAACAGTTTGCACTGAGTGCACTGCTTCCTCAATGATCTCAATAACCTGCACATCAAAATCATGAGAAATGGGAAGGAAATCGAGTAAAATGACTGGTGTACCTGAGCTTCAGTGACATCGTTCTGGCTCCCAGCCACCTGCTGTTGCTTCTCCGGCTGTGTCGGCTGCGATACCGGTGCCGATTGCACTGACGCAGGCTGCTCAGGTGCCGCCTGAGCTGCCTGCGCCTTCATTTTCTCCTCCAGCTCCGCCGCCTTCCTCCGCGCACGCTCCTTCTCCCTCTCCCTCTCCTCCTCCTCCTCCTGCCTCCGCAGCCTCGCGCGCTCCGCCGCACTATGCATTGCCGCCTTGCGCACCTCATCTATATCAACAATCGCCATCGTCGGTGGTGGCTGGAGGGCCTTCTCGGAGACGGCGGGCGATGACTGGGTGGTTGACCGCGGCGGCGCGGGAGTCGGCAAGGGTTCCGCAGACAGCTGTGCAGACGGCGGCTGTCTGTTATCTGCTACCGACTCGGTTCGCAGAGGCGGCAACTGGGGGCGGGCATTCGAGAGGTGGGGCGGCAGCTGTCGCCCCGCCCTACTTCGATCCACCGGCAGAGGTAGCGGGGGCGGTCCCATCGTAGATGTACGCCTCGGCCGTTCCTCGGAAGGCCCCTCATGAGGCCCCGGCCCAACAGGCGAGATCGAGGGCAACCCAAACGGATTATAGTGATCCCTTGGACGCGCCGGGGCGCCATGCGAGGGAGTCCGTTGCATAGCATGAGGCGGGAACGTCTGCTCGCGCCGGGGCTCGCGATCGCGGAACCGGTCGCCTACAGGCGGGAATGCAGTCCGGTCGCCACCCGAGGGCAGGTGGGACTCAGCGCTTGCACCGTGGCCCGCGTGTGTTTTTTGCAGGAGCTGCACACCTTGAAGGTGCTGGTGCGGAGGGACGTCGCGCCCGTTCCTCGACTCCGTCGGGGAGATGGGATGCTCTGAACGGCTTCCTCTCCGGAGGAGGCCGCCTGGGCCTGCAGGGCCTTGGCGATGCGCGTTCGAGTACGGCTCCAACCTGTTCGAGCGCTCATTGAATAGCACACGCGATTGTTCTGACGGCGAGTGCACAGACTGCGAAGATGAAGGAGAGGCTGAGCCGGGCGCGAGCTGTTCTCGTGGCGGGTGCGGTAGTGTTGTTGTGATCCTCGAGCGTGGCCAGCTACGGTCGAAGTCGTCAGCAAAGCGCTCTTCCTTGCTCACCGGCTGAGTGGACTCTGCGTCTCCGTCAGCTGTGAGTTCCGGAGCTTCCTGAGGAGAAGCGGTTACGGCGTCAGTGGCCTGGACATTATACTGCCGTCCATCTCCGAACTCGATCACACCATCCAGGAAATTGTCGTCATCCTCTTCCTAGAAGTACCTTGAGAAATCACATCAAATATTAAAACATGAACCGTGTGACATACCTCATCCCAGTGATGCGCATTCGGATCCAAGTGCAGGCCACGGAACGCGTCTGCTTCAGCCGTGTTCGCGGGTTTCTGCTCTGCAGCCGCTGGCGGAATTTGATTCTTCTCCATCAACTTGGCCGCGCGACCTACGTAAGGCGAAACTTGGGTATTCTAAGATATCGTCACATCAACATGGACTCACCCTGAGCTACCTCTGCAGCAGTTGGGAAGTCCAATTGTGCCAAGTCCGGCTTGTTTACGATAGCTGCTAGGGCCTTCGCATTCCCCCAGGCAGGCTTGCTACTTCCCTCCTTTATCGATGTTAGGGCTTCAGACGCTGCACGTGGTTGGGGTTGTATCACCTTGCCCGCGGGAGGTGGCTGCGGTGGCGCATGGCCAGATGCTGCTGCTGGCAGAGTAAGCGGCTTCGGCGCTGTAGCAGAAGAAGGAGTCGGCGTGGACGACGGTACGGCGGACGATGGACGCGACCATCCTGGACCGGTGGTTGTGGACGGTTGAGGAGTTGCTGTCAACTTGGCGGTGACAAGTCGGGAGTGAGAAGGGAGGCTCTGCAGAACCGGTTTTTCTACGGCCACAAACAATGAGTCTCCAGACTGTCCTCTACGAGCGGGCTTCGCGACATACGATTTGAACTTCCGGCCTTTGTCGTGGCAGAGACGGATGGTGTCTGGCCTGGAGAGGAAGCAGAAGACGTCTTCTCCAGGAACTTCTTGTTGATGTTGACATGGGTGAACTTCTTCGGGTGTGGCATGCTTAAGGTCGGAGTGGAACCTTGCCCAAACGGGGCGCCATTTGCAGAAGAAGCCTTGAGAGGTACGGAGCCTGCGCCTGGCGAAGGTGTTGACGGGGTCGCCTCGCCCTGGACACCTGCTTTGAGCGTTGCCGTGGCACCATCGCTTCCAGGACTCGGAGGCTCCTGCGCAGGAGCTTCCTGAGGCAGCTGCGAGGCCCCTTCCGCGTCCTCCGTCCTGCTGAGGTCGGGAGGATCGGGTATTGGAATATCAGCCATAGACGCGTCGTGAGACGCAGTTCGGTGGGGTGTCTGGCTCAGAAGAGGAGTTCGAGTGGGAGCAGAGAGCAGGAGACACGAGAACAGAGAACAATGCAAGCCACGCTCGATGGGATACGAGCGGATGAGCAGGCGGGCATGTAGTGCCTGCGCTGTGTAGGGGTGAACGACAACTCGACACAATTCCACCAATAGGAGCCCCCCGGCCTCCAGCCCGCGCCCCGGCCCATGCCGGCCGACTCCGGCCCACTAATGGGCGCTCCCCGCACAAGACACCGCCCTCCGCTCGCCACCCATAGCACACTCAGCCCCCCTAGAGCCGTCATGGCCTCTGACATTGCCGCACACGAGCTGCCCATTTCCCGTCCCTCCACCAGCCATCAGCATCGCCCCGGCCTCACCAACGGAGTGAAGCGGTCGTTTTCAGCCGTCGATGAAGGCAGGTACGATGGCAGATACGAGGATCCTGGGTATTGGCATCGTTTCACGTGTATTGAGCGCGGCCTGACATGACTGCGCGCTCCAGCATCCTCAGCCTTCCCTCGAACGACAGCAACACCTGGTACTATCCCTCCCATGGCTACGACTCGAACGACGAAGACCCCATCCCGAACCCTGTGCGAGGAAATTGGGGCCGCAAAACCGCAAAAGACGCACGATGGGTACGGAAAGGGAAGATGACGGCTTGGGCACCTTCTACGGAGGACTGGGAGGTGCGCGCCCAGTACTGTCTCCCTCATGGTCGTCCACTCACGGTTCCCGCAGATCGAAGACCGTGCACGCAAACGGCTGAAGACCATGCTCCCTCCCGAGCCAGAGGAGCCTGCGCCGGTTGTGTTGCCCCACCTGCGCTCACCTTCCCCGCCAGCAACCGCGCCCTACCCTGCTCCCCGCACCCAGCACATGTCTTACACCTCTTTTGTCATGGACAAGGCCATCACGAGCTCCTTCCGGTCACACTTACTCGACGAGCTCGAGCACGCCACGAATAGCCTCATAGAAGGCGAAACCTCGGTGAGAAGGGCGCTAGGCCGCCTCTGGCAGGTCATGAGCGAAGACCCGGACCTCGACGTCGTAGACCCTTCTCTCGTGCCAAAGCGCGAAGAGGAGGAAGGGGACGAGCAGGACGAGCGCGAGCGACGCGTCGCGCGTGCGCCGGACCTGGCCCCGGCCGTGTACAAGATCTTCCTCTCGGGGGCGCCGAATGGATCGGCACCGCTGTACGACCCAAACCAGTTCACGCACCCCGACATGCCCCTGGAGAACCTCGAGAAGGCGCTCGCGAACCTGCGCGAGCTGCAGGAGGACGGGCGGGAGTACGTCGAGCGGCTGGAGGAGATCAGGGACGGCCTGGGAGACGCGAGGACCCAGCGGAACGGCGTGTGGGATCTGGTCCGCCGGAAGGCCATAAAGGAACTGGCGGACGAGGCCTCTGCTGCGGCGCTGTAGTATGTATTGTAACCCTTGTGCCCGCGTGGATGCCATCGGACGCTTCTATCACTTTTGGACGGTACCTTTCACTGTCACGGGCCGGACTTTGCACGAGCCTAATTAGACTGTCTGCACAGCACGAGGCTGGTACGCCGAGCTCAATCCCGGGAGAGTGAAGGCAACTTGTAGGGATGACGTTGGGCGAGCAGTGGTACATATGCGGGGACGCGCGCGGGGTTAGCGCCACCGCTATCGCCGGATGATGTGTCCATGCTAGTGGCTGTTGCATGCAGCGTCTCTGACGTCTGCCCTCTAAACGCCGAGTTTTCTTTTGCACTGAACCACCACTGACTTGCTCTCGCTGCACTGTTCACGATACACGCTATGGACGTCCCTAACATCTCTTACTTGACCCTACACGACCCAGGGCCGGACTCCCCGCCAGAACGTCACATCCCGGACGACATACTGCATGCGACCGATCACTACATGGTCAAGCTGCGCAACTATGCGCGGCTGCTGCCCTATTCGATCGAGTCCAATTCGCAGATGCAGGGCTTATTGGACTTCATAGTTCTGCGGATTACACAAGCTGTCGAGGCTCGGGACTACGAGCCGGGCCTGGTGCAGTGGGACAGCATGCTCAGCTAGTACGTCCGGTCCGTGCTTCCTGAACCTCAGACCACACTGAGCGTGCCTGGAAGCTGGTCCATGCTAAAGTATCCCATGCCGAAAGAGAGGAGGATTAAGCTTGCGAAGCTGTATTACCATGTCTGCACCACGCCCGGCCTGCCGAGCAATATTGTGGCGAGCTGTGCCGACACACTGCAGATGCTGACCAGATCTAAGAAAAAACTTTCTATTGAGGATCTGAGATTGCCCTGGAAGCCTGTCTTTACTATTCTTAGCAAGGATCTGTTCCTTACAAGGAGACAGTTCGAAATCAGGTCAGTGTGCCAGCTCCTAAATGGCCCCTAGTTGACAAGCATATTGCAGCCAAACCCCATGGTACATGGGATACATTGCTCAGAGCGTCAGGCGTTTCTTTCACCCCGCTGCGATTGACGACATGCTGTCAACCTTCGTCCCCTTACTCAACGGGACGAATTTGAGCGTGAGTCATCCAGCTGATGGTCTTGCGCCCATTTTGATGGCTTCTTTAGCACACTCTTGCGGCCCAATATTACATGTTGACCTTCTTGCCTCTAACCCATCCGCAATCCTACTTACCCATGCTGTTCCGTATCTGGGAGTCGATCAACTCTTACATGTTTGACGACCGCATGCTGCAGTTCCTCGCGCGTCTCGCGGAGATGCACGTGGACCCCACTGTTAGCGACCCGAAGAAGATTGAAGAGATTCCGGACGACGAGCAGTCGGAAGATGAGCGCCGCCCATCCTTCGCGAAGGATGACCTCGAGACAAAGTGGCGGTGGGACGGGCTGTTCCAGGATGTAGGTATTTTCCGCGAGCACGAGTTCAACTTCCTCATGTGCAAGTGTATGGCATCTATGGGTATGTAGCATGCAGGTATTAGTGAATTGCCATCTGACTGTCGGATAGAAATTCCACTCGCGGATGCGGGATCGCTGACGACTGGCCCGAACGCGGACAACCAAGCAAGCTTCGAGCTCAACCGGCTGCCAAAGCCGAACTGGCGGATAGCCTCCCTAGCGCGCATCATCGTGTACTCGATAGCCCCCGACGCGCTGCCCACCCCGGCATCCACCGCGCCGACGCCGCACCTCACGCCCCAGCACTCCGGTGCGAGTACGCCTCTGCCGCAGCACAACGGCGGGGCGGGCGACTATCTGTCCACCCCCCTCCGCAAGAGCGTGCACTTGAAGGTGAAGACGTACCTGGCAGGATCTAAAGCCTTGGACGTGCTTGTGAAGTTCGTTGCGTCGACGGAGGGCTTCTTCCACCCGACAAACTCTGGCAGCTGGACCGCAGACGTATGTATTCCCCCGCTTTTCTGTATGCGTAGCTATCTGGATCTGTCACCTTTTGTGAATGAGACACGTGTGATGCTGAGCAGTGCGCTGATGGTGCCCTGTTCGCCTTTCACAGCTGAGTGCCTTTGTCAAGTACATTGTCTATGATTTCAACAAGCGTAAGACCGTCGCCGTCACTGCAGGGCGTGCAGCTGATGAGAGTTGTGCTAGGCTGGTATGAGGAACAGCAACCCGACTGCAAGACACCGATGGTTAGTTGGATCCGCGGGTTTGCGGCTGGGCGAGGCGAACACTCACTCGTTACTGGTTTAGCATCGCAGATTGACGAGGGAGATGAAGCGGGAGCTCGTCAAGAGCCTGAGGACCGTCACGCTGCTGGCGATGTTCTCGCAGGACAACACGACGGTCAGCAACATCCAGAGCTGCCTGAAATCGATGAGCATCATGGAGCCTGACCTTATACTCGATCCCATTTTGGAGCGCGCGGTGCCTGCTTTGGAAGCGTTGACGGAGGTGCGTAGCAGTCCCTCTAGACCGGCCCAGGCCTTGACGTCTTGTGATATTATTAGACGCAGCGAACGATCGCTGTGATCAAGGCTCTGGGAGCGGTTGCGCCTGCGATCGTCTGCCGCCATGTGTATTACCCGGGAGCCAAGCACCTGCTGCCCATTCTGGACCTCCTGCTGCCAGGAATCGATTTGGTGCGTCGGACATCTCGGCCACAACGATCGTACTGTTGACAGGCGTTCCAGAATGACCCGCCAAAGACAGTAAGACATTGGTTATTTCGGGTTGCAATGTTCCTCAATCGGGAATCTGCAGTTCGGCACAACAGCTTTCATCGTGGAGGTCGCACAGTACATCAAGTTCGGCGAGTTGGCCAGACAGGAACCAGAACAGTCCCTCGCTGCCCAAGTTGACAACGCTGACCTGAGACTGCCTTCTCCGCGGGTTCGTCAGGAGATCAACAAGTTTTCCGACGGCGGCGATGGCATGGCAGACGGCGACACGACCAAGGACGAAGATGACGAACAGCTCGTCGACAGCACGGGGAGCTTCGCGGACTGGGTCGCCTCTTTCTTGCGCCGCGTCATTCTCTTGTTCGAGAACCTCCCGGAAGAGGGTGTGAACGGCACCGCGGGCGGTCCCACCGAAGGTGTGTGGGCGTCGTCGTCGGCTTCCTCGAGCGACCGCTGAAGCGTCTTGCAGTCCAGCTCATCGACGCCGTAACTGGCGCGTTCAGCCAAATATGCGTCCACCTGTCAGATCCCCTCTATGACATGGTGCTCAACATGGTCTTTGACTATGCAAGCGCCAATGTCCGTTCGAATGCCGTTCGCGCAATTCACCAGCTCGTCGAGTGCGTAGCCAACGCGGGCCCAGCAAAGACACTCGCCAAGTTTCTGCCGCTCTGCGAGCGCAATATCCGCATCGAGCTGGATCATGGGGCTAGCTCCCTGCGGACAACCTCTCCCGATTCCACTCCCGTGCCTTCAGACGCAACTTTCCATTGGAGTGCGTGCGCATGCTAATTGTCGCGATTTGACATTAACCAGCGTATCAGATCTTGCTATTTTGCGAGGTTGCATGTACAAGTGAGTGGCATGTTTGCGAGAGTAATGTCACTGTCTAATGCCGAATGTAGTGATGGTCGTGCGGTGCGCTTAATTCCATTCATTCTCCTGCGACTCGACAATTTAACCCGCTGTCTCAAGGCCTTGCCGTATCGAGGCCTGCTAATATCGCTGTTCAAGCTCTTGCATGAGAAGACTCTCTCTCAACGCGGATTCTCCTCGAGTGGAAAGCTCATTGCGAGCACATTGCTCACGTTGACCCATACGTATCCTCTCGAGAACAAATTCGTGAACCCTGATGAGTGGAACAGCGAAGGCACGCCAATTCTCCTGCGTACGTTCACAGAATATGCCTTGACCGCCTTCCCAGACTTCCAAAGCAATCATCACAAGTACTGGGGCAAACTCTACAAGCCGGAAGATGTGAAGGTATCGCTCGTGCCACGAGCCATCTTGAGCGCTATTCACGTCCATTCTTAGCTATCCTGGCACGTTCCTAATGACGAGGAAATAAACTTTGCTATCCAAATTTTCAGAGAGGTCGTCGAACCCGTTTTGGATCAGTTAGACACCATCCTAGGCCCTGGTCTGTATATTTTATTCGATTAAAGTTCACGCAGTGGCTTGACGCTGGGCTGCAGGAATCCCTCACGATGCTGTCTGGCGCAACGACTTTTGTCGGTGGGTCGTCATCCTGGATGAAGTGGTGACGCAAGTTCAAGCTGATGTACCTGCAGGCATCTGAGTTTCGTTCGGAATGCTTTCTCTGGTATTCCTACCCTTGCCAAAGAGTTCATATCTGACGAAGACATGGATGCGGCGATGAAGTCGTCGGACTTAATGTGAGTGCACATGATCACGTGCTCCACGTAAGACAAGTCCTCATGTCCAACAGGCACGAGATTCCGGAGATGATAGCGACTATACAGCCTCTCAGCGCGGGTTTTGCACTGCCTGATGCGAATGACCCACGACATCAATATATTACTTCGCTGAGACTCAGGTTTGGGCAATTCTTACACAAGGCTTCCGTAGCATTACGCCATCAGGGGGAAGAGAATACAGTCGATGCAGTCGACATGTTGGTGAGTGCATCGCATCGACATAACAACATGATTCTCACTCATAACCCATAGATTCGATCCATCAGGACCTACATGCTTGACTACGGAGATAGCAGGGATAGGTATGCTCGAATTTCTTTATGTGCTTTGCTGAGCATAACGTGTCTTGGCTGCCGTAAAGTTATTTCGTACAGAGCGACAGATACGATAGCGAGATAAACGTAGCTCGTCATTATGCTGGACAGAAAGTCTGGCCGCGAGCTCTCTACGTACGAAGAGCAAGGTCCGCTTGATCCCCACGAAGAATGATTTTGCGACCGCTGAGGCAATACCATAGGTTCTATCACTCTGCACGACTGCGCTGGAATTCTATTGAACGAAGACGTGGCGAGCTGGAGGACTTGCTAATCGATGACATTACCGAGTGGTCAATGTGGCACTATGCGACAGGTACGTAACATGTTAAACAAACGAACATTTGGTTTATCAGATTTCGTCACCACAGTCAGAGAGTAAGTGGTCATTATCCCTTTACTAATGTATCTCATATGCCTGATGTTCATTCCACTCTCAAGAACAAGTCAGTCCCTCTTGGAGAGCCTTTGTAACGTAATATTTCGAGTGTCATCATCGCTCCACTATAAGCGTCTGATTAACATTTCTGCGACAGAATTATGACGGCGTGCGTCGACGTTGTCTCCCCAGTCTGTTCAACGCACTTGAACCCGGAACAGAAGACGATCGCATGAAAGGAGCATTGTGGACGCTTAACCGCTCGGTCTTCGGTATGGTTGCAATATCTGTTTCTGTATAATTGAACTAAGGATATGACCAGCAAAATATGCCATTGGCGGTAAGATCGTCTGGATCATAGCACAACGAGGAACACTGACGGGGGAATAGAACCGACAATTGCTACGGAATTCGTCAAGAAGCTGTTCGCTTGTCAAGATAACGAAAAAGTACGTACTATAACCCCTGCATAGGTAAAGTCCGCCTGATCGGTATGGATGATTCTAGCCCTCGATACAAGAAGCCGTTGCAGCTCTTGCTGAGACCTGTCAGTCGCTCGATTAGAGAGTTGCGAATGTTACTGATACTTTATTCTAGGTCTCAACACTTTGGTAGAGCCCTCGTTCGCATTTTTCGAAATCGTCAATCCAGGGACGGCCAAATCGCTTACAGACCTGAAGAGTGATCTCACAGCTTCCGCGACAAGCGACGAGCTTGTGGTCAGATGCGCAAGCCAGAGGATCGAGCGTATCGACTTTACAAATAAAGCTCTGACAGACATGGTGAGCTCCCCCGAGAGAATATTATTCATCCGACCCAATCCCAACGGGCTGTGGTTCTAGACCAATACGATCTTGGAAATAGCGGAGTCGCCTTATACCCATTGGCGCTATGCGATTATCGCTGCGCGATGTTTACGAACACTGATTAGGCGTGATACCCCCATGATACCTTCTCATGTCAGATATCTCCTACAAGCGACGCACCATTCGAACTCTTCAATGGTATGTACAACTACATTGACGTGTGAAGTCCCTCATTAACATCGCTCGTGTCTTCAAAACAGAGATACGTACGTACCATGCACACTCCAGTCCTTCTGTTGTCGTAGATCTCACGCTATTGACAGTATGCGCAACGCGCAATTATGAAGATCTCACGGTTCATCAAGCTGCGGACATTGGCTCACGGCCCGGCTGATCTTGTGCTGGAACGCAATCACAATCCCTTGAAACGGAAGGTGCCCATCCAAGAGCCTTCGCATGAGTTCACATCTCAGTGGCTGGCGGAATTCCGGCAACCGTTGAATCTTGAAGTGGCCCGTCGAACACCGTATGAATTCTAATTGCTTACTCATATCTGCCCTGACTTATTTGCACGTCAGGACCCTACGTGACAAGATTCAGAGTGGATGGTTGGTGTGGAGTGAGACGATTGACTGCTACCTGGCTCCTGATGCAACCCAGTCTCCACTCCAGCCCTGGGAAGCGGGAAGTCAGGAGGTGTTACAGACGATCCGTGATATTGCCAAGGATCCGACGTTTTGGAAAAAGCTCTCAATACACTTTTCGTCCGAAAATCACAATGAAGTGATATCGCAGGACAACGTCTCTTGTGTAAAATCCATTTGTAGGTTTTAGGTCTCATTTGATAGGTTTGTCACACTCATATGATACTTGACTTCCAGTCCAGCTGTTGGAAGATGAACATTGGGAGGCCCTTAGGCCGACCGTGGAGAATCTTATCGCCGACGAGGATAAAAACAAGCAGCGGGGTGCAGCCGAATTTATCGCAGGGGTGTTTGGCTGTACGTACTTCTCTTTGCTCTCAGTACCGCTTTTCTCTCATTCAAAATAAAAATTCCTAGCATCAAAGCATTGGCCCACGGACCGTCAGTCTCAGCTTTGGCAATGGTTCATGCCTCGCATGAAGACCATATTTGCTCGTAAGAGCAATGACACCCTTCCTATTTGGACATCATTCCTGGAGGTACGTAGCCTACCACTTTCAATAATACTCTGCTGACGGCCATATCCTGTAGTACACGTTCTTCCATCGCGACCCTCGTAGACTGCAACTACTGGTCGACTACCTCGTGACAGAATTTCAGGAAGTAGACTTCAATAGCGAGTCGACATTCGACGTGACTCAAGTCCTGTCCTTCTTCCGGGCATTCTACGAAGAGCTCAACTGGAAGTTCACTCCTTGGGCAGATGATACTGTCGCCAGATGCTGGCGTGAGCTGCACTGTGAACACGATGATGTAAGAGCCACACGCCCCTCTGAGTGATCTATTTCGACGAACATTTACCTCCAGGTGCTTACGTACATTGCTGAGATTTTGTCATTTACTAGCAAGATCAAGGTGAGATATACGCAAACATTGAATGTTACATTTGCTTATGCATGCAAAAGCGGCGACCTAAACCATCGATTCCCACCACTGAAGTCTTTGTCAGAGAATGCCGAACGACATCCCCCGACGATGATATCATGGGAATTCGTGGTACATACCATATGGGGCGGGTTCTGGAGCTTGTCAACAATTTCGAGGTCTGGCGAAAGGAGCGGCTGCCTGGTGTCCGCGCGTTCCAGTCTACCTATGACCGGTGCGTAAAGCAAGTGCTTCCTGGGGCTAAGGTTGTTTAATCACTTCTCCAGAGTCGGAGTCCTTGTATGCAAGTGGCTTTTCCAGATGGTGCATGACACGAATGCGCCTGCTGCTTTCGATTATATTCTTCCACTCATGGTATGCACTTACAAGTCGTCTTCCGGGATTGCTATTCATATAAAACTTGTACAGCCCGAACTCTTCAGGTTTACGGAGCGTGAGTTCATCCTAGTGTCCACCCATCAGCTATCTCCCTAATACATCTGGATTGCAGTCAACGATAACGATGACCTCTCGTATCGCGCGAATTTGCTGTTGGTGCGGATGTGCGGTGTCATTACACCCCGGCCGCTCGTCAGCCCCCTGCTGGGCGAGATCTTCAAAGCGATTCAGAAGTCACCAGTAAGTACCTTCGTCGAAATTTACCGTATCCCAAATAGCCCATGACCTTACGCTCCATATGTAGTCCTGGAGAGTTCGCCTCAAGATCCTGCCTCTAGTACAAGGTTAGCTACGCCCATTATGTAGTCGGAATGGCAGCTGAATCAGATCATCAGTCTTCTACTTCCGTCAAGCGTACATTATCCCGGATTCGAAATTAGCAGAAATGATGGAAGTTAGTAATCAGGACTTCTTTTTCCCCGCGCAAGGCATTGACCACCCATTCAGACAATCTGCAGATGTCTAGACGATGAAGTGGTAGAAGTACGCGAGATGGCGGCGACGTAAGTGCTGTCACGACATCCCGCATCTCGGAGCTGACCTTCTTGTCCAGAACTTTGACCGGCATCCTACGCGTCTCACCGCGCAGGAGCATTCTTGCGCTCAGGGTATGTAATCACGGGTAGTGCTTTGGGTACTCGATATCTATGACGTCTTTCAATTGAACAGGACCGATTCTTGCGGCTGCTGAAGAACAGTCCGCTCCCTGATAGGAAATCTCCCGAATACCATGCCGCATTGCGGCGGCGGCACGCTGCCATCCTCGGCATCTGCGCTCTGATTGAGAGCTATCCGTACACGGTCGAAAAGTGGATGCCGGATCTGCTCACGAACGTGTTGGCGGAACACGCTTACGATCCGGTGCGTTTTGACACATGATACATCTCCCGAGGTTGCTAGACAGGGTGATAATACAGATACCGATCTCGACGACCGTACGAAAATGCGCGAGGAACTTCAAGAAGACGCATCAGGACACCTGGCACGAGGACTCGAAGCGCTTCACGGAAGAGCAGCTGGCAGCACTGTCGACTTTGCTCACAGGGTCATCTTACTGTGGGCATTCGTTTCGCTTCTTCCACACCACAGAGCTGATAGTGTTTGCTAGATGCTTGATTAGGTATTGTAAACGCAAATGGACAATCTAGGTATATGTGCTTTTTGTGGGATCTCGTAGCCCGACATATATCGGGCATCCAGGGACAATGTCTCTATGTTACTAACGGTTGGTGTTCGGTGATTAGAGATTAGATGGTCAGGCGACATGTGTATGTTACAGCGACGGAAACGCTCGTGAATATCTCGCGACGACACTCGCCTTCACGATTATTCAGCATGCATTCATATTCTGATGCGAAATAGAAACACGAACGTCGTAGATCCTATCCGAAGTAGCCAGGTGTGTCAGGTATAAGCATATAAGTACGTCACACTCGTAAATGGGGTATATGTGCCCCGGATGAGGGCCCGGCCACTGGCGGCGTGTGCACGCCTTGCGCTCTCCGCCTAGTGTCCCCTGAAGAGCCCACCGATGTGATCGATATGCGCGGACTGAGCTCGCCACCCTCGATGTCGATTGTGCCTAACCCCGCGTCGGTCGTCTCGAAACCGTCTGCCGTCCCACGGCGTGCCCCTGCGTGCGGAACCGAGTCAATGGGTCGGCCCTTTGTCCCGCGCACACGGTTGTTGCTAGATTCTTCGCTGTAAGACCATTTCGATCAGTGAGATTCCGCAGCACGCAGCAGGCACCATTGCGATCACGGACCATGGGCACGCAATTTGAATAGCGCATACACCCAGGATAAAAATAGCACAGGGTTTCTGCAAGATCGTTGAGGTAGAGGGGCGGAGCACTTACCGAATCTCAGCGATGAGGTCGTCCACTGCGTACCACGCGACCGGGCTGTATGCAAGCCCACGCCACCAGCCCATGCGATCTGCAGGCAGGATGTAGGCATGTGCGTGGAGGTGGTCCGTCACTGGAATCTTGTTGTCCTTGAACGGCGGCGTGATGAAACCAATCCGGAAGGCGTCTGATGTGATGCTGTCCTGCTGCTCTGGCGGTGAGAGCAGGTGCTGAGGCATGGATGAAGTGTTCGGGGTCATTGATGTGGGCGACGTGGGCGGCAGGTACGGCGAGTTGCTGGGTGATGGCAGGCTAGAGGGCGCTTGGAGGGACGACAGGATGCGGGAACCGAGGTCGCGGAGTGTTACTAGGAGCGGCAGGTCACTCGAGGACTGCGCCTGGTCGTCAGCCAGGGGTAAAGAGATGCTCTTTGCGGACATACGAGGGTATATAGTGACGGAACATGCAGACTAGGTGAGCGAATAAGACACCTGGTCAGCAGAGTGAAGGACCCGTTCCGAAGAGGGGGACACACTTGAATACGATGATGATGTGACCTTTGCTGGAGACTGGGTTTGCCCGCTCTCTGTAAATAGTAAAGCTGTCGTCTGTCCAAAGGATTTCCGGGTGCTGCGAGCTCGTAGGAAAGGAGGTGGCATTGGGCGACGGCGAGTGTGTGGGTGTGTGCAGGCCAGAAGCGACTATGCCGCACATGGGACAACCAGCTTTCGGGGCGAATGCCATGATGCGCAAGGCATACACGTCGGTGGCCTGGATGAGCGGACGAAAGGAGAAACGAGGACAAGGGGCTTGAGGTCGGGAGGAGACCTAGCCAGACGGTTGATCACGCTCAAATCTCGGGAGCTGCCAAACGGGCGCCTTTCCCCGCGCACATCCTTGTCCTCCCCGGCCAGCCAGCCCGTCGCCGCCGTCGCCATACGCAACGGCCTCGTGTGTCTATCCGCGTGCATCACCCGCATTCGTCTGCGCCGGGGAGCGCGTCATGCTCACTGACACTGAGAACTGCGCCACGAGTGTCACCGCCAATTATAGGCCATTGTAGCCAAAGCAGGGCCAAGCGCAGAACTCCAAGTCTGCGAGACGCCGAGAGCCTGATCGCGTCGGGACCGAGCGCGTCTCGGACGTTTCTTCCGCCACACTCACCTTGGCGCGTTGCACCATGACCGCCCTGGCCTCTCGCGACGCCATCCACACCGTCTTTGGCCACTTCAGAGACGAGCTCGACGACCACAATGACCGCAGGGAACGCCTCATCAAGGTCTGCCTTTCCCCTCCCCCTTTGTCGCGATGGCCTCATCATGCGTCTGCGCCACCCCGGACCCCGCTGGCCATCTAGTCGAGTCGCGACATCACCAACGCATCAAAGAAAGTCATCTTCCTCTTGCACCGCGTAATGACCGAAGACGCCTCGGAGGCGGACGATCGCGTGCTCGCCCGCCGCGCGGCAGCCAATGCGCAAGACAAGCTGCGCGACATACAGAAAATGTTCGCTGCCATTCGCGACGAGCTTGCGGGCGACCGCTTCTGGCGATATCAGAGGAATGTCTCGCCTGGTCTGCAAGAGTACATTGAGGCCCTGAGCTTTGCGCACTATCTTGAGCGCGAACGGATGATCTCGTATGAGGAAGTACAGAAGACGCTGTGCGCTCAGGATGGCACACCGGTGTGTCTCGTTGCCTGCTCCTTATACTGGAATTAATGGGCATATGGCAGCATTTCCCCCTGCCTGTTGAGGATTATCTACTAGGGCTGTCAGATCTAACGGGAGAATTGATGCGCTTTGCCATCTCTTCCATCTCCCGACGGGGCGGACGATCGAAAGCAAGTCAGGTGTGCACATTTGTGAGGGCATGTCGTGTAGGTGAGTCCAAAATCTCCCCACCGATCATTGCATGCAATGTCTTTTCCGTGCGCTATCCCATCCGCTGATCCGCGTTTAGATTTCGAGAGCTGGACACCTTTCTTCAGAGACCTTCGGAAGAAGCAGGCCGTCACATCTCAATCCCTGGAGAAGATCGAAGATGGTCAGCTATTTGCTCTCTGCCTGACCGCACTTCTGATAAGGATTCGTTTCACAGTGGCTTACGCCATTGCGGTGCGTAGTTCGGAGTACGACCTTCCACTAGAATTGCTTGACGACATCGTGGAGCGGACGGTGATAAGCTCTGGCTACGGTATTGCGCACAGCGAGGATCGCAAGAGGCGGCGCACGGATGATCTGGGCGGGGACGATGACTAGAATGCCTTCAAATGCTCGCTGTCACAAATGTATCTCCGTGTAGTACTAGTATGCATAATGTTGTACCATTATCAAAGTGCCTGGGCCCAGAATGCAATTCAGTCCCCTTGGTTCTCACCATCACTGTCCTCGTTGCGTGCGCATGCCCGCCGCGACCGCTGGACTGCCCTGTTCTGCTCCACTTCGCCGACCACGACGAACACGCACGCTATCGATATCTCTGCTTCTACACTGCACGCCTCGGAGGGATGACGCTGGCGCTGAGCTTGTTTTCGGCGACTGACCCGATGTTAAACTGGATGTGTGGTGCTACGGCGTCTTCCGCTGCGAAGATAGGTCGGCCTGGTATAAGACCATTGTCCTAGCACCCAGGCTCGCACGACCCCCTCCCCCAGGCTGCTACTCGCCGTCTCGGACGTCGTGCTCGGGCGCTGAGTTCGGCTCCGCCCGCTAACCCGCAAGCGTACTCTCCCGGCGTACCCGACGGCTACCCAGAAACACTTGCCCCAGGTTGACCCCACCCTCCCCGGGTGCTCGACCCTCTCGGGTGCCCAAGGCTAAAACTTGCGACTGCTCCGCTCGCGACCCACGACCCACCCACGAAAGCTCTGTCCTACACTCCCGCAGAATGGACCTCACGTTCACCCCCGCGCTCTGTGAGACCAAGACGGTCGTCGTCCCCCCGGGCGCGGCGGGCCCGGGCACGGAGCTGCTCTTCCGCGCGACGTTCGGCTCGCGCGCGGCGCTCGCCCAGGCGCAGCGCGACGGCGTGCGCGTCGAGATGTGGACGGACCTGCCGGTCGAGGGGAGGCCCGCAGGGGAGTGGGGAACGTACCCGTTCGACCCGCTCCCGTCCATGCAGGCTGAGGGCTCCACGTTCTCGCTGATTGCCCCCGAGGACGATACCGAGTCGGGCCTGGGCGAGAATGTTCTGCACTGCAAGTTCAGGCTCGACCTGAGCCAGACGGAGCGCACCCGCTTCGCGCTCACGTATAGGCTGGTGTATCCCTCGGGCGAAGTTCGGTGGCTTGGGCGGTTTGGCGGGGATACCGTTATCCAAATTGAGCGAGGACTCCCGGGTTTGACGCTCTATGAGGGGTGGAGCGACTTGGAGGATGGCGTGGCGGTGTCCAAGGCAGATGTATCTGAGGAGAAGGTGGTCGCCAAGCTGCATCTGGAGCATAAGTGGTCGACCTGGGCTATCAAGGAGGACAGGTAGGTACTTCCGCTTCATGTATATGAGCGAAATACTGATTGAGCGACTGCTTCATCTCAGCTGGCCCTCGTTCTCTCGCACTGGGGAGACCGCTGCATCATCGACGATCCTTCTCGTCCCTCAGGTGTCTTCCAGTACCGTCTACCTCCCTCCGGTGGTCATGCTCAGCGGAGCACCTGGTACTCTTGTCGGCATCGACTCATGGGGCGACGTTATTGTTTCGTCAGGTGGCCAACTCACGGCAAGAATTGTCAGCCGGCTTGCCCCGAACGTACTACAGGACACCATCGGCTCGCTCGGAGGCGGTTTGCACAAAGTCGTCCATAACCATGCTGCGTCTCCATATGCTATCATGGCCTCCCGGGCACCAGGCGCCGTCATTCCGGCTGCTCTGACCTTCATCCCTCTCCGCACCTCGGTCATCCCGTCGTCCGAGGAGGTCCAGTTGTGTCTCCGCAAGGCCGCGTCGGTCCTCTCGTGCGACAACTCTGCGTTCGGGCTGTATCATGCCACAACAAACAGCTTCCGCCAAATCTCGCCGGACGTGGACGGCAACTTCGCGCTTCGTGTGGGCCGCAACGGGGGACAGGCCATCCTTACTCCTGTTCACAAGCTTCCAGTAGAAGACGCCACGGAAGATGCCTGGGATATTTGTCTTCTCAGCCCACACACCGACGCAGCTGTCACGAAGATCGAGCTGCGCGCCAAACCTGCCCCAGAGCGGGTCCTCCCGACCCCTCCTCCGTCTCCACCCCCAAGACGTGTGGTTCCCGAATTAACCGAGCGCTCCATGAACACGGACCCCCCGTCAATGGCCCAGGTTCTGGTGCCGCAGAAAGAGATCCCTCGACCTACTCCATCGACTGAATCGAAATCAATACTGACTGAAGACATCACGACACCACCCTCGATGACCCTGGTCAAGGCTCACAGGTCGCCGTTGGACGAGGCGTCCATGGTCGTTCTGCTGTCGATCTTCACGTGGTTCTGGCGCATGTTCACCGACTACGTCTTGAGCCTGTTGTTCGATGTCGACAGCGAATTCGTCGTGCGCGAGCGGCACCGAGCCGAAGTTGCTCGGAGCAGGGCGCACCGGACCCGCGCGACCTCGCTGGGCGAGCAGAAGTCTGTCGAGGATGACGACATGTCTACCCTGGCGCCCTCCGAGGCTGCGCATCGCGCGGCGGACATGTCGGACGACGAGACGGAGACCGAGGACACCGTACTCGGCAGCGAATATGCCTATGCAAGTCCGAAGGCGCGGCGCCCCAGCTCGCCTTCCGAGCGATCTGGCGCAAAAGTCATGGCTCCTATCGTGCGAGCAGACATACGGGGCGAACGTATCTCCGTTCTCGTGCGTGCGCCACCGCGGCGGTCGCTCTCGGACCTCCAGATCGCGCTGGACGGCAAGCACATCCCTGGACCTGTCGTCACGAGGTTCGTCGAGTCGGGCGCAGTCGTGATGGAATTCGATGTCGGCCCTTCAAATGCCGGCTCTTTAACTGTTTCCCTCGCGCATCCATCTGCTTGATTCACGCTTTATCTTCCATCTCTCGATTCTTCCGCATTCACTCAGTGTCCGGACACTGTACCATTACTCACTCGCGTTTCTCTCTCCGCATTGCTCTTCCCCCAAAAAATCAACAAAAATCAAATCATGTAGCGAACACACGGATGTATCGGAGGCTGACGGGTTGTATTACGAGATCGGAGGTGGTAGTGGATATAATAGAAAATACAATGCGGTGTACGATTCTCCAGAGAAGGCGATATGTGAGATAACTGCTTGAGGAACAGCCGGAGAGACCCGAGGCATATGTAGTGAGGATTAAATTAGCCTCCGCGGCCACGTCGGCCACGTCCCCTGCGTCCATTGTGTCCCGATCCCCTATCTGCCCCACTGCCATGTGGTCCGTGCTGGGCATGTCCTCCATTACCGCTTTGGCCTCGCCACCTTCTGCGGCCTCTGCCTCCTCGAGGAACCCACTGAGCTCTGGACGAAGGTCCATCAGAGTGGTGCTGAAAGTTGGGGGCAGCAGGTAGTGGGTGAGGGCCATGGGTCGGTAGAGGAGCCGGTATTGGCAGATGAACTGGGACAGGCAGAGGAGCAGGGACAGGCAGAGGAGCAGGAATAGGCAGAGGAGCCGGAACAGGTAACGGGGCTGGGGCTGGGAAATTTATATTTCGCGGCACCTCGTCCTCCGATGACGATTCATCTTCTGAAGATTCCTCTTCTGACGAAGAAGCAGCGGCATTGGCACTGGCCAAGTCGATTATACCGAGGTTTATGGCAACACCCTGAGCAGGTTGTTGACCTACATTTTGGGGTAGCTTGTGCCCATTCTGTGCGCGACTAGCAGCTCCAGCCTTCCAGCGTCTGTAAAACGTAAGGACAAATGTATCCTAACGTGTACGCCGAGAACTCACCCCTTCCTCAACCTCCATTCCTTGTACTGATCTCCACCGTCGCACCACCCAGCATCGCCATTCGCAGAAAGGCGAGCAACATGCTTCTCCACTGTGCTGTCTACCGTGTAGTTTGGGATCATGGGGACATTGACGATGAGTCTCGTTCGGCATATAGGGCATGTTGGTGCTTTGCGCTGGGATATACCTGTGTCAAAACAAATTCCGCGCATATACGCATAGATTCATACGTTCTGGACGACCCAGTCCCAGCCACATTCTCCACAAAAGGTATGGCCACAAGGGTTGCCGAGATGAGCGGCCACACTGTGATCTGGCTGGTAAACATCTTCAAGAACTACAAGACGCCACCAGATCGACGTACAAAATGTCACAGCATCTATATGAGGATAAACATGTCAGGAGGAGATCCTCGAACCAATGCGAACACACACATTGGGCAAGTCAGCTCGTCTTCGTAGTCAGCGAGCGCTTGTCTAACATACAGGCGTGGATCCACCGCGACTGGCATCGCGGACTCCATTCCTGCCTTTCCTCTTTTATGCGAATTTGATGACTGCGAAGACGAGCTGTCCGAGCGGCCCCTTTTGGTGGCGCGTATGGCTGATTCCGGCGATTGTATACGAAGAGGTTTCGGCTGCCGTGCATCAGAGGCACTCGCTACAACATAAATGTATCAGCATATATGCAGTGCGCTCTCTTGCAAGGATGCAGTTGGACGGTCCAATATAAGCAAACGGCAGCAGAAGAGGATACTATATTTGCATAAGCACCAATTACAGAATGTGACCGTACCTGAGTGTGCCGAATGCGATGTCCGGCTAAAGAGGACATCCACCTCGTCAAGAAACGCTTGGTCAAGTTCATCGAAGGAATAATGACTGGATGATGGCGAACTCTGACGACGAGTGGTATGTGGTGCTACTCCCAGTATAATTTCGTCGCCAGGTGTGGAAGGTATGGTACCCTGTTCATGAGGTATGGTCGCCTGCGAGCTGCCAGAACTTGGAGCCATCTCAGGCACGTTGTCCCAGACAATACCCTCGAACTCATCAGGCAAAGCATCGAACTCGTCCTCAGTGTCAGCGAGCATTCAGATTTGCCTCGGTACCTAAGATAAGGAAGTTCGGAGGTAGAGAATTGGGGAACAATAAGAGACTCGAAAGACAGGTACTCCTCAGGCTTAGCCACCGCCTTGTGCGATCGACCTGCCAGTGTGTGGGAAGACGCATTCGCGACGCGTCAGTCGCGATTATCACGTGACTTTGAATGTCAACGCCGGCACTTCGAGCTCAAATGCCATCCAGAAAAATCGCACGTACGCAGGCGACAGATGCTTGCACGGCGTGTTATCGGTATTCTCTGCGTGCACTTCTCGTGGTCAGAGAAGATGTAAATGCTATCTGCGGCGACCCATTACAAAGCCTCTAGCAGCTGCCGCATGTATTGTCTGTCACAGGGCCTGCCCTGCAGGACAATAATTGTGGAGCGAAGCCGCTACCTCCCTTGATATCTCGCGATTGACTAGTGGACTGCCTACTTGCTCCAGCGCTGTTGCCGTTCTGTCTGCTTTGTGGACCACCGCCTCGGAAGTGAACGTCTCGATCCCGATCACGACCTTTTCGGCTCCTTTCAGCACGTTGCACGACGACATCATCAAAATCGAGGATTTCGGGATATAGATCTTGCCAGTCATCCGTCGGGCAGCTCGAGCAAGGCCGCGAAATACTCAAAGTCGAGTTCGTCAAAAATCTCGAAGACTGGCAGGTCCATGTGTGCAGTATTTGCGGCAGGAGCACTCGAGGGCATCTTGGGTAACCTTGCTGCGCGAATGATCGAGGCCGCCTCCCAGCGCCTAGAGGATCGTACGACCTCTCCGTCAGGATACTGGTGAGAGACAATGGCCAGAACTCACTCTTTCCGAGACCTCCATTCCCGGTATCTCTGCCCGCCTGGGGCCCATTCCGAGTCGTTATAGGCAGCGAGGGCCACAATATGCTTCTCCACAGTGTTATCCATTGCAATACTTGGTATCATAGGGTTAGCCACACAGAGTCGTACGCGACAGACGGCGCAAGTAGGCTCCTCTCTCTTCAAGTGTGATGTCAACGCCACGACATGTACTATGCAGATGAATGTGACGCACATTTCGTTCGTACCATTTCCAGCCGCACTCTCCGCATAGGGTGTGACCACATGGATTGCTCAGTTGAGCAGCAGCACTGTATCCCAAGGATTACCGAGAATTATAGTATACAGGCGTCTGAAGTCACGTGAAATGAACGTACAATATGTCGCAACATCTGTAGAGAATCAACAATGTCAGATCACTGTTTCCAAGTGTAGATGTGGTATATATTTACATTGGACAAGTCAACTCAGCCTCGTACTCAGCTAGGACTCGTCGGTCATTCGCACATTCGCCTGATAGATCTGCGGTCGGGAGTGCTACTTGCTCCACTTTTCTTTTCCTCTGCAGCGATGACGATTGCAAGGACAGACTACCTGAACGTGCTCTTTTCCGAATCGAAGATGCGGAGGTAGCTGGCGCGGCCTTTCGGGACGACAATTCCGAGGAATAGTTCTTCGGGCGGGTGTCTGATTCATCCTCTGTATCTTTTGGCATTGTTACTCTCTGTTTCCACCGCTGTAATAATGAATGAAACACCCAGGAACTGTGCTCGAGAACGAATGCTGGAAAGAGGGGACAGGAGTGCAGAAACAAGAGTACCGACAGTGACCGTGAAGGCGATTGAGTGGCGTGGAAAAAAATTGCACGTCGCGTCGGTCACGCAAGTCACGTGTTTGCTAGCAAAAGGCACTGCGGCTGGAGCCCAAGGTGGAATCGTCGTCGATCGCGATCATCGCGAGACTCGAGGAAGACTCGGAAGATGCGACTTGTGAGCACTATCTACCGAACAAAGAGCGCCCTAACTTGATCACCCTTGTCTCGGCGCAAGTCAGTTGCATCATCGCTAGTGACGCGACCAATGGAGCATACACGGCCATCGGGATTGAGTTTTACTACGGAGATAAGCCTTTCATCATCGATGTAAAGAAGGAGGTTGTAGTGGCCGCAGGGTAAATTTAGCCCACACTCTGCACATTTCACGCACGCCAAACCCGTCGTGCGTCTCCACTACATACAGGGCTCTCAAATCTCCTCACATATTGGAGCTCTCTGGTATCGGTGACAAATCACTTCTGGAGAAAATCGGCATTCACCCAAAGATCGATTTATCCGGTGTCGGTAATAATGTTCAAGAGCATATTTTGGGCCTGATGAGCTGGGGTGCGCTCTTTGGAGAGTCATTCGTATAACTATTAACCGGAAAGAACTAGAACTACGAGATGACACTGACTTTCAGAGCCTGGACATCCTTCGTGACCTCGGAGACGCGCAGAAACATTCAGAGCCTGGACATCCTTCGTGACCTCGGAGACGCGCAGAAACAGATTGAGTTGCAGTGCGCCTCCCGGACGCGTATTCGATCGTTAACTTACTTTTCATCCCAGCGCTGACGGGAAGGGCATGCATACCTTGGGTGTCGTTGGGTTGTCGTTCAGTCCTATCAGGAAAGATCACAGCCAAGGCAGATGCCATCATCGAGGCAGCAAAGGAACATATCTTGAGGAACGCCGATACGTATCCACCTGGTTGGCTCGAACAGTTTAAGATACACCTCGAGCGGCTGGAGAATGACGCGCCGACGTGCGAGATCATCACGTTCCCCGGATTTATGTCGGGTCCGAGTACGTTCATAGATAGCATCCCACAGTGTTTTTTTACTTACGACCGCACTACTAGACCCTCCGGAGCCGGGGAAGAAGTATCTGAGTATTTTCGCATCGCTGAATCAATGCTTCTCCAGGGACACTATCGTGAGGAGCAATCACGGCCCTTTCTTGATATGCATTGATGAAAGTACACAAGCATGGTGCGTCAAATGATCCTCAGCAGGATCCGGAGTTTGATCCACATTACTTCGAGGAGGAAGTCGGTAAGACCGGCGCTGGCGACTGATTGTATACTATGTCTGACAAGCTGGTATAAACAGACAGATCTGGTTCGAGTTCATCAAACTCCTGCGGAACTTGGGCCAAACTACCCCGCTCAAAGATCTCATAGGTGAGAGACTGCATCATATTCTGACGTACGGATATCAACCGATATTTGTAGTCAAAGAGACAAACCCTGGGCTCAATGTCACGACTGACAATGATCTCTGAAGTGAGTGAATAATGACCCCGATCGACGATGACGTTTTCTGACGGATTACTTGATAGGATGGTCGCAAAAAGAACTCGGCACGACGTGGCGTGAGTAGATGTAGCGATTGAAGTGCAATGTCTGACATTGTCGTCCTAGCAGACACCGCCGACTCGTGCTCCATGCTTCCGAGGAACAAAGGTGGTGTAGTTGATTCGAGTTGAGGGTATATATTTTCTGGAAAATGCGGTCGGCCAACAGTGGGCTTACCCTCTGCACATTCCAAGGTCTATGGCACGAGAAATATCCGTATTGTCAACCTCTCGGTCGTCCCACTTCATTTCGAGGCACATCCGCAGGGTACTAGTTCATCATTCCTCGTTTCGATGACTCTTGGCCTCACTGAATTCCAATAAATTTGTCAGCAACCGTGTATGCAATCGCGGAACAAGGTACGCGAGATGAGGTATCTGAAGGTCTGCCGCAAGCTCATTATATGACATGATCCTTTGCAGGGCGGATATCATGAAGGGGAAATTGCAAGTATGAGGAAATGGCCCTTCTCGCGAGCTAGATACAAGGTAACGAAGAATACACACGAAGATATATAGGGGTCAGCACCGTGATTATCGGTACACCTGTCCTTATGTACATTTTTGAACTGCTTGTCAAAGACGAGTTGTAGGCTTTGTAGTCGTTGCGTAGGACATATCCTCACGTGACCTCTTTCTGTGATGGAAGCCAGCCTGAGCATAACGAACTCTTTAAGAATTCATTCTGTTCTGCTACTACATACCGATACCCGGAAGCACCCGCACGTACATGGATGTATCACGCCTCAACATCCACTGCGACATCTAGCGCTGCCGGTCAGACCTCGATAACAATGTGACCGACGGCTTCCTAAGCGAAGCTTTGCACGAGCCGAAGGTCATGCACCAGATCTAATGGAGGTCGAGTCAATAGTCGGCTTCCTTACCATTCCTCTTCGACTAGTCTCCTACGAGCTTATCTCGAGCGAAGACCATGGCAGTAATAGTGGAAGAGCTCAGAGTGGAGCCAGATCCCTGCATACGGGGACCATCTCTTAGCGGATCTCTAGCGCAATTCCGAGAGATTCGCGTATCTCTCAACTTCCGCAAGGTCCCCAACTATGTCTGGTCTGCTCTATTCACTTTCACGGGTGGATTCATCTTCGATTTCTACACGGGTAGCATTGGTCCCATCACAGTCATGTCGCAATTCCAGTCGCAGTCCTCGTCGGGCATCATTTCGCCAATCGTCCAAGGTCTCATAGTCTCATCAATCCTCCTTACTGCCGCGATGGCGTCCCTCGTGACGGGACCGTTGGCCGATAGAATTTCGAGGACCAGGGTCATGACCCTGGGTGGTTTGGTCTTCGTAGTGGGGAGTACTCTGGCGTGTTCAGCGACGTCATTGTCTCAGCTCTTTGTTGGAAGGTGCATCGCTGGAATAGTGGAAGGTCTGTTCCTCTCGGCCGTGATCTTGTATGCCGTTGAGATTGCTCCCGCTTCTGCCAGAGGCAGGCTTGGCCCGATGGTACAGCTACTATGCACAGTAGGAATTGTGTCAGATCCGCGCAAGATTCCTAATTTTTGGCTCTTCATATAATTTTGTGCCTTGCAGGTTACTTCATATGCTATAGCACTGTCCATATACCTCCGTCACTTTCGTGGCGATCTCCATTCGGCATACAGGCCGTCGTATCTGTTATATTCGCCATCGGATGCCTATTTCTACCCTATTTTCCGTGATGTTTGCGCCACGTTGGCAGGAGAGCGAAGGCGGAGGCTACATGGGCGAGGCTTGGTGTCAGCGCTGCAGATGCTCAACAGGCAAAAGAGAGCGCGCAGCGGGAAGAAGTCCCTAGGGGAAACTGATGGTAGAAGACCCAGCAGCTATGGAAGAAAGGTCTCAGAACACGAACCGCCCTGGGCGTCTTCCTTATGGGCATGCAACAAGTGAGCTCACCCCATTATGCGCTGCGTATACAAGCGAATAACTGGATATAGGCGTCGGGTATCGACGGCGTCCTCTATGTGAGTTTGTTCTACGGTCCAGTGACATCCATCGCTTACAGACATGCAATATGCGCCCGTCTTTTTCTCTCAGGCTGGGTTGTCACAGAACTCCGCATCGTTCATCGCCTCTGGCGTATCTGGGCTGATCAACGTCGCTTGTACGCTCGTCGTGCAGTTCTTTGCGGACAAATGCACGTTTTTATATTCCTCATCGCTGGTTGCACTAATTGTGTGGTCCTCAGAGGGTCGTCGGTCATCCGTGACACTTGGCGGTGAAGTTATCGGGCTCTCGATGTTGCTAAACGGCACGCTCTACGCTTCGCATGCTTTTGATAAACCCGCGGGATAGTGGGCCATCATAGTCCTTATTTACATTTTTGTGGTCGGACTCGTCTGTAGCCGGGCCATCGTGATTCGCATCATTTGCACGTTTGAGATTCAACCAACGCGGACACGGGCAGCGGCGACTAGCCCCGGACGATGCGCAAATTGGGTATGTAGATTCGAAATTGTCTTCGAAATTGTCCGGGTGCCCTGGATTCTAACCTCTTCTTATTGCACAATGAAACAGGTCTACAACCGGCTCATAGCATTCTCGACACCTCTCTTCCTCGCCCATTCCTCATGTGAGTCATATTTCCTGTTTGGAGGCTATTCTCTGTTGACAACTGTGGTTCGTCTCGCCTTCCAGCCTGAAACTAAAGGAGTATCACTGGAAGATGTAGACAAGACCTTCGAAGTGCCTCCCTGGCAGATTGCGCTACGGAAGCGCCGCGATCGCGAACGTGGGCAAGAAATTTTGGACGACACCCAAGGCGTGGATTATATCTTGCCCGAGGTTCGATATTGGTCCCTGATCACTATGCACATCGACTGATTTGAAAGAGCATCATCGCATTTCCACAGCTTGATGTGACGTGTCCCAGATTTTATTCTATGGAAAACGTTGCACGCCACATGTATCAGTTTAGAGGCCTAACTGCATGCAAGTCCTAGGAGTTTCACGTGCATACCTGAGCCCCACGCGGTGCTTGTACGACGGAGAGCAACTCAGGTGAGTCTCGACAAGTACCTCTCCGCAGTTCACTATCTCTCATTCGTGTTCGCTAAAGCACGTCTCAACTCTCGCAGGGCCCATGCGCAGACGTCATGTTGGTGCGTTCACGAGACGCTGGTTGCCACGTTGGGCGCTTGACACGCTCCTAACGAATCTGGTAAGACACCTTCCGGATTAGGCAGGTGTTCTGGAAGTCATCCCTCGATCGAAGGGCAGCCCCCGTCATCCTCTGTCAACTTCCTCAGAAGACGCAGCGGAATGTGAACTTTGCTCCTTGAGCATATATAAACCGCCGCCATGGTTCGAATGCCCCAACTCACCTTTCCTTTCTTTTTGCAGCTTCTCTACTCTACGTTCTTATAATTCTACTCTCTAGCTCCTCCTCAAGCTATACCTCTTCGACAACGTCAAGACTTCGACATGCGTAGCCCGGTAATCGCCTTCGGTATTGTTGCCGCTGCGGCGGTCAGTCCAACTCTCGTCAATGGTGCCCCCACCTCTCCCAACCTCAGCTCGGACGTCTCCCACCCCGTTGAGTCCGACATGCGTATTTCCGCGCGTCAGCTCCCTGGCCTCGCCGGCCTCGGGCTTGGCAATAACGGGCGTCTCGTCGCGCGTCAGCTCCCACCCTTTACGCAACTGTCTGGCACCAGTAGCCCGGCCGGCGCTCTTCCTGTCGTCGGTCCTGTTGCCGGCGGCCTCTTAGCTGCTGCCCCGGTCCCTGCCGCATCTCACAAGAGCAACCAGAACGATGCCGCCAGCCGTATGGAGGCCGAGGCCGAAGCTCATGGCAAGCCGAAGAACAACAAGGCTGGGATGTCCAAGCGTGCTCAGGACTGGGGCACTGCTGGTGGTAACTCATACTCCGGAGCGGCGGGCAGTGCATCTGGTGGTTCTGTCGTCCAGTCTGCTGGCGGTGCGAATGCAGCGGCGGCAGCGGCGGCGGTGGCGGCGGGCGCGACCACAGATATCACCAACTCGGCGGGCGCAAGTACGTGGTCCTAGACCGTTCTATATAAGTTTGCGAGCTAACACTTTGCCATTCAGACGTCGGTGGCGGTGGTGGTGATTCATTCTCTGGTTTCGCCGATGGCGGTGCGGGTGGCGGTCATGGCCCCGGTGGTAACGCATACTCGGGCGCTACTGGACCGACGAGGGGTGGTAGCGTCGTCAACGACGATTCTGCTGGTGACGCGACGACCGGTATCGCCGGTATCACGAATGGCGCTGGAGCCAGTGAGTTGCTTCGGTGTTGATACAGTGTCGCCGCTAAACAAGTGACAGATACCGCTGGGGTCGGTGGCACCTCTATGAGCGGCAATGCACACGGCGGCAATGCCGGCTCGAACGACGACTTCTTTTTCCTTGACACTATCCAGAAGCGTTCGTTCAACAAGCGCGCACAAGATTGGGGCACCGCGGGTGGTAACGCGTACACTGGTGCGACCTTTTCCGCCAGCGGTGGTTCTGTCGTCAACAGCGCCAACGAGGAGGGCTTCATTTTGAACACTGCGCCCGCTAGTGAGTCCTAGGCTCGGCGTTTCCTGCGAGGTGTTCCTAGTTGACTTGCGCCCTTCAGACGCCGCGGGTGTTGCTGGAACCTCGATGTCGGGTACTGCTGTTGGTGGCAGCGGTGATGGCTTTGGTCCCGGCGGTAACAGCTACAGCGGATCATCTGGTCCGTCTCGCGGTGGTAGCGTGGTCAACAGTGCCGGTGTTGTCGTCAATGCGGCGGGTGCAGCGGGTACAGCGGGTCCGAGTGAGTTATTATTCGTACAAGTTCTATATTATTCGCACTGATTGGCCGTCCAGACGTTGCTGGCGCTGGTGGAACTGCTCAGACTGGTGACTCGATTGGAGGAAACGCTGATAGCAATGATGATGACCTCTTCGACGACTCTTTCAACGGGGACGGAGATCTTCTGGATGGCTAGATCACGACGGCTCGGTTATACCTTTGTTGAGATCCTGGCTTCTCGTGGCTCTTCCCTTGTGGTAGCTCGATGACAATCTATATACCCACTTTCTCTTGTCCAGTGTGCACCTGCTCCTGATCACACGTCGGAGACTCTTACAGAGGAAGTTGGCACAGGTCGCTTGTACGCTGATGGATCCAGCCGCACCCTGGCGTCGTCACTGGGTTCGAACAATGCCTTATCAAGTCAGCTCACAATTCATGTGCACACATCGCCTCCAGATTCATCTCAGGGCAGGGAATCCCTGCACGAGCGGACGGATTGAAACAGTGAATGTGTGGACTACGATCGACGTTATCGGATAAAACAACGGACAAATTCACGATGTCACAGGTACACCCATAGAGATCAAGCCAGAAATTCGAAATCGACGTTGCTGCCCACATTATAGTGTCGTGCGGGCATTGCGACAGCGCAAAGGCGGGGTCCAACCGTAACAGGAAGGTCTCTTGCCCGAATTGGCAACTTGACTCTTTTGAACGTCAGCCTCATCGCGTGGGCATGCCAGCCTCCATTGCCCGACACATATACATGAGCGAACTGCGACCATGATGTTCCCTAGTACCCATTCCATACTGATCTCTGTTTACTTCAAGTACATCACTTCTCAGTCATGCGTTGCACGGTCCTCGCATCGCTCTTCGCCGCTACGATGATTGGCACCGAACTCGCATGCGCCGTCCCTGCACCATCTCCACTCAACGGAGGACTCGCTCGCCGTGCACCGCAAGTTGGCGTGGACACCATCACTAGCCTCTTTGGACCGCCACCCACGAATACCAACAATTTTGCCAACAACGAAGCTGCGCTGCGCAAGTATACTGACGGTCAAGCCCGTGCTATGCAGGTGGCTCAACAGTCTGCGGGTAGCCAGACCAAGACACGGAGAGCTCAGGACTCGGGAACGGCTGGGGGTAACGCATATACGGGCTCCACCGACTCGGTCTCTGGAGGTTCCGTGGCCAACGTTGCATCAGATGATGCGACAATCACCAACAACGGCGACAGCAGTGAGTATCGTCACACATATAGTCAACTTGAAACTAGCCTGAGTCGTCTTAGACCAGGGTGGTAGCGCTGGAACGACTGAATCGGGTATCGCAACTGCCGGCAACGGGGACGGACTGGGTCCAGGCGGTAATGCGTACTCCGGCTCGTCCGGCAACGCTCGTGGCGGCACAGTCCTCAACAAAGCCGGCGTCGTCGATAACGAGGGTACAGGAAGCAGTGAGTCTTTGTGTATCTGATTGTTGAGAGACCGCTGAGCAATCCATGCAGATCTTGCCGGGAATGGGGGAACGAGCATCACTGGAGAAGCCTTCGGCGGAAATTCTGGCAGTGGATTCGACAACTTTGATGACAACGACAACAGTGACTTCTTGGCTCGTATCAATGGGCTTGAGGAGGTCAACGAGCAGGATGTCGTTGACGATTAGGGCGTCCAGTGATTGACTGGAACACGAGTATTACATCCATGTTCGCGGCAGCTGCGATACAACTATGTGATATAGCATGGGCTCTCATTGGGGTCGGCGAGATGAAAGAGACACCCGCCTTGCGATATCTAATTATGTGCTGGAATACTTCAGGAGTGCAAGAGGAGCAATGACCCCGAGGAGCACGCGAACCTACAGGGAGTAATTTTCGTGAGGGCATCGTGTGCTGACATTTGCATATCAAGATACTGTCAGAAGAGCTCTGGATTGCTTAACAGTCGGAAGCAGGACATACAATCGATATCGACAGATTTCATCATGATTCATCACGAGGTAGAGTCCAGCCAGGCTGTAACCGTCCTGCAAGGTTCCCCACGGGTCCAGACAATCCCGCCTGGCTCTTGAAGCTTTCCAAGAAGTTCTTGATCAAATTATAGTCCGTCTCTGTATCACCGTCCTCATCTTCATCGTCACCGGTCTGCTCCCGCTCCAGCGCCGCCCTGAGCTCGGCATCCATTGCAGCCTCGATATCTATGTCGGCCAGAGGCGCGTCTGCATCGGCGCGGCCTTTGCCCTTGTCTGCATCAGTCGGCTGCGCACCTCGCTTGCCTGTGCGAGAGTAGGCAAGCTCGGCATCCATAGCCTGCATGACCGCTTCGAATGAGTCGAGATTAGGATTGACATTGGGGCGGGGTCCAGGTTGTGGAGGCCTGCTAGTTCTGATGCTTTCTGAGGGTGCAGCGGATTGAGGAGTAGCTCTGGAGGATGCAGTCTTTTTCTGCGACTTGTTCTCCATAATAACGCGTGTAGGTACGAAAGCTGGAACGACATATCAGCCATACGAGAAACTTCTGGTATAAGATTTCGACTCACCTCCGCGGGCCTTGCGCTCCTTAATCATGTCTCCCCACTGCTCATCGGACACTCCAAGTGCCTGCCGAGCAAATTCTATGAAGTCGTCTTGCTCCTCATCCATGTCGATCTCGACATCGCCGACAATTTGCGGCTTCTCTTCTTCCTCTTCTTCGTCCTCGTCACCACCCTCCTCGTCCGTCTCATCGTCCGAGTCGACCCCCTCGTACTTATCCCGCGGTAGAATAGGCGGTCGAATCGGACGCATCCGCGGCTCTGCATTCTCTTTTGTTGCATCCGTATTTTTCAGAGGAGTCTCCTCACGCATCTCTGTCTCCATTGTAACAGGAGCAGTGCGCTGGGAGTTGCTGTAATAGGACGCAGGCATTTTTCCGTATTCGGATGGGTCGAGTGCGGGCACCAGTTTGTCCATCGCCTCCTGGCGAGATGCGAGAGCCGCTTTCTCTTGCTCCGTAGCGGACCCTGGTGGTCTCGCGGGCTCATGCTCATCTTCTGATTCATCTTCTGACATTTCTTCGCTGAGCTCTTCGTCGAACTCTTCGTCCGAGAACGGCTCGCTGCCGACCGGCTGAGAAGTCATCCTGAGAACTACGGTGTGGGAACTTACTCAGCAAAGCGAGCACCTTCAACGTCTCCTTCTCCTTCCACGAACTCTTCCACCCTCTTGGCGAGATTCTTCAGGCGCGCAGCCTGTTCCTCCGCCACGCGGTCTTCCTCTGTCTTGGTGTTTGCTGCCGTTACGTCGACATCCATTGCATCAGATGACAGCTCGGATGCTTTGCCCTTGCCTCCCATGTTCTTCTCTAGCATCGCGTCGAAGTCTTCGGCATTGACACTGAGCCAATCATCTGGGTCTTCCTCTTCCTGTGCCGACTCTTGCAGCACTTCATCGCTAGCTCGAGAGATGGCAGCGTTGACTGCTATTGCAAAGGAAGGACGAGTCGCATCACTGCAGTACACGTCAGCAGGAACATGAAAAGCGGCCTCAAACAACTCACTCCTCTCGCCGGGCTTCAATAAATGCAGCGACAGCCTTGTCCTCCAGTGTCTGCCACAGTTGAGAACCTTCCAGTTCTCCTTTGAAGTACCCGGATGATATGAGGTTCTGGATGTACTTGAGATATTCCGGATTTCGACGAAGCGCTTCCTTCCTTGCTTCCGCCTATAATGTCTGTGAGACGCCTGATACCGAAAAAAGCATGAGCACATACAGAAGACTTCAACGCCTCGGTAGATGTTGTTGACGCGTCTGCGCGGTTCTTGCTCTCCTGGTAGAGCATCTCGAAACCACACGCCTACATTGCTGTGAGTCGTTGAACCGGGGCATTTTAGAACATATCACGTACAATCTGCATACCAATATCTCGCCACCTCCACTCCTGCGATCCTTCTGGCTCCTTCCATCGCCCAAATATCTTCGGTGGGTAGAACTTCTGACCTGTAAGTTGCGCATATGCAGTGCGGGTCATTGTGACTGTCTTCAAGACAGATGGTTCAGGAGAAAAGCGGGACATTCTCTGCGCTGCCTTGGAGTCCGACAGTCAGCCAGAGCTATCTTTCTAAACATCCCCTATAATATGCTTACTCGTAATTGGAGTGCGTCACGGGTGTAAAACGTCTCCACCGCTTTCTGGACCAGCGAGGGGTCGACGGAAAGCGCTTTTGCGGTGTCGACTGGCAGGTATGCCTTGGTCTTGTGTATATGCTGGCGGGATGCGGCAGGGTACCTTCCAAAAGCTTCTTCAGTGTCATTTTTATGTCAGTATAGAGACTAACTTACCCACATATTCTCTTCCAGACCGCCTCTTGAACCTCTGGAGGGGCTAATGTATTGATCAGAGGATCTCTGACAAGTTTTACAGCATCTTGCGCTGTGATGTAGTCTTCCTCGTCGTTGGCGTTGTCGATACCGCCCTCGTCATCACTATCCTTTGCACCGGGGTACTTCTTTCTATGCGGTTTGCTAGAGGATGCAGAGACGTGTGAGAGCGGAATGAGATGTAGGTGGGAGCTGTAGATCCAGACCTGTTATGGCGAGTTATCAGCCTTAACAGCACTTCCCAAAAATTATATGGATGCACACCCTATTTTCAGCATTTGACGGGGTGACCCAATCCGGCAGCGATTCCGCCGCTTCTATGAGCAGAAACTCGCCATCCGAGTCGAAGACGCTATAACAGTGTTAACACATAGCGAAGAATGCCTCGAACCGGTTGGCTTACCTGATGACCACGTCCCATTTTGCACTGATCTCCTTCAGAAGCCATACAGCGCACCATTCGTCGTCTACGCAATCTCCAACTCGCATGTGGCCCTCGAGTACATAGCCTTCTCCGTCAGGATTTGAGACCACTTTCAGCTCGAACGGGTCGCGGTGCCACATGTGACCAGGGAGGAGAGATTCGACATATGCGTTCATTAAGGCCGCAAGAGTCGTCACAGATGCCCGGTCGGATATGTCAGCGGGTGGGTACAGAGTATATTGCAGGGTGTCCTCCGAGATGGCCGGAGGGCGGTTGAAGATTTCGTTAATCGTGGACATCCTGGGCCCTAAGAATGGTCGTGGATTGTTGAAATTCTCAAGCGTGGATGAGTGTCCGGAAGAGCTGCTGCAGCTGCTCCGTGCAGAAGACTAAGGGAGCGCGTCGAAAAGTGACGCGCTCCTCCTCTCCGGTCCGCTGTCCCGCGCAGTCACCGACGCGGCCTCGCTCGACGTCGTTGCCGGCATCGACGATGGCACTTGCATCAACCAAAGACCGCGAGTTCTTGGCCGTCATTGGAGACGAGGTGAGTGCCTGGCGAGTCTGCTGTGACGCCTCCTGACACTGAGTGCGTCCACTCCAAGGACACTGTTACAGGATTGCTGCTCGCGGGCATCGGACATATCAACCAGCAGCAGAAGCGAAACTTCCTTATAGTTGATGGCAGTATGTCCAACTCGTATGGAACACAGAAATCTCCTGACACCTGTTTGTCAGAAACCCAGGTCAACGTCATTGAAGACGCATTCCAAACCTTCACGGAGCGCAAGGACATTGCCATCTTGCTCATTAACCAGCATGTCAGCACTTCACACATCCGTACCCTTTTGTAGCGTGTTACTGACGTCTTTCGTTCACGTAGATTGCTGAGAAGATTCGCCCGACAGTGGACAAGTACCAGCAAGCATTCCCCGCACTCCTAGAGATCCCGTCGAAAGACCATCCATATGGTGAGTATCACAGCGGATCTGGTTTTTTGGCTCTCATTGAGTCGACATACAATAGATCCCGCTAAAGATTCAATCCTCAAGCGGGTGCAGAAGCTCTTCGGAGAGTAAGAGAACAATATGCACAAAATACCCCGCTCTCGGAATTCATGTACTGCAACACGGACAAGGTGTATTTGTCTCCTAGTTTTACACTGATCATTGCTCAATGTGCAGATGAGTGTGCGTTTTTACGCCGCATATATGTTGGTACATCGAAAGAGTCAAGGCGCTCTGCGACGCCGCACTTTAGTACAGTAGGCACGTTATGTGTACCATCGCATGACAGGCTCGTTTTCTCGTACACCCTCCGCTCGTTCAACGAAGATACGTTTTGAGCTCCATGTATGCGAGTCTAGCGAAGGGCATGAGCATGACGACCGTCAGATAGGAGGTGTAACGTACTTGGAACGTCGATGAGCAAGTATCTGAACTCATAGTACCCTTGGTCATTCTACGCAAACCGTCATGGTTAATGGTCGGGAGCTCCAGAGCGAGAGTGACCACGCACCATGACCAAATCCGCATGCACTTCTCCCTCATCATACATCTTCCCGTCAGGCACTGTACGCGGTGTTTCGGGTGTGCTTCTCGTCGCGCCCCTCACGCTGGAAAAAATACCCGTGAAAGCTGATGTCCACCCGCTCTCCTTCTTCACCTCTTTCTTTTCCTGTCTAACAAGTGGTGGCGGCGGTGCAGGCGCAGGCGTGACATCTCCGCTCAAGAATCTAAACATCTGTTTTGCCGTCTCGAGGGTGCGTTCAGCACGCGCCTGGACTGCCACGGCGAGCTCGTTAAGAGACATCTGCCCGAGCGTCGACGTGGCATCCTTAACTCGGTGGACTACCGACTCGAAGAATGACTCGTCAGCATGAGACGAGGAGCCTGGTGGGCTTCCCTGCACGTAGAAGTGTAGCAGCATGTGTTCCTTTCCAGATGAGTCGAGCACTAGCTGTGAGGAAACATGGTGGTTCCTGTGTTTTGGTCGCACAGACATCGGTGGATTATTATGGAAAATATACGGCGGTTGCAGATATTTAGACACCTGGGATCGAACGTCAGACATCACTCATGGTTTTTTTCTCTTGAAAGTGACGAACCTGCGGTGAGGCCTTGATTCGCTCGCAGGCTTCACCATACAGCACAGTGGGAGAATTCTTGGAGTAGAGCTCAGAGAACAGAGCGTACATCAGAACAGTCGACAGGCCAGCCCCGAGAAGAATGACGGCGAGGTTTGTCGTCCTTGCCGTAGCACGAGTGACTAGCGTAGAGTCCTGCGTCAGCGTGCATCGTATGTCACGCTTTCAACGACGTACATTTGCCTGTTGTGTTCAGCTCAGACCACTTCTTAGCATTCGCTGCTTCTCTCTGTGTCTCTGGATTAATTCCCAGCCGAAACGGCCCCGCCTGATCCTGCCGCCGTGTGTCTCTGAACTTCTGTTCCATCGCTTGCGAGAGCAGGTCGGATGTTGCCGTTGGGCGGTTTTGCGTCGCATATCCTCTGCATGCTACGACGACAAGATGTGCATCGGTTGGGCGTAGCCTTTGGAGGCGCCGTTGCAAGTGACGTACGCGGAGGACGGGGTGTGCTTTGCAGATATTCATGGAGGAACAAGCTTGCCGCTCACCTTTCGCGGCGCGCGCTCGGAGCCTCGGACGCTCTGAGCTCACACGTGACTCTATGCCGCCACGTGAGACGTGCCACTGTCACGGACCCGGTTCCGAATCCGAGCCCTGACCGCCGCTAACATGCTATAAGGACAGCCAGGACTATAATATGGTCCAAAAACTCATACGGCCTCGTGTCATGTAATTCTGGGTTGGTTCTCAATCAATGACCTAACCTATTCGACCTGGGGCCAGTCTCAGCTGAGTCTGGCCCGGAGGCGCCTATGGTTGTTTCCACATGTATATACTCGTCTTTAACACATTAATTGCCGAAATCTTTCAGATTCTCGGACACGGATTGCTTGAGCTGTTAGGAGAGTGAGATTAATTCGTTTCGTTCCACCGTTCAAGAACGTACCGGAGGGCTTATGCCATTTCCCTCAAAGTAAGCGAGCAGGAACTCGCGTGCAAGCCAGTCGTTCTGAACGCTTCCCATATCGCGGATAATCAACGGCCGGGCCTGCTTCGGGTCTTCCGGAGGTGCTGTGACCAATATTTCAAGGGGTTCATGTTTAGCAAGTGGTGTGTTGGGGAAGGCCGTCTTGAACTTCCGCAAGGCGGACTGAGCGAGGAGTTCTTCGTCCGGAGTCAACGGCTCTCTTTGCTTTGTCAACAGCAGACGAGCTTGGAGTGCACGCATAAAACCGTCGCGCAAGTGACCGTATGATGTCGACCGTGTTGGGACTGTTAATAGGCTGGTATGAGGGTCGTGCAGGAGAAGGACGGCGATGCAAACTGACCAATTCGCATGACACACGCTGAGTTGCGGATAATGGCATCTATTTTCTCCTCAGGAGATGCTGAACTGGACACCTATGCAATACTTGTATAGCTCGTGATGGAAGGAATGTAGCTGAGCATACGGACACGGATGTTAGGGTTCGAGAGGTCAGCGTAGAACCCGATAGAGTACACTTTGATTCCCAGGAAGGACACTGTTCTCACTCCGACACCGACCAGCGAGAATGTGGGCAATGGCGCTTTTGAGGGAATGCGGAGGGTCTTGGGAAATGCAATGGACGTTGCAGGGTCAACTGAGACGGGTCAAGACATGTCACATATGCCGAGAGGGCGGTACGAACCGACAACATCTTCTTCAGTTACCTCTTCCAGCTTTGACTTTGGTTCCGCATCCAGGTGGACAGTGGAGTTGAGGATGACTGCAGCAGAGAGTGCAGTAACTGCGCCCAGCAGCAGTGGGCTCGCCAGCCTGTGAGGCCTGGCGGAAGACGTTCCAGCACGGACCGAATGAAGGCGCCTGGTTAGAGGTCGGACATTCTGGTGCCATCGAGAGGACAGTGAAGCAAATCTGGTTTGAAAGAGCCCAGACATGTTAGTTTCGACTTGCGGTTGGAGAGCCTGAGTCCCGGACGGTGGACCCTGGTCGCGAACAAGCGCTCATGGAGCGAGAAGCACGTGGGCGGAGATCGCGGAGTAAGCGCCTGTGGTACGCGTCGCTGTAAGGCTTGCGTGCAGGCTACAGTCCTGAGAGATCGACCTTTCTGTTTCTGGCTGCTACGACGCGTCAGCCTTCTCGAAGCTTTATAACACCCCAGTGAGCCATCAATCCGACTGCGTATCCACTATGACCACCCCCGCAGTCACCACTGACCTCCTCGACTTGGCAGGCTTCCTCGAACAATCTATGGATGAAGAGGACATCTCCCTCCCCGACTCGCCCACCGACTCGGGGTCCATGTCTCCCAGTCACTACGATAAGCAACGGGCAACCCTCCAGACGTACCTTGATCACATCCCATTCGAGTGCGAGCCGCTCGAGTATATGCAGGCCAAACTCGATCACATCGTGGCACGCATTGCTATCTGTGCGGAGAGTAAGAACTGGCTCGTGCTCACAACTTGGGATGGAATGCTTCAGTGGTACGTCATTGCCTCATGCGTACTGGATGTAGTTCTAACTCTGTGACGCTAGCTGGTTGCTGATGCGTTATCCGATGCCGAAGAGCACACGAGCAAAGCTCGTCCGGCTGTATTATGAGATGTGCCTTGTCCCTGGCATGGAGCCTCGTGTGATTCGTAGCTGGGCAGACATGCTCTCTCGTCTTTGTGCGAACAAGTCTGACAAGATCCGTAAACTTGAATCTTTCGACCTCCAGCTCGACTGGAGATCGCTGTGGCGCGTGCTGAAGAGGGAACTATGGCCGAAGAAACGGCTTCAGGATACTTCGTGAGCAGCCCCAAGATATGCGTGCGATCTCAATTGATAGGTAGTGTAGGCGTAACATGCTCAACATCTTGCTTTTCGTGGCGGAGCAGTGTAAGAGGTACTTCCCATCAAGCGAGATACCAGACATGCTGTCGACTTTCATACCTTTGCTCACGAAAGACGTATGTTTGACCTATTTGACTATTTCTTGTCTTGGATCTGAGCTTAATGGCTATGACTTGGATAGTCCGTTCTCACGATGATCCCCGTCATGACATCCTTCCTCCCGCCTACACATACCCACCTATACATGCCGTCGCTCTTCAAGATCTGGGAGGCGTTCAACTCATCTGTAATCGATGATAGACTTATTGAGCTCTGCGGCGAGCTCTCGGAGGAGCATGTCGCAGGCACTGATAATGACAGCAGCGAAAGCGGTGCCGCGGAATGGAAGGACATTGGCATCTGGTCCGAAGCTGAATGGTCTCTGTTGTCCGCCAAGGCTCTGGGATCTATGAGTGTGTACCATTGCTTTGTCTCTTATCTGAGCTTGACTTGAATCGCGGTAGATGTGCCTGTCGGAGTGACCAGAGTGAGTGCCGATGTTATTAACGGTCGAACAATTTGATTCAATTGTCCAAATGCAGGGTTCCAGCACGACAGCAAGTCATGCTGACATTTTAGGAGACAAGCAGTCGCTGCGAATCAAGAAGCCCATCAACAGATATCGTACGTACGGCGTCCTCTACAAGATTCACGGCAGTTGAAATCAGTCTATATTACAGATGCTCTGGCGAAGATGTTCGTCTATTCAATGAGCCTCGATGGCCCTATCCGTGTGGAGAACGACACCACACAGAGCGGCCCACTCTTCTCCCCCCAGCCGTCAGGCTTTCTCGCCGGATCGCGAGCACTTGACTCGCTGGACAAGCTGATTACGAGCGCCGAGTCTTTCTTCCATCCTTCAAATTCGGGTGTTTGGAGCTTAGGCGTGAGTCTCACGAGGCTGATGTCGGCAGCATGACTGAACACGTTTGTTTAGCTCACGATTTTCTTGCATCGTCTCACCTCCGAGTTTTGCAAACGCTGGAAGGAAGAGCAGCAACCTAATTGCAAGACGCCCGTCGTATGTACCTGTCTCTTGCTTCTCTCAACCCTATGATTCTCAGCACGTCAGCCAGACTCGCCGCTTGACCCCTGCAATCCGTCGGGCATTCGTCACAACCCTGCGCACACCTGCCCTCCTCTCATTGTTCTCCAAGGACCCATTCTCCATGGGTTTCTCTCAAGCTGCTCTGCGCTGCATGGCATTTGTAGAGCCAGACCTGATCATGCCGGACTTGCTAGATCGTGCATATAGTGGGCTGGAAGTCGTCAATGAGACTCATCGCACGACCTCGGCCTTAACGATGCTAGCGGGCGTCAGCTTACCACTGGTGAGCGAGAAGCTGTGGCTCGGGGGACAGAAGCACGTCGTGCCCCTATTGGAAATGTGTATTCCAGGGATAGATCTGGTAAGCATACGAAAACGGAAACTAGCTCCGTACGTGTACTCAAACCCACGTCCATGTTCAGAATGATCCGATCAAGACGGTCTGCGCGGCATCATTCATAGCTTCGGTGGTACAGTTCATCAAGATCGGGGACTTGTCAATGCATACAGAAGTACCTTTGTCGAGTGATGCACCTGCTGAAGAGCAGATGGATGTAGATGACGATGCCAGCAAGTTGCCCAATGCTACAGTAGCCGGGACTGCACCGGTCTTGAGTCGCGACGACGAGCGTGCTCTTGTGAGAGATAGCACGGCTGGATTCGCAGGTATGCACAGAACAGCCGAACGAATCTTAATGAGCTCTGATATAACTCTCCACGTGTGATAGACTGGGTCACATCTCTGTTCAGACGCGTGCTCGCACTGTTCGAGAATCTGCCGGAAGAAGGTGGGAAGAAGAACACGACGGGCGGCAAGATGGAAGAGACGGTTATCAAGTCGATCAAGAATACGATGGATCTTGTCTGCCTGCACCTGTCAGACCCGCTCTTTGATCTCGTCCTGAAGCTCGTATACGAATATGGTACGACGAACGCGAAGTCGAACGCGGTGAGGGCATTCGGGCAGCTTGTATCGTGCCTCGCACGTGTCAAGCCGGAGAAGACGATCGACAAGTTCCTACCGTTCTGTGTGGACCAGATCAGGGAAGAGCTGAAGCATGGGGCATCGAGTATACGCACGACTTCGACACACACCGCGGTGCCTTCTGATACCACTCTGCATTGGAGTGAGCTCCTCAGATATATGAGGACAACATGCCACTGACAGAAGATTCTCTATATAATAGATATGTCTATCCTCCGAGGATGCTTTGGATATGCAGGGGAAGCGGTATGTGATTTGATGTCGACACCTCACCTACATGGACCAATATGATTGTCATATAGGTGCTCAAGTACAAATCGGAGTTGATGGAACTGATGGACCTCCTCATCGAGAAGACGAAGAGTGAGCGAGGCTACAGCGGCACCGGGAGGCTCCTCAACCGCGTCATGCATACTGTGTCCTCCATCACCCCCATCAGCACCCGATTCTTGAACCCGAAGGAATGGAATGACCCAGGTCCGTCACATTAAAAGTTTTATGTTATTATTGCACACGAACAATACGCGTCCAGCCATCGATCACAACCACCTTACGCAATGGGGTAAATTCTACGAAGCTAAGGACGTCGAATTGGAATGGCACGGTGTGTGTCATAGCTAATGCCTAGAGTTCAGCCCACTCACGTGCTAGCAGTTCCATCTCAGGGCGAGATCGACTTCGTCTTAGAAGTGCTAGATAGGATTGCTGCTCCTGCGCTAGATAAGGTCGAGGCTTTACTAGAAACCGCCGGAAAGTGGGACAACGTCGCTCGGAATGACTTCTGTCGGTGAGTCATGCCTAGCGAACAGTCCCATAGAGGACGCCCACCTGATATATTTATTTAACTTAAGCTACTTGCATGCGGTTCGATCGATCTGGAGTGGTCTGCCCACCTTCATTCAGGAGGGCGAGAAAGACGTCGTCAACCCTTGCATCAACGAAGGAATAGAGTTTCCCGAGCTCCTCGTCTCGCCTCTTAAGGTCCAGGCGGGCTTTGTATTGACGGACTCCAGTGATCCTCGGTATCAACGAGCATTGGCGCATAGGACTAGGTTCGGTATGGTTATACATCGTGCCGCTCAAGCTCTTCAGGAACAGCACGAAGGCGAGGACCATATAGATGCCGTTATCGGGGTCTCGAAAGCCATAGATGTCTTCTTGCTAGAGCATGGCATGACTAGAGGCAGTTTTGACTCGATGCGCAGGTCATATACACAGTCAAGGGAGTGAGTTAAGAATGGAATGGCTGCGAACTTTCGTAGGACACTAACCGAATCTGTGATAGCTCCCTCCGCATCTGGCCCAAGCAGAAAGAACATGACAGAATTGTTTTCATCCGTCGTGCTCAAGCGTACCTATGTGGTCGAATCTATATGCATGCATTGTACCGCCGTCGATCTCAGCTCGATGATGACTTGCTACAAGACCTGATTGGGATGTCCCTTTCGCCGTATACGAGAGTGCGAAGGTGAGTTTTGGTTATTATTCAATTTTCCCCCCCGCTCACCCATCACCTAGACATGCCCAAGCGATTTTACACAATGCATGCGGTGTATGTATTTGGTACCTCATCACACTATCCAGTATTGAACGTCATGATAGTACTTCGTACGCTCGACGAGGTTTTGTCTTCCGTACCTCTTCCAAGCGCTCGCCAAGGGAACGGACCCTGATCGGATGAAAGGTGCTCTGTATGCCCTATGGAACAAGGGCACTGGTGAGTCCTGGCTTCTGTCGTTGAAGGATAGTCGCTCATTTGCTCCACAGCTGCCTATGCACTTGCGGGTAGGTGAAACGCGGTGGTGTGGATTATGACTAGCGGCTGATCACCTTCGGTAGACTTGAACTTCGGCGGGCAGTACCTCGTGTCTCTGCTTGAGTGCCAGCATCAAGAGAAGGTTGGTGTGATGAGATTTCGTTGTACCGCCGCCAATCTTACTTGATTGTACGCAGCCATCGATCCAGAAGCTCGTTGGGAACCTTACACAGGATGCCTTGGCATATCTCACCGAAGAGGCAATCCATACGGATGCTTTTGTCGAGGACACCCCAGGCGTCATGCGTGCGGTTCAAGAGCTGAAAGGAGAAGTCAAGTTCTCGTCAGAGGATGAGAAACTCCTGGCTGCAGCGATCTCTAGAATCCCGCTGAGAGCTTCTCTCAAGAATGAGCGCCACGAGTCGACGGTATACACGACTCTTGCGACTTCCGTGCGGAGTACTAATCGACTTGTCACGTAGGTCCAAGCGATTCTGGACATTGCCGAAAGATCGACAACTCACGTCAGTGCTATTTCGCGTGAATAGCGTTGCTGTGCTGATGATCTATTTAGTGGCGTTACGTTCAAATTGCTGCGAAATTTCTCCACCAATTATTGCGGAGGGACTTCTGTCCTTCGCCTGCCTTAGCAACGTTTTTCCTACGTCAAAGCATTAGTCCTCACCCGACAATCAGACTGGTCGCTCAGAGGTACGTCATTTGTGCACAATTGTATCGGGCGTTCTCACTGTGTACATTGTGCAGGAGTATCATTAAGCTGACGGCTCACATCAAGATCCGTACCTTTTCCGGATCGAGTGACGAGCTCTGGCTCGAGGAATGGAGCAATCCACTGCAAACGACCGTCAGAGTACCTGATCCCGACCGGTTCATTGAAACTATTGAACAAGTATCAAGTGAACATGGCGTGTACGTTCATAAACATAGTGACACAATTGCATGACTCACGAATCTCACAGACCTGTATATGTGGACAAGATCCGCACGGGATTCCTTACGTGGAGTCCTGACGGCCTAAAAGGATACCGTGCAGTTGAAGGTGATGTGTCGCCTTTCAGATGGGAGGAACCGTCTCAGCCGGTGTTGCAAGCAATGCGCCAAGTTCTAGATGCGAACGACTTCTTCCCTAAAGTCGGGGAGCTCTGGGGCCAGGAATCTAGCAAGACTGGCGCTAATCCAGAACTTAGACAAGAGAATGTCACTTTCATCAAATCATTAGGTGAGCTCTAATCGACAATAAAAGAGACCGCTCGTACCGACTGCTTCTCGCAGCCAAGATGTTCGAAGCCCAGAAGATAGAAACTATGACGAATGTCATTGAAACCATGCTTGCTGATTCAGATCGTTTCAAGCAGCGCGCAGGTGCTGAAATTCTAGCTGGAATTTTGAGAGGTATTTGAGCGAATGCATGATATTCATAGAGTCATTTTGTCGATCTCCTGATATTAGGATCGAAGCACTGGCCAAAGCCATTACATGACCACATATGGGCATGGGCATCCGCCCATTTGGACAATATCTTTGCACAGATCAAGCCAGACACCATGGGATTCTGGGAGAGTATGATCAATGTAGGAGCGTTGGTGTTGTGCATGATGAGCTCGCTAATCAGACAATTAGGAACAACTTGCGGATAGAGATCCTCGCCGCGCACAACCCATCATTGACTGGATACTTTCCCTGCCCCTTGAGTTCCATGGCGATTCCGCTTTCCAAAGTAGGCCTGTCCTGAATCTGCGATATCTCCTGTGCTGAATATCGCATGCAGTGAACAAATCGCTCACGCTGTTCAACGTCGTGATTGACTGCCTTGGCCCTCGTTTCCTGCCTTTGGCCGACAAGTACGTTCACCTCTTCCTGGACAATGCCAATACTGGATACGCCGAAGTACGTGCAATGCTCGAGAAGATAGGAAACTGGTTCGCTGACTCCGTACTCTAGATACGATCTCAGATCGCGCAAAACATATGTGCCATTGTGAGCTTACAGTGGCGGCCTGCCTACCCTTCTGCGGATGCATTCATCAAGGCTTGTCATGAGACTGCAGACCCTCTTCACATTCGGTCCGTATGCCCATATTCACTATGGCATCTGGCTAACGGTGTTGCATAGGGAAGCGAAGTATATGGACCGTGTGATGCAGATTGCAGAACAGTTACCACGATGGAAGGAGGAACGTCTACCTCCGCCACGAGTTAGTCAGTCACAGTACGACAAAGTAGGGCTTACGTGTACGAAATTTACCTTTTCTTTGATATGTGCCCCGCGTGTGCTGAATATTCGTATTTTTCAGTGCTGCTTTGGATATGGGACTTCTCTCATGGGCCTCAAGCACCCTTAGTGTTCCCGTACACGATCACGTTACTGTAAGTGGCGTCCGGCTTACCTGTTGCTGCCTTGCCTGACAACTTCCCAGTCCGGAGATACTTCGCATGTCAGAACTCAACGATAGTTCCGAGCTCCAAACATATAGTTCAGGGGTATTATATGTCCTTTCTGCCGTAAACCCAGTCCCAGAATATGTGGAAACCATTGCGGACAACTTCATTGATGCGATCAAATCATCAAGTGTAAGCCGTTCCTCGATATCACCCCGAATGTAGAGTTGACTATCTCCGACTAGTCATGGCGCATCCGGGTCAAGGCACTGCCCACCTTGATTGTCTTCTTCTACAGGAACCTGCTCCGAATACCGCCTCGGATCGTGTCCAGACTGATGGAGGCCCTTCTGGAGTGCCTTGCAGACGAGAATATCGAAGTGCGCGAGATGGCGTCCAAGATGCTGTCGGGCGTGGTCAGGTGTTCTCAGCGGCAGAGCATCCCCGTACTCAAGGTCAGGATACGTCTCTGGATGATGGTCTATCCGGCTGACGCACTGAACGCAGAACCACTTCGTCAATTTGGCGAAGAAGACGAGACTGCCGAGTCGTGGGGATCCCAACTACGCCACCTTGCTCCGCACTCTGCATTCTGCCATTCTTGGATTATGCGCCCTCATCGAGAGTTTCCCGTACTCGGTGGAGCCCTGGATGCCGTCGCTGACTGATGGTGTGTCCCACTCTATTTGCTTCCTAAAAGCCCCTGACGAGAAGCACCGTCCAGTTCTAGCATTGCACGCGACTGATCCTGTACCAATATCCACAACGATCCGGAAGTGTGCCTCCGAATTCAAGAAGGTCGGTGATATATCTAACAAGCTTCCGATCTATTACTGACAGAGTCAAATATTACCTATCAGACCCACCAGGTATGTAAAATGGCGCAAGGGGGGCTCAAGTTCAAACTTTCTCATGTCATTATTAGGATACATGGCACAAGGATCAGCTAGCATTCAATGAAGACCAACTGCAGAATCTGTCGACTATGCTCGTGGGAACGTCGTACTGTTGGTGGCACCCCCTTCGGATCCAGTTGCGCATACTGACTGAATGGCTGCAGACGCTTGATATCAACAACATCGTATACCACTCCGGGTGCAACTCCGCAGATTTAGACGATGGCTACATTTTGCTTGCAGAGACGCCTTGTGTCAACTCCGACCCCCTGTATACTGACTCTCGACCAGATACCTGGTTCTGTACGGAATAAATGTAATTACTACAGTTGCAGCAGTCTCCGCCCTGCTACATGGCTCGACAGCAGATGTCAGAATGAGGAGTCTCTCCGCTTGTGCTGCGACCTTTCACCGACGGGCTGGGCAAAAGCTATACTTGTCCGCTGCGTGGAGACGGGGCTACTATGAAGCTCATATCTATGCGTCAACAGTATCAAAGGGCAACGAACGAAGCCGATTCCTTATGGCATGACTGCGCGCAACGGGACGATCTCGACGCAAGATCTGCACCCGAGGTGATGCTGTAACTAATCTGCATGCCCAAGAGCGACCTCTGTCTGCCCCCGAGGGACATGGGTCTGTCCACGACCATCGGAAGAGAAGCCATACATGGCCGCCGCAGACCTAGACTTTGCGGGTACATCGCGGCTTTGTGGTGAAGAGCAATCTCGAAGCATTTGAGTTTATGCCCTTCGCGTCGTTCTAGTGGCACTCGCTCGGCGCGAACGAACATTCTCCAATGGGTGGCGGGGAGCAGTTCCCGAAGCAGTCCAGAGCAGATCGTGAGGTCATCGATGGTGGGCGACCGCCCCCGAATCCTTCGCGAGTTGGGGTTGCACCCACATAAGCCCATACATAGGATCTGCACGGACGCAGAAGGGGCGACGTGCCACTCTGCGGACGCACAGCCCAGGCGGCCGCCTGGACTCGCCCGCGCCGCCGTACTGAATTGGGCAGAAAAGGTAGGGGCTCGCGCCGTCGGGCCCAGAACACACGGGAGAAGGCAACAGCGGACTAGGAATTTCAGCTGCCTAGTGAGGCGATACCGCGGGCTCTGCAGGCCATAGGGCGATCACCCATGACCGCGCGTGCTCTCCTGAAATGCGACGTTGCTCACCGCGGGCTCTGGCTCATCCAGCCTCCGGCCCCAGCGCTCGCAGGATCGTCTCGCCGCGCATCGCACGATAGGCATGCCTCCTGCGATATCAGGCAATCCGTACGGCACCTGGGTGATCACCCCGGCCCGGCAGAAGGGGCGCGGGGATTTGTGGAGGATCCGCTGCACATAAGCCAAATGTCGCCGAGATGTCAGAAGCCAGCGCTTCGTCGCTGCTCGTACCTCTCTGCATGTGCGGCGAGCGGCACGTGCAGGCGGACGGGGAGATCAGAAGGACACCACGAGGCGGGAGCGAGGCAGACATCTGGGATATGGAAGCCTGCCGGAGGGCGGGCGGACCGGCGGATATGAAGGGCGCGAAGCTCGCCCATAGGGCCGGCGGAGCACAAATGGGAACCGAGGCACTTGGGACTCAGCGTCTTGCGTTGCGAGCGTAGACAGGGGCTAACTGACGTGCGTGTACGAGCGAGGGGCGAGGAAATTCCAGGAAATCTGTGCAGCGTGCACATTGTGGAATCGAGATATTTTGATATTGGTCGAGGAGCGCCAATGAATCGATAGAGCGCAGTGGTATCGGACCTGTGTTCCTGGTGCACCGTACGTTACGACTACCCTCGAGTAAGAAGGCTCGCGGTGACAAGATCAGCCAACCTGAGGCCTGCAATGACTCGGATGCTGGAGCTTGCACGAGCCTGTGGCGGTCAACGGTAACGTAAAAATTCGAGTGCACCGGATGACGTGAGAACCATACTCACCGCCATGTCAATGTACCGGCTATGCACAAGGATGTACCCTAATACGGCCTCACGAGCAGCACGCGCTGGAAGTGCTGGAATTCACGAGATGTACGATGCGAGCTATACTCACTTGGGCTGCGGGATCTCGCTGCTTTCGGATCTGGGGTAGTGACAGGGGCGCAACATCAGACCGCGAGGAGATCCTGGGCCATGGCTCAGGATATCTTGGCAGAGGGTTGACTCGAGGGACTGGTTTGTGCGGTTTCCGAGTTTACTTTTGTGCGGATTTATTGTTGGGCTTTGACGCGTGGGCGCCGCGCGGAATGTGCGGCGAATTACGCGCAGAGGTGACGCGAAGATCACGTGGTACAATGTAAGCGACACGTGCGGAATAGACGCCAGAGGCACGATCGCGAATCCCGATCGCCCTCTGAGATCTGGCCGCGCATAAGGCGGCGACAGGCGGCGACCTCGCCGTGGGTGCTCAGCCGTGCAGCACACTCGGGGCAGCGGGCGTGCAGACAGGGACGTCGAGCAGCAGCAGCAGCAGCAGCCCGCGCCGCATCGCGCTCGGCTCGCGGGCGAAGTAGGGCGGCGGCAGCGGCGAACAGCAGTGCACCGCGGGGCGAGGCGCCCATGAAGGGTCGTGGGAAGAGGCAGGCGCCGTAGCCGCTGAGCTCGTGGGCACGGTGGACAGCCACGACGCAGCGCAGCGCAGGCCCTGCACCCGTCGCCAGTGAGCACGACGACCGCCAGCGAGGAGAGAAGAGAGCTCGGATTATATTCTGATACACGAGCTTTGAGCGTGGAGAGTGACACTACTTTGCAGGCGCCTGAATTGCCCCACGCCGCGAGAAGGGCACGTTGCAATCAAACCCTGACCCCCTTCCGTAAGGCAGTCGCAAGGCCTGCCCTTTCTCTCTTTCCCCATCCTCGCATCCCGCCTCTCGTCCAGCGGGGCCTTTCTGTTTCTCCTATCGTCTCCTTTCTCCATCTTCTGTGCAGGCTTGCATACAAACGACAAATCTAGCACGCGACTCCACTCATCCATCCTCATCACGACCCACAGCGCGCAGTCTCTTTCAAGTTTTTATACCTTTCCATCTTCGCCCTAGATACCCTCGTCGATCCCGTTTGGCTCGCCCTACAAGCGACCATCCAGTCAGGACCAGGGCTGCTTCTTCACCGACCCCCGCCACGACCCTGCACTCGCGCTACGCCCACGACATCACTTCATTATTGCTAACTCAACCGCAAGCAAATTTTTATAACCAACGCACTACTGGACGTGTCTGCACCATCTATAGTTCAATTTGTGAGTTGCCGACGGGCACGGCCCTTATTCGCTCGAGAACACGCCACTCAGACTTGACCCAGTCACGAATCCAACTTGAACAACGTATTTCTCGCGCAACTCAGAAGGTTCCGTCCCGCAAAATTTACCGGAAGTCAAAACGTCTTTCCATCTGTCTCGCAAGGATATGCTGTCTGCGACCATGGCTTCCCGAAGGCCGCTGTCTGGAGGATTGTCAAAAGGTATATCCCAACCTGTCGTTCTGGTGGATCCCTGTTGACCTCAGCGTGATAGCCGATCTATCAGAGCACTCCACTCTGGCCCCCCCTAATGGAGGTGCCCGTTGGAGGTCAAATGGCACCGGCCAATTCGTAGACTCCGTCTCTACGGAATGGGAGCTTTCGGAGGAGCTCGTCAAGCTCCAGATAGGCGCTAGCTCGAACGATTCTGACGCTCAGATTCGTACGCCGCCGCAGTCTAAGGCTGCTACCACAGCGGTTGTCCAGATGCACGAGAACTCTCCGCTCGAGACAGCCTCTGAGGACAGCCTTGACTCGAACTCCTCCCGCGCCATGGAACAGCCGAACCCGCCGTCCCACTCGCGAGGTTCTTCGGGTGATACCAGTGTTTCCCATGTTTCAGCTATGTCGTCAAGCAGTCAGACGTTGCGTGCTACGACGTTTGCGCCGCTCAAGGTTGGGGCCGTCGGAGAGTCCAGGAATCGGCCGCACTCGTACAGTGGCGGGCTTTCCAGCTCGGACTTGACTCGTCTCCAGCAGGCGGGCAGTCCCAGTGGTACCAGGGGAGATTCGTGGTCTCCGAACGTGACTCCGGAAAAGCCCAGTCAGGCGGAACAGCCTACGTATCCTTCTCTCATGAGCCAGCAGGCAAATATCCGCCCACAAGAGTACCAGCAGTCGGCGGGGCAGCGTCCGGACGAGTTCCAGGTGGACTACCAGGCACAGCAACGTCAATTTAACCCACTTCCCCAGGGCTCCGGCAACACTCCACCCACGTTCGTTAGCGGCAGGCCGAGCAATATTGCAACGAGTATACCATACCGTCAACCTCCTCGTGCGTTCAACCCGTCGATGCAGGTCCCGCCCGTCATGCCCAGCCCCCCCAGCTTTGGATACCCGGCGCCGCTCCACCCCGCGGGGATGCCCATCAACAACACCCAGCAGCAGCTGTACGAGATGATGTTGCCGACCCCGCCGCTTGAGAACCCAGCGATGGCGCGTCTGCAGCAACAACACGGTGTGTTCTCTCGGAATCATCAGCACTCGGCGTCGGATCCGGCCCCGCTCCGCGACCCTGCCGCGATGGCGCTCTTGAACAGCAACATGCAGGCCTTTGCTGCCAGCCAGATGTATGGTGCCGCGCTGCCGCCGCCTGGTGCGCTCGGCATGTTCGCCGGCCAGTTCTACCCGGGTGCGCCGCAGGACGCGTTCGCATCGCAGGAGCTCGCCGCCGCGCAGATGATGGCGCGCCTACAAACGCAGTACACGGGACCGTTTGGCAGCCCTGTTCCGGGCCAGGCCCTCCCTTCGCCTGGCAATGGAGGACCAGGGTCCCCTACGCAGACTCTGAATGGTACCGGGCCCAGCGCGAACAACCGCAAGCTGGGCTTGTATAAGACAGAACTGTGTCGGAGCTGGGAGGAGAAGGGCAGTTGCCGCTATGGCACCAAGTGCCAATTTGCTCATGGTGAAGACGAACTGCGGAAGGTTCAGCGGCATCCCAAGGTTCGTTCATCTATCGTGATTAGTGTTCGGCCTGCGTATTGACGACTTTGATTCCAAACAGTACAAAACAGAGATCTGTAGGGTGAGTTCTTCTAGTCTGCGGAAGCCGGTCGGCGCACTAACGCGCGCATTCTGATACGTAGACGTTCTGGGTGTCTGGATCGTGCCCATATGGGAAACGGTGCTGCTTCATCCACACCGAGTTGCCGGCATCGGGGGCGCCTCCGGGTGCTGATGGTGCTCCTCCTCCGCCGACCAATCCGGATGGCCGTGCCCGCTCTGCGAGCACCAACAGCGATCCGAACGAACCCTCAAGCTCGCTTCTCGCCCGCATCTCCGCGAAGCGCAACCAGGAGGGCGTCCTGAACTCCGGATCTGGAAGTGTTAGCACTACTCCGCCGTCGAATGGGCTCCAGGTCAACAGCAGTCGCCCGAGCTCTCTCCGGCTAGATACCTCCGTGCTCGACGGGGGCGCCGTGTCCAAACAAAACAAGTCTGCATACCCTACTTTCGCTCCGCATGGCATCCTGCTGCCGTCCGGTGAGGAAGTCACCGCTCGGTCGCCCGGCCCTGTGACCGCTGGACCAGATTTCGGCCGACATGCGAGTTCCAGAATGGACATCGTGGGCTCCCAGGTGCGTTCGCTTACCAGCCTGATAGCAGTCTGATGCTTATCTGTGCTTCGGCCGTAGCGCATGGGCAAGGCTTCGGTGAACCCGAACGTCCGCCACTCATTCAACGGCAGCGATATCCAGCTCGACTTCAACGCGACCACGCCCACTGCGGCTAACACGTCGTCTCAGTATGGCTTGTCGTCTCCAGAGCAGCAGAAGGGCTCGGCTCGCATCAATGGGCACGTTCGTTCTGGCAGCGCTGGAAACTGGGGCAGCGCAACTAGCGGCGGACGCCTGACGGCATACCCGCTCTCGTCTATCCCTGACGGCGAGCTCAAGGCGAGCTACCCGTGGGCAGAGTACTCGGCCGGAGGCTCGCGCCTCGCTACCGAGAAAAATTGGGCTTGAGCTGTGTCGTGATCTACGGTCCAAGCATCATATGGACGAGTCTGTTGTTCTTCGTTTCGGCATGGACAGATACGATCCGTACCACGCTCGCCTCGTCCTGGGTGCGAGGGAGCGTGGGTCATGCCCTCATGTTACCAACGTTCTGAAAAGTTTCTGACGCCCTCCCTCTTCTCAATGACGTGTTTGTGTCTGTACCCGTTTGTGCTTGCTTGTCTCATTGCTCATCTTTCCATGTTCGCTCATCTCGTCGAAACCAGTTTGACTTATTCTCGGAGATAGTTTGCTACTACCATCATCCTGTCCACATCTCACTCCATCGTCGACACATGTTTATTTTATATCGTCAATGTCAATACAGTACGCTTGCGTTGCACTTTCGACCCGCACACTTGGTTCCAGTCGTGTATTCCTTGGTGCGATCTAGGTGGCTGCTGATTAGCATAGGGCTATTACATGACTCAAGATATAGGCTGTACATAGTACACGGTTCGGTGTATGTGCAATTTTTGAGATCTACAGCAGACAGAATGTGATGTCTATGGCGATAGGACTGCGGATGCTCCAGAGAGCGGATATCACGAGAGAATGGTCCCCAACGCCCGGATGTCCCTGCGGAATGCATCTATGCGGCATTGAGCGTATCCAAGGTAGTCAAATTCCGGCTCCCCGTCTGAACCTTCCAAGAACTCCCTCGCTTGGACAACGCCCCAAACTGCCCACATTGCATGCGACGCGGGGGACCACGCTCGTACTTGGTCCTCTAATTTCTGTAGTTTTGCTTCCTCCAAAGAGGACAACTCTGACGTAGTACCGTCCGCGACAGCCGATGTATCGTGTTTGAGGTATGCACAGTAGAAGTTCCGTCGCTGCTCTTCATTCGGGTACAGTGCGGGGTTGAGTAGGTGGGGAGTGCTGCTATGGTAATTGGCTGTCCATTCGTGGAAGTGATTTGCAATGTCAAACGCCGCGGCGTTCAGGCCCGCATACTCAAAGTCGACAACGATGATCTATATAGGGATGACGTAAGTTTGCAGCTAGGCCACACAGAGAGTAATCGTACTTGGTGGTGCTCAGGCAGGCCTGGCTTCAACGTCTTTAGCCTGAGTAGGTTGCCATATTGTGCATCATTGTGGGAGAAGACTCTCCTGCTTGGGCCGTGGACGGTCTCGAATTCATGCAGCCACTGCACGTATTGTGCCCATTCCTGCTCGAAAGTGTCCAGGTCAAGGCTCCTGCGGACTGCCTCCGGTGCAGCGGGCAGCTGGAGGACGTCACGCGCAAGACTCAACCAGGACTCCACATTTTGCTCAGTCACAACACGCCATCTGTTCTCCTCTCCGTCCACCGGGGGCAGCCGCCCCTCCACAGCCATGACATCCACCCCATGGAGTTCCGCCATGCGTGCACCGGTCCACGCGCTGATGGTTTGGTCCCGCAACTCGTCGGCAGTGAGGGCATTGGACTCGAGATACTCCTCTATGCGTCCGTTCTCGAAAGTGCCGTACAGCCGAGGACCGATTTGGTACTGAGAAGACAGCACATGCAGCGTGTGCAGCTCTCGCGGCCGGGATATCAAAGCGCCCGAGGAGTGGCCGTAAACGCGAAGGAGCACGATCCGGGTATGCGGGACAGAAGGACATGACACGAAGAACACATCGTTTGTAAGCGAGCCTGAGACTTTGTAAACCTTCAGCAACTCGGGGGTGATTTCGGGGTTCGTCCATGACGGCACACGTAGCGCATGGAGGATGTGGAGCAGCTGCTCAGCGAAGGGCTGCGACTTGTACCGTCTGTTGGAAAAGAGGGTCAGTACGGAATAGAATGGCACGGCAAATAGCATCAGACCAAAGTGGAAGAGCTGTCCTGTTCCGCAACTGGTTAGCTTGCGGGCGAAGCACCAGCGAGGCTACGGGGTTGGGCAGGCAATGGAATACTCACCGCGATTCCAGCCTAGCGTCACAATGCAGAAGGCCCTCCACCCGCGGTGCAGCATCCACGTCAGGGTTCTCGAGCGGAAGGGCGATGGAAGATGAAGAGCAGCCCGGGGTTGTGCCGATAGTAACACCGTCATCAGCCAAGCTGCGCAGGGAGCTGGAGGATGTCCTGTTGAGGGGGAGGGATGACCTTCCGTACGGAGTCAGCGGAGGAGTCGGAGACTCTGGACCAAGCGTGGGTGACATCTGACTGAGCGAGGTGAGAGAGAGAAGACGAGAAAAGCTGATCACGCTGAGCAATTTGCTGAAGACAGAGGGCGAGGCGCGGCGCGACGTGAGCGAAAACGCAGCCATGGAAGTTTGCAACAGACTCCGGGCGGTCTTCTGCACTGTCGTCGACGACGTGGGCGGCGGTGGTGCAGGACGCGGGATGCAAGGAGATCACACGACCCGCGCGTGGGCTAGCGCGACTTGGACGCTGCCACTATCATCCGCGACCGTCATCCGCGACGACTGCGCCGCACGCCATCTCCTTTCCTCGCCAAGAGTTGGAGTGCGACATTTCCACAGTACATCCCAGGCCAAGCTGTGCCCGCCGTCGCGCACCCCGTTTCCGACTCCGACTGCGGAGGTTGCGTTGAACCCTCGCCCCCTCGGCTCTCGCTCGCAAACTCAGCATCTTCCACTATACATTGCGTATCCGTCCGGCCCGAGTCCAGGCCACCTATTCATGATTACCCGCAGAACACGCTGCAAGACCCGACTGTCAAGAGTCCTAGTAGCCATGTTACGTGTGCTGACGTTTCTCGAAATTCGAGCAATCAAACTCTGGTCTCCGTGCTCATCTGATTAGTCCCATTTTCCCGAGGAAATCGAGGGGACCACAGCTCTGGGCTTATCAGCCTTTACAGTCTTCATTATGGTTAGAAGCATACGGCCTCCTTCTCTCGGAGGTGCTAGTTTCGAGGATCAATTGGTCTTCCCGGATGACCGCCCTGCCGACCACAGTGTGCCACACTCCTGGAGCTTCGTATCTGTATCCTTTCGGTGGCAGGTTACTGAGAATTGGATAGTTTGCTGCCGGCATCACGAGGCGCCCCGCATCGAAACGAAGCACTAGGATAGGCATATCAATGTCTCTTCGGCTTTGTGGCACAGAGGCCTAGGTTGTGGCCGCTATGCGGCTAATGCTTCCTGACCTGCATGACGTATGGAAGTGCGGTGCGTCTCCTTTCGTAGCCCATGGAGTCTCGCGACTGATGGTACTACATACACCACCATGACAGCGTGGACGATGTCACTTGCACCGCAATCTTGAGCGATCACATGTATCTGTACCCCGCTCCTAATCCAGTAGTTTGCCATTCGCTGGCTATACGCTTAAAGCGTCGCATCAGCCGGTTAATTCGGTGGGGGTTCCTAAAGGTAGACCGATCGGGTTCTCATTCAGTTCAATGTGACACTGCCAATCTCAGTTGCTGATCTACAATTTGCACGAGGGCGTGCTATCAAAAGGCACCGAGGGTCAGGCAGACTCGTTCGAAGGACGTAAAACAATGTATTTGTGCCTCAATCCCCTACGCGGCGCCGCGCTCCCGTGACCCATAGAATCCCATAGAGCAATCGGTATTCCTTCTCGTTCCACTGCAGGGTATATCTAGATGCCAATCTGGAGAAGTCTTCTCGGCTAATACTGATCACCTTACCATGGGTAGAATGGCCTGGACCCCGTGTTACAATCTTGACGCAACAATGGCTCCGCCAAGCGAACAACGACCGCTCGAGAGCAAGGAAGATCGTACATGGTCTTTACAAGGTTTTACTCGCGAGCGGAGTCAGGACTGATCGTTCTCGAGTTCTCACACTACTACCGAGTGGAGTTTGGGTGATCTGCTGCGGCGTACCACCACGTCCACGTCCGTTTTGTGCCGGGCTCTATTCCTAGGAAGAGACCTGTGCCCGAATCACCATACCATTTTTCCAACACGGTGATTCATGTCCATCTGCACCAGAATGGCATGGCATGCGAATGCACAGTAATATGACAAATTTCTCTTACCATCCCAAGCCACGGTCTTTCACCAGTATGGATCCTTGTGGGACCTGATCATCATTTCCTCATGCAATTCAGCGCAATATGCGACGAAACCACTACGAGCGATAGCATACAGAAAAGTGAATAAATTGATTTGCAGCAGCCCATGCCTGTGATCTAGTGTTTGCGAGATTCTTATACTTCTAACGCCATCTCTGAGCTTCGCGTGCTTCCGGCATATTTTTCCTGATCGGCAACAGTATTGTTCTCCTCAGTGGAGAAATTGCGCATGAAGAGGGAGATCTGTCCAGACGAATCGTCAGTCTAGTAAACACGAGGCAATATAACGAGAATCGCTGACCAATAGCGCGACGCCTAAGAACGGACAGCACACCATCCATATGGTCTGCAAATAGAAGCGCCGTCGGAATTTGAGAATGTACGGCATCAGTAAGCACGCGTACCTTCAGTGATAACGCAAGTGCATTGAGAATCTCCGGCCGGAATTCTTGCGGCAAAGAGGTATTGAGGTACTGCAGTACGTTCGAAGCAGATATTCCAGCGGGTAACCGCTCAGTCAGTTCTGCTTGGTATATAGCGCCTGCCACAGCCTTTAAGGGAGTCAATGAGATCTGAGGCATCAAGTAGGTAAAAAGACGCACCAGGCCGACTGTCGCTCCCGTGAATCTGACGAGGAAGAACGCGCTCGTCCCTGACGCCATGTCTTTCCGCCGCAGCGCCCGCGTGAAGATTTGATAAGGGGCATGGAAGAGCATCCCGATCCCCACGCCCGCGAGAAGAATATAGAAACTCTGCAGTATTCGCGGAGTTTGCGTGCCAAGCAACATCATAATGCCTGCGCAATGACGCTCAGAACGCGTGTCAGCAGCCGTACTGAAATACCCACCAAACCCTGTGCACGCGATGACAAGTCCGAGGCATGTCACCAGCTTTTGAGCACTAGTGTCCATCTTTCGTTTCTGCCAGTAGCCGATAAACCATGCGGCTGATTGAAGGCATGAGTGTTTTAGCCAGCAAACGCGACATCAGAACACTCACTCGGCATTGACGCCAGAGAAGACCCCAGTGAATAAGGAAGCATGGCCAGACCAGCTTTGAGAGGTGAAAACCCATTCACACCCTTTCCCCCTACCGTCAGCGTCCGTAGGATAGCCATATCAGGAGCACATACTTGGAAATACAGAGCCAGGTAAAATGTGCCGGCGTTGAAAGCGAAATTGTGCAGGAAGATTACACACAAGACAATTACTGTTTTTCATTAGACCTGGAACATTGAGCGGGGGAAACGCAATACCAATTGTCAGATCCCGGAACGCAACCGGAGGGAAGAGTGCGTCTCTGCTGGTGCGCGTTTCGTAAATGCCACCACACGCCAGAACGACTACCCCGACTAGGATCAATGAAATGGTCGCGATCTCGTCGACTAATAAAGCATGGAATCAGAAGTGCTTTCCTCACAGCGAAGAGCAGGGAAGCATTCACCTCGAAGATTCGTGGCAATATTGAGGCCAATCACAATACAGCTGCTCCCACTCATGAACAGTATTCTATACACAATGTCAGCGAAGTCGGCACGCTGGTGACCAAGAACTCACAGGCCAAGGAAGTCGAACGTGTGCAGGAATGCGTGCCATGTTGTCCCACCTGCGGTCCCTATGCGCACGGACTGCAAGGAGAAATAGAGCACGACGAATGCTGCCGCGCAGATTGGAAGATTAAGAAGGACTTGCAAGAGTGACGTGAGATTCAGGAATCGTGAGTGCACACGATGACTCACAGGCCCATCTCCAGCTCAGGGTACCAGTCTCTCCTAGGAAAGGTGTTCAACCAGGGCCACTTTCCTAATATAGCAATCCTTACCGCTAAAGAGTCCCCCGAGGAGAGGTCCTGCCACCGCGGAACAGGCCCAAGTCACACTAAGAGCTTGCGACCATTTCGCTTGGTTTTGGATGTCGACGAGTTCAGACGTGATCGTCCAAACTAAACTGACGATCCCGCCGCCCCCTACGCCTGCTATGGCGCGGGAGAATATCAACATTTTTGCGGACTGTCCCGATAAACATGAGCAGTGGCACAAGTAGCAAATGAAAGATTTACCTGTGCGGCACCACACAAGGCAGAGCCCACAGTGAAAATCAGCATGCTACTGTATAGCACAGTCTGACAATGTTGGTTAGCCTCGAACTGTGGCGATTACACCAACTAACCCTTCGTCCGACAAGATCTGAGAGTTTTCCATATAAAGGTTGGAACGCCGTCTGGGTGAGCATATACACGACAGATACCCATGTATATTCATTTTGAGAGGCTTTGAATTCGAGACTGATCGTCGGTAGAATGGTCGAAACGATCGTCTGAAATGGGGTTAAGCGCACGCCGGAGCGTCTGTAACTAATTACTTACAGCATCCGTGGTCGCTAGGAATAATGTGAGGGCAGCGCTGGTGCAAAGCGTCTATCAGAGAAGAGCGCCAAGGAATAACGAGATCGCTCACCCAACATGCGCGAATAAGAGGCGCGTTGTAGACAATTGGCTTCGGTCCTCTTTATCTTGGGAGATCGAGATCAACGTAGCACTCGAGGCGGCGCTTGTCTTGGGAGACGTGTGTGCAGAATCAACCTCCAGAGTGCGTGTAGTCTCGATCGATAGCCTGGGGAGCGGGGGTAGCTCAGCGTCAGGACACGGGACACACGTCGCCGTGTCTTTTACGCTATCGCGGCTCTGACGAGAGCTCGCAACTACCTGGGAGTGTGACCTAGGGTGTGACATTGGTTCGGCCTCAGTGATTGCACCTTCGCAAGACCGGAGGTAGCTTGTTCCTGGAGAGTAAAACGACGGCTTGCATTCAGCCAATGGTCGCAGTATTTATGTCTTCTGGTGGAGTACGCATCCTCGGACCTGCGACAGTCTCCGCGTGCTAGAATAAACGTCATGACATGAATTCCTCCAGCAAGGTGCAGATGAGTCTTCGTTTCTGGAAGGCAACCCAGAATTTGGATCTGGGATTACGATTCGTACCGGAACGATGGCGAAATTCTCACAGAAAGTCGAGAATTTGACGGTTGATCGCTGTTAGACTTTGCACCCTCTTCTCGGGGATTATAGGAGCCTAGACTGCGAAGACTCGTAGTTTCTGCGGGAGAGTTCGAATGACGCCTCATTTGCGCGCAGTAGTGGATCCGCTTCCACCACGAGCTCCAGGTACCGTCATAGGGTCATGTCGTGCAGGAGTGAAGAGTTCTTTGGGAGAAAGTCAGCGAAGGCCGTATTCTCCTCACGGGCGGCGCGATAGCCAAAGAGATAGTCATGCTTCCGGTGTGCGGAACTGCCTGCTTAAGCTTTGAGCATGTACGTATTAACATATTCTCCTTGGCAGTTGCGCTTCTGCAGAGGGAGCAGGCACATATAATTTGAGCAACTAATCAGATCAAGGGCAGCACAAAGAGAAATTATGTGGACGGAAATGTAAAGCCCTAGGCGTCTCCAGCAAATTTCCCGACTCAGGTGGCTAGACGTCCATCCTTATCATCGCGTGTACCACAAGCTAGGTAACTACGACCGGCGAGCTTGGGCCCTTGGGGATTCCGGCCAACCTACCGTCTGGCTAGACCGCAAACGCGACCAAAAATCCCGCCCCATGGCCCTGGATCCCCAGATAATCGATGCTCTATACAGATGCGCGACGGGTCCTACGCAGATTGTATCCAATAATACGGTACGTACAAACGCATGCGGAGACCTGTATTATGTATACTGGGTCGCCAATCGGCCCTAGTCCCGATGCAACATCTGGACAAGACACCAATGCAGCGGACAATGCGTAGCCGATCCTCTATGCTGCAGCCCTCTTCCTTTGTTCTGGTTCTTCGTCCCGATGATCTGATGAATCGTGAACAACGAGCGTGTGGTGAAGGTAAGGGAGAATAGCACGGCAAAAATTAGAAACCAATGAGTCCCCTGATTCTATCCCATGTCCGAGATACCCAGCCAGCTGGGAACGCAGAGAAAGAAGTAGAATGTGCCGTACCGTTTTCATGGGATTCCGACTTCTTCGAATCTGGACTTTCCGCCGCAGGCGAGCTGCCCGATCCGCGATCGCTTGAAGTAGAAGTCGTAGAAGTTCGTCCCTCCACCTCATCGGCGTATTGCTGTAAGATTTCTCGCTGCCGTTTCGTAAGAGATCTAGAAATGCAGGCACGACGCGACGGTGAGTTACGAATGAGGAAATACTCATCAGTGTCCTACCGAGGCAGTTGCACGTTGAACGTGACAAATAAATCCCCCTTATCACCGCTGGCGAAGACTGATGGAACACCGCGGCTTTTGAGCACCATTTCCTCGCCCTGCTGCGTGCCAGCGGGAACGCGTACGTCTACATCTCCGTCTAGTGTCGGTACTCGAACTCTGCCACCAAGGAGGGCAGTATGCAACGGAATTCGAGCGTCATGATACAGATTGTTGCCTTGACGCCGGAACACCTTCGAGGATGCGACTTGTATGCGAACGACGAGATCGCCCGCCCGACCTTTCCCAGAAACTGGGGCGTCTCCGGCGTTTGGTACTCTCAGAAGCATACCGTTCTCGGCGCCTAATTGATCGAATCAAAACAATGTCACCGTCAATATGACGCGGGTATTGTGCTTACCAGCTGGAATATCAACTGTCACAGATTTCCGGATTCTCGTCTGACCAATTCCGCCACACTCTCCACACTGACTACCGCGCGGCACTACAGTACCCGTCCCACCGCAGTCACTACATGTGCTTGCCATGTGGAAGCCACTGTTGACTACGAATGTGGTCGTCCCAGATCCACCACAAGTCTTACAGGTAGCGCGTTTAGCCCCAGCCTTCAAGCCAGTTCCCGAGCAAGTAGAGCATGTCACCACAGGAGTGACGTTCACTGTCCGAGTTGCTCCTTTGCAGGCTTCCATGAAGTTCAGAGTGACAGTTGTCTCTATATCGTCTCCTTGCACGTTGGCAGGGCGTCCACGCCGTCCACCGAAAGCGCCGAATAGTTGCTCGAACAGGTCATTCTGAGCCTGAGCAGCACCAGCACCGAACATACTCGAAAGGTCCTGGAAGCCGCCAAAGCCGCCGGAAAATGGACCGCGGCCATTTGCAAATGCATCGGGATCGAACCCCTGCTCTTGAGATGCGGGACCGTATTTGTCGTAATCCGCACGCTTCTTCTCGTCTTTAAGGATCTAGAGCTCAGTTAGAAGTAGGTCCTTCCCACAAGTCAAACGGCCGATACTCACGTCGTATGCTTCTTGGATTTCAACGAACTTCGCCTGTGCATCTTTGTCAGGATTCGTGTCTGGGTGATATTTACGAGCAAGCTGCGAATAACACATTCAGCTGGACACCTTTGACGCCTCACAACCGTAGCGCACCGAAAAGTATGTTTTCTTGATTTCCGCAGAAGTGGCATCCTTCTTTACTCCGAGAACTTCATACGGATCTTTCGAAATGGAGCGAGGGGTCGACGAATGAAAGGCACGCTGTGAACTCTAAGTACAGCCAACTTACAGTAGCAACCGCGAGTCATGCGCTCACCCTCTTCCCAATATGACGTGACAGAGGCGATCTTATGACAGCCCTGTGTGAAGCGGAGCATCCATGATTGGCACCAGCGCCGCTCGAGAACGCTCGTACGCTGGGCCCGGCCTGAGGGTGGCTGCAGGTGTGGAACGACACAAATGAGAGAATCCGTTGAGATGACAGCCGAGGATGCATTTGAGAGGTCTATAGCCAGTTGATATACAATAGCAGGCAGGTTGGCAGGCCTATGAAAGGAGGAGAGTTGCAGAGAGCGATGACATACATGGGTAGCTTGTCTGGCTGCGAACATACCGCACCGCCCAAATTTAGTGTTCCCACGATCACGTGCACTGTTCCAGGAGATTCTGGCTCGTAGGTAATAGACAATTATAACTACCACTACCGCTCGGTAATTGGGGACCTCAGTGTAACTTCTATGGATGACACGAGGGCCTTCAAGGTTCTTGCTCTGATTCCCCAGTAATTGGCTATCAGCTCAAAATACCAGACTGAGCACATATTTCCAATCAGATATTGTACAGCCTAGAGTGCACCGTCACGAACTATTGTGATCACACGCTGCCGCCCGACAAAACGGACAGCTGAGCATTCGAGGCTTGGTATTGGATCATATGGCATGTCCCAAAAGATGAGCAGGAATTGCGCATCAACACCCGATTATCAGCATTTGCAAAGCCGAATTAACCAAAGGAAGGCTCATCGAGTACGTACCGCTCGCCTGGCGGCCAGGTCTCGTGCAGACGGAGCTGACTATGGGGGCGGTTACAGCTTAGGTATCGCTAGAAGATGTGCTCACCGATTAGAAACTCCGGAGAGCCGCCTCTAATAGCCCAGGGTCCATGAGTAACAATTATCTGGATGAATTTCCGGATTTACCATCAACGTTAGACCTCACGGAGATGATGCGGCCAGATTTGGAGGAGAACGTAATGACTTCTCGAACAAGATTGAAGTGTTTAACCTCCACCCTAGATCTGGCGAAGACCTCGAAGACCTCGGAACCTCGTGTAATGAGCACAGCAATCTCGATTCCGGAGAAATGGGGATGATGTCCGGATAAGTTGGATAGATACCTAGATGGAGCGTCGGCCCGCATATCTAAACCGTTCGACCTTGAGCTGCCTGTAGGAACGTTGAGCGGTGATGAATGCGCCTCGGGCGGGGAAGACGGACATACAAGGTGGTTCTCGAGTCCTCTCAAATCATGCTTTCCTCAGCAAGTTCCATGGAGCGTGCCTGCCACCATGATTTCCCGTATGAAACCAATATCTCATCTCCTTTCCGGATGCATTCGCTACCGCTCCAAACGCTCATACGTAGCTCCCCGCTCTCGGTCTTACGTTCCTGGAAGAGGGCGTTTGGGCGAGGCTTCACGCCTCGATAATCGTTGACGAAACGAGCCTCGTTTCCCATGTGACTAGCATCTACGCCAACATTATTTCCGTCTGGGGAACGGAAAAGAGAAAGGTCATAGTCTGACCCGGGCCTATCATCTCCGTGCACTTCTCCCGTGTAGTCGAGGATATGAGTGCGAGGGGGTATCTTCTTGGCGGCGAAAAGTCCGTGCTGGCCCTTGGCAGGGTGTGCTGGATCAGATATCCGCTGGATTATGACTGCAGAGCGCGGTGCTCTGCCAGAGCCAGAAGTTGCGAACATCGGCCTGATCTGAGCGAGGACTTCCGGGGGAACCGAGGAATGATAGCAGGGAGTCGAGATGTAATAGACATTTGGCGGCCAGTGAGGGGGCTTGGCCAACGAGGGGCTCGGCCTCTGAGAAGACATAGACGCAAGAGACTCTAAATTACGGAGACCAACAACGGCGCAGCCACCGTCATAACGTGCGAATCTTTTACGCACGCGCAACACGCGTGCCACAGACGACCTTGCTGCCGCTATCCATCGCTGCGCTGGGCTCGTCTACGGGCTGACTCGGCCAGACACCCATTGCATACCCTTCACGACTTGTTTTATAAACTGTTCTGGGGATGGTCCGACCGAAGTCGGTTGCGCGGGTCTATGCGGACGTCAATGCTAAGCTAGGGCCTTCGTGGTATGAATACGGTACGGGTGTACGTTGATTGTCAGATGTGACGTTGGATCTGAAGAGGGGCACAGACAATCTCCAAGTCCAGTGGGGTTCTCAGGATCATTATGAGATCGTTCGGAAAGTAGGACGGGGGAAATACTCTGAGGTACGTCTCGACGGCAATGACTCCTCGGAATCTGGACCTATTTTTTGCATAGGTTTTTGAGGGTATCAACATCGTGAACGAGGAGAAGTGTATCATAAAAGTACTAAAGCCAGTGAAAAAGAAAAAGATCAAACGAGAGATCAAGATCCTGCAAAACCTCGCGGGAGGTCCCAACATTGTTGCTCTCCTTGATGTCGTCCGCGACCCGTCCTCGAAAATCCCCAGTCTTATCACGGAATATGTACACAATGTCGACTTCAAAGTTCTTTACCCTCGCTTCGCCGACTACGACGTCCGTTTTTACATGCTTGAACTACTGAAGGCTAGTCTCTTGTGCGGCCTTCTAGCAGTGTCACGCCGGTAACCGCATCTTGCAGGCGTTAGACTACTGTCATTCCAAGGGTATCATGCACCGCGATGTCAAGCCGCATAACGTAATGATTGATCACGAACGTCGCAAGGTATGTTGCATGCGAGTGGTCACGGGAGGGATGGATTGATCAGGGTTCTACAGTTGCGTTTGATTGACTGGGGTCTGGCGGAATTTTACCACCCCAAGACGGAGTATAATGTACGGGTCGCATCCAGATACTTCAAAGGCCCGGAGTTGTTGGTAGATTTCCAAGAGTACGACTATAGCCTTGATATGTGGAGTTTTGGCTGTATGTTTGCCTCAATGGTGCGCTTCTTTCCATATAAGCGTGCCTCACTCCCTTATTTGCTTCTAGATCTTCCGCAAGGAACCTTTCTTTCACGGGCACGATAACTACGACCAGCTTGTGAAGATCGCGAAGGTGCTGGGCACAGAGGGGCTGTACCATTACATCGAGAAATACGATATCTCCCTTGATCCTCAATACGACGAGATCCTCGGAAAGTAAGTTTCTATTCTCCCCGCGTCTTACAATACTGTAACATATGTTTCAGCTACCCGAAGAAGCCCTGGTCCAAGTTTATCACGTCGGAGAATCAACGGTACATCTCGAACGAGGCCATCGACCTGCTAGACAAGCTCCTGCGGTATGACCACCAGGAGCGCCTCACCGCGAGGGAAGCACAGGCACACCCGTACTTTGGTAGGTCTCCTCTAGGCTCCACTCACTGCCTGTTGCCTCTGAGCTTAGTTGACGTCGGCGTTGCAGATCCGGTAAGGAACACCTTCCACGACGGCGACAGCGAAGGCTCCGCGATGTAGTGTAACCTCTCCTGTATCATCTGATTCCTCTATTTGATATATCTGCTATATTCACAATGCGGTCTGCACGCACTGCTACATGCTACGGCTCATAGACGAGATCATGCGCGTCTGCGCGCAACGCATACACTGCATGGCCTATCTCAGATGGTACCTTCCTTCGCCACGTGTTGACGCTCCTCCCGAGATAACCGCTGCCAACACCGATCGGGTTCTTTCTCCCGTCCTCCAGCGAGCTCTATCCCGGCAGCTCGACGGATGTGGCACCATGGACCATATGTCGCACCAGGTCACTGCGTTGCTGCCATCTGTCTCGACGCCGATATCTCGTTCTTCCTCGCCGACACAATGCGCATCGCGCTTCGAAGCCTCGTGTCTTCGACAATGTCCGAGCCTCGTGATGACCTGCCGGTGATACCCCTTGGGCGTCGAGCTATCGGTGCAGGACGGCATTGCAAGAAGTTTTTGCGATGCATGTGGTCGCCAGTCACACTTACGCGCCGGAGGACTCTCTGATACCGCACAGAAGTGCGTTAAAAGACCGTTTCTCCTGTCCGCAACATGTGGGTCGACTCTTCCACGGTTCCCTCAGCTGTCGCCACCCATCATGCTGGCCTTTTTCTCCCTGACTAGCACGACATGCAGCACGTTGCTGTTGACTGTCGCCCTTCGTACTCTCAGGGCTACAGCGTTCGACAACACCCTGTACAGCAACGTAAGTGACACACACCTTAGTCTCGTTCGAACATTCTAATGATTCCCCGATCCACCTGGCAGGTCGCAGTGTAAGACAGAGTACATGAACTAGTAGCCACAAATTCACTTCTCATTCAGATATTGGGGTCAAGATTCGTACGGTGCAACCAACACGGACGCTGCCAACTTCCAGCAGCCAATTGACTTCTACTGTCAGGTCTGAATAAAGCAGTTGAGGATGTTCATACGCTGAGCGACATTGCCGTACATAGGACGATGCGATCGACGTCTTTCCAATTGCATTCGTGAATACATTTTTTGGCACCGGTGGCGACCCTGTGTTGAACCTTGCGAATGTGAGCACCCTCCCCAAAACTCACGAATCCACAAGTTGATCGCACGTGCGATAGACGTGCAACGCCACGAGCAATGGGTACTTTTCCGGCACCGAGCTTCTGGACTGCTCCTACCTCGCCCCTGCGATTGAGAAGTGCCAAGCCGCGGGAAAGATTGTCACAATCAGTCTGGGAGGAGCCGGTGGTGGCGTGGGTTTCCAGAGCGACAGCCAGGCGCAGCAGCTCGCGGACACCATATGGAACATCTTCCTGGGTGGATCCAGTTCGACTCGTCCCTTTGGCAGCGCGGTTCTTGACGGGTGAGGATTAACTCTGTCGGCGATGGGTAGTTTTTCAATCAGAAACCTGTCGCAGGGTCGATTTGGATATCGAAGGCGGGTCCAACAGCGGTTATGCCGCTTTCGTAACCCAGCTTCGTACGCATTTCAGCGGAGCGAGCAAGCAGTCCGTATCTATTACCCAATCCCACAACTTCTAGGCTAACCTTGAGCAGATACTACGTGAGCGGAGCTCCGCAATGCGTATACCCCGACGCGTACTTGGACTCCGCGCTTAATAACGCTTCCTTTGACATGGTCTACGTCCAGTTCTGTAAGAAGTTCCCTTCATCCCCGGTTGAGTTACTCAGCACGGATTCTATGTTTAGACAACAATCCATGCGGTCTGCAAACTTTCGGCACTACGGTGAGAATGAGCGTCTGTGAAAGGGTGGCCGTGCTGACGGCCTTCGCCTTTTTACTCTTTGCTTCACCCAGAATTGGAACTTTGGCGTCTGGTAGGCCCAGCTGCATGTTCTCCTCGGAATTATGATAACAGTGGAATCTTCTTCAGGGACATCTGGGCGCGTACGATCAGCCCTAACCCGAATGTCAAGGTATTCATCGGAGCGCCTGCGTCGAGCAGCGCTGCCGGTAGCGGGTACCAAAGCATTTCAGAGTTATCACAGATTGCCGCGGCGACACGGAATGCGTTCCCCTCTTTTGGAGGAGTCATGCTCTGGGATGCATCACAGGCTTACGGTCAGTCTCTACTTTACTCCCCACTTTGACTCCCCGCTGACGCCGCTGCCACAGCAAATGACCGATACGACCTGAACATCAAAAACGCCCTCGTCTCCGCTGGCAGCACCGGCTTTACGTTTCCTGCGTGCTCTGCGGCAGCGTGGACCTCGGGCGGGGACTATCCGGGCGGCTCGCAGGTGACATACAACAGGTGAGTTTACTCGACGGATGGCACTGTTTGTATCGCAATAAGACTTACGCCCAACCACCTCTAGCTACTTGTGGCAGGTGGGTATTGGCATCGCGCGACTCCGAGGCTCGACTGATCTTTGTATTTCGCAGGCCAAGTGGTACGCATCGAGCACCCCCAGCATCAACGGCGACGGGGACTGGGCGCCCAGTACGTCTCCTCGCATCTCCCCTTTCCGCACACACCATTCTAACGTAGCCCCCTCGCAGTCAGCGCATGCTCGGGCACCCCGCCGAGCGGCAGCAGCTCCGCGCCCGGCTCCTCGCCGACCGGCGGCGCCGGGTGCGCGGGCATCGCGGCGTGGGAGAGCAGCCAGGTCTACGTCGGCGGCGACCAAGTGACATACAAGTGCGTCGTGCGCCCGCGGCGCGGGTCCATGGTCTGTTGACGCGCCTTCCCGGAACAGCGGCGACCTCTGGACCGCGCAGTGGTGGACCGAGGGCGACACGCCCGGCGGTGAGTTGCCGACGCCCGTTCCACTCGCGGTGGCGTGATCTCTGACGGGTGGCTGCAGGCAGCGCGGGCGTGTGGATTGAGGACGGCGCGTGCACGTCGACCGCGGCGAAGGCGAAGGCGGAGGCTGCGGACAAGAAGATTACCGCTGAGCCGGATGCACACAAGCCGGTCAACTCGCGGTTCTTCCGCCTCTAGCCCTCGCACGACCTGCGATGGCTGCGGTCGGGCGCTGTTGCCTGGCCGCAGTCTGATAGATCGCGAGCAGCTCTCTTGCTTGCCATTATTTTATTTCTTATTGAGCAAGGAGGCCGCACTGTCACCTTCAGATACGGGGGACGGGATCCTTTCGCGTATTCTCTTTTTATGGATTATTATTCCCGGAGGGCGTGCTCGCCGCGGATGTCGGCTGAGCTTCGGTGTATGTAGGCTTGTTGTGTATTGCATTTTTACGACGATGTCATGACCGGCGCGGTGTCCTGCGTAGCGTTTACGAATACAAATGCGAATCGACGGGTGGAGAATATTTTCGGTGTAGCATGATCACGCGGCTTCGGCCGCCAGTAAATATCGCGTGTCTGAGCATCGAGACACCTAATTGTATCGCGCCCCGGGATGCTTATGGGCAAGCGAGACTGAATGGCGAGATAGTAGGGTAATTCAAGGCTTGCTGACGCTTGTAGATCATACGTGTTTGTCAGGCCCACCCATTCAATATGACGGAGTTATACCGTCGCGCTTGGCCCGCGAACGGGGCAGGGATTCCGCGTAGATAATCTGATAAGTTGCATTACGGGTGCGGCTAGAACGCGATGCGAAGTCTTGATAAAGCTAGCTAATGCAACAATTGACGAAATAGAACGACATAGGTACAAGATGGCGAAGGTTCCAGAGATCGAATTACGTGTTCGGACTATGTATGACTATCGCGCCTCTCCAGCCGGGGGCTCGCGGTGACGACAGTCGTGCTCCGTTCTGAACTTGTCCTGCGCTTCGGACTGTCCTCTTCCTTGCTATTCTGTGCATGGTCAAGTGATGAAGATAGCAGCGAGCCGATGGCCATATATTCGCGCGAACGGGGGGACCCGCCGCTGCTATGTGTCGAGGACGAGGAGTAGGGCGAGGGGGGGAGCTCGTGTGCGAGTGCAGGTCCGTCATCCTGCACTGCGGCTGGGCCGGAGCGCACCCGCCCAGCATGCTCACGCGGAGCCGGCGAGCGCGACGTGCGGCGGCGTTTGCGGGTATGTGCCGCTGACGGTGCGTATGCGCGCTCGCGGGCGGATGGCGCGTGCACATTGAGGCTGCTCGCTGCGCTGACCGCGGACGCGGACGAGTCCGTCCGGTGGCGCGCGTGGGACGTGCGCTCGGGGTGGGGGGCAGGGGCACTGCTCGGTGAAGAATGATATGATGAAGACGACGGCGAGGGAAACAGCGCCGAGTGCGGGTACCCGTGATTGTGCGTATGGCTGTGGCTATGGGCGTGCGCGTGATTAGGGTGATTGTGCACTCCGTCCGGGACGTGCAACGGCAGCATCGGTGGCGGTGGCGGCACCGGTGTCTGGTACATGTCGAGCATGGTTTTATGCAAAGAGGCTAACGCCGCGAGGCGCTGACGGGAGAGTGTAAGCCCTTAATCAGACGGGCGGATGACCCGGACGGAACGGACCTGGTCTTCTGCGCTCTTGGCATTGAGCATGGCCATGAGCATGTCGCGATCTCCGTCGCCTTTGCTACGGTAGGCGTCCAGAATGTCGCGGAGGCTCGGGGGCGGGGCCTACGGCACTATAAATACTTTATGGCGGGTGATGGCACGAAAGAAGCGCACCTGCTCGAGAATGTGCCAAGTAGAGGCCAGTATAGCCTGCATGTCCGAGTTGTAGTAGCGGGAAGGGTTGGAAGAGAAGCAGGAGTCGAGGAGGTGCGGGTGGAAGACCCGGGCGGGGGAAACGTCCATGAAGGGGGGGGATTCGGGGAGTGGGCTGGCGGGATTGTTGGAGGGGGAGTATTTGAGCATGAGCCAAGTGGAAAGCTATCTTTGACACTGCGGCTGGAGACAGCTGTGCATTATATTTAGCATGCCAAGACAGACCGAGGACAATTCCGGTCCCGAGATCTCTCCTCGCAGAGAGGCGCGCATGGGGACTTGGCTCGCGGACATGCGCCTGCCAACTGCAGCCTCGAAGGTGCGCGAGTGGATGTGTTGGGAGGTCGAGGATTGCTGTCTCCAGAAACACTCGCTGGGCAGAACTTCGGACGGGGAGGGCAGCCAAGAATAGCTAGTCTATAATTAGCCACGCATTGTCTTGGCACGCCCGATATGGACTGCGCTGATGAGCACGGGCTTATTTTTGGGTGCGCCGCGCTCCGCCAGTACCCGCCAGAGGGACACGCCCGGCACACGCCCGGCCAGCCTCGCACGCAGCACGCAGCTCGCAGACCAACGCACGCCCGGCAGCACACGCCTCGTCGCTGCCCTCTGCCCGCACCTTCCGCCGCGCAGATGACCTCCCCGCAATGTCGCATTTCGTTCCTATCATGAGCAACTCGGCGCCAAGGCCGAGCCAAGCCCCCTCCAGTCCCGCCCAGCTTCCGTGTTTCCCCGCGGCCCCTTGCCTGCACACGCAGTGCACACGCTACGGTTGGCGACCTGGACCAGGTCTAATTTTGAAATCGTCCAGGGTCCGATGTGTCTGCTGGGACGCCGTGATAGCGGGGAATGTGACTACAGCATGTTTTTTCTATCGGTATCCTGTGGTTAGGGGCTAATATCCTAATCGAATTTTCGTAACAGCGCTCGACCACGGGCTCCGCCCCTCGGTAAGCAGCGTGCAGACATATGTCAGTGGTGCCTATGTGCTCACTCCGAAAATTGCACATCACTAACAGTTGCTTGCTGGCAGAGTATCAAACGATGCCGACTATGTCGGCAGGATGTGATTATGCAGTATATAATATACCTAGACTACAAACAAAGTGGTATGGACTTATGTCGCCATTGAACAACCAGAGAGTGTGGTGGTACCATCATAATGATTCTGCGATCCATGAGGTCGGTGAAGTGTGTGCGCGAAAGTGGCGGAGGAGATGGACATGCAACCTACGTCACCATTCGAACCGAAGCTAGGTGGAGGGCTGTAGTCACGCGAGTCAGAGCTGCGGTGGTTGTAGTCATCATCGACCACTCGCGCAGAGGTATATGCGTAGAGTTCGTGGGAGATGGCTGGACAGGACATCTCACCGAACCGGATGCTGAGCTCACAGGCTCTAGGCTCCCATTGCTCTTCATACCACCATGGTCCAGGTTGAACCGACTCGGAGTCCTTGTCTTCTCCATTACAGCGATGAGCGGGCAACTGGGTGCACGTGAGCGACAACGCGTTTGAAGAGGCTTGAACCAGAAGATTCCTCTGCTGCATGACTTGAAGCAGGCGACATTCTAAGAATTGTCTCAGATGCTCTGGTCTGTAATACATCATTGTTATTCAGTCAACAGGTGGCAATGAAGGCTTTCTCGACTAGTGCTTGTGAACTGGGTTATTAATTGACAAATCTTATCTACTCTCGCTGACTTGGTTTATCTACGGGGTTATCCATGTATGCAGTCCAAACCAACACAGCCTGTCGCAGTAATGCACAATTTTCGGAGTGAGCACATAGGCACCACTGACATATGTCTACACGCTGCTTACCGGAGGGGCGGAGCCCGTGGTCGAGCGCTGTTACGAAAATTCGATTAGGATATTAGCCCCTAACCACAGGATACCGATAGAAAAAACATGCTATGGTCACATTCCCCGCTGTCACGGCGTCCCAGCAGACACATCGGACCCTGGACGATTTCAGAATTAGACCTGGTCCAGGTCGCCAACCGTAACACGCCCAGCAAACTCGCCCGAATTGCAATTCCTGCGGCTGTCGCAGCCCAAATATAGCCCCACTGTCTGACGTCCGCTCTCTTCGACATCCTGCGTCCCCCTCGGATGCCACGCACGCCCATCCGTCGAGGATACTGCGACGATTGCCCACGCCGCGACGCCCTATTCACCCAGAATGAATGCCATGTCCGCTCGCCTTCATTTCCAACTTCTTCCGCCCGTCTCTTGGCGATCGACCGCACCTGATGTGCGCCGCCGCGGCCACGTCATGTGCCGGCGTGCCCCGTTCACGTGCCTTTTGACGCGAGTCATTCTCGTCGCCACCCGACCCGCCGCCGAGAGACGCCCGTGCGCCACAACACTGGCATAAGAGGCCGGCGAGTATCCCCTGTACTGCAACATGCACTTCACCGAACTGAGTGACGACGTGATCGACCATATTTTGACAAGAATACCCGACTTCAAAACGTACACCGCTGCAATCCGAGCCAGCAAACAATTTTACACCGTATGGAATAGACATCCCAAGTCTACCCTTCGTGCAGTCGCCTGGAATGTTGTGGGCCCTGCACTACCGTCTGCCTTGAGACTTGTCCGGTTCCTCAGTGCGGCGGTTCATCACGGTGAAGATGCTTCAAGTGCGCTCAAAGATGAGGCGCTGCTTGTGCATGAAGACATTGAGACGGGGCACGAATGCAGGCTCCTGCAACACCATGCGCAGGTCGTGCAGAAGCTTGAAGACCTGTTTAGTAGGAGGTGAATCGTTCTGCAGCGACTTGAATTGCTTTATTGAACTCGGATGCAGGAACAAGGACAGAATGTCACCTACGAGCAGACTATCTGAAGTGGAATCATACCGCTTCCACAGAGCTGTATACCGATTTTGGCTCTATGTTGCATATATGAAGGAGCGCAGAAATCAGGACGATCACTCTGACGACGACAATGTGCTTCTTCCTGCTCAAGACGAGCTGCTGGACTGCGCGCCTCTCTTGGACAGCTTCCCGTCAGACGAGTTGTATGAGATTGACAGAGTCTATTCCTTCCTACAGGAGACCGCACAGTGGATCCTACATGCCGGTCTAGTGGACATGTTCCACGGCATAGGGGGAGGCAGTGAGCAACATCGTATTGTTTTATTCGCCAATCAAGCTGATGTCTACAAAGCACTCAATGAAACGGTTTTAATCTACTCTGGCCCTGAGACCATTTCCGTCTGCCTCGAGACCCGCATAATGGCGAACAACAACGTACCGCTTGCGGATGTGCTCGGCGCACCGCATAGATTCTTCGAACGCCCCCTGGGGCATGTGCTGGAGAAACGGCAGATCAGTGCGGCAATGCTGGACGAGAGACGTCCGAAGGCAATCATCGACTCGGTCATCGGAGAAGATGATACTTGTGAGTGGACCTCGCTTTCCATATGCAACGTTCTGGAGCATTCTCTCGCCACAGGTGATGCTTGCGGCGCTCCTGAAGGGACTCATCTCTGGGGTACCACCAGTAAGTCCGCAAAGCAATCTGCTTGACATAATTTGCGTTCTCAGCCGCCGCTTCCGCCTTCCAGACTGGAACCTCCTGAAGGGCTACTTCCCTCCGCGTGACATGTGTAATTGCCTAGAAGCCAACTTGCCCCACAACACGGTAGAGACAAGGCCCCTTACAGCTGCGATGGCCGGTCCTGTGAAGAACTTCGACTACAACGGCATGATGGAAGAGATGTTCGGGCTTGAGCCGGACGAGAACGATACATGGTCCAAGGATAGCTGGTACTGCTTATCATGCGTGAAGCAGCTCTTCCGGCGACGCTTCCGGAAGTGGCTGTTCCTTTGGAAGTCTCGAAGTAAGCCGGTCAACTACGAGCTTCGAGTCTGTTACGTGGTGGCTCACACTATTTTTGCAGCAACCGGAGAAGTACAAGAGGACTGTTGGTACGTTCACATACTAAATCAGGGTACCAGATGCACTTTTCTCATCACATTTGCCTCAGGTACGGATATCACTGCAGGACGCAAATGTGGAAAAGAGCCCATGCTGCCAAGTTGAATGTGAGTCTTGGCCCTGCAGCGTGTAGTGCTGCGCCCGGCTGGCTGACGATAGCGGCGTCTCATTCAGCATCTCTGCGAACCAACCCGAGGCGATGGGCCTGTAACGCACAACTAATGGTGATTGCTGCGTATACGCGCAGCTCAGGAACGGAATGCGCAGTGTTTACTCCCTGAGTAGACATTTACTGCGATCACGATATGGAAACACTTGGCTGCGGATCTTGGTGGATCCCGAGTTCATATATTCCGCTTGCCATTATGGATAATTGGACATTTTCATATGCGCATGTACATATGTTCTCTTCGCAATGTACCTCGAATACATGTTTGTTTGAGTAGAGGAATATTTAGTGGTTAGAGCAAGTGGTTCTTTCTGAAACTATGACGCAAGTTCAGTCGGAAGTGGCTGCACGCGTGCGCTGTACTCGATCGAGCTTCCTCCTCTCCGCGAGACATGTGGCTCGTAATGTCTAGTCTTGCGTCCACATAACATCGGAACACGCCCGGTGTTACCCCACACACTCGTATCTCACTAGTTGCGGCTCTGCCTATAGAGGTCGCTGGAAACAAGCACGAGTCATGATCCACGGCGTACTCATTTGTGAGGCCGGCCTACATTCACAACCGAACGCGGACGGCTTACTTACACACCACTCCCGCGCCCAGTTAACACCTCAGGCGTGCCCCGCCTCACCAAGTTCTATTCCCCGCTGCACCAGTCTGCGCAGACATTCGTGCAGAAGATCTTCGCGCTCGTCTCGCCGCGCCCGCCGAGCCTCTGCAACTTTCTCGATGCACCGGAGCTGGAGGCCTTCCTGATCCCGCAGGAGGGCGGCGAGAAGCTCCGTGTCGTCTACCGCAACTATGCGACGCTCTACTTTGTGTTTGTCGTGGACAGTGCGGAGAGCGAGCTCGGGGTCCTCGATCTGATCCAGGTGCGCCCCCGGGCCTTGTGTGGCCGTAGCTGAAGCGGCCTGTGCTTATTATTGGTTTCGACAGGTCTTTGTCGAGTCGCTGGATCGTGCGTTTGAAAATGTCTGTGAGCTGGATCTCGTATTTCACTTCGACGAGGTATGTCATGTAGCCTCCCTCATCACCCGTTTTAGTCTCATCGACCGCACGCACGGCGTGCGCCTTCTGCACCAGGTGCATCATATATTGGCCGAGGTGATTCAAGGTGGGCTCGTCCTCGAGACGAACGTAGAAGAGATCGATCGCGCCGGTAAGTCGGCGGAGTGCCTCGCACCACCCCAGACTCACACCGCACACATACTAACACGCACGCGTAGTGCAGGAGGCTGCCAAGGCTCGCAAGGACTCATACGCATCTGCGAACCCGCTGTCGCTTGGCGGCGGAGGCATAGGCTCGCGGGGGGCTGGCGTGCAGACGCCCCTCGGATGGCTTACAGGGAAGCTCACGGGTGTAGGAGCGCGGTAGAGTTCCAACTCTGGACGCCGCACGCTGTACCTGGACGAGACATGGTATACTCTCTATGGTCTGCGTGCCTTGGCCAGCGATGGCACGGTAGATATACCGTCAGGACGGAGTTGCTGATGCCCGGGTTGTTCTCAGGTTGGTACAAAAATAGCGGAGTGTCGGCGTCCGTTGTGTCCGGCACAGTGACAAGTGATAATACAGGGGTTTTGCGCATGCTATTTCCGAACGACTCATCCGCTTAAAACCGCAGCACTAAAAGTGCGCTGAGCGCATAAGTTCGTATGACAAGCTCTTCCTAGGCTGGGAATACGGGCAACTTGTAATATCAAGCTATTGGTTCCCGGCCAAGAGGAACTGGGTTCACGACGTGCAGCTTTTCACAAGAAGGTCGACAAGCTCGTGAATAGTTGCATTCGTGATATCTCAAGTCGGCATTGGAGTGGGCAGGGTAGCCGTTCCTTCGAAATCGAATGAGTAGCGTGTCAATGGCCAATGTAGTGGCAGCCACGTACTCTTCTTTTTCTTCTTGCCAGCCCCGGGGGCTCCCTTGGCAGGCGGCGGCGGCTCTTGCGGTGTTGGAGCGTTGGAAGCTCTCTTTGGCGTGACGCCCCTCACTAGATTCGGCGCTGGCGTGACCGACGCCCGAGGACCAGCTGCTGGGGCGGGCGTTTCTGGCACGGAACTCTCGGAGACAGCACTGGGAACAATGAAGGACTGGTTGGCATGGATGGCTGTCGTCCGCATGGCGTTAAGCAGCAGTAGGCTGTTCTCCTGTCTCTCTGGAGAGCTGGTTTCCCGTCGCTTCTGCGGGGGGCCAGAGAGCCCAGGGATGTCCTCGGCTGGCTGCGTATCCTCATCGAGGCCCCGTTTCTTGGAATCCTTTGATGCGGGCTCAGCGATGGGCCACGCGAAGCCTGTGCGCGGAGTATATACTGGCCTGTGCGAGCGCAAGATATCCAGGGAGCTTTGTAGCGCATGGAGTGATGTGAGCTACTTCACGTATTAGTACGCTGGATTGGTCTTGGCGGAGCGACTCACCAAACGATTGGATATCAGGGTATAGAGATCTGGTGCCTGGTATATACGGTTATTGGTTATGAAATAGACAGCCAGTGGCCGCACTGAAGCCTCATAATTCACTATCTGGCCGGTCAATGAGACGTCCTCTGGGCGCACCTTCCTCAGGTGAGAGACGCTCTCGTTTGTGAATGATAAAGAAGTTTGGCGGCTCGGAATGTACGACGGCAAATTCTATGCCGGTGAACCGCCTACATCGCGTTCACAATGGGCTATAATGTCCGAGGCTGTTGAGCTTAGTGGCTTACTTGAGTTCCTCGGCTTCATTCTGCAAGGGCACACCGGTATGCATCGTCTGCATGCGCAAGACCTGGTTGTTGCTTTGCTTATCGTAGAACATTGACGTGGCGAAGTATTCAAAGACATTCTCATTAGTGAGCGGGCCGTACACCTGTATGGCGGACTGTCAGTCGTGGCTGGGAGTATTAACGTCGGAGAATAGGACACCTGCAACCACTCGTGCCAAATGAAGAACCTGTGAGCCCAGTCATCGAGCGGGCGCAAATCATTTGGATCCATAATTTCGTCGGCGAATGGCAGGTAGAGGAGAAGAGGGTGGCGGACTCGGAGGGTCAGCCACCGCAAGCCGGCGCGTCGCCCGCGAGAGCGAGAGGCGAGCCCGCGCTGAGCCGTGTTCCCAGCGCCCACCCGGGTGGCATAGCGCACCGACTATAGTGGGAACTGCTTTATGTACGCTACCGTTCTGCTGTTTCTGCCCCGCTCTCCTGGGCCAGACAAGTAGTCTGCGCGACGGGGACGCCGCAATGCGTCCTTCTACTTCCCCCCGCTGCGACGATGTCGCTCCTCGAGCATCCCTCGCCGTTGGCCGCGCTCCGCGAGGCTGAGCGGTCAACGACACCTGTAACCCCAAAAAGAGGCCCTTGGGAGTCCAAAATATCTGCGGGGTGGCAGGCCACCGTTCACCACCTCAAGAAACACGTCGGTGTGGGCCTTATCTGTTCTGTTGCGTACTTTGATCCGTGAGTGGGGCGGTAATCCTCCAAGAGGAACCACTGAGCGATTTCTGCAGAGGAAATTGGAGTGTTGACCTCCAAGCCGGCTCTACATTTGGATACAGGCCTATGCTCTTCGTCATCTTGATGGCTGGCCTAGGTGCCATTGTGCTGCAGGTAATGTGCCGATGACTACGGTCCAACAGTTGCATGTAATCTAATCAGTTTTCTAGTCCTTAGCCTTTCGGTTGGGCTGTGTCACCGGACTTGGTAAGTCTCTTGAGATAGATCCCGACTCAAGTGAGATGACATTTTTTCAAAGATCTAGCTACTCACTGCCGCATTCTCCTGCACGACCGCCCTAGGTATCGCCGGCTGATACGCTTTTGTGTACTCTATCCCCTGTACATTCTCTCGGAGATAGCAATCATCAGTACCGACCTTGCCGAACTATTGGGCTCTGCCATTGGGCTTAACCTGATATTCCCGGCGTTGCCTCTCTGGGCGGCAGTGCTCTTGACAGCGGGTGATGTCCTGATCTTCCTCGTATTGGGAGACCCATCCCGCGGACAAGGTCGACCAGTCAAATTCTTTGAATACACGGTGATCGCACTGGTACGTATCGCCGAAGACCCCGTTGCATGTCACATCCTAATCACACAAGCAGGTATTCGCGGTCTTTGTATGCTTCGTCATACTACTGGTCAGAGTTGATCCCAGCTGGCCTCATGTCTTCTTCGGATTTGTGCCGTCTAAGAAACTGTTCACAAGCAAACCCGATGCCCTCTACGCTGGTAAGGAACATATCCATGTGGTACCAATGGGCGCAGATTTATCATCTTGCATCCGACAGCTGTTGGTATCCTTGGCGCCACAGTGATGCCGCACGCCCTCTTCCTCGGATCCTTCCTGTCCACGCAGGACCGCGTGTCTCCTCCTACCGCCCTGCCATATCCCACCAGTGCATCAGGCAACGCTCAGCCTTCAGACGTTTGGGGCAGGCTCAGGCTATGGTTCAAATCCCTCTTTGCTGTAACTCGCGCAGAGAGGAACTCGGCAGCGAGAGACTACCGCGACAAGTATGGGCATGAGAATAAAGACCTTTCGTTTATCCGAGCGCATCTTGCTCATGGCCTGGTCGATGTTGTATCGAGTTTGCTAGGGGTGGCAGTTCCAATCAACTCTGCGTGCGTGCTGTGTCAGATACATGTTTCAACTGGGGCTAACCCGTCGTCTCAGGATATTGGTCATTGCTGCTACTGTGTTCTTCGATAATACGGCCGTGGCAAATAGTTCTTCGGCCGGACTGTTCGACGCACATGACTTGATTAAAGAGAAGATTGGGAAAGGTTGGTTCCTAGGCTGATCTAGATCTGCAACATTCCATATTGATTATCATTCAGCTGCTGCATTCATCTTTGCATTAGCATTGCTGTGCTCTGGTCAGACAGCCAGCATCACTGCTACGCTCGCGGGCCAGATCGTATCAGAGGGCTTCATCGAGTGGAGGGTTTCGGTAAGAGCATGACTGAATCCTGACGTGAACTTGTTACTGATTTAGGGCGGTCTCCATAGCCATTCCTGCGACGTATCATTACTCGTCTCATTGGCCTGGTACCGTCGATGGTCGTGGCTATAGCCGTCGGTCGGGCAGGGATCAACACGCTCCTGGTAGCATCACAGGTTGTGCTATCCATTGTCTTGCCTTTCGTTGCTTTCCCCCTCATCTGGCTCACGTCGTCAAAGTCTGTGATGTCAGTGCGGAAGCCACCTGTCGCCGCGCCAGTTGATGAGGCGTCGCGACCCCTCGAGGAGGCTGTGCAGAGTGAACCCCGCGAAAGTCAACCATCACAATTACTTTCGCCCAAAGTTGATGAGTTGATGGAAGAAAAGCGAGAAGATGAATTACACGAAGCAATAGAAGTCCGATCAGTTGTTGACGACGAATACGTGTCTTTCGCCAACGGCCGGCTTGTGACCGCGATAGCAATCCTCATTTTCCTGGTTATTCTCGTTGCGAACGTGTATGTACTTGTAATGTTAGCACTAGGTAGAGCGAATTGATATCATGAGCCATGGAACCATCAAATCCCGCAGGCCACGGACCAGTTGTTTGGAGCCCAAATGCACAACTCACGCCACTGCTTTGGCAAAAAATCAAAAGAACTAGCCCACCGCGAGGGTCGAACTCGCAGCCTTCAGATCGCCTAGTCGTAAGAGTCTGACGCTCTATCCGATTGAGCTAGGCGGGCACATCAATAAATAATTTGTAATATACATGATAGAAATTGCACCTCTCACCTAAAGTCGCTGATTCACTCATGGACGGCGAACATTTTTTAGGCTTAGAAAACTCCTTACAAGGGGTACTAGGGAAGTGCCGACGGCGTCGGCGCGGACCTTGCATGTCAATGCCGTGCAGAACCCGCCCTACCGTCCCCCGCTGCTTAAGCGGTCTCATTCACCACAGGAGCGTGAAGCGCGGGCTACATGGCGCACGTGGTCGTCGCACTGAGAGAGAGATAGAAGGGGCATCATTCGGCCGGACACAGCTGCGAAAATGCGGCGCGGAACGCGAGAGGCGTAACGTTGCAAGGACATACAACGCGGAGAGGAGTAGCGTTGTCACTATGCGTTGTGCAGCTCTCCCATCGTTAGTGTGGACCGAACGGGAGGGGAGGAAAAGCACGTGAGTTGTGGGAATCCGCGCGACGAAATGAGGGGTCAATTTAGGGTAGGAGAGACCTTGCATGCAAGGTGAAGTACTGTGACTGATAGCGCAATGCACATGCATTTCGGGGATCTGGAGAGTTGATATTTTATGCTTACCAACGAAGCGATCACAAGACCCGAATTTCGTCGCTCGGCGAGATTTCACTATGGAGCCTCGGAACCATCAGTTTGAGAAGTCTGCATTCCGATTCTCGCGCACATCCGTAGGGAAGGTTAGCAGAAGCCTTGATATTCCCATGCCATTGACTAGCTTACAACATCCCCGCATCAGAGAAGTCCTAGTAACGGCTCTAAGCAGCCGCTTCCAAGCCACGATGTCCTCGGTAAAATTATATAGAGCCCTTGCCCTGATGATGGTACCAGGAATGAATCCAAAACTCGAAATCATTCTGACAGGGAGAACCACAAAGGTGATGGCGTCAGTATCATTAGTAAGTCCCCAAGCTTGCTATCAGCCTAGACGTCCTGTAAAAATACCGAATTGAGTTTTCCTGATGTATCAAAGGACTTTGAGAAGTGCATGTGTTCGGCCTATGCCACGTTTGCAAGTAATACATCAGGAAGTTCGCGTGTAATCGCACTACAGAAGGGTGCCACAGGGTCAAGGGCATCAGGCCATGAGTCACTCGGACCCACAGTGAGTTCACTTCTCCGAAAGAACTCTCCAGGGTACCGGGACGGACAAATAGGCCCCGTATGTACGCTGATACTGTGAGAACAATATTGCAACAATTTGTCACGATTCTGTCTCCACGACGTCGACGGGTGCAAGCTAGCCAGGGACAGAAGGAGCGGACAATGCGGCTTTACACCATGACATGCACCGCCCTGCATACGGGGAGCCTTGCGGATCACGCACCTGGCAGTTCCGGATTGCAATGACTGAGTGGGGAGGGCGTCCCGCGACAGCATATCCACGGCGTCTCGGATTTTTGTGCCGCGACATGCGTCAAGTTCCCCAGTCTAGTGAGAAGATTATGAATGACGGTTGTTGTAGAGCAATGCTACTTGCTTACGAATGCAAACGGGACAACAGTTGGCCTAGGGTGGGCGATATTGCTGCATCTGAGCTTCATGGGGACGACGTCGCAACAATCACAGTGATGGAATCTTTCACGGCTCTGTGAAATGTAAATTGTGCAAAAGAGCAGCCCGAACACCACAATCTGGACCTTTACCGCCGGACGGTCCGGTCCAGGACAACAGCGTTTCAGTATACGCTTCGTACCATGCCTGGAGGGGCTCTCAATATCGCTTCTTCGGTACGTCCCGGGTCTTGTTCGAGCAAGGCTGCTGTGCACGATAGAGGCTCGATTTCGCTATTGGACGCAAGTTCCGTGCAACATAGTGTATACGAATACCATGGCGGCAGTGAGGAAGCATCCCTGCTATGAAAAATCTGAAACGAACCGTTACGTGAGCTGACAATACGCCGTTGCCAGGCGTATCGTACTGCAAAGGCGGAAAATACCCGGGAGCCTAAGCTGACAGTCTGTGAGACTCCTATTCCTTGAAGGTTACGACCTTTCGGTGAACATGCCGTGACTAGGCAAGAGGGCATAACTCGCCGCACAGGAATTTCATTGACAGGGTCTACTTACATGCTAGGATGTAGTAGTAAGCACGTATGCGATGGTCGCAGCCAAGAAAATCAAGGGAAAAAGTTCCGCATTGCCTCTGCTCTGCTTGTTATATACGACGTCGTACTTGCTGCGGCTGCGGAAGCGGTACCGCGGCGCAGCCGAAGCGCAGTGCAGGCCCGCAGTCGGGCCAAGGTGCACGAGAGGCACATCTACGCGGACACTTGTGAGTGTGACGCGCAGTCGCAGGTACGCAAGGATAGAGCGATAAGCGTAGTTGCCGACGCGAGATCAACCGACTATGGATCTATAGATTGAGTCGTTCATCATTACGGCTCGAACCATCGTCGTTCTTGCTGCGCACCGACATCCAAAAACACAGCACGCCGCGGCGGCGCTGTCGGCGGGGATAATGCTGCCGAGACTCGTCTTGGTGCCAAGTGTGAAATGCGCACTTTGAATGCAGGGTGGTGTCTGCAACGGAAAAGACAATAGGAGACTTCTGGGGACATTTGAGAACCCAAAATGTGCTCCACAAGGGCTCGTTGGGATGGGAATACGCAAGACGCCGAGCCTCGAGAACTTGGAGATAGGGCCGTGGTAACAAATAGCGGTTAGACTATTTTCCAACGGATACAGACCCCTGCGTTCTAGACTACAATGGATCCGCGAACCTCGAATTCCCCCAACCAGGCGGACGCAGCACGCCCGCCGCGCTGCGGAGGCGTGCTGGTGGCGAATACAACTACAATAGTGAATGCGAGAAGACGAGGCTGTTCGTCCGCCAAATATGCGAGGCTGTGTACGGCTCAGAGAGCCCGCAACTTCTGAACATGTGTGCAGGATGTTAGACTGAAAAGGGGGAAATTGTGATGTAGGTGAAAGGTGTTTTAGGAGCCAATTTCCATGAGCGCAGGGTCCGGCCACAGTAGCGACGGTGAGCTGTGGGATCCGCGAACAGCAAGGATACTGCTAAATCTAGACTAACCGTTTTGGAAGATCAAGTCCGCGATGCTGGGAGCAGTGGTATGAACGCCACCTCGTTACGAGGCCAGGAGAGAGCACAATTGTAACTACTTGCCGTGAAAATACGATCCGATCAGTCGCGGAAGTCGTGTCTGAGTCAGTGCGTACGTGGGGGCCAGTGCGTCGGGAGCCTGGTGTTCTCGGAGAGCACAATGCCAACCCCAACTGTCTTGGGGAGATCCGGGATATCTCAGCATTTGATCTATCTGTGCTTCGGGCGTTACGCACTTACCGGATTGCGGCTGTCAGGTGTGTGCAGGCTAAGCAACTAGGCCAAAACAATGAACGCACCCATGTCAAGACGGTCGCTGACGCGGCGAGCTCCAGAAGCTGATGCAGCGACGCGCCTCATTGTGACGTGCTCGGCACCGCAGCGGATGATTGTATCAGAGAGGGAGTCAGAGCTGACTGGCTGGGTGCCAATTCGGAGTCATTAGCTCGCACTGGCTAGAGGGCGCGCCGCGCCGAAGACATATCTCGGCAGGTGGACTCGTGTGTATTTGGGTTTCGAATCGGCCTCCGTGTGCTGCGCGCGTCTCGGGCGACGTGAGGGACAGCGGGCGGTGGGTGAGCGTACACCGCCGGCGTCGTTTGCAGCAGCGTCGGGGCCGGGGTCGCGAGGACCGGCGAGCTCATGAATCAGACAAAATCAAGATGTTGTCAGCTTTGGTGGAGACCGGCAAGAGGCGTGGGAGGGCGGGCCAGGAATGGAAGGTGCATTGGCTGCAGGCGCCTCGCCGGACACAGCCTCGGGAGGCTAAGGGGTGGGAACATTTCCCCCGCGTGCGTGTCCGCAGCAGGCCTGCCGTCTCCCTCTTGACTCCTCCCCTCATCTCCTCGCCCCCCTCCAGCTGCCTGACAACACCTTTTCTCCACGCCCCTACTTAACCTGCCACAAATCTCTCCGGAACCTCTTCCTTCGAATATGACCGACGACTATTTCACTCAGCTCCATCCCGCTTTTGAGGCGTACCTCAGCGACCCAACCGCTGCGCACTCTGCGGAGCCTGCTGCGCACGGCCTTGACCAGTACGATTACTCGAAGCAGTCCTTCGACTTCAGCCACTACACTCAAGCCGCGGCCGACATACTTGCCCCCCACCCGGACCAGTTCGAGTCGGAGCTCGACTCGCTCGTTCCGTTCGACTCAGATATTAACCTCCTTTCGGTGCCGATCGACACCACCGGGGACCTCTTTTCCCTCCTCCGTTCGGACACTCCCACCTACGGGACCCTCTCGTCTTTCACCGCCTCTACCGAGTCGGTGTCGGCGTATGACTCCTCGTACAACGACACCCTCTCAGTCCACAGCGAGAGCGTGTATTCTTACGTTCCTTCTCCCACCAACAACTACTCCCAGAGCGACTACGGGTATTCCCAGCAGCTCGACATGGAGTTCCAGCGCATGGCCATGCCTCCGCACGACGACAACTCCTTCGGGACCATCCCGCCTTCGCCCTCCATCCGCAGCTCCCCGAGCAGCGTGCCCAACATCTCGCACTACTCGCCTACCACGAGTTTCTCGTCCCCGCGTGGCAGCTTCTCCGACTACGAGCCGGCGCAGCCGCAGCAAGTCCGCATTGGCAGCTCTGCTGCGTCGGACTACTATCCGCAGACTCGCGTGCAGCTCAACGAGCGTCCGCAGTACCCAGGCGCTAGCGCGCGCTCGGTTCCGGCCCAGGATAATACGTCGCAGGTCCCGTCGATACCGTCCATGTCGCAGACCACCTCGCACCGTTCCATCAGAGCAGACTCCATGCAGGATGATGGCAAGCGCAAGTACCAGTGCCCCTCCTGTCCTCGAGGTGAGCTCTCCTTTTGTACTCTTCATATGTCACATCATTGACGTATACTCTCATAGCCTTCGTCCGTGCGTTCAATCTCAAGACGCACATGCAAACGCATGACCCTAATCGTGCGAAGCCGTACACTTGTACATTCAAGTCATGTGGCCGCTCATTTAGTCGCAAGCATGACTTGACCCGCCACAACGTCTCCATCCATCGCGCCGAGGCCAGCTCTGGGTCCCCCGTCGGCGTCGGCAAGGGCGACCGTGAGTGGTGTGACTCATGCGGCAAGAGCTACGGCAAGGGCAAGGACAAGGGCTGTGATTGCGAGGGCACTGACTAAAGGATGGCTCAATACACTCGTTTCGGTTTGATCCCGTTTGCGTATGTCTGTTCTATCCCTGAAGATTCTCCGTTGCTCATTCTGAGGTGCAGCTCGCGCAAAACCCGCGTCCGTCCGAGTGGTGTAGGCTGGTCGGTCTATCGCAAGTCTGTCGACTGGGTCCTCACTGTGACGACGTCCGTGTTCGTGGTGACGCGTTTGTTGGGCGAGTTACATATGTGGTCTCGTACTCGTTTGATGACGCCGCTTCGGGCATATCACACCCCCCTCTGAACATGCATCGTGTAGAAATTTCCGTGCGCTCCTGTTCCGTCGGTGGCTCTTTTCTTTCTTCACTTGGTGTCCCGTATATCCGAGTCTGGTCTCATACCGCCTTCCGTTTTTCATTTACCGTCTCCTCTTCTCATAGACGTTTGTCTGTTGACTGATTTCCACATGCAAACCACTACTACTATTTATTCTCCTGTTCTCGATTTTGATACATAACGTACATATTCGCGCATCACTACACCTCCCAAATATGACGTCCTCTGAATGCAATATATGTTTCAACAGCGATGCATGTACCGTTACAGAGCCTGGGCTGAGCTGCAAATTTTCTGCGCAAGAGTCTGTTGGCAACACGGTCTCGCTTGGCTGCAGAGAACACTAAGGTTGGCCTCATCCATACTCATCCAACGTGACAGAGGACTTATCCATGTGACGTCACGTTCTCTCCTGCCAAAAGAGGTGTGCCCTGTCACACCAGATAGGCACCGTCTTATCCCGTAAATCGATCTTCAATTGCACGGGCCAGAAACTCAAAAATCGACAACCAAAAATCTTTAGAATAACTCTCACCAGGCAAGTTGTTGGTTTTAAAATTCCGAGATCGTGGGTCTACAGATTTCCTTTCAATTTTGAATGCTCTGTCACACATTGTCACGCAGCGTTTGATGCTTATGGATGAGGCCAACCTTACTAGTAGTTTGTAACTGGGACGCTTAGTAGACTTCCGTTGCGACATGCAACGCCGCATTCTACTCTCTGCGGTGCCAATCACCCGGGTATTGTTCCCTCTCTTATGATGCGCGCCCTAGTTCTGTGCCGTGCTTGAAGACGCTATCATTATTATCATTTGCGAACACTTGACTAGGCAGCCGTCTGCTGTGGTGACTTGGGTGCGCTTCGTCGTGATCGTCATCCCCATAGCTAATAGATCACATAGAAGTTTGCCTAAGGGAAGACTATGTGCGGTTCAACATACTCCCTCGGCCCATGGACACGAGTGACGTCCGCACCCATCAGAGTTTGCTGTCGTCACTGTGTTCTCGAGTCTGACGTTGCGATTCAGCACTGGCGCTGGATGACAGCACTCTGAAGGATTGTTCTTGGCCCTCAGTACCGTGGCCAGCTACTTAGAGATGGCTCCGTCGGCAGCGACACTGCAGCGCTCCGTCGGTGTCGACATCATCCATGATACTACTAGCTGTGGCTGGCGCTTCCGTAGGGCCACCGGCCAGTGGCACTTTTGCGGTTGACGGCCGAGAGCACCACACGAGCGCGTGGATTGGACCTGCTCCATAGCAAAGTCAGGAAGGCGGGGATGCGAGGAGACTCGCACTGGGCGACCGCGATCGCCGCCGCACATTGCCTTTATTGGCAGGTGCCCTCTGCGTCAGTATGACGTCTGCGTACCGTAGTCGATGTGCCCGTCCATTGGTGTCTCTTGACGAGCCTTGTCCGACATATAATGCACGTCGCTTGCTCCGAACGGCTCTCCGGTTCTCCTTTCCTCGCCCACATTGAACATGTCGGGCTCTTTCACCGGCACCATCAAGCAAGCCTTCACCGCAGCCACAGGCGTCACCGCCAAGGTTTCGGACCTCTACGGCGACATCGTTGATCCGTACGAGAGACCTACAAAGGGTCTCAACACTGACCATGGTCTTCTTGTTGCCGATACCGATACTTGGTACGGCTTTCCATCCACGCGCATTCCGGACGACGCTCATTGTCGCTGCGTACAGGCTGAAGGTGTCTGATGGCGACCGCACTGGTCCTGCACTGCTCGAAGACCAAGTGAGTGGTCTATCAGCTCAACAGGGATCCGTCGACGCTCACTCATCTTGTCTCTAGATTGCGCGGGAGAAAATCCACCGTTTCGACCACGAGCGCATCCCTGAGGCGAGTCAGCTTCTTAGAATACCCAAGCTACTTTGACACTGACATCTTGATTACATCAGCGCGTTGTCCATGCTCGCGGCACCGGGGCGCATGGATTCTTCAAGGTTTACGACGCCCGTGCCTCCAAGTACACCTACGCCCCGGTGTTGACGGATCCGTCAAGGGTTACTCCAACTTTCGTGCGGTTTAGCACCGTACAAGGTTCCCGAGGCAGCGCCGTACGTATCTGGCGCTAGATCACGGCATTAACAACGGTCTGACTCATGTCTAAGGACACTGTGCGCGACGTTCGTGGGTTCGCGACCAAATTCTACACGCCCGAGGGCAACTGGGACATTGTTGGAAACAACATCCCTGTCTTCTTCATCCAGGATGCCATCAAGTTCCCGGATTTCGTCCACGCCGTCAAACCGGAGCCTCACAACGAAGTCCCACAGGGACAAAGCGCCCATAACAATTTCTGGGACTTCGTCGGTCTCCAGCCGGAATGTATGCGCTTTCATATCTGTCAATCTGGACATTTGTGCTCAGACATTTGCATAGCTGCCCACATGATCATGTGGGTGATGTCGGACCGCGCCATTCCGCGCTCGCTTCGAATGATGCAAGGTTTCGGAGTCAACACATTCATGCTCATGAACGCTAAGGGCGAGCGTCATTTCGTTAAGTTCCACTGGATCCCCGAGCTTGGCGTGCATAGTCTTCTATGGGACGAAGCGCTCAAAATCGGTGGACAAGACCCCGGTCAGTTTGTACTTCACACCAGTGTACGCGCTCCAATTTGTGCTAACGCACTGCTCTGGTAGACTTCCACAGGAAAGATCTTGAGGATGCCATCAATTCTGGCATCTTTCCGACGTGGAAGTTTGGGATCCAAGTTATCCCCGAGGCGCGTGAGCATGACTTCGATTTTGACATTCTAGACGCCACGAAGGTCTGGCCCGAGGAACTCGTCCCTATCGAAATTATCGGCGAGATGACTCTGAACAAGACCGTTGACGAGTTCTTCCCTGAGGTGGAGCAAATTGCATTTTGCACGGCTCATGTCGTCCCCGGTATCGGTTTCAGCAACGACCCGTTACTCCAGGGCCGGAACTTCTCCTACTTCGACACGCAGATCACTCGCCTGGGGCCCAACTGGGAGGAGCTACCGATCAACCGTCCAGTATGTCCGGTGATGAACTTCCAGCGCGATGGTCAGATGAGACACAAGATCAACAAAGGAAGCATTAACTACTGGCCGAACCGTCATGGCATTGGTGCGCCTGTGCCTAGGACCGATGGCGGATACGCCGAGTGAGTACAGAAGTGCATACATGCAGTGCAGCTGTCTGACAATGTCCCAGCTTCCCACTGAAAGTCGAAGGCATCAAACAACGTGTCCGGTCAGCGAAGTTCCAGGAGCACTACAGCCACGCGCAGCTCTTCTACAATTCCCTCACGGATTACGAGAAGCAGCATATAATCAACGCCGTTTCATTTGAGCTGAGTCACTGCGATGACCCGGTTGTGTACAAGACTTACACGCAAATCCTCAATAACATCGATTTTAATCTCGCCAAGCAAGTCGCCATCAACGTCGGCGGCGATGTGCCCGACCAGCCTGCTCGCCAGAATCATGGCCATTCGACGCCCACGCTCTCGCAACCCTACTATGCACCGAAGGAACCCACTATCATCTCGCGCCGCATTGCCATCCTGCTCGCGGATGGCTTCGATATCGCCGAGGTCAAAGCTCTCCGTGCCGCCTTCAAAGTCGGCCTCGCGACGACTTACATTATCGGCCCTCGCCGTGGCAAGGTGTACGCCGCTGGTCAGAAACCCGGGACGGGTGAGGGCCTGCAGGCGGATCACCATTACGAAGGCCAGCGCAGCACGCTCTTTGATGCGCTCATTATCCCGAGTGGCGCCGAGCACGCGAAGAAGTTGGCCGAAAACGGACGCACGATTCACTGGGTGCGCGAGGCGTTCGGCCACTGCAAGCCTATTGGCGCTATCGGCGACGGTATGTATCGCTTGCCGTTACGTGAGCAGAATGGCTAATCGTGGCGGCATTGTAGGCGTGACGTTCCTCCAGGAGGCAGTGCAGCTTCCGGGCGTGAAGCTCCAGACGAACCTGGCGAGTGACACGGTCACGAACTCATACGGCGTCGTTACTACCGGCGTGTACGACGCAGGCTCGGTCGCTGCGGACGCTTTCAAGATCGCGCAGGGCGAAAAGGGCTTCGTGACCAACTTCGCGTACGCGATTAGTCAGCACCGCTGCTATGAGCGTGAGCTTGAGGGCTTGACCGCGAAGGTCGCATATTAAGGTGGATATGAATGTTTCGATAGTCAATGGCGCTCTAGACACTCGTTCGTCGATGAGAGAAGACAATAGTAATGTTACGAGTGCGATACTTGTAGTCCGCTTGTATCATAGCTGTACTTGTATCAAAACATATGATACTGTGCATTTTTTACTCGGCGAGGTCCGGGCGCAGAGCTATGCGGACGTAAACCCAGTCTAGTGTTGCCCATATTATGCGGCGCTGCAGCGCTCGGAAACGGAGACTGAAAAAGTAAGGAAAACAACTAGCCCACCGCGAGGGTCGAACTCGCAGCCTTCAGATCGCCCGCTAGTAAGAGTCTGACGCTCTATCCGATTGAGCTAGGCGGGCGGTGGCAGTGTCTCACGTGATGATGAGATTCTCGGTGCTGTCGATGTCCGCAAGATAGACCGGGCCTGATGTGCATAGAAAGAATCCCGGCTCAGGTCATTTGATTCTAAATCCAATGTCTGTTTTGTTACGTGCTGCAAAGGCAGCACACAGCTCCAAAAGTTTGCTACTGCGTGGTTTCGCCCAGATCTCAGCCACGAACGTCATGGAGAATATAGAATACACTCCGGAAGGAGCTGTGTCCATCTCATATCCAACTCTCTTATCCTCACCACTATCGCTGACCGCATCGATAGGTGCGTATCACTCTGCAGCCTCTGGAATTGGCCTATAGAATGGCTGAGCGCTGGTTGCAGACAAGGCGTTCGGCTCGAACCCCGATTCTTTGGGCATCATTATAGTCCGTGACTTACCGGAGACATACAAGACTTCGAGAGAAAGGCTATTGAAGCTTGCCTACCGATTTGCGAACCTTCCTCTTGATTTGAGGGAACGATATGCACATCCTGCAAGCAGATATAGGTTCGGAAGTTGAGTCTATCTGCGTCCGATAAGTAACTGATTAAGTGACCCACATAGTTTCGGATGGTCCCACGGGAAGGTTTGATATTCTCCGCTGCCTAAGTCGTGGCATTTCTGAACCGCTCTGAAAATGTCGCAGGAGATCATGAATGGAAAGCCTGGTGAGCACAGTGGTTACGATGCTATCGGACGAGTCTGGTGACAACGGGGCAAGATACCCTGAAGGGATCGTACTACGCGAATCCTGTAGTGGATAGTCCCAAAGTATCTCCTGCAGAACGGGAAGCCTATCCCGAATACTATGGTGAAAACATATGTGAGATTGATTCCGACCTAGGGTGGCTACTTTGTTGACGAATAACATTAGGGCCTAGCAGCGACATCGAAGCAATCAGCGGATTTGAGCAGGCCTTCAAGGAGTTAGGAAGGTAACTCACACGGCGGCATCAGCAGGTCGAGGCGTACTCACCGTGACTTGTCATAGATTTGTCTTCAAAGTCGGTGGCGAGCTGGCCGTTGCTTGCCAGCCATTCGGTAAGCACTTACGAACCGTTTGAGGTCGTCGATTATAGCCAACACTGCACGCAATTACAGCTTCGTCGCACCTCACAGATTCCTCCCTTTCCCTCGCAGGACTCATCAGGTCGTCCCAGACAGTCAAAGCGCGTCTCTTGCACTACTTCCCACCCTCTCCCGACTCGCCGCTCCCAACCGAGGACGAGCCTGTAGATAGTTGGTGTGGTTTCCACCTGGACCACTCACTGTTGACGGGTCTGTGTTCGGTGAGTAGTTAACAGCTTTTGAAATCGCTTCGCACCAACGTGAGATCGTATGAAAGGCCATGTTCCTGCGTCAGCAACCTGGTGGAGATCCAGCGGTTGTTCCGCCCCCGTCCCCGACATCTGGTCTATACATCCGGACCCGCGGTGGAGCCTTGACCAAAGTATCTATACCAGCCGACTGCTTAGCGTTTCAAACTGGCGAGGCTCTTGAGCTCGCGACTGCAGGCAAGCTGCGCGCTACCCCTCATTGCGTCCGTGTGGGAGCCGGTGAGGGGATGGAGGAAATATCACGCGAGACCTTCGCGCTGTTCATGCAACCGAATACTGATCAGCAACTCATGGCGACGGAAACCTTCGGGCAATTCAGCAAAAGGGTATTCGACGAGCATTACACAGAGGGCAATACCACCATGTGAGAAGATTATGGCACATATGGGAAGTTATCATTGTGAATAGGATATGGTCATGAAGAAAATAGCTGTGCAAGGGGATATCATGGAGCAAGGAATGCTGTTTATAGGATTACAGGAACATCAATATCCAATACAACATACACCATCACGATGGCGCATCGGGGTGGGGTCTAGATAGCAAAGCAACATAGCGAATGGTCTAGGGACGGTGTTCCTCTTGATCAGATACTACACTCCAATCGCTGGTAGCTCCTCGCGGAGAGCTCATGGAGCTGGCTTGTGAGCCTGTTCGTGAGCGCTCGGGAGTGGATGGTCGACCAAATTCACGAATAGTCGCATGTTCCGCGTCGAAGTCATCTGGGTGGGAATCACGTGCTGCAATGCCTTTGATGAGAGACGTTGCGTATTCCAAGTCGCGATAGATCGTTTCAATAGCCGTTGCTACACCATCCTCCTAATGAGGCGATCAATATGAGTATTATCCCGATTATAAGTGAATCACTTACGGAGCGGATATGTTCACCAACTCTCTTCGCTCGCTCGATTTGCTTTGCGTCAGTGGTTGCAGTAACGAGGGCCTGCTTCAGATGCTCGACGGTGAGTTTCCGCACAGCAGACCCGATGCCTAGAGCCTCTACGCGATCTGCCCAGAAGAACTGATCGCCAAAGAATGGTCTTATGATTGTTGGAATACCAGCTGTGCGCGGCAAGGTCGTGAGTAGGGTTGGTTGCCTAAACAAGAAAAGTGGCACGTACCTCGCAGACTGGCACCTGTAGTACCTGCGCCTCCGTGGTGACATGCAGCGTCAATTCTCTGGAATAACCAGTCATGCGGGATCGAGGAGATCTGGTATATACTCTTCGGAAGCGGTTCTTCGGGCACCGAGGCCTCGGTAACATTCTTGACAAGTCGATCAGACCAGCCTTTCGAAAGGATGGCATGAACACCACTCTGCACAACAGCTTCGATGACGCATTTTGTCATCGCCTTGGGGTCCGGCACTACGATACTCCCAAAGCCTATATATACGATCTTCTTGCCTGCAGCGCGGGACTCATCGATGAACTTTAGTAGATCCGGAGGGGGGGCCCACTTCTTTGAGCCGACGTCAGCATCATCCAGGAACCAGTAGCCTAACGCCCATTAGCGCAGCGTCGAATAGAGTAACATGGCTACATACCCGTGATTCGAATCCATTCAGGCCAGTCGAGAGGCGGGGGGACGACCGTAGGGCTGAAGTTGTACAGGAATGGGATCTTATGGGGTTCCATCTTGTCGAGACTCGTACTTGACAATCCAAGAGTATTTCTTCGCCAGCGGTTGATCTGACTAGCGGTGCCTCTCCAGAAAACTTGGTCGAAGAGAACGTATGACTGAAGTGTCCGGATGTAAGTCATGTAAATCCTCCTGCATAATGGCATCTGACATACCATATAGTTATAGTTGCCACCCATCTGAGTTTCTGAATATCAGAATCAGTTTATACGGCAGCATGAAATTTTACTTGCCTTGTGCTCTGGTACGGCGAATGCGTGCGGATAAGCTCTATCGAGAAAGTATGATGCATCAGAAAGGAGGACAAAGTCAGGTACCTGGACTGACCTGGTACGGGTCCACGTCATAGTAAAAGCTCTGAAGTATGGGATCTTCAAGGCCTCCGCGATGTGAATACCAGCCATGGCACTCGGACTCTCGATTAGGACGTCTGTGTTCTGACAGGCTTCCCATGATGTCTTCAGAAGATCGTCTATCCAGCTGCGGAACTGAAGAACGATCGGAACTTCAGGTACTATCAAAGATGGTCGTGGAAAAATCAACCTTCAACATGCCCTCCTTGAGGAAAGCAACTGTGAATGTCCCATTCTCCACACAGATGCGCATTAATTCCGCTGGATCGCCACCGACATAGCCGAACTCAATGCCGTGCTATAATCTAAGGTCAGCACAGTCCCTATGAGACGCAACAGGTCCAACACACAGATTCTATCCACTCCTTGAACTCGCCGTGGGTTGCAATACGCACTCGATGGCCCTCGGCAAGCAGGCCCTTACCCAAGGCAATGTATGGCTGGACATCGCCTCTTGATCCTATGGTCAGGAATGTGAAGTGTAGCGACTGCTTGGGTTTGAATGTGAGGAACGTCGACGAGTTCGACATAAACATGACTGCAGGAAGCGACTCTGTCATCGCATCAGGTGCTGGCGGCGCATCATGCTCAGAGCTGGAGCCAAGCTGCTTCCGCGGCCCGATCTCTTCGAGAATAAGGGCTTCGGCAGCACTGTTCGGACTCTGTACATCGCCAGGAAGGGGCCGGCGTCGCACGTCCTCTATTTGTCGATCCAGTAGCGCGATGAACGCAGATATACGATCCTCGTCAGAGAACTCGAAGAAGAGCTCCTCGTGTCCCTTAATGATCACTACAAGACCGTGATGCCCGAAGCGGAATGCTTTCGATCTCTCAACGGAGAGGATATCTCGGATGGGTAGGATCATCTAGAGTTCTTCAGCGCAATTCTACGGCGGTAGGACAACAATAACCCACTCTTGTCCTCGATGTGAGCGGACCGCTTGATTTGAAACATAGGTAATTAGATGAGATGTATAGCCGGCCATACACTGGTAATAGCCGGAAGATATATCCGGGGAAAACTGTCAACGAGCCGTCAGTCGGGTACAGACCGGTTTAGAACCAAACAATACTCACTTCCGAGAAGTGTCTCCTTATCATCAAATGCGAATGCAGTGTGGAACTTCTCTATTGAATCTGAATCATGTAGGGCCTCTGGCGCTTCCAATATGCTGAAGAAGCCGTAGTCTCCAGAACCCGCACCACTACCATGCCGGCTGCCGGATGAGCCTGTCGTAGAAGTCACAACCTCGGACACAGGCGGACCAAGATCCAGCGGCGCCGTTGCTGCATGCTCGGCACCAAGTCGTGTGGTGGAGATAGGGCTACCAAACATCCTACGAGAGGGCATCCGCAGCCACGACGGGACGCCCACACTCCAAGTGGCCTCCCTGGTAGGCGTAGGCGTTGTGCGGAGGTCGGAAGTCGAGGGCGATCGTGATGGAGACGGCGGGTAAGTATGATGTGACGCATCAAGTGCCATGTCAGGAACGTCGATCTCTCCAAATTTGCCTGGTGACCCGGCCTGTGGTATGGCCTTCGGTGAAGACGTCACGGCAAAGAACGACGAACTATGCCTCTTGTTGACGTGCGTGAAATCCTCCGTTGTCTCGGGCTCGGGCGCACTCGACGAGCGGGAAATGGGGAAGGACTCTTGCAGAGGCCGCAGAAGCGAGCTCAATCTGAATGCAGATTGGGACTTTGGTGTAGCATCCGTAGTGGGTAAACTCTGGGTGCGGTCTGTCGAGTGGGTAGGACGAGTGGTCGTCGTGTCTATAACCTGAGGTGTTACCAGAGACTCGGGGCCTTCTCGTTGAACCCGGACGGCCTCACGAATCTGCTCCAGAGCGCCGTGCAGGTCATTGAAATAGGCAAAGAAATATGAGTCGAAGGCGTGGTCCTTCTGGTCGACGACCTTGATTTCGATCGTCTCGCTAAAGTCCATCGCAGATGATTTGTCGACATCGACAATCGAGGAATATGGGATTGCTATCTGTGTCAATTCACACATTGAGCTGGGGGAAGTGTAAACATCACTCGTACACACTTACCTTGACACTGTCGCCCATATTCTGAGCCTTGAACATCACCCGACGGATTGCCTTGACCCATTCATCTCTACTGGGGACAGAATCCGCCGACAGTCTGATGGATTTCTGGTTCGTCCTAAGGCGGATCCCCTTATCGTTTACAGGTTCGCAGGTTATAGCGTAACGAAGATCGACTACCCCATGAGGGAAATAAGGGTCCTGTGCAACCGCAAAATGAACATTCGTCTCAATTTAAAAATGATAGGATGCAGCTTACCGATGACGACTGGTACCACGACAGAACGTCGTTCTTCAGAACGAACCAATGTCGGATCCAGCGCTTTGTACGTTGAGCCTTCTTGCTCAGTGAGCCTGACTTCAGCACTTGATCCTACACATCCCCGTCAAATCGCGTCGTTTAACCTTGCCAATCAAATCTTACCTCCTTGGAGGGCATATGAGCAAAGAAGCAAAGATATGAATCCGTCAAGTAAATGTAGCCCTGTAGAACTGCGGAATTCTGAGTTATCGATGCTCCACATTAGTTATGACCGAGAATACTGACGAACGGAGCGCATAAGCCAACACGGCATCTCTAAATGAACTTCGTCAGGTACGCATATGTAGGGACAACCCGGTAACGTACCCGCTATGACTTCGTGGATATCCTCCAGTTCGAATACTCCTCTCAGTTTCTCTGCGAGGCGTGCGCGACGCTGCAACTTTACGGTCGCCATGCTTCCCGATCGAGTCTGCGTTCTCCGCTGGGCATTCACATCTAGGGCTTCTAGTTCCGGGAGAGTATCAAGGGGCTCCCGTAGACTTGGCGCGTGAAGCTCCAGCGCCGTTCCGGAGGGGCCAGGAGTGGTCGACTCGAAGTCTTCCTCGATTTCCTCCTCAGACATGACAGGCTCTTGCTCTTGCCCTTGTGAAGGCGGTGCATCCTCGTTGTCAGAAAGGGTTGAGAGATTTGACGCTCTACTGCGGCGTTGCGCATCCCCACGCCGGGAACGTGCTAAGGGGCGGTAAATTGTGTGCAGGGAGGAGGCAAGCCAGTTGCCTGTGAGGCCGACATATAAAGTATAAGAACTCTGATGTCTGCATAAATTGGCGAACAGACATACCATGCTTGTCATCTTCGTCGCTCTCATTCTCAGTTGGCGTAACGTCGTGGTTCACTACATCATCGTCATTATCTTGGTCTTCGATCCATGGCAATGCTTGCAACGCCTGGATCAACGTCTGCGTGCCCGCTCTCATCTGGGCGCGATATTAGGGCGACGTAAGCTCTCGCGTGCAAGCTAGACGCGTTATTACGTACGGATCCAAACCCACGAAAGAGTATGTCAGATCTGCTGGGGCCGGAAGGTGGTGAACCAGGCGTGATGAACGGCGAGTCGTCCTCTGCTGTCGTGGAGGACCTTTGCTTGCTCCTGTATGCGGAAGCCAGGGATGGACCCAGGGAAGTTAGGACCTGTGTACTGGCAGCGGGCGCGTCTCCTAAACATGTGTCAATGCCGAGTTAGCCCAAGTCCCAGCATCACCGTTCACCTTTATGTCCAGCAAAGTCAACCGTAAGGGCCTTCTCCTTACCCTTGCCTCTGCTGTTGAGCGAGAGCAGGCGTCGAGGAGCCTGGGTGGGCAGCGTCGGCTGGCTCTGTGATAACTGCGCCTTGCCTATAGACTTGCTGCGCCCCAGTCTGTCCGCAGCCATCCCAATGGCGCGTCTGGCGAGTCCTGCTTTGAGGTCGCTGGCAGGGTCTATGCGTATGTCCGATCTAGGGGAAGTCGGATTCGAGGAAGTAGAGCCCTCCGAGTCGGCGCGAGGTGCAGGTGGTCGTGAAGCTGCCAGTGCCTCCTCCGCCATGGTGGTGGCTGTTCAAGAGCAAGTCGTATGTCGTGTGTGAATATGCCAGAGGTGTCAAGGACGCGTGTATCGACGAGCAGGATGGCCGAGGGAGCTCGAACGGTGAATGTCGTGCCGCCCGCCACCACGAGCGTCCGAGGAGGCAAGACCTGGGGTAAGCAGGCGTGGGAATCTGATCCCGAGCGGGAATAACTGAGCAAGCGCCCGCGATCGAGCTGGTCGCGTCCTCGAGGATCGCTGCGTCGTTCGAGTGCAGGGTTAGAGCTGGCTGCCCTCTCCGTCCGCTTTTCTTACTTCCTTTTCTATCGGATACCCACCGGCTAGCGATACCATGCGCGGCGAATTTTGCGTCGGCGCTGCCTCGGTCCTGTCGTGCGTATATGTCGAGCTCATACTGGGACTTGCACGTCGGCTAACGGCACCCGATCAGCTTCGTGTCTGTGCTGTTGCTCATATTCACGCATGTACGCCTGGCGTCGTCGCTTAGGGATCGTCCATGGAAGACTGATGTGCCCCCAGGTCGGACAGATCAACACCTCGACTGTCCCTCGAGGGATATCCATGGTAAATTGCCGCTCTGCATTCGGGTTTGCTGCGGATTCGGAGATTGACACCACTCCAGGTTAGAGTCGACGTGTCTGGATATGGGTATGTTTCGAAATACATCTACTAAATATTCTCTAAACGTGTCGTCCTCGTGCAGTCAGGGTCTCGCAGGGGCTCTGGGCGACCCAATTCAGGGCCTGTACGCAACCAACGCCTCTGCGCCATTGCAGCAGAAAGCCGGACTTCGGGACTTTTACGACTTTGGTCTATACTCATACTGCGCTTATGTCTCTGGTGGCGGGGGCATCTGCTCTAACCACACGACTGCTAATGAATTTCGACCTTACGAAGTTATCAGTGCCGACATGCTCACGAATTATTCGAGCCTTACGGCCGCCCTGATCCCTGTTTCTACGTTCACGGACTCGTCATATCTCGGCCAGCTCTCTCATGGCGCGTATTATCCCATCCTCATTGGAACGATATGTGCTACACTAGCTTTGATTCTGTACGCCGTTCTTCTCTTTCGAAACTCGCGATTCGGCCCAACTAATATACCATGTAGTGGACTGCTGAAGCACACACTCGCATTCTTAGTTTCGACCCTCGTTGCGATTATGGGCAGCTTGATGCTGCTCGTAGGCGCAGCAATATGGACGGCCATCATCAAGAAGACCGAGTCTTCGATCAATGGTCTTCTGGTCGGACCAACGGCTTCACCCGTACCTTTAGGCATCACAGTATCGACTGGCGATGCTCTATTCCTTCTGTGGGCGTCTTGCGCATGCCTGATCATATCAGTTCTCCCGTATATGATTAGGTGCGTAGACGCTTTCGCCTTGCCGACGATGCCTCGGCTTATAGCGAGACTTCTGTAGCTGCTGCACCTACCGCGGATGATGCAGATGCTTGCACCACCGTCGTATTCCATACATGTGCTCTGCTGCTGGACAGTTGCAGTCTACTCTTTTCGTGTGTAAGTTATCGCAGTGACTACATAGTACTGTTTCGTTCGTGGCACATGGCTCTGCATAGACCTTGATGACGCACATACAAATGGGTGAAATTCGGTGCTGTTTCCCATGTGGAGCAGAAAATACACATCACGTTGTTCCGAGCTCTGGAATGCGGGCATCCGCAGCAGACGTGCTATGAATGGACGGGAGCAAAACAACTAGCCCACCGCGAGGGTCGAACTCGCAGCCTTCAGATCACCCGCTAGTAAGAGTCTGACGCTCTATCCGATTGAGCTAGGCGGGCGACGGCTGATAATAGCCATAGACATATACATCTAGATGCCGTGATTAACACGGGGAGAGGATTCCCGTGCCGAATGGCCAGTGTCACGGCAGGAGCGGTTGTGTGCGTTCGTTACCTCGTTCCCCGCAGTCGTTTCGCAAACCTTGTCCCTCCTTTAAATACCCCCCCTCCAAGATTCCCCTCCCACATTAGTCTCCAATGCACAGCTGGCGGGCAACAGCAGCGGTCGCTGCTCTCGTCGCCCTCGCATCCAACAGTCAAGCCGTCCAAAACGTCTCCCGCAGCGGCAGATACCTCTACAATGCCGACGGGTCTCGGTTCTTCATCAAGGGTGTAGCATACCAGCCCCAAGGTATGCTCTGAGGTTCTGTGCAGATGAAGGCCACACTAATGTGCTCGGCGGTGTTCCAGGTGAAGTGATAGCGGATCCGAACAACCCCTTCGGGGAGCCGTCGACCTTCATTGACCCCCTTGCCAACGGCACTGCTTGTTCCCGAGATCTTCCCTTCCTCCAGCAGCTGCAGATCAATGCCATTCGTGCATACAGCGTCAATTCTTCACTGGATCATGACGACTGCATGAGTGCTCTCAGCAACGCGGGCATCTATACTATGTATGCCCCATTCCCCTCCGTGTTCCATGTTTATGATGACTCATACTGCCCTGGCTTCCCAGCATTGACCTTTCTCTTCCCGTCAATGGCTCCATCAATCGGGACCAGCCGGCCTGGACGACAAATCTGCTGGATCTTTACATCGAGACGATTAATACGTTCAACAAATACGACAACGTGCTGGCATACAACGTCGGTAACGAGGTCATCAACAGCACCGCCAGCACTACTGTTGCCGCCGCATATGTCAAGGCCGCCGCGCGTGACACAAGGGCCTACTTGTGAGTTTCCTTCCATCATTCCTTGACATTCATGATGCGCGCGCGCTAAGTCAGAGAAATTAAGGAACTCGATTGGGTCCTCCGCGCTCGTCGGATATGCTGCCATCGATGGCGACACGGATAATATCCTAGCTGAATACCTGAGCTGCGATCCGTCCAATTCCAACTCTGGCTCGACCTCCATCGACCTTTACGGTCTGAACAACTAGTACGTTGACGCCCAGTGTGCCTGAATCCGACCTAACATTCTTCCCTATTTCCTCCGGCCCGTAGTGAGTGGTGCGGCAACGCGGACCCGTCTGTGTACAGTGCGACGAACCAGAAGTACCAGAACTACAACGTCGCCGCGTACTTTAGCGAGTACGGCTGCGTACCTAGCGGAGGCGGGCCGCGCCCGTGGACGGAGGTAGGGACGATTTTCGCGAGCCCTATGAGCAACATCTGGTCCGGCGGGCTCGCATTCAGCTACTTCCCCGCATCCAGCTCGGCCGGCCAGTTCGGGATGGTGAACATCTCCGCGGATGGCTCGTCGGTGACGACGGGACAGGACTTCGCAAACCTCAAGTCGCAGTACACGCAGGTCTCACCGCCGAACAGCCCGGCGCAGTCCGACGCGGGCAGTGCGCAGTTCCCGAGCTGCCCCGCAGAGAACGCGACGCTCCTCGCGAGCACGACGCTGCCGCCGACGCCGAACGACGCCGCGTGCGCGTGCCTCGAGAACGTACTCAGCTGCCGCTTCACGCCGACGACGGACAACACGACCGCGATCCTTGGCGTGCTCATCAACGACGCGTGCTCGTTCCTCGGCGCGCAGGGCGGCTCGTGCGACGACATCTCGGGCAACGGCACCTCGGGCGTGTACGGCCGCGTCTCCGCCTGCGATCCCTGTGCGTGCCCCCACACCGCGCGATCAGTTGACCTCATACTAACACGTCTGCAAATCCGCAGCGGTGGAGCTGTCGTACGTTATGAGCGAGTACTACGAGGCGACGAACCGCCAGGAGACGAGCTGCAGCTTCGGCGGCAACGGCACCGTCAACGCCAACGCGCCGAGCGGGCTCTCCGCCAGCGCCGCCGCCTCGTCGTGCCTGTCTAACCCGTCCGCGACGTTCACACCCAGTGCGCCGTCCGGCGCCTCGAACGCCCCCTCCTCAGGCTCGTCCGGCAAAGGCTCGAGCACGAACGCGAACGCCGCTGCTGGTTTCTCCATCAACTCCCAGGCGGTGCTGGGCCTGGCCGTCTCATGCGCCTTCAGCCTGCTTGGCGGTGCGCTGGTCTTGGCGTGATGCTTGATTAGGATTACTAACTTGCACACCGTACCCTTACATTCCCCACGATTACGCGAGCCACTCACGGACTCTCTTATGTTGGTTTACACATGTATACCGGACCTTCCGCGTCCTAGCACTAATCATACCGAACAATACGATTCACGCCTACGCGGGACTATTCTGATAATCCTAAGACGTTTGATTGCGACGCGATTAGAGATGTGAGTCCAAAGTCTAAGTTAAAATTGCACAACCAAAAATATCAAGGTAGTACCGGGATTGTGCAGTACCGAAATTGTGCATGACTGGTATAACGGTCCAAGATCGATTGCATAGAGACATTCATGCTCAAGAACGTAACACAACTACCAGTAGCGTTCGCAAGTCCATAGGCCGACGTCCAACGCCGTCCATTTAAAGCACGATGGCACTGAGACCCGCGAGCAGGCCAACGGCGGACGTCAGCAGGTCAGGGTTGATGAACGAGGCCGCGACGGCGCCGTTCGACTTTGACGCGGAGCTACCCGTTGACTGTGCGCCGGATGAGAATGTGGCGGCAGTAGCACCACCTAGAAACGTGATGTCAGGGATCTACTATCGCGGAACGGCCTAGAATTTCAACGTACCAGACGCGATAGGCGGGTTGGTGGTGTTGTCGTTGGTCTCAATGTACGCATCAGCCATGGGCTTGTTCAGGCAGGAGACGATCGGCATGATATTGAACGGCGGGTTGTGGACGAGCGCCTGAGGCAAGATGTAGCCGGTTGCGAGGTCGACGCTCTGTGCGAACAGATCGTGCTCGAGGACTATGAAACCGGTGCTGATGGTCGACGCGTTGCCCATGATAGACTCCCAGTTGTTCAGGACCTGGTAGGGAGAGACGAGACCGCCAGCGACATTGTAATCTGGAGGATGAAAAAGATCAACATGTATTTAACTTTGGACAGCCCGGTGCGATACTCGCCTCCAGTGTCGAAGGTAGCGGTGGGGCTGATGCGGGTCCACATAGAGGTCTGGAGACCCATTGCAGTGGCGATAGCACGAACACGGTTGTCAACATCGCCGTAGGGCGGGCGCCAGAAGTTGGGAGTGACGCCAAGGACATCCTTGATGATCTTCTTGGACCAGCCGAGCTCAGCGATGATCTCGTCATTCGTGAGGGTCGTCATGTACGGGTGACTCCAGGTGTGGACGGCGATCTGGTGACCGCTAATGTACTCGTCACGAAGAGTGTTCGGGTACGAGATGGCACGAGAGCCAACGGTAAAGATGGTCGCCTTCAGGTCGTTTGCATCGAGGTATTGGAGGAGGTTGGGCGTGTAGGGGGCAGGGCCATCGTCATAAGTGAGACCCCACGTCAGCTTGTCTGGGCAAGTGGTGACATCGCCTGGCGCCGTGCACCCACCGCACGTCCACCAGCAGCGGGTGTTGTTCGAATCCGCAGCAGCTACGGGATTGGCGGGACATCCACCAAGCACTGTGGGTTGAATATCCGGGATCTGAATACCGGTGTTGGCCACGTCCTGGATCCACTGCTGGACCTCGGGCGAGTCGGTGGGAGGCGTCTTGTCGAGCGTCGGGTAGTTTGCGGGAGCGAGGGTAGAGACTGATAGCAGATGAGCTTATCAGGACGAAAGCGGAGAAACAACGATAAGACGTACTGTCGGGCAACGGCGGGGCGCTTGGGAACGCGGACGGGGTGGCACCAGCGGTGGGCGTGGTCAGGAGGGAGACGGTCGACTGCGTGGTTAGGGTGCCGGGAATGATGTCGGACAGCGGAACAGCTGTCGGGTTGATTGATGCGGGGGTGAAGGTGAGGCTCCCGGAGAGCACGCTGGCGGGCAGGCCAGAACTGGAGACTGCACCCGAGCCCACAACTGCGGACGTGGCGGCGCCAGAGGCAGCAGGGGCGGAGGCGACGGGCGCAGCAACCACCGACGACGACGCGGGGGCGGGCACCGCAGAACTAGTGGGTGCCTGGCGCGCGTGGTGCTGGAGACCGTGGGCCGACACGAGGGCGGGGACGGCGAGGGCGGAGACGACAGAGAACCTCATGATGGTGGGCGTAAGGAGTGGAAAGAGCGAGACAACCAGCGGGTGGTGGTATGCGCTACCGGGCGAGGAGTAGAAGAGAGGAAGGAAATAGTCACCAGACAGCCCGCGCCGCGTACAAAAACGGGGATTCCCCGGCACCTCGGCACCGCGACCGCCACACAAACAGCCCCCAACACACGCGACACCAGGCAACGGCCTCGCGCTGGCCTCGCCGGCGCACGGCACGCGCTCCTGTGGCGCCCATTCCATTCGGCGCAACTCGGCCACTAAATATATCGTCCAACGCCCGTCCGTATAAACATAGAACACAGTCACTCCATCAGTCGCCGTCCTCCCGCTTTGAGGATGCAATGGAGCACCCCCGCGGCCGCGCACCGCCTACGTCTTCTTCTGCTTCTTCGCACGCGGTTTCTCCAAGTCAATCTCCTCCTCCTCGTCCTCCTCCTCCTCGTCTTCCTCGTCCTCCGAGTCAATCTCGTCGCCGCCCGCCCGGCCGAGGAAGTACTCCACCACCTCGGGGAAGATGTCGTTTGCAATGAGCACCCCGATCTGCGTGCAGCCATGACATCAGCCACCGCACACGCGGCACCACACGAGGCACACTCACGTCGTACGGGTCCGTCGGGTGCTCGAAGAAGTTGAAGAAACTGCCGCCCTCGGCAGGCTCGTCCTCCGGGTCGTCGTGCACACGCGGGTGCAGCTTCGTCAGGTTCTTCGTTTCATCCTTCCACTCGATCTTTATTGCCTGCACGCCCGTCGCCCACTAAGTCCCTTGCGCGTGCCCAGTTCAGCGTTCCCGTGACGCACCTGTGGCTTCACATCACGCTCCCACGAAAAATCGAGCATAGACTCGGTGATACCGTCCTCATCTGGCGTGTCCTCGTCCGCGTTGTTTGGTGGCACGTACTTGTACTCCTTCTTGAGCACAGTGTTCGAGAAATAGGGGTTCTCCTTGAAGTACTATTAACGGCCGAGCGCGCAGCGCAGCACACGTTCATCAGCTATCGTCCCCTATGCCCCATTAGAATGGAACAGGTCACTTACGAACTCGAGCGTAAAGCACCGCGACTCCACGGGGTCGCGCACAATCCACAGGTCCTCGAGGTAGCTGAGCGCGACCTGGTCGGACAGATGCTGCGCGTGCAGCGCGAACATGCCATGGTTCATGAGCGCGACCGGCCAGAACTTGTTGATCCCCTTCACAATCTCGCGGCGCTTCTCGTACACAGGGGTCAGTTTCTCCTGTGCGCGGCGCTCTGTATGCCAACTGCGTTTAGTTATCGCATAAAGATGAGCCAAGGACCACAGGCGCACCGAGGACGAGCTCGGCGCGAGCGATATCCTTCTGGATGTTCTGGAGCTTCTCGGCATCCTCGTCACTCAGCTCGACGTCGCCGAGGGGGTTTTTCTCGATATCCGCGCCAGGCGACGAGCGTTTGACACCCTTGCTGCTCATTGCGTAGAAAGTTCAAGTTGGTGGGTGAGTGGCTCTTAGGCGCTCCACCACCTGAAAGATTTTTGGCGGAGTTCCACGCTCCGCTGTTGGCAACTCCCACGTGCTGTATCTTGGCTCAGTACACAGGCGCCACAGCCGCGTCAATGCAGCAATCTTGCAGGGCAAGCACTGACCACGTCCTACCAGGTCAGAACAATGACACGCTGGCGTAGCTAAGCTTTGGATGAGCTGCACGGAACGACTCGTTGGCGCGCTCGAACATAGGGGAGCGAACGGAGGAAAGTCATAACGAGTCCCTAACTGCAATAATATGTACCGCGATGACATAGCCGGATTCCAGACCGTAAAGGAGGCGTAAACTAGTCCATTCCAGAGAACCACAATAGGGGGCGAACGGTCCAGGGAACGGCGGCTCAGTCCACTCGCTCCTTCTCCTTCGCGCCCGCTTCGAGCTTCCATAACTTGCTCCTGGTTCTGCGATGAGAATCTGCGAGCTCCCGTGCCTTCATGCCCGCCTTGTTCTTCACAGAATCCAGGACAGGCAGACCCATGCCCTTGCCCCTGTGGCCTGAGCGGAAGCCGGGCCCCTCATAATAGATGATGTCTGTGAGCGGCAGCAGGCGCGGCCAGTTCACGTACTCGATACCGTGGGCGAAAATGAAGACGAGCGAGAGCGCGAGGATCGTAAACCACAGAAGGAAATAATAGAACAGAGAATAGTCTGGGAGAATGTAAATATCGCGGTCGGCGGGGACACGGCGATGCGACGCACCGGAGGTTCGAGGGAGTGTCAGCCCGGCGCATATCATGAACAACGAGAAGTTCATCGCGTACGGCGCCTAAAATTTGTGAGGATGGATCAGAGCCCCAGTTGATACGACAACTCACCGAACGGATGATGAGTGTGCGGTCGTCCCGAACCAGAGCGGACGGTGCCCATCCTCTGCGAGGCACCCACGCTCCCGTCATCAGATCATAGGCATCCTGTCACGGTATTAGACGGCCGACAAAGGGTGAAACTTCGGCACCGTCTTCTCACCTGCCGTGCACCGTCAAAGAAGTTGTTCTTCAGGTACCGCATAACCGAGTTGTACCCGTCCTCCAGTGGCCCGACACGCGTGCGCTTCCCCGTCCGCGTGAAGTCCGTCTTCAATGCACCTGTGCCGCTGTACGCGATCGAGATTTGATTGGCATGGTCGGACCACACTATTTATAACCCAGTCAGCATGACGACCACGTTCTAAAATTACTTCGTACTCTCTCGGAAATCTCTAATCAGGTCTTCATGGTTGTCGATCGTGTCGGTAGGCTGCAGAATCCCCAGTGCCTTCAGCTGGCGATCAAGAGTCCACTTGGCCAGGGCAGCTTGGGCGACGTTTGTTCTGTCCAAGTTATCCATGCAGTTCGTACGCACAACGCCAGCTTGTAGTTGCACTGGCCCTGGCTTCGAGGCATCAAGGTGGAAGTAGCCTTGCCGGGTAAGATCGTCTTCCAACTTGGCAATGAGCACGTTTATGCGGTCCCAGCGCATGTTCTTGCATTCGTTGTGGAAGTCGAAGTACTCATATCTGGTCTTAGGGACGCTCGCCTAAAGCAACGTGAGTAGCGGTCGGATCTTAGTCAATGAAAGCCTCACCTCTGTGACGTATTTCTCGTATGCCTCTTTGATCGGCCTTTCATGTCCCTTCTGATTGACTAGGTTCACCAAGGCCGACTCTCCATATAACTGGACTTGTTCCTGGAGATGTTTCCGGAACGCATCGACCTGAACGAAACGTGAGCTGCCGAAAGACTCAAGCGGCAAAAGCATACTACCGTATCCTGCAGCTCCATGACTTGCACGTCAGGCTTGTAGCGAAGCGTGTTCACTTCCGCCCAGAAGACAGGCACGCTGCCGCGAATCTGGACGAAGCTGAGCTGAGAGCTGGTCTCGTCATCGTCAACGAGGAGAATCTGCTCTGTTTCGTTGAAATTGGCGACATGACCTTCGTGGTCGACTCCTCTCCGGAAATAGCGCGTGCCGGCTCGGTAGCGCGAGCGCCGACTGATGAGGCATAGGCTGATGTGGTGGCCGTTCACGTTCGAGGAACGGATATCGAAAGCTGTCATGATTGATGTTTGATATCGACTCGGTCATGATGAGCGAAGTTGACGTACTGCCGTAGATCACTGGGAGGATGAAAAGCGAGAGCTAAAGAATGTATCAGATACGAGTTTAGAGCACACAGCGAGCTACTTGCATTCTGGTCCGGATTCGTAGTAGTATGATCTATAAGTCTAGAATGCAAGAATCTGCGACAAGCATGAGCGACTGGGTCGTACGGAGTTGCTTAAGTGCTCACTTGTTCCAGAAAAATCTGTCATCTGCCTACAATATTCATGAGTAACGCCGTGGGCTGACCGCAGCACACGTACAATCTCCCATAGCGGCCCGTCGCTGTCCTCCTGTAATGTCGACCACTGTGCTTGCAGTCTTCGCGTGATGTCCCATCCATAGCTGAAAAAGAAAAAACCGCCTGCCAGATGTGAGCGCACCAATGCTAGGAGATGCGCTTCCACGGCAGTTGGTGGATTCTGGACAGAAGCGGTCGGGTTCAGTGGCAGTATGTCATAGTCCGTGGCGCGGTAGATGTTCTGCCGCAGGATGCTCCCCCTCAGTTCTCGTCCTGTAATCACGATCACATAGTCCGCTGGAGTGTGCGCGGTCAGAATGAGAGCGCAGAAGAAGGCCGTGACACAAACACAAGGCCAAGGAAATGATGCCAAAGATGCCATATATTGTCTTGCCAGAGCGCTCAGCGGTCTTGGGTATCGGCGTATTCGGTGCTGCAGAATGCATCTTAATGAATGCGAGAGGATCAGATGAATAGAAGTGCTTACGGTTCAGCACGATGTTCCCCGAGTTGCGGTATATGGTCAAGGAGCGTGCGCCGATGGGCTCGGTAGGCACAAAAATGTAGGCATCGTCACCGTCGATGTACCTGCGCAGTGGTCAGCACCCCCTCGGTGAATAGGAAGAATAGCTCACAAGTTGAGTCGTTGGTGGAGGGACTTCATGGTAGAGCTGAGGCTGGTGCAGTGTCATGGGCGCGCGTGACGGATTCGCGTCCAGACACGCCGTAGCCTGCAGTGCTGCCTCTCGCGGTCACATTCAACACCGTCATGAAGCTCACTCCCGAGCTCATCCAGTCCGTTCCCTCCACACTAAATCCCGTCAAGGAGAGGCAGCTCGATCTCCGAGGTGCGTAGTGACCCACCAGTCAAGAGGCGCTTACAAAACGGCCCACAGGCTACAAAATACCTGCCATCGAAAATCTTGGTATAACCAAGGCAAGTCACGGTATTATGCCACGGAACGTGCCCCATACTGAACAGAACACATATAGGATCAACATGATGCTATAGATTTCACAGACAATGCCATCCTCGTGCTAGGAAACATACCCCTTCTCCGCCGCCTGCGTACGCTCCTGCTGGCCAACAACCGAATATCCTCCATCTCTGCATCCCTGCACCTCTCTGTGCCCAACCTCACCACGCTTGTGCTCACGAACAACAACGTCTCAGAGCTCGGCGACCTTGAACCCTTGAAGGACGTCAAGGGTCTCCGATATCTCTCTTTGTTGGGCAACCCCGTCCGCGAGAAGAAGTGGTACCGCGAATGGATCGCTTTCCGGATACCCCAACTGCGTGTGCTTGATTTCCAGAGGATCCGCGACAAGGTATGTTGTACCTACCTCCGATCATAACCGCCGCTCATGGTCTCGTGCTCTTGTTCGACTTGCGCAGGAGCGGCAAACGGCGAAATCGCTCTTCCTCACCCCCGATGGCCTGCTGACCCAGCTGGCGGCGAAATTGTCGACCACAGTCTCTGCACACTCGACAAAAGCACCCATTGCCACAGACGAGCCGCGGCCGGCGGCGGTCCCGGGCAAGGCTGGACGGCTGATGTCCAAGGAGGAAGCGGAGAAGGTGAAGGAGGCTATCGCGCGTGCGACGTCGATAGAGGAGATCAGGCGGTTGGAGCGGCGACTCAAGGAGGGTTTCTTGCCAGGTATGGAGAGTGTAGGTGCATGATGCTGTATCAAAATGTATTTCTGCTGGTAATGATCTCGCTTTTTTCTGTACATTGATCCGGGTGTAACTGAACGGAGCGAATAGCAAGGGACTCGTGCTAACGCGGTGAATACAACGATTGGTACATAGAGCACAGCATGAGCTACACAAGTCACAGATCACGGCCTAAAAATTCTTGATTCCTGTACCCATGTTGCCAATCCACAGTCCATGGAACAAAAGGGTGAGGAATGCCGTCATGTTGAATAAAGAGCTGACGCCGTGAAGCATGCCGAATCTGCTGTTCAATGCCTTCATCTGGTCCGAGACCTGCAGCAGCGCTCAGTGATCAACGCGATTCGGTTCCAGAATATCACTGCACAATGAACGCACCCCAGGCTCGTTATAGGCCTTGCCTTCCTCCTTCTCCTGGCGGTGGCGTTGGAACATGGTCCTGAGGTGTCGAATCAGTCGCAAGTTCTGCTGACGATCCGGACAACTCACTTGCTAGTGAGCGGCCCGATTACTGCCTGGTTGGCGAGCTGCGAGATGAGCACCGCTGCGAGAGCGTAAGCTTGGGCGACATCCGCGACCTGGGGTTCCAGGTAGTGCGTCAAGACAGCGGGGTGGCTGTAGGTCCAGAGACCAAGGAGGCCGGCGGAGAGGGCGATGCTGATGGTGAAGTAGATCGGGAAGGTGCGGTGTTGAAGTGCTCCGAACTGCTGGCGGGCTGTTCGGGATGCTCGTCAGCTGCGGATCTCTCAAGGCAATGCAGCAACATACGCAAGCTCTTGAAAGCGATAGTTCCTATCGAGGTAATTAGCATGAACTGTCACGGCGGCGAGCGCGAAATCAAAGACGCACCTCCGATGAAAGTGACCCACAGCGCTGCCACATGTATCTTGAGTATGACCTCGTCACAAGTATGAATTTCACTCACTCATCCCAAACAACCAAGAATATCCAATGAGATAGAGCCCCTGAGGATTAAACAATCCCAGGAGTGTCTGAAGAGACAACGTCGAGGGTTGCGACATAGCGGCCGTTGGTATATCGAAGTCCTAGCTAGTAATGGTACGGTGCACCTGCTGACCGGGTGGGGAATTCGGGAGGAATTATAGCAGCAGGAGCGTGGGGATGCGGGGACGATAGCGCGATCGAGACGCGCTTCTAGACGCGTTCTACACGTGAATCGGTCCTCGGCCGGCATCAGCACTTGGCGGGAGAGCTGGTCATCTCCATCTCCATCGTGTCCACTGCAGTCCGGATGGACAGATCACTTCCGCGTAATATTACCATGACACCATCATCATGACACAGGTATCTTCCGAGATGCTGCAGCAGTGCTCTGGTGTTCCGATCCTCAAGAAGCGACTGTGAATTGGTGGTAAGAACATACACAGGAGATTGCTGGTACAGCGAAACAACACAGGTCATGGCATGATGAAACGTCCATGAGATCAGCGGAAGCGGTCCCAGTCCGCTTGGCTCTTCATGCCCCCGAAGCCTCCCATACCGCCGAAGCCTCCAAAGCCTCCCATCCCTCCCATCCCGCGCCGTCGAGGTCCACCTACGGGGCGCTCCTCCTTGGCCGTGGTCATTACAACATGCTTGTCAACAAGCTATTTGAATGCCTGTCAGCCGTGCGTATATCAGCAGGGGATCAGGGGGCGCACCTCGTTCAGGATGTGCGTAGACTTCGTGAGAGTAGCGAGGTAGGCGGTCAATTGGACATCCTCGTATTCCTGTTGCAGTCAAACATCAGCAAGCGGTACGATTAATATACTGATCCACTATACAGTCTCGAACTCCTCCCGGAACTCTTTGTTCTCGCTTGCGGGGAGGGACGCGATGAGAGCAGATAGCGACCGGAGTGTTGCATGATCTTTGGGTGCTTGGCCTACGCTTACAAGTTGTACGCGTTGCTTTCTATAGGAGTGACGGTCTTGACTCTCACCTGCGATGACATCCGTCACATACTTCACGAGCACCAGAATCCGATCGTGCAGCATTTTAATTGCCGCGCGCTGCGACTGCAGGTGTGATTGCACTTCAAGCGAATCAGGACCGGTCAGTACGATCAGGATTAGCACTCACAACTAGTGCCACCCTCGCCACCTTTCGCCGTCCAGTCGACCGCAATGCGCTCGGCCTCACCGGTCTCGACGGTGAATGGCGCCTCTATGAATACAGATCGCGATTTGCGCTCTCTGATCTCTATTGTGGGCTCGTATGCTTTCAGAGGAAGAGACTGTGCGGTTGTGTCAGATGAGGATGCAAAAATTGTGGAGGGCTGTAGGATGAGGAGCAGTGGCGTTGAGCTGTATGCGGTGAACTTGTCGCACGATCAGCGGGCAGCGATAGGAAGCGTTGCGGACCGCTTACTTGCTCATGGAGTGCAATGTGGAAAGATGTGGGCTTGGCTGCAACCGTATACCAGCCGATGAATTCCAGTGAGGGGAATACGAGCTTGTCTTTGTGCTGTGGCGTAAGTACCTCAGCGAGCATGCCGATGGCACAGCACGCACATTGCTCTTTCCTAGCAACTAGGAACCCCTGATCGACTGTTACACCATCGTTCTCTACCGCGAGCTCGAAGGAGTTCACAATCTCAACTTGTCGTCCGTTCTGCGTGCCAAGCAATGCCCCGAGAACTACATCCCATGGACACTCCCATGAGATTACATGCGAGAGATCAACAGAAAATACAGACCAAATGGAGAGCTCGAGTTAGTCTGTAGCTTGAGGCGTGTGAGATGCTCCGAGATGTTAAGAATAGGGAGTGGATGACTGCCAAGTTCGGTAAGCCCTTGAGCACTCTGGAGCACGGCTGATTGAAACGCACAGCGACAGCGACAGTCCAGAGGTAGTACTGGAAGGCAGAACGACGGGCAGTTCGTCCGTGTCCATAGCACTCATGGCAGAGGCACACTAGGTACGGGTGAAGGCAGTAATAGGAGCTGTGGCTGCGCGCCAGGACACGCGTGTGCCGCGGCGGGATCGCTTCCTTTGCCGCCCGCCGTGCAAGTCGCGCCAGCTGCATCCATATATATGCTCACAGTTTATGTACAAAGCGGACAGCTGGGATCAGCTCACCATACTATATGCTATACCACAGAGCTGCGATATGAGAACGACCGATACGCACATACCGTGGTAGAGGTTAAGGCGGATGTGACAAAATCGTTAAAAGCCAGTGCCAGAAAGCATTATAATTCCCATTAGCCGACTCGAACGACTGACCTCGTCATAGCAGATACTAGTGACGCGCTCTACCAACTGAGCTAAACGGGATTGGTAACTCCGAGTGGCGTATACTATATCAATGGTTGAAGATAGTGGAAACGCGAAAGAGCTTGCCCTAAAGGACTAATTGCGCGGTCGCGTCTGCAGCCACTGGGAGCCCTATCTGCTTCCACACATCAACTCCACATCTGACGCGGTCAACATGTCTGGTTTCGAGGCGGATCGCGTGTACTCAGTGTCTGTGCACGATGTGCCCAGTGTATCTTCTCCAGAGACTCCCTCTCAAGCCGAAAAGCTCCTCCTTGATTTCCTGCTCCAGTATCGCGTCGGTGGCGAATTCATCTACAGGTACGCGTCAAGTCCCTCCAATTCGCTTTTATGGACTCTGACATACCTCTAGAGATAAGCTACGCGCAAACCTCCTGCTCAAGCAGCATCAGCTGGAAGTCGACCTCCGACATCTCGGTCTATACAACGACGAGTTGGCCCATGCCGTGCAGGACAGACCAGCAGAGATCTTGCCCCTGGTTCGTTCCTTTTTATCATGTCTGCTACCATTTCTGACATGTCTGCAGTTCGAGATGGCCACCACCAAAGCCGCCCGCACCATACTCTTCCCCCTCGCCAGTGGCTCCGAGAGCACGTCCGAGACCGCCGCACAATCGATCCCCAATATCCAGATCCTCATCAAGTCCGGGCTCAATTTGCAGCAATTCCGGGACCTCTCCGCGAACACCGTCAGCCGGCTCGTGCGCATCCCCGGTATCGTCATCTCTGCATCCGTCCTCTCCTCGCGCGCGACGAAGCTCCATTTGCAATGCCGCGCGTGTCGCTCGACCAAGATCATATACCCTCCGGGCGGCCTGGGTGGTATCGGCGGCGGGAGCGACCGCGGGCTGCCCCGCGTGTGCGATGCGTCGGCGCCGGAGAACCAAAAGAAAGATTGCCCGATGGACCCGTACCTAATTATCCACTCGAAGTCGACATTCTCAGACCACCAGGTGATGAAACTCCAAGAGGCGCCGGATATGGTCCCCGTCGGAGAGCTCCCGCGTCATATACTGCTGTCTGCAGACCGATACCTCACCGGCCAGGTCGTTCCCGGCTCTCGCGTCATCGCTACGGGCATCTTCTCCACATACCAGGCTGCGAAGAACGTACGTCCTTCTCACTTTTGGGGCGACGGTTGCTGAGGTTGGGGTAGAAACAATCTGGCGGGTCTGCATTGCGTAATTCGTACCTGCGTGTCGTACATTTGGAGGTGTCATCGCCGTCGGGGAGCGGGTCTGGTGGATCGAATCCCTTCGGCATGCAGTTCACCCCCGAGGAGGAGGAGGAGTTCGGCGAAATGGCACGCAGCGAGGGCTTCTATGAGCGGTTTGCGCAGAGCGTTGCTCCGAGTATCTTCGGTAGCGAAGGTCAGCATCGTCTATTGTGATGTTCCTAGTCTTCACAGAAACTCACGATCCATTGCAGACATCAAGAAGGCCATCACATGTCTTCTTTTCGGCGGCTCGAAGAAGGTGCTACCGGATGGCATGCGACTAAGAGGTGATATCAATGTTCTTCTACTCGGTGACCCTGGTACAGCCAAAAGTCAGCTTCTCAAGTTTGTCGAGAAGGTTCGTGTCGACGACAAGTGCCCCTTGAGTCGAGTTGATCAGCCACACAGGTCGCACCAATCGCCGTCTACACCTCGGGAAAAGGTTCCAGTGCAGCAGGTCTCACCGCATCTGTGCAGCGAGACGCAGTGTCGGTGTGTTTGATTCTTCGCCTTGCGCACGGACACTGCCTTATATGATGCTTCTAGCGCGAATTCTACCTGGAGGGAGGCGCGATGGTGTTGGCTGATACTGGCGTCGTCTGCATCGACGAGTTCGACAAGATGCGGGACGAGGACCGGGTCGCAATCCACGAGGCAATGGAGCAGCAGACCATCTCCATCGCGAAGGCGGGCATCACCACCGTCCTCAACTCGCGGACGAGCGTGCTCGCTGCGGCGAATCCAGTCTGGGGTCGATATGACGAGGGCAAGAGCCCGGGAGAGGTGAGACACTCTTGTAATCGCATTATCAGTCGCTCATTCCGAGTCGTAGAATATTGACTTCCAAACGACGATCTTGTCGCGATTCGACATGATCTTCATTGTGAAGGACGAGCATAACGAGCAGCGCGATCGAGTACGCATTCCGACATGGCGAATCAATATTGTCCTATGACTGACCGCCACTTTAGACGATTGCAAAGCACGTTATGAACATCCATATGAACCGGCCGAACCAGGATGGCGACGGTGAAGCCATCGCCGAGATTGACCTAGCCAAGATGAAGCGCTTCATCGCGTACTGCAAAGCGTATGTTCAGCCTCGTGGTGGTCGTACATGCAGCTGACGCAGTCTGCTGTAGTAAATGCGCCCCACGGTTATCGGCGGAGGCACAGGAGCTGCTGAGCAGCCACTTTGTATCACTGCGACAAAGAGTCAAGCAGGTCGAGCAGGACAACGACGAGCGCAGCTCCATTCCCATCACCATCCGGTGCGTCCCGCCTCTCTTTCGCGCTCTTCACATCAGCTAACCAACAGCACCCCGCAGTCAACTTGAAGCCATCATCCGCATCTCGGAGGCACTCGCGAAGCTGACGCTCTCGCCGGTCGTGCAGAACCACCACGTCGACGAGGCGATCCGTCTGTTCACGCGCTCGACGATGGACGCGGTCGATGCAGGCTCTGCGGACGGCAAGTCGCGCGGCGCGCTAAACGAGGAGATGGAGCGCATCGAGAAGGAGATCCGCCGGCGGCTTCCAATCGGCTGGAGCACGAGCTACCAAAGCCTCGTGCGCGAGTTCGTCCAGCAGCAGGACTACTCGGCACACGCGCTCGAGCGCACGCTGTTCGTGTTGGAGAAGAGGGAGGTCATACGGTTTTCGGGACAGGTGCGTCGTGCGCGATTCCTTCGTGAATGTACTGATGTGATTGGTCTGGTGTGTAGAACAAGGTTGTGCATAGGTGTGTGGTGTGCGTGCTCTGTTGGTGTTCGAGGATACTGACGTGCCATCTCAGGGTCGGTGTATGAGGATTTGCTCTCGGGTTCTTGCTTTCCACTGTCGTTGTATATGTGTCCATATTGTATCAGTACCCAGCATCTTTCCTCCAGCCAAACTATCATCTTCGAGTCGCACGGGGAAACATATCAATCAAGCGAAAGACACCGTATGATAAGGAGTCGATTTTCCACCCATGCAAATTTGCAAGTTTGACAAAGATTCTGGGGTCGTTGTAACTCTGTCGGGGAATCTGGAATTCGGAAGCCAAGCGCATTTGTGAGCATAGGTCCTGGCTCGCTTAGTCGGCGTACTAATCCAGCCTTACGTGGATGTATTCTGACGGCTTCCTCGACTGAAAATTAGGGGACGTCAGTGTTACCATGTGTGGTCCATTGATCGCGTCGATCGTGGCATGTGAGCAGACCAAGCAGAGAGTTGATCCGGATCCCGGAAGCCTCCAGGAGGTTGTCCGGTCTAGTGCGGGTCTCGATCAAGCAAGTTTGCCTCCGACGAGCATCGCGGTAGGCGGGGAGCCGGGCCGGAGCCACAGCGGGATTGTGGCTACCACTTGATGGGTTAAAGACGCCGTGAACCATGTATCTGGCGCGACGGACACGCCACTGCTATCTCAGTCCGCAGATAGCCCTCCCACCTCGGCCGAGGGCCATGACGTCTGGCTCGCTCTGATGCTCATCCACTGACCGCCCGTCTGCGTCGGGGCAGAAACTATTCGCGCTCCTATGCGGAGAGTCGAGCCTACCTCCCGGTCATAGACTCTTCGGTCATGGGCTCTATTTCGTGAATGCCAGATTCTATATATTTCGGTAGCCGAGCCAGCCATGCTCCGCGCTCTGGTCCATCTCACGTTCCGCCCATCGTACTGTTTCTGGCCTTTGCAGGCCTGCGTTTCGCCACATCCCCTGGGCCAACTACGAGATGGACGATTCTGAGTGGCTCAACGTTATCCAAATCGCATCTGACGCCCTTGAGTGCCCGTCTGCGTTCAGGGACAAGCCTTTCCCAGAATGCAGCACCGTACACGCGTTGGCACAGCTTCCGACACCACCGGTAGGTCACATATGCCACTCTTTCTGCCCAAGAAAGCTTATTACACGACTCTCGTGTTCGATACAGCCTTCAGACGAAGGGTCTCCCATAGATGAGGCGGGAAACGACCTTACCGTCGCCGTGTCAACTGCCTTCCATCCCGACGCCAACCTCAGCAAAACCTCCCCTGACCTTGTATTACTTTCCTCAGATGGCGTCTTCTTTTATGTCGATGCCCACACACTCGCCGCTGCGTCCTCAAATCAGTTCGATTCACTCCTTCCCGCGTCGACGACCCATGTCCACAACGATCATGGTCCTGTCATTCCTATCCCCGAGTCCGCTGACGTGATCAACGTCGTCCTACACACCGTCTACAACATGTCGTGCGGCCACTATACGCCTACCATCGACACCCTCATCTCATCCGTGCACGCGCTGCACAAATATGGCATGCATCTGAAGAGCTGCTTGGCTCCGTCCTCCTCGCTCTTCGCGCTCATCCTCGCGCAGGCGCCGCTCGCCCCCATCCAGTTCTACGCGCTCGCGGGTGCATACGACCTCCACGAGCTTGCGGTGCCCATCTCCTCGCATCTCCTCGCATATTCTCTTTCAACGCTGACGGACGAACTGGCCACGTGCATGGGCCCCATCTACCTCAAGCGCCTCTTCTTCCTCCATCTTGGCAGGATGGACGCACTCAGGCGCCTGCTGCTCCCGCCGCCGCACCCGCACCCGCCCTCTGCAGAATGTGACTTCGCCGAGCAGAAGAGGCTCACGCGCGCATGGGCTCTTGCTTCGGCGTATCTTGCTTGGGATGCCCGGCCAGGTGAGCTTCCAGCTATTCGAAGCACAGATCGAAATGCGCCGTCTGTGCTCACGCCCACCGCACTCCTGTCAGATTTGTCAACCAGTGTCATCGAGTCCGCCCTCTGCTCGCTCAGCGACTGCTTGAATTGTGCGGAGTGCAAAAAATCGTTGAACGAGCGCGTGAAGCAGCTCGTCGTCCAGTGGTCCATCGTGAAAGTACGTGCGCTGATTGCTTGTGTGGTACGGCCACGCGGCTCTTCTAATCCACACGTGTTTACCAGAGAACCATCTGAAGCCCGACCATGAGTCGGGTTTCATTCGCCTCGTTCGCATGGCAGGTCCACTTCTGCACAGTCACACGTCTGTAGCAGTATGAGGACGGGTGAGTCTTTCGTTTGTTATCTGTATATTTATTCGCTTTCCCCGCCCTGCATCCTCGTTGTCAATCTGTACTACTATCGAAGAAGTATCATCGTTGCGATAAACTTCATCCGTCGTATTGAACTTCGGACTCGCCAAGGGGTAAATGATACGCATTACATTATCCTATGTGCGGCTCTCTTCGGAGATGGGGACAATAGGAAGGCCATCCCGGATCTCATGGGGTGACTCCGCACTGGTGTCCGCCAATGGAATGGCAACCATGTCTTTGAAGACAGGTGATGCGAGCGAGAGCAAGAGTTTGAAGAGTTGGAAATCGATGCCATCAGATGAATAAACGATGGTGTCTCCATCTGTTGTTGAATGGAACTTCTGTGTACGGGATGGGTTCAGTGTTGGAGGAGGACAGCATATCAGGAACCGACGACATTGATGCGGAGGAGAGATCTGGCTGAGGTGGAGGAGGTGCGCGCTGCTTTACTAAGGGTATAAACACGTGGTGTCTAAATCTGTCCCAAATCACGGAGAACCTGCCACTACGGCTTCAACTTCATCTGCACTTCTTGGGAATAGCTACAAACGTCAGACACTTTCTTCACCTCCGATAGCGAGTCCCTATCGAGGACAAAAAAGACCACCCTAGTGTTATTTACAAAGCACGATAGGATGAGACCAGGCCAAACAGCAGAGACATCGTTCCATAGAGTCTAGTTAAGCCAACAAGGTTTGTCCAGGGACCTCTAGTGGGTAGGAGTATCGCCATGTATGTAGTTCCCGAGGCTGGGTAACTTGGTGAGACAGTCCGCCAGAACCTCCGAGCACGCGAACCGCTGCTGCCGAATTTGGTCGGAGGAGGAGGAGGAGGAGGAGGAGGAGGAGGAGGAGGAGGATAAAAGTATCTGCGGGGCAATCAGATCGGCGAACGACTCGCCCGGTCGAAAATGTCCAGCTGCCTTGTGACTCGCGATATCGGGGGAAAGCATATCGTATGGCGTATCTTTTTTCACCTTTCAGTTCAGGTTGAAGTACGCACTATTTTTGGTCAACTGGCCATCACAAGAGCTCATGTGGTGATTGGAGTATCCTGACGGAACTACGGAGGCACGACTATCACCGTCCCTTGATGAACCTTACATAAGTGAAATCAGGCACTCTGATGGCACGCTGGCTGCGGTTGAAGGCCAACACAGGGTGCGAGCTGCTCCTATAACGATTCTGGTCAAGAGACACATCCCTCAACAGCTGCTGATAAAGGAGAATCAAGCGATTGGAACAGACATAGGGCTCCTAATGCGAGTGTAAAGCAGACAGCTTGTGACCGCCTTCCCGTGACTGGTAGACGCTTTTCCAACCAATGATTGCGAGCAGTCGAGACTACAGCTCACCCATGTGGCCGGAAGAAGGTTTAGTAGCTGTAGACATCTGACATCAGCCGCTGCCAGATCGTAAGATGTTCTCAGGGCTTGTCCCTCTAAAGCTCGCATTCCTTCACATGGTACACGAGGGTGGCCCTCGTTATGACCGCAACAATGTCGCGTCCCAGTGACTTGGCCGATATTGTGGCTCCCCTTTTGGGCCCAGTCATGCTGGGAACGGTCTTTAGTTCGATGTATGTCCATTGAATATCTCTTCCGAAGCAGACTGAATTGATGCATGACACTGGCGCTCGGACCATCAGCTTCTTTGGTATTACCGCTCTTCAAACGTATCAGTATTATGAACGATTTTGGGACGACTCGTTGCAGCTGAAGCTTTTTGTAAGCCGGAATGACTCCTCCCTTGCCGTAGATTCGAAAGTTGACTTTGGCGTATCTTTGTAAGGTAGCTACGCTTGGGTATTGTAAACTTCTGCATCCACCGATCACGAAATTGACTTCGTACTCGATTGAGGATTGCAGATTATTAGATGCGGCGCAACTTGTTGCGATAGTCTACACAAATTGGTGGTATCTGATTGCGAATTATGGACACCCGCTGCAGGATATCGTAACGTAAGTTCTTCTGCGCTTGCTTAGCTGCACTAAACCGTGCTTTCAGGAGCCTTCAAGTAAGCGTATTGTCACTTGTAAAGCAGCGTTGCGGCTTACATTACGAAATTGCCAGATTGAGATTGTGACGACTGTTAATTGCTCTATACTCCGAATTGTGGGTCCTGTTGACGATATATGCATATATTCGTAGACTTCAATTACATGCCTAGTCCAATTGTGAGTTAATCACCCCATATATGTGTCCTCAAAATTTGATGTTTTTCTTCTAGCTTTTTCGCTAGACGCGTGTGGACATGTGAGTGCTCGATTGCTCGTATTGTCCTCGAAAGACAGTTCTTAAGCAAGAGGTTATGAATTAGTGAGCCACAAGAATGCAATTATTGTCACATCAATCGTAAGGTCCTCTGTGTAAAGCTCACAAGACATAACGTTTTCATCTATTTATCAGATTCTTTTCTCTGTGGCCCAATGGGGTGAGCATTGGTTGACGGATATATCTAACGTCCATCTCATATATAGGGAAAACTAAGGCTTAGGTCTTTGTGCGTATGTTCTCTTACTTCAGTCTTGGCTGTCTGGCTAATGAACCCGTGGCAGGTTATGCCATTAAAGGGTTGATCGCTCACCTTCACATAATAATTGCGGCCATACTAATCTCCCCCTTTCGCAGGACCGGATTGGGGTCGCTCGTGTCCATCACGGTAAGTGTTCAGCTTGGGAAGTATGAAGGTTACATACCAAGTGGAGCCAGGGGATATCCGCGGCGTCGGTCGCATGCAGTGCGGCGGCGGACCTTCTAATCTGCGCCTCGCTCTGCTGCTCTTATCATATGAATCGCACTGGCCTGAAGAGGTGAGGAATTGGATGCCATTTCGTGATTATATACATATTCGATTAACAGTCCCTAGAACAGACAGGGTCTTGAATCTTTTGATCTTGTATGCTGTCAACACAGGTCTATTGACGACGTATGTAAACACCATTTTTAAGATGCACAGAATGCTTCTAAGTCAACGCAGGATCATGGCACTCTGCACTGTCGTCCTCGTGAGTAAATATACTGTGTTATCGCGTACTTCTCGTCTCAACTAGGACACAGGAAGTGTCTCTGCTGGGTACACAGTGGGATACCATACCGTATTTTAGTCTGAGTAAATGTATGCATTCTATTCGGCCTAACGTGCGACAATCAACTGAAGTTCATTGCAGGTTACGTCAATTCTGTCTTAGCAACGTGAGTGCGTTCTGTGAAATTTGAATGCGTCTCGCACAACACCTACTAAGCGTTTCGCAGTTTAAATGCCCGGACAAAGATCCGCGAGATGCCATGGGGATTCACGACGACGGAAGTCGGCGCGTCGACCGCTTCATCTGCCACGATCCAGGCGAAGCGTCCAGGGAGCACAGTGTGTGCCCGGCTGACGGGACCTGACTCACTGGCGGTGCAATGCCTATGCAAATCCTGTGCTCCCCGCTAGCTCGCTTCGCGCAGCAACGTGTGTGCTATTCGGGCGCTGCCAATGTCACAGCGGAGGCAGTATCAAGCCCGCCTCAATTAATGCGCTTTCCCTCCATCCGTATGTGCCGATCGTTGCTTGACTACACTACGTCCAGGCCAGTTACATAGTCATCATCGTACGTTCCTGTATCCATGTCTACGTGATTCCCGCTCTCGAGTGATATCAGGTTCGCGGTGTATTACTTATCTCCTCTAGTCGTATAATCGTTGCACGCTCAGCGGGTCCTGATTGTATATATATTGAAGTCCAGGACTCAGGGCAGTGCCGTCTAGAACCCTTGCCTGTCCATTTGTGACAGGTCTTCTACGCATAGCATGAAGCTGAGACATGTCCTTAAGCTCGAACTTGTGCCGGTGTTGCCGGCCGGAGACCTCGCGACTGGTGATGCTGGCGGACCAAGGGTGGACACCTTTCCTGAGAATCTAAGATTGGGCTCATCCACAACCATGCAATGCCAGTCCAAGCTCCATGGCCTGGCAGCCAAGTCAGCCTTCAATACACTTGCCCCACCGCCGCCCTCCTGCAACCTCCTGCATTGTCGAGATGGGCGCGATTTCATGCCAGGATTGTCGTGGCACGAAACTAGCGCCTGTCCCCCAGCTGAGGGCTGAACATGACATTAGTATGAATACGTATATATGTAAGCTCAAGCGGTGAGACGCAAACGGGCTTGAATTATATTTATAATACAGATCCAGTGTTTATAATAATGGTCCGCCCATGAAATAAATAATCCTTATCTTCAAAAATACCGTCGTCGTAGTTCGCGACCCTGGTCAGTGCGAGCTTGAGTCACCATTAATCCCGTTTCTGGCTTCAATCAATTCCGTCTCTCGCACGCAGTCGCGAAGAGTTGCGCCAGTATCGTCGATCGAGTGCAGGAAACGCAAGATCTCCCGGCATAATTGCCAGTCTTCGGCAGCAATCGCACCCCTGAGTAAGCGGACAGCATCAGAGTGCATGTTGTCGAGTTGCTCTAGACTATGCAGAACGAGGAGATAGGAGGCAGCAGTCTTAAGACGGCCGGACTCGAGGCAATTCTGTCACAGTAGGTCAATATAATACCATGCTAGAACGAGAATAAATCTACCTCAAAGAGCGATTTAGGATTACCCACGATATCAAAGAGGCGCGGCCAACGGCTCATTTCTATTTTCCTAGCACATCCGACGATAACATCCAGCGCTGCGTCGAAATGATCCAAGAATTCGATCGTAATAGGAAGAATGGAGCTGGAAGTCGAGGGATGATTACCATCTTGTGATGAAGTGACGTCTTCCTCTATGACACTATGCAGCAAAATTTCCAGAGCGTGTGCGAAGTATACCAGACGCTGATAGTGAGAAGCAAATAAGACAGCTTCTTTGACTTGCCCGTTTCGTAAATGGAACAGAAGGACATGTCGAAGAAAGAGATGAGTCTAGAAGTAGATACGGGGTCAGTCGTACGTTCACACTCCCTGCTCGGGCAAAGCTACTTACACTCGTCACATGTCTGAAAATTGTGAATGATAAACTATATCTTGTCGCAGCTTCATGTTCGACACCGATTATTATCCCTTTATCCATAAGAACAGCTAGAGTGACATCATTAGTACCGAAGAAGAGAGCCTGAAGGAGAATATTCATTCACAAAGAGGATAGAAGTCTAGTGGGATGTTGACGCTCTCTTTGACATCTTCAACGCGGCTCCCGCCAGCTTCGTCGGTTGGGGAGAACGTTTCGATTGCGAGGGCATTCAACCACAGCCGAATACCCTGACCATCATAGCCCCATAGTGAATTTTCAAGAGTGCCAATGCCGCGCAAGTGTATCCAGCAGAATTCTATACGTTCTGCAAGTATTTGCATATCGTATTTGACTTCCTGGCTGCCCGACTTCCGGTGGAGAAGATATCAGCATTGTGCCTCACAGAAATGATCACAGCGTAGCACCTTTCTCGGACGAAGAAGGACCAATTTCCCACCAACGATCATGAGAACTGTAGCTACCGCAAGGTCATCGACAGGGTCGCCAATTTCTGTGAAGTATTTCAGTATTACTACATTCCGCATTCGCACAGATACGCACGCTTCTGCGCACTCGGTATCATCCAACTAAGTGCACGGACTGCGCCGGGCACAGCGATGACGCCATCAAAGCTGATGCTTCCGCAATGATGCAGCTTGATGGAGTCGGCGGTAGGAACGATCAAATAATGGTGTAGTGTGTTGTCCGCAGTATACACGAGTAAGGAATTGTCCACCAGTGATAGGATCACGACCGGCGAAAACAGGACTTCGCGGTGCAGAACATTTTGGTTGCTTAGTTCCAGGTCTCGTGAATATAATCGGATCTAATGTTCGCCTGGAATGAGACGGTATGGATTCGGGTTATAAGCACATTTCTCACCTGATAGGTATTCGAGACGTCCACTGCTGCGATCAAAACGTGATGGAACCAGAGCAGGCCGCCGCGCACAGCGAATGCCTGCTCCTGTAGTTCATCCACAAACAATTTCCAACGTCCGGAGGTGGAGCTGTAGTGCACTAGCCCTCGGCGGCCGGCTACAGCAATTAGCCGACCATCTGCGCTCACAGAGGCATATCGCATGGGCCAATTGGCCGCCAGATACGTCTGGGGTATCTGCGAGCTTCTTCAGACACTCTACACGCTGTCAGAGCCGGTGATACACACCTTGACGTGCTGCCATACATCGGCTTCCGGGTTAATCACGCTCATATCGGGCTGGTCGGCACCACGGTATACTAGGACGCGGTCATCCATTTGCAGGAAAGCATATTGAGTATTGTCCTGACATCGTGTCAAATTAGAGAAATGCGATCAGATAGATGACTTACAGGAGCATGCTGACCGGTGGTCGCGCTCTTCGCAAAAGGAATGGCAAAGAGCTGACCGTCAGGCTCTACACTATATCAGCCATTGCTACCGTCGGGAGGGTCAAAAAACTCACTATTGGGAGACGTTCGCGCTAGAACAACTAATTCAAAGTTGCCTGGCGCCCAGAACTGCGGAACCCTCTTAGCAATATGCTTCGCAAAGATTATTTTCGAGAATCGTACCAAGTCAAGCACCCCGTACATGAATGCATCTCGAAACCTAGGACCAAGAAAGTCACAAGGGAACTCAACGGGGGATGTGGAACATACTTGTCTTCATCCACCTCATACTCAACGCCAAAATTCCAAGCAAGACACCGGCCGCCAACGCTGAACACTGCCCAGCCCTTCTCCCAAGCCACCGCCAAGACGTAACCATCAGAACTCCACTCCATGGCACTCACGGACCCTGTGGCTTCCCGACTGTAGGCATCGGGAATTCGCAGCACCTGCGCCTGTGGTTGCACACCTTCCCGCGAAGGAAGGTTCGCAAACTCTACGGTCCCGCTGCATTCACGAAATCTTGTTAGACCAAGCAACTTCCGGTAAGGACTTAGGCATGACATACCCATAAGTTCCGATGGCAAACAGAGAGAACTTAGCATTGATGACAACCGCTACCGCTCTCCTGGGATCTTGGTATGCAGGCTCTTGGCTATCTGGATCAGTTTGACGTCGCTTCTGCACCCATCGTGGGGGCTCGACATTATGAATGCAGGTACCCTGCCACTGCGGTTGCTGCAGATTGGCGCTATCCACAGACTGCCTAGCGTCGGTGCGTCGTGCCAGATGTGCATGCTACATGCTAACCATTAGAGGCAACTCATCACCCAGGACAGCAGACAAACGATACCTGGAAAGCTTCCTCACCCGCGGCGCTGCCGTCCGAAACGCTTGGACGGATGTGGTCGCCTTCATCTAGTTGAACTAGGTAGACCCTGCCGTCCGATGTGATCCAAGCTTCAAAGCCACCCAGCTTAAAATGCAATATCTGTGAAATTTGCACTGGAGAACCTAGGTCTGTAAGATGTAAAGAACGTCAAATTGGAGCAATACCATCTGCATCCACCAACCAAGGGAACTCTTCGTCGTTGATAATCCAAGAGTCATATCCAGCCCACACGTGCTGATCGGGCGCCTGAGTGTCACCGTCTACAACATTGGGCCATGGCACGCGCTGCACGGCCGGCGGGCTTGAGGTCGAAAATACAATATAATCTTTGCGGGGAGAGACGCTGTATGCGCAATTCTCAGTATATTCCATCATGGAATCAAGCTTCCGAATGTTGGTCACCTCAGAAGGGTTCCTTCTATTCGTATAACACCTTCGAGTTGCATGCGGATGGATTGCAAGGGAAGGGCTTCGCCGGGACCAGGCAGGAAATGTCTTTGGGCATTGGGTACAAGTGGAGGGGGTCGGTATGGAGTCTCATTCGGAATGTATTCGAGGGCAATAAGTACGAGGAATGATCGTGTTGTCTGTGATTGTGGGTCGAGTTCGTGTTGTAGCCCCACTCAGCCAAGTCACTTAAGTACGACATGCAGTGGTACAGACCTGGACGACAATTCTCTGTCCATCTGGCGACCAGTTGACATATTGATTCTCTCCGTGTTCAGCAAGAGAAGTCGGTGTCCGTGTCAGATGTGCAAGTACGGCCGACGGCTAAAGCATTCCAGGATTCACCCTTCAGTCATATGCGAGATCACCACCGGATCATCACGTACTCGTACTCGCCAAACTGATACTCCACTCCTCGTCAAAGAGCAAAAAAGACTCTTCCTAGGGCTTGACGCGAGACACAAGACAGGTTCCGCGGGAGCTGGCAGGGCAGGAGCCGACGAAAGCTGCCTAGCGGCGGAGGTAGGAAAGTACATGCTCAAGCACCGGGAACGGCGCTATGAGAAAATGCTGCTGCTGTACTGATGTTGTAGCAGTTGGCCACGTATTTGCTGCATTTAGAAACGTGTGCAGTTTCGCCATCTCAACCGGTGTATGAACGGGACATGACACGCTGCCAGCGTGACGGAAAGAGCGTCTCTTGTTTCCCACAAACCGTACTCCTCGACATTACACACGCAAGCAAAGAATGAGTCAGGGAGTCTCCAGAGAGTATTAATTCTTGTCCCAATGGTCAAAATGAGAAAGAAACTAGAAGTACACATGATACAAGGATTGCTTTAAATCAATAGCAGCCAAGACAACAGTTGGACAAGCACGAAAACCTAGGACGAGCGGAAAGGGATAGTCCCCATGAACTAGCATTTCCTCCTCCCGCGAGCGCATCCTCAACCGGGCCGAAGCCAAGCCTTGAGCCTACCCCAGGGTCCCATCCTGGGCTGGGGTGTGACAGCCCGGGCTTCGTTATTGTCGTGCGAGTACGAGGCGACCGTGTCCTGATGGACAGACATGCGCACTTCGGAGCCGGTGAAGCGGTGGGAGTCGAGGAAGGAGCTTGGGGCCCCTATGGTCATATGCTGCATACGGGATTGTCGGATGAGGTTTAAAATGACGAAGAACCCCTCTCGAGACTGTGCAAGTTAGTGCACTGAGCCGTTCATCAGGAACCTTGAAGCACCTTTTGAACATTTGCTTTGAAGCGTGCGAGTACATGACTTTCAATCCGCTTTGTGAGCCCCCAGCCAAAGCCAGACACAAATCTGGCTTCATTATATTGCAACGTTTTGCTATGAAACAAGCGTGAATATCGGTTTCACGATAGTGGGAAGGGAGTACGTACCCGACATCCGCCTCGCTTATGGTGATGCGTTCCTCCGCTCTCATGACTTTGACGTGGTCAAGGTTTCTCGTCATGCAACGGAGGACTCTGCCATGCGGATCCACCTCCGTTTCCTCAACAATCCAACTCTCTGCCCTTGAGATGATTCCCTTTGGAGCCCATCTCGGGAGCGAACCCTTTTTGAGAATGAGGCGGGTCGTCAAAAGTGTTCCAGACTCGCTAAAGGAGCGCGCGATGACGTCGCAGGAGAGCACATGGGAGGCGTATGGGTTTGGGTATCTGAGAAAGAACGCGAGCGAGACAATGGACCAGGGATCGCTGGAAATGCACGCTCAGCATACCTAGTCTCTGACGACGCGTCGAACTTCGGCACTCACTCGTACAAGAAGGAGTTCGAGTAGAACTTCATTGTCAACGACCCCTGTAGCAGCCAAAACAGATTAAACAAGAAATACTGGGTGAGCTAGAGTATATTGGTGCGACAGAGTGGAAGAAGAGCGTGGAGGAGACTAGGAGCCGCCTGCAGGCCACCTTGTGATGAAGCCGCGAGAGTGGAGATTCCAGAATTGCCGAACCACGTGATGTGCCGGCTGCAGAGTTCGTCGGCGTCCAGGCGGGACCAGAGCATATTCGCGACATGGATCCGGGCAACTCTGGCTCCGTTCTTCGGGACATGTACATAGCAGATGAAGTAGTAGTCATGGACTCTCGAGGGTATGCAGATCATATGTAATTACGGAAAACGACTCCAGTCACTCAACGAGTCAGCCTCGGCACACTGGCACGCGAGACTTACGTGGTAAATCTAATCTAGGCGCCCATTTAGATAGTACCTCGATTATCATATCAGTCAAAAAGGTATGCACTGGCATCGTCTCCGCCGACATTTCATTAGAAGTAGCAATTGGTGACCATAATATCGCAGCGGCCCTATGTAATTAAATACAACAGAGATACATGTACAGATACTATACCGTTGACTAGAAATGCGCGCATTGTGCTGTACGCGTGACAGAAGTACAAAGATTAGAGCAGTGTGAGATGAACTTATTTAGTCGTAAGCCTCATCTTGAACGCCTTCACCGCCCGAAATGACTACCTTCAGCCCGTCAAATGCGGGTCTAACCCAGATAGGCTGTCCCTCCTCTGTAATCGCCAATCCTTTCCGCACCAAAGCGGTGAGCGCCTTCGGGGCCAGTTCTTTGCCTCCTACCGCTTCGCCCATAGCAACGTATTCATCATGTGAGACCTCGTGCGAGAACCCAAGAAGGTAGGTCCTCTCGGCATTCATTCGTCTTGCTATCGCGACGGATTGCGCTATGCTAAGGTGGGACCGGTGCGGCTTTAGGCCTAAACAGTCAAGCACGAATACCGGCGGCCGTCGGATCACAGGGAAAGGAGATTCGAAGAGTGTCCAAACGTCATCCGGAATGTGGGAGACATCCGAGATGTATACTAAAGCTTGTTGAATGACGAACCCAAAGCAGAGGTAGGGCTGTATCTTGGGCGGGTCGGAGGCGAGGAGGACCGCACCGGCGGTGACCGGTGTTCCCGGTGGATCAGGTGTGCTGGCCTTTGATGAAGCCGGTGAGAGGGTGTTTGGGCTCGGGACAAACGCGAGGGACGGAGCCGTAGCGAATATGCGGCCATGATGGACTGCCGTGGTGCTCATTCAGGTTAGAACCGGGTAATTGTGGAATCAACCTACCCGCAAAGGGCGTGATGTGAACACCGGTGTCGCCAATTTCAAAGGGCACGCGATCTTCGATGATGTGCCACTTGAATTCCGGTACCTATTCTGAAGTTAGGAACCCGCGCCACAGATCAAGGGAATTCCCTTACATCTCCTCCTCCGGAAGCATATTCCTTCGCAACCATGTATGGGAACGATCGCTGGACCTCTGTGAAAGTATCCTTTGAGACGTACACATCGATGTGAGACTGAATAGCTCCGTGCAATGTCCAGCCTGCAATGCCATAAAATGAGGAACGGGTCTAGTCTTTGGATCGTTATGCTCACCCCGCAGATCATCCAACCCGTTCATGGCTAGTCATCGTATGTCAGATTACAAGGTCCCGTACTCTAAAGCACGGCATACCATCAGCATGAGCGTGTGTTATGAGAACGGCGTCTATACGGCGCAAGCCGTGCTTCGGGAACCACTCGACCGCAGCCGGTTGGAAGGTCTTCCCAACGTCAATAACAATCGTTCTACACCAATTCCGACGTAAGGCATTGCTGTGGCGTTCGGGAAAAATATACAACTCACACAAGCTCGCCGTCGCGTCCGCGGACTCTCACAACGGCGGATGTATTGCGCTGCACAGAAATGGTGAGTGCGGTCGCAAAGGTGCATGATAAAATGACGCACGCGGATATTTCTCTTCCCCTCTGGAGTGAGCGTCGAGAGGCATGTCCGACAAGGTGTGGCGTCGGGTGGACGGGTCAGGCAATCGACATGCGGGATGCTGGAGGACGTGCCGGTGCCCAAGAAAATGAGCTCGGCGTCGCCACTGCGCAGAGAGGGGAGTGCGATATCAAGAGAGCCCATCGCGAGCGGGGGTCCACTCGACTGCTGCAGCGTCAATCTCCCTCCGTCCATGCAATATATAAGGAACGCTGCCTCCCAGCGGCGCTGATAAGTATCAGGATCAAGTCGAGGAGACCAGATCCAAGACCACGTGCGGTGCGATGGCCCATCGGCCAGGGACACAGGCGTCCCATTGCAGCTCGGCGCGGTGACATTAGCACAGTCGAGCAGACATGTACGCAGTTCAGGCCGTTCTTCTCACCCGGCGATAGTGAAAATGTGGCAGCAAGCTGTCAATTACCCAGAATTATGGCATCCCCGCGATGCACGCTTCCACTACTCGGATCGGTTTTTGGTGACGACACCTCCGTCCTCCACGTGGCCGAGCAGGGAATGCGATGCCATCCTTCCGACCGCGTCTCATCGAAGCGCAAGAACACGAGGGTATTTGAAATGGGAGACAGAATTTTTACATCTGCAGATGCAAGACAGAAGTACATCAAGGGTCAGGTTACGTGCCAACTTGTACTATAATATACATGAATGCGACGAGGCTCAGACAGCGTTACTTGGTAAATACTGCACACAAGTAAATGAATATTAGCTATACCCATGCTTGTAGACGAAAACTTGCTTACTCGACACGACATCCTCATCCGCCACAAGGTGATTGAGACCAACTTTTTGCGCGTGCGGGCAGAATTTGGACGACTTGCCCTAATCAGCATGGTCAGACGATCGGACTGGAAGTGAATCAGTAGCCGCGCTTACCCTGCGTAGCGCCAGAAATAGAGCGTCAGGCAAGACAGAGTACAGGGACATGCATGCACACGTACCAGACCAGTGCGTAGCGGAAATGTGTCGCTAGTGATCGATGAATACCATTACACACGTCCTAGGCACGTTGCACATGTGTTAGGGTTAGGAGATCACAGGGAAGCTTAGCCCAGTGGGTGACAGACCTCGATAGTGGCGCCTTTCCGCAAGCAAATCGGATCTGTCAAGTCCGGGTGAGCGCCACGCTTCTTCGTATACACCTTGACAAGCCCCAGCTCCTCCCAGATGTGCTCAATCAAGTAGTCAAGGCTAAGAATCGGGTGAATCAGCTGGACCGCACGGAGGCTAACCCGAAACGTACTTCAACCCCATTTCGCAGCTAATGACTACTGTATGGTCCTCCCGGGCGAGCTTGTCCATGCGCTCGAGGCTGATCGCGTCTATCTTGTTATATACATCTATGCAGGTTGGTCAGTACCCGAGTCCTCGGCAATGCAATCATTCGCTACTTACATAGACAAGGCATATATTTGCGGGTACCTACATCGGATAATTGGTTGATCTGGTTTGAATGGAATGGAAGATTGCACATACCGATCAGGACGTCAATGAATTCGTCCGTTGTTATCTAGCGCCACAAATCAGCGCCTGAGGTTAGAATAGAAGGTGGCTCGAACATCTTCCCGTATCATTACGTCGCAATTGTGTAGTTTATCTGCGAAAAGACGCCTAAGAATGATTGTGAATGAATTTGCGATAAATTCACGCACAACCAGCCAGGATGGTACGAATTGTCTTCTCGTCCGTTTTGGTCAACTTCACCGTCGTATTGATCTAGGTAGAAGTGAAACAACCGAATTTAGCACCCGACGAAAGCATCGTACCGTGATCTGTGTAGAAGGATCGTGGATGAGATGCTGGAATAAGCCGAGAACATATCAACCTACGCCGCCCGTGGTTTTCCGTTTGAACACAACGTCCGGCTTCTTCTTGTTCAGCCGGATTCCGACGGCATCTAGTTCGATCTCCAGCAAGCGGCGTTGTTCTTCTGACTTGGTGGCATCAAGCATGATCAAAATGAGGTCGGCCGTCTTAGCCGTGGCGACGACTTGACGCCCTCGACCTTTGCCCTGGCTTGCGCCCTCGACGATACCGGGTAGATCAAGCAATTGAATACGGGCCCCCTGATGCTCTATCACACCGGGAATTGCCTGTGCAGACATCATATATAAGCCGTACATCGTCAGCACGACATCGGGGCACTTACAGTAAGCGTCGTGAATTCATACGCCGCTGATTCGGACGTGGTGTGGGTGCATTTGTTCAGCAACGTCGACTGTGCGCCAAATGAATACTGTCATGGGCTGCTCAGCCAACAATAGAAGCGCACCTTCCCTACTGAGGGAAACCCGATCAAAGCGACTCGGGCGTCGCCCGATTTCTGGACATCGAAACCTGTGCCGCCACCGCTCGATTTCGTCGTTGGCTCCAACAGCTGCGCCCGATACCGAGCCAATTTCGCCTTCAGAAGACCCAGGTGATACTCCGTAGCCTACTTGATGGCCTCATCAGCATCTCGTGGACGCGGCGCCAATGTGCGCCCACCTTGTTCTTCTGGGCTTATCATGCGGAGCCTCGTGAGCCTAGGCAGAGCGTGGTGGGTAAAAATACGCACTCCTCGCCATCTCCTCTGTCATCGGTCCATCAGTATGTGGAAGTCCGTGCGAGGGCGAATGGGGAACTCACCCTCTATCTCCTTGATCTGTGCGCATGCTCAGCGTCGAGAACAGTGTATGCATTGTAGAAGCGCACCTTTTCAATGATACCCATCTTTAATAGCTCTCAGATGGTGAACAAGACTGGTATTTGGTGGAGATAAGTGGATCGAGAGACAGAGAGGTAATCGCAGGAGGAGGCCCGTAATGTGGGCGCCTAAACAGTGCCGGATTGGGCGGGTCGGAGGGAGGCGTCTTTCGCAAGAACGCACACTTGCAAGGCAGCGTCGGAGCAATTGCACGCAGCTTTTACCCGCCACTTTCTCTTTGTTGTTTTCTTTGAATGAAGCAAAGACATACCCCTACCCTCTATCCGCATCCAGAACACGACGCAGATGACGAGGATGAGGGCACCTGGGGTCCGTCGACGTCTCGCGTACATCAATACACCACCTCTCCGTCGTTGCATTCGTTGAGCGCAAAGTCGCGACCCAAAGTCCGAGCACGGAACACCTTTTCGCCCAGTCCAAGTTACCCGAGCACCTCGTCTACTTCCATACCCGCACCACGACCTAACTATCCCAATATCTACAACCAGTTCGTGCGGCGTTACAGATCTGGTCCTGGGTTGGATGACGACCCCCGCAATGACCCGGACAGTCACTACTACCAGCGAGGCCTCGGACAGCTCGTTGATGCTGGGGACAGCGACGACGAGGGCGGAGGTGCCGTTGGCCCGAGCGGTGAGATTCACGACAGGTTGTCCGCTATCATGTTCGAGACGGAGAATATTGAGCCGGAAACACTGGAAGACAGGGAACGCCTAGAGTGGCAAACAATGCTTGCTTCAGTCTTGGCTGGAGACGTCCTCAAGGCCGAGAACACGCGCATAGCCGTAGCACTGAAGTCTTCTTCGGAAGAGGAGAACAATCTGCGTTCGAACTTATGGCTGGGTATCCGGGCCAAGGTGCACGGTAGGACAGAGCAGGAGGAGCGCAAGATACTGGATGAGCGGCGGTTACGTGTAGTGGACGCGGTCATCAAGGAGATTATGGCTTTCCGTGTTGATGATTTGCCACCGGGTTCTACGGAATCGCCTGCTGACCATGCCCTGCGCCAAGTCAATGCAGTCCTTCACCGCCTTGACGTTGCACATTCGTTATACCCCAGCTTGCGGGCCTTCTATCTCGATTATCCAGCTGCTGTAGAGATGGACTTCCAGTCACGATGCGATACCCTCAACACTTGGTCGACAGTCATCACCTCCCTACGGCAATTGCTCGAGTTACTGCGCAAGTGGACCGGGAGCGAAACGCTTGATGTCACACAGCCCTCATCGAATCCTCCTTCACCGTTTGCCAGGCACAACTCCGTGGAAAGCACGTCTGGGACAACGTTCGTTGAACGTCTCCTGAAAGAGGAAGCCATTCAGCGACAGTTTGAGAAGGGCTCGATGACAACGATCCATGCACTTGTCGGAACGACCCGGGATGCGCACGTCAACCTGGCCCCCATGTTTAGGGAGATGAATCTCCCATCGTTCGAGAAGGAGCTTGTTCCTTTGGTATCATTCTTGACGAACCTCGCGCAGGCGGTTCTGCGAGTGCGCCTTGACTACGCACAGAACCTGAAGAACCCCGGCGTGCTCATCATCGACCAGATGACGGAGGATCTGAAAGTGAAGATCGGTTTTGCTTGTACACTCAAGAGACAGTACGAGGCCTTCCTCATCCCAGATCCAGGAGGCAATTGGAAGCTACCCCCGTGCATCAGTGCCGACTACGATAACGTCATCCTCGAAGCTCTGACATTCTTCTTCAAGCTCATACACTGGAAGCTGAAGAGTGGTGCCAAGGGTATCTACTTCAAGGAGACGGATGTCATTGAGGCACAGTGGGCAACGTTCAGCGACGTTAGTTTAACGATCCCGGGTGGCGCTTCTCTGGTGGCTGAACAGCTGTGGTATGTCCTTTCACAGAAGCCTTGGTTACCTTATGATAATGACTGTGCTACTCTAGCGCATTGACAAACAAGCTCATCGTCCGCGTCACGAACTATTTCGAGACGCAGATTCGGATACCAGTGACAACCGAATCTTCGCTTGCCGCGGCCAGCATAGCCATGCACAGTGGCACCACGACTTCCAGTTCTACCTTCCAGGACCACATGAAGGCAGCACCTACGAAGAGCCTGACGAACGAGCAACTCATCACCTGGTACGGCAAGATCCTGGATGGTGTCAAGCAGCGATATCGAAAACTCCAGCGTTTAGCACGGTAAGTTCATCGTGGCTTTTTTCGCGGACATTTCTAATCTTCGACATGTCTAGTGTGCTCACACAGAGATTCTGCAACGCTGCTGAGTACGACCTGCAGGACGTCTCGATTGATCTCTTCATCGCCACTCTCGTTGATACGGACCACTTCCTCGTTTATACACAACGATACGAGGAAGACGGGACGTACATCATCGCTTCTCCCAACCTACGTGACCACCCTGAATCTATCCGCCGCATTCTTGTTGACGCCTTCCATGTCAGTGAGATAGACGAGGGCACTTGGCTCATGGATGGTGGAGAGCCTGTACAAGATGATAATGAGGAGCCGTCCTATCTCTTGGTGCTCTCCCCTCGCAAACGTTTCCTGTGGAATGGTCTGGTACTTATGCTCGGGTTGCCCAAGATTGACCTCGAGCTAAAGGACAACCGTTGCCGCCTCATCGCTGATGGTGCAGTGCACCGCCTAGCACTGGCGAAGCAGGCCTTCACAGAGTTGTTCACGTTCCCAGAGGATTACGAATTCGAGGATGTAGTTGAGGAGCCTCCGCTTGCACCTCCACCCTGCCTGTTTGAACAGCAGGCGCATCTGCCGACAGTGAACAAGGAACTTCGCAAGATCAACCGTGCTACAAACAAGCTAGCGGAGTCGATCGTGGAGTCTGTCCACCATGTCCGCAAGTCATTGCACGAGGCACATGGGTATCAAGAGCTTCTAGAGACCTGGTACGGCTTCGCCTCAGAACACGGCCAGCACGTGCAGAAGTTCATGGACGGCCCTACACTTCTTAAATTCAATAGGTCGCTGATCAAGCTGGCCATCTCCTGGGTCTCTTTCATTTGTGACGATTGCGATCCAAATGACAGGAAGACGTTTAGATGGGCTGTGACCGCTCTCGAGTTCACGCTGCATCGGACGAGACGCAATAACATCCTCCATCTCCCTGATGACCAGTTCGAAATGCTCAGGCAGAAGGTCGCGAGCTGCATGACACTCCTGATCAGCCATTTTGACATCCTCGGTGCTCGTTCTACGCTGGAGGCGAAGAAGGAGAAGGAGCGTCAAGAGGAGCTGCTGCGACAGCATTCATTCACTGGCCACGTCGAAGAGTTAGACGACTTCTACTTGACGCATTCCGACGAGGTGGTTTCCACCACTGCGTATACTGATCCCGCGATACGGATGTTCTGGGACAAAGCCGGCCGTGCCGTACGTGAGCTAGAAGAGAGGCGATCCCAAGCAGGCGTAGAACAGCACACAATAGGCAAGGTCCTGGATGAGGAGAAACTTGTGGACCGATCTCTGGTGTTCCTCGCAGGATCCAGTTCGAATGTTTCGATCCGATGGCAGCAGGGACGATTTATTGGCGCGGGATCATTCGGTTCTGTCTACCTCGCAGTCAACCTCGATTCTGGCTCGCTCATGGCGGTCAAGGAGATCAGGTTCCAAGAGGTCGCTGGTCTGCGTAACTTCTACCACCAGATCAGGGACGAGCTCAGCGTCATGGAAATGTTGCATCATCCCAACGTCGTCGAGTACTACGGTATCGAGGTCCACCGTGACAAGGTCTATATCTTCGAGGAGTTTTGTCAAGGTGGTAGTTTGGCAGCACTCCTGGAGCACGGCCGAATAGAGGACGAGGGTATCATCCAAGTGTACACACTGCAGATGCTTGAAGGGTTGGCCTATCTTCACTCGAAGGGCGTTGTTCATCGAGATGTCAAACCCGACAGTAAGTTCTCCTCCCACTGACCATGCCCGTGCGCTCGACGCTGACTCTGTATATAGACATCCTATTAGATCACATGGGTGTCATCAAATTTGTTGATTTCGGAGCAGCTAAGATCCTTGCGAAGAACCAGCGGTCGATACAGCGCTCGCGTCGAACAGAGGTTCCGGTCTCCAATGGCAGTGCTCAAGGTGGTCTTGGGATGAACAGTCTGACGGGAACACCCATGTACATGTCTCCGGAGGTCATCAGAAACAGCAAGGGCGGCCGACATGGAGCGATGGATATTTGGTCCCTTGGATGTGTGGTCCTCGAGTGCGCTACCGGGAGGAAACCATGGAGTAACCTCGACAATGAATGGTAAGCTCTACGTTGTCTTCTCTATATTACACAAGCTAATATCCTTTCAAGGGCAATCATGTTTCATATTGGAGTCGCCACTCAACACCCACCGTTACCGGAGCCTGGCCAGCTGAGCGAGATGGGCATCGACTTCATCCGGCAATGCTTAACGATCGATCCCATGAGGCGGCCTACAGCCAATGAGCTGATGAACCATCCGTGGATTCTCGACTTCCGTGAGGCTCTAGAGAGCTATGAGCAGGCTGAACTCGCCACCAGTCCTCCGATAGAGATGCCTTCCGAGGAAGCCTTCAAGTCGGCGACGGTGGCTCGTCAGGCCGCCATCATCCAGGAGAAACAGACGGAGTCCATCCAGTCTGAGTCCCCGAGCACGTCTCCTCTGGAGACTCCGACTGGCCGTGACGAGCCAGGTCCATCAGATACTACGGACTCGCCCCCATCTGACATCCAGCTGTGACAGACGTTCCTTTGGACAATTCTCTGCCCCAACCCTATGTAGTCTAGCTCTCCATGTTGTATACTGGCCTAGCATAGTTCAATTATAACTCGGATGCATGCACGAAGTCTGCTGAGAGGGCGAGTGGACTTGCAACGAATGTACAATATCTACTACAGAACAGAACATGATCACGCCGTGATCTAAATAGCAAAGCAGAGTCGAGAGAAATAAGTTAATTATTCGATAACCCAGCGCTTCGAGCGCGTGCTGTGGTCGCTGGTGCTCCCCTCTGAGGACACGTCACTCCTGTAGCTGCTACCACTATCTGATCGGTTCAAGGCAGAATCCCCACTTTTCGAGTCGTATGACGACGCCTCATTCACGGAATACGGCGGCGCATCGGATGGTGCTTCGAATGGCTCCAGGGACTGGTTGAAGAAACGTGGCCCCTTCTGACGACCTGGAGGGCCGAAGCGCATCTGGCTTGGAGGGGGCACCTCCGAGCCAGAACCGAATGCGGCCGAAAATGTCGGGATTGGCAGGTCGTTCGACGGGAACTCGGCCTTCTCCATGTCGGCCTTCTCCCCCATGACACCCGGTGCGAAGTCATCGTCGGCCAGTGGCTCTTGCGCTTGCACTGCGCAACGGATTAGCATTGGGAAGTACAGATGCAGAGAGGCGATCTGGGTACTTACAGTAGCGAGGAAGGCCTTTACCAAAGTTGAACAGGCAGATGACACCGACCACGAAAGTCATGAACGTGAGCAGCACGGATGCGGACGCGATCAAGCTGAAGAATGTCCACTGCACGAACGTCCACCGGAATGTTGCGGCGGTGAACATGGATGCCCAACCACCGAGGTATGCCAAAGAGAGCACCAGGAACGTCAGTGCCATGAGTCTGTGCTCTCGGCGGACGGAAATCCAGCCCTATGGAACAGACAGTCAACGATAGAAGATACGCTTAGCATGGGAGTATTGCATACCAAGGTCAGCCAAGGGACAAGAAGCTGGGAGGAAATATGAACATTATGAACATTCCGGAACGCCCCATGATATTGCAACGAATTACGTACCACCAGCACTAAGACGGAGATGGCGATGAACATAGCCTTGGTGTGTGTCAGACGGCCGATGCTTCCGTTGAGGACTTGGTCGAGCCAGAGGGCAGCGAAAGTGGCGACGAAGAACAGCGCCAGCTGGATAGAAATCGAGAGGATCAAGACTGCGTTGTAGACGCGGTTGATGGTGCGGGACGCTCCGACACGCTTGAATGTCTGCCATCCGAACGCCTACAGAGATGATGTTCAGTAAGCAGAATGTGACGCCATAAGTGTGGACAGACCTTCATCAGCCTCCAGGTCAGGAAGGAAGAGAAGAGGAAGGCGACACAGTTGAGGACCAGACTCGGAATTTCTGCGTTCCCACGGGCTTTCCAGTAGTCCGGGAGAAGGTTGATGCCACACGCTCCCTTGGTCGTCAGATGGCTAAACATGGTATGGAATTGATTGGTGTTGAACTACACGAGTATGCGTCAGACGTCTTTCAGGGGTCTGAAGCGAGTTTATACTTACGATCTGGAAACCACCCCACGCGGTCGCCAGAGTGTGCGTGAGCAGAGAGGCAACACTAGAAAGTGGACATCAGCGATAGGTCTCGATTGCCCAGGAAGAATCTCACATATGTGGGATGGACTCGTTCAGCAGAGCCACGAGCGACATTCCCAGGAGCCAGAACTGGAACATCACGAATGCGATGTCCTCGCGCTTCGTGTTCTCAACCCTGATCAAGACATATCAGCAGGAGTATAAGTGTCATGAAAACAAGACTCACGAGACGACCGGCCAGTTCAATGTGAACAGACATTGCTCAGTCAAATTCGCCTCCTGCAGCCCATTCAGGCCACCCAGCTGCACCGTGACTTTCCTGTCCGGGATGGAGATAGATCCAGGCGTGCTGTCGCGTCGGGTTGGGGCCTGGATCATTGCTGAGTTCATCTGATGAGGTGAACAAGGATGTATGCAATGTCTCACCTTCAGGCTGGTGACATGAGGTGTCTGCACATTCTCGACGGGAGGCTTCTGTGTCTCGCTGGACGAGCCTGACGCGGCGTTGTCGACCGCAGCTTGCGACTCGTTCTTCGTTGAGCCCACAATACCACTGTCATTAGCCACCCCTGTGTTGTTCTTCGTCTCGTCTTCGCCGTCGGTCGCGACGTTGTTGAGCGACGTCACTTGCTGACTAGGCGACAACCGCACAGTCACGGTCACGGACGCAGTCGAGTCGGACGCATCACTGTCTACTGCACGGTCGCCTGTAGGTACAGGAGGCGGGGACGGGACGGTGAAGACAATCGAACTGGGTTGCTCAGAGGACTTTGTGGATGAAGCGGATGAATGCGCCGACGAGGAGGATACGGCGTCCGAAGTTGTCCCAATCGACGAGATTGACAGCAATGAGGAGGAAGAGATCGCGCTGCTAGTGAGACTGGAGGAACTGGAGGAAATGACCGAGTTCGACGAGCTTGCGGATGCGCTAGAACTGGTAGCATCGGCAGAGCTCAAGGTTGCAGAGTCGGAGCTGGAGGACGCTGCGCTGGAAATTGACGCAATAGCCGAAGAACTGCTGGAGTTGGCAGACGATGCCACACTGGACGCGCTCGACGATGGCTGAGCGTTGAAATTATTGCCGGTGCCTTGAGCTGCTTCCGCCGACGTGTTCGACGGCATCCCGCCCCAAACGATCGGACACGAGCTTGCATCCAGGGCCTTGGAAGGAACGACCTCGCATACCCGCAGCACAGAACCGTCATACACCGTGAATCCTGGCGCAGTGGCATTTCCCTGCTTGATGAGCCCGCTCAGGAATGTGACCGCCTGCTGATTGACACCGAATGCCTGCACTTGGAAGACAACCTGGACGATGCAGTGGATGATTGAGAAACAAAAGTAGATGGTCGTAAGCTTGGAGAAAGTGACGCGATCCCACTGTAGGTGATCGGACGCGTCAGTAAACGCTTATAACGATCGCGTCGATACGGGCGGCATCCTCAGCAACGGCAGCGCAAGGACCTCTCTGCGTCTACAGACGGTGCAGACCAGGCAAGAAGCCTCATTGCTGCGACGGCTCCCGTCGACATTCGTTGGGGATCCACTCACAAAGAGTCGTAACTTGGGATGCACCGGAATACGCAAGCGAAAGTGCCTCATATGCATAGCAAAATCTACAACACAGGGTTCATTTAGTATACTCTACGCCTCCTGAGCGGATTGGTATTCACCAAACTACGAGACAACAGAAGAAGTGAAGGGGCGCCGCTAGCGGCTGTAAGGAGTGACGGGTAGTCCAGCCAGTGTCTTGACGAACACGGGGGAAATGGACGGTTGCAACAACGGTCCAGCCGAACTGCAATCCCACAAACTGGGAAGAGGGCGAAGGGGGAGGAGGGGGAGGGGGGGGGGAGGGAGGAAGGGTGGCGACCCGCAGCCGCCGAGGGAGGATGAGCCAAAGAGGGTCAACGATGGAGTCGGCCGCTCGCACTGTTCAAATCATCTGCCAACGTCGACTTCCCGAGATCAGGCAACCACATCCATGCCGTTGACGACCACCATGTCCGCTCCTTCTCAATTCCAATATCCGTACATCCACTCCCGCTCCGGCTTTGATAGACTAGAGCCACCCTCTGCATCACACCTCAAGATCAATGCACGAACGATTGGGCTCCGCGGCACGGTCGATACTGATCGTCCTTGACGGGCGCCGGAAGGCGCAGCACCTCTCAAGTCTGTGTCAAGATATGCTGTGTCGCGTGCAAGCCGAGCTGTATCTGGACGCCAGGGTAGGAGCCGTTGTGGCTATGAGTCCGGATACTGCGCTTCCATTCGACAAGACAAGCGTAACGACAGTTGGCGAGCTGCAATACATGTGTTTCTACGTGCTGACAGACAAGACACCTATGCTACAACATCAAACTGGAACGGAATCTATTCGCATGGCTCTACACCTGATACCATCGTCTCCGGTTCCCCAAGAACCAAAACGTCATCTTCTCTTCAGCATCGTCGGGCGGACCAGCCAGAGCACGCGCGGTATCCGACCGGCTCTGCTTGTCAAGATACCCTTCTGTGTACAAGTGCTGTAGGACCTCGTTCACTTCCTGTCTATCATATACCGACCGCAGTCTCCAGCGGATCTCGGACTGCGTTTGGGAGCAATGATGTCAGCCTCATGGACCATCCCGAGATGATCACCGCATCATACCTGCGAGACTCCAGGATGGAGTAGGATGATACCCGTCACTGCCTTGAGGGCGGCCTCCCATACATCAATGATTTTCCTTCCAAAGATATCTAACCATCGTCTGGGGAATATCAAGATCTTAGAATCCTCTGTTTCCGGGACCGAGACCGTCCAGTCTTTCAAGTAGTACGAAGACACGAGCACGACTGAGGTGTACCCTGTCCAAATGGCCGGCGCTGGAAGGGAATCCGTCAGTCGGCTCACAGCCAAACGGACAGTGTTCATCTCCGTCCCATCTGTCAAACCCTTGGAGACGATGAGAAATAGAAGAGAGGCTCAATAGATAAATGTCATACCCAGATCTGGGCCTTCGTCAGACCCTCCGGTCCTACTTCCTCCAAGACATGCAGAAGGCGTTGAGTGACCCTAGCTTCGTCTTCTTCGCATGCAGATACAAGCTTCGACGCTGCTTGGCGGATGCACTCTGTGCAATCCACGAGGCTGTAGCCTGATAAACGGCAAGAGGCAGGATTTCCATGCACGTCATAACCATGGTCATCGTCAACTTCTGCATCTGGTACGTCTGTCGAGGACTCGACGGGCGTTGTCTCGGCATCGGAGGTGTGTGTCAGTGGCTCGGGGCGGTTGACAGGGCGGAAGCGGACCCGTACGGAAGTCTCGATGTCGTCGTCATCTGGACCATGCATTAATCACCAATGAATCGGGTAAGAGAATGTATCTACTTACCAGCCTTCTTGCTGTTCCAGTCGATGCTGCTTCTTGCCGCTTGTGCACGCGCGGTGTCGATAGCAAACTCGGCCTAAGTGATGAGACCAATTAGCACTGATAGCCACATTGATCAACACTTTCTCTTACATTGCCCTGCGAAACCTGTTCAATCAACGCCGCTATGTCGCCATCAGTTGCGAGAAGCGGCCATTCCCGCCAGGCGTTGTCCTGCGTGGCGATGTCTTCCTCCATGGCGCTTGCGTCTTGGAACAGATCAGTAGGGACTGATCCGCTTAGTGCATTTTGATTTCTAGAATACCCCACATTATGAGTACTGAGCGAAGCCAGGGTGATGATACTACTCACATCTCGGATATTTTCAGAGCCCTTCCAGGTTTCATCTTTTTAGGATCCCGTATCACTTTGGAGAGGATACCCCGAGAGAGGAGGTTTGATGTTACTGTCTTGATGGGCTCCTCGCCTATGACGCTCAACATGTCCGACGCAATCTGAGAATCGTAGATGTCATTTGGAGTCCCAAGTGTCATCTACAAGTTAGACGTTAGTTTGAGGATACATAACAAAGCTATTTTGTTCTCACCTTCATGGCGGAGTCCGCGAGATGGAGACGGTCTTCAGCGTAAGCGTCCACATCAGGCATCTCACTAATGTCAGCTACGAAGGCAGTTTGCGCCAGCTGCTTCTCGCGGCCCTCTTCGGCGGCGAAATTCCACATCAAATCCCACTGAGGTGCTGTTTGAGGCTTCTCGTCGACTTCAAAGAGCTGCTCGAGCTCTTCGACTGTTGTAGGCAGGGAAATTTTGACACTGCTTGCCGTCTGCAAGAAGCCAACACGCCTGCATGACCATCAATCGAGTATTCGGAATGCTTAAGACATGAGAACTTACAATGCATTCTTGTCAATGTGCTTTCGCAAGAACTTGATATGAGCCAAGAGATCGAAGTTGATAGGGCTTGTGGGATGATCGTCTGGCAGGGCAGGAGTACCACGATGTTGTAACCAGAGATCATACCATTGATCCTCGAGACGAGCTTGGTATGCATCCGAGCCTGGAATCTCCCTGATAGCCACGATGCGCTGGCGCACAGAGTTCCTCGGTATAGCAGGGAAGACTTGTTCGAGGGCACCCCAATCGACTCGGGTATCGCGACAGCGAGCTTTGATAATAGCCGCAGCGTCCCTCGCCAGCTCATCGTAGTCTCTGTTCCACTTGAATCTGTGCCGTCTCTTCCGATCTTTGCTTGCCTCCAGCTCTGAGTAAACGGTAATGATTGAGATACAATAGTCAATACTTTTTGCGAATGTAGTTACCTTCTTCCGCCCGTTCCTTGCCTTTCCTCCCTTTCTTCTTCGGTTCCTTCAGTGCAAGAGGAGGACCTTGCTGAGCGATCAAGTCTTCGATGGGTTTCTCACTCGCGGCAGACACAACGGGAGGTAGAGGCAGAGGAGTGGTCGGTGCGAATGTAGGAATCAAAGGTGGTCTTCCAGTGGAGGTCACCTTCTTCGCCGTCATCTTTGCATCCTGAAGAGCCTGCTTAATCTCTTCTTCCCATTTCTCTAAATCCATCCCTGGTGCTTGCAAGAATTGTGTCCGGATCCTACGCAGGCGTGTCGCAATGGGCCCTTTGAGAGGCTCAGGATATACCCTGTTAACCAGCTCCTCCCATGTACGTTCGCGCTGTGCTTTCGCCTCCGCAGCCTTCTTTGCAAGTAGAGCTTTAGCTTCAGTATCCTCCACTTCTTGACGCCGCTTCGTCCGTTCTCGTATCCTCTCCAGCTCGCGCATGCGCTTATTGCGAGTCCGCTCGAAGAAGTGGCATACAGCATCCTTGGGTGCGCTCACGATCCAACAGATGCGATCGAGTCGAGCTTGATCATGTTCTACGTCTTGCAGAGGCGTATTCCCTGTCGCATGGTCGATGAATTGCGTGAGATATTCGGACTGGAGCGATGAGAGAATATAGATATTGTTCCAAGATCTGAGACGACGCAAAGTCTTCGCGGTGGAAGCGCGGATAGGGTCTGTCTTCGTATCGGCATCTGTGAATGCGATCATTGGGGCATTGGATGTATTCAGGCTAAGATCCTGTGTCGCATGCCAGAATTCGTAGCATTCTGCAATGGTAGATACTGGTACAGACTTCCATAAAGGAGGGCTGTCCGATACTGCCCAGGAGAAAAGAGGAGCTGCGGTTTTAAACCGCCAGTAGTGTGGCGCAGTAGGCGGACTCCAAACAGTGACAGGAACGATATCGAATGAAGTTGGATGTTCGCCATTGGCATCGCAGACAACAGTAGGGTGTTCAGTTTGGGATGGCATCAAGGGGTCCACGAGACCGAGGATGGCAAGCATATCCAGAAGCTCGAGGATCTTTGCTCTCGATCTCCACCGCCCAATCTGGAAGGCTGCTTGCATGCTAAGTGGCAGCTTCCCTACAGGAGATTTCCGGCCCTCCTCTGATTGCAGCTGTTGGAGCACGAGCTCGTCGTGATCGATGCAAGAAACCAGGGCACAGTAAGGCGCGAGAGGGAGATCGTCGTAATAATAGGACATCTGGATGATACGCTCTGACTTCGAGACGATGCGCGGTGACGGAGAGCCTGATTCAAAGGCTTTCACAGTGAGAAGATGAAGTTCGCGGGCTCTAGCAGCCTTTCCAGGGATATATCCGTATAGCTGTGCGAGGGTATTCTTCTCCGTGAGTAAGGCGTCCCGGACCGTCTTATCATCGCTTTGAAAGAGCTGCCTTATCTGCACAGGATCAAGGTCATCTGTAGGGGCAGGTCGCTTCGCCGCCGTAGGTGTGATATCGCCATATGCGACGTCTTCTATAACCTTCAGGTTTGTAGGCGGGAAATTCTGATAGCTCAGGTTGCTTAAGAACTCGTTCAACCTGTTATCAGAGACATCTGGGAGGTATGCAATGCGCACTTGACGGCTTCCTCCGGTGGTAGTAGCTACGGATGTCGTCAGCAATTTGATTTTCCCTCGAGACTCCATGTCTCTCAACGTCCAATCCGCGGTACGCTTGTCTAGTCGCGTGTCAGGACGCTGGCTAGCGGCTCCGCCAGATTCTACGATAGCCGTCACCAATGCACCGTGTGCTTCGAAGAATTCCTTCACGCTGACGTTCATGATACCTCCTACGTCGCCAATTATCTGGAGTAGCTCCTTCTCGCGACGAGATTGGGATATATTGGACTTCGCGCGGTAGCCCGTGGTTGGCTTCTTTTGCAATTCCTGGGTCTTGGCCCTCTTTGCGGGAGGCTCGGTCGCAGTAGATCCTGGATGATCCCTCTTTCGTGCAATGTCCTGGACATCATGCGACGCCTGTTCTTCCCGTGCGCGAGCAGCGGCAGAACCGTTGGGTATGGAAGGAGAAATGCACTCCGGTTCTTGACCTCGTAATGCAGGATCTATGACGTCCTCGGTAATAATTGTAGTGTGAGGGACAGGTGTAGCGGCTGAGAGCGGCGCAGGAGCTGTCTCATGCACGGCATCAGCAGTCTCCACGAAGACTGCGTGGCTCGTGGGGGCCTTGTCCATGTCGCGTTGGTCCGATACGCTCGGGTCTGATGCTACTGAAGCTTCATCACGACTATCGGAAACCGCGGTAGTAAGTCGCTTGCGAACTCTTGGGGTAGATGTGGCGGCATCGAGCGACTGCGATTTCTGTGGCGACCGAGGCTTATATGGACTTGCGTTATTTTCTGGTAACCGTGGCTTCGGTCTTCTCGAGGAGCGCCGAAGTGGAGTGCCATTCTCGTTGTCTGCCGATGTCGACGGCTCGACTGTCGCATCCGTGATCTGCTCGCCTACAGCTACATCCGTGACTATCTCGTCTTGGACTTCAACCGCTGTCTCTCGGGCAACAATTTCGATGACTGCAGCAAAATCAGCTGCAACAACAGTGCTACTTTCAATAGCTGCGTCCTCAGATTCCACGCTTGGGGGCTCTGGTGCGGAATCCTGCACTAGCTCATCGACGTCCATTGATGCAGCAGGATCGGGCGCTGCTGACTTCCTGGGCCGACCTTGCTTTCGATGCTTAGGCGGGACTGCTGGAGGTGGCATCTCCTCGAGGTTATCCTCTTCTTCCGCATCTGCTGCAGCAGGGGCTACTGTAGATTTCCGTGGGCGACCCCGCGTCCGAGCCAATGATGGAGGAGATAGAGGAGGAACCTCCTGAATATCATCGTCCTCCATTCCCAGCTCTAGCTCTGCAGAGGGCTCTGCAGGGGGAGCAGCCGACTTTCGTAAGCGACCTCGCTTCCGAGGCACGGGTGGAGGCGATGGAAGTGGGGCCTCCTCGAAGTCGTCGCCTCCTTCCGTTTCGGCTTCAGGAGCGGGTACAGCTGACTTCCTAGGGCGTCCTCGCTTTCGTGGTGGCGGTGGTGGTATCTCAGCATCTTCCCCGGGGTTGGCCTCTGCCTCGGGAGGTGGCGCGGGCCGTTTCTTCGGAGGACGGCCTCTCTTCTTCGGGATAGGCTGCTCCTGCACGGTGTCTCCGTCACCTGCCGCCGATGGTTTGCCAGCACCGGCTTGTGCAGAAGCATTCTCGTCTTCTGGAGGAGGACGGACCTTCGGCGGCCTGCCGCGCTTCCGCTTCGGAGGAGACTCCTCCAGTGGGCCAGACGGACCAGCATCTCCTTCAAATTCCTCGTCGTTCACCCTCTTTCTCTTCTGCCCTCTCTTTCCCTTGGCTTTGCTAGTCGTCTCTCCGCCGTCCGTTCCCTTTCGAGGTCTGCCTTTCTTGACAGAACCATCCGCCAACAGGGGGTTCTTCCTCGCCTTGCTCTTGCCGGACGCTTTCCCCTCTTGCTTGCTCTTGTAATTGTCCACATACTGCACGAGACTGTCCCCGTCGTTGTAGAAGACACTTTCGTTGACGGGCAGGAAGCCGCCGACGTTGGAGAGATCAACATCGAGGTACCGTGAGTCCTCGAAGTTCTCTCTGAGGGCGATGACGCGGTAGTTTACGACGGTGAAATACTTATAGCGGCGCTCGCGACCATGTGTCTCTCCGAGCTGAGCGATGCCCAGGTCGCTGAGGTGAGAAGGCGGTGGATCCTTCTCCAGGCGCGAGAGGATGAGCTCCACGGTTCTGCGGTCAAAGTCGTTTAGCGCAGCTGTCAGCTCCTGTTGATATACATTTAAGAATCAAATTCGAACACACGGACCAGGGTACGTACGTTCAAAGTCATTCCTCTGGTACCCGACGCCTGCAGAAGATCGATGATCTGTCTGTGGATCGTGAGGTTCATCTTGACTTTGTTGTCATCTTGAACGAGCTCCGCTATCACAAACGGTCAGACAGCCAAACATTTAGAATCACATACAACGATGTACCTTCGAGCTCTGCTTCTGCTACAGTCGAGACATCGGTCAAGGCTGCGACGTTGTCGCCGGGTCTCAAGAGACGGATGCAAGTTATCTTGCGATCCGGAAAACGCTCTCGGTCAGCATGGGGCACCTGTACTTTATCTATGAGGCCTTGATCCATGAGCTCGCGCAATCTGGAGCGGAAGAACCGCCTGTCTGCTTTCACAGGATTTTGAAAGCCCTGGGATATCATGATGATCAGTTTGGAAAAGACCGCATCAATCGAAGGTACGATTGCTCACAATCTTGATCAACATGTTCTGCGACGCATGCAGATTGTTCGGGGAGTTCTTGAGGAGCTTCACGACCCGCGCTTTGATGAGCGGCAGGCTCGAGAGGTGACGGGAGTCAATCGGGTCGAAGTGAATGGTCGTAGGCGACCCTACATCCGACCCTCCCTCTTCGTCAGAGTCGTCCGGCTCCGCCTTGACATTGCGTTGGTCCTTCCGGTTTGCTTCGGCCTCTTCCTCCAGAACTTGCTTCCAGACGGGGCTCCGCTCAAAGAAATACTTGTGCACAGCAATGTTGGTGCTGCTTCCGGGTTGTCTACGTTTAACACTAACAGGAGAGTTAGCTTCGGGTTGTGACTTCATGCATTGTAAGCACATACATTAAGTCAAGATCCAAAAGCTGCTTGATGAGGTAGAAGCAGGTCTTCTGGTCATAGCCCGTCTTCTTGCCCAGATCTACCACGCTGACGCCGTTGTCTCGGCCACGAGTTATGAGTTGCAGCGCAGTATATACCATCGGGGTCAATTTCGACGGCTAAAATGTGATGTTGACAAAGACATCAGCACACGATCTATAACTGACTAGACGCGCATTCGCCTACCCGGATATGCGACCCAGTAATCGCAGCGAACGATATCTCATGATCGGTTGCAATCCTCAACCCATCTCCATATTGCCTCCTCAGGTCTTCCAGAGGCCTCAAGGCGGCATCCGGGACCTCGTCCAGCGTCGCTACAGGGGTAGGCTCGTCAGGAGCCTCTTCGCCCTTGCTCTGTGCCTTCCGCTTCGCACTAGCCTGCGGCGCAACATAAACCTCGGCGGCGGCGCCAGGAGGGACGGTCCCAACGCGCACGCCGGGCTGCTGGACGATCACGGACCAGACAAAGGCGCAGTATGCATCGTCGACGTTCTGCTGCTGCCCCGAAGTGTTGTGCGCATAGTATCCCTGGATGAAATCACGCAGGCGCGAGACATCGCAGCCTATCAGAAAACCCGGTCAGTACGAAGTTCTGATCCAAGAGGCGTGGGAGGTGAAAATAGGGGAGAAATTTGTGGGACGGCGCGGGTTCGAACTTGCGAGCGGTGAACAGGCGCGCTCGGGGTTGGAGGATCGCGATGGTCGCGTCGCGCCTGCACAAGCGAGAAAAACTCACCAAGGTCACCGTCGAAGGAAAGCTCGCGGAGGCAGTGGTGGACGAGTTCATCCATCTCCGATACTCGAGAGCTTTACGCAATGGCGTTATGGCTCGGGCGTGGCCTTGGACACCTTTATCCAACTTCACGCTGTATCGTAAACCGGAGGGCTTAGAGAAACCAGCCAAGAGAATTGAGCAACTTTTCGCCCAGGCTGTTGGGAGAGTTCGAGGAGCGTACGATGACACAGGCGCGGCGGGACGGGCGCTTCCGTAATCAGGCGCCAATTTAGCGCTGGGGCCGCCACCGCTTGCAGACTCTCCTCGTTTCTTTGAGCATAATGCGACTGACCTATTCCACCCTAATTTGCCGATCGATTTACTACCATGCTCGAGCTGTGCAGAAAACGCACAATTACTGTCCATCTAGTCGCGCGTTTCAAGGTATAGACGACGATCTACTGCTCGAGAAATTGGACATTTGTTCCCCTTCCCCCTCGTACATACACATCCTACAATACAGACCACTCCGTCCATTCCGCCCGTCGCCACCGTCGTCATCGTGTGAGAGGGTTTTCATCAGCCCGACTGGGAATACGTTCATTGCATCTTCCTGGTTCCAGTGTTTATGATGATCGCTGCCCGCCCACTTCTTATCGGAAACTTGATGAAGTCCCTGCAGTGGATTTCGACACCGAAACAACGCCATGTCTAGAGGTCTAAGGCGTCCACAGGATACAAAAGCAGCTGTTACGTGAATTTGTTTGACTTACACACTTCTCTGTGCAGGAGCAAGGATCTTGTATCTGAAGAGAGGGACAACATCAGATGCTTCTTGATGAGCATGCACACGTGGTAGCACAGGCTTGCATTAGTATCTTGCTCCAGTTTGACCACACTGGCGAAGACGGTACTGTCTGGAGATTGCTTGCTATTCTGTCATGCTCAGTTTGTACAATATCTCCATATCTCCATATTGCTAACGCAATGTCTCTTCTACCCATGCGATCACCACTTCGTAGCTTGGACGGCATGGGATGTGGACTGATTCGATGATGGCAGGACCTCCGAGTCCAGATCCAAACATGACTCCTTGTACTGCACTGCACAGTTTTCCCCCCCAGATCACACAATATTTCCAATCATATATAGAGAAACTGCGAGTGCACACAATATGGCAGGTATGGAACTGCACTGCAAGCCGCCTCGATCAACTTTCGCAGCCGTGCATTTCCTCGTCGAGCACGGCGCAGATGTGAAAACGCAAATGAAGCGTACGGGACCACACCGCAAGCAGCTTCGGCTGGCGGCGATCTCGAGCTCGTGCGTTTCCACATCGAGCACGGCACAGACGTGAATATGCAAGGTGTCGATTACGGGACCGCGCCGCGGGTAGCCTCGTTGCACGGCAGTTCCAAACTCGTGCGATTACCCGTCGAGCATGGCGCGGACGTGAAAATGCAAGGAGAGTACCAGGCCGCCCTGCAAGCAGTGTCGGCTTGCGGCACTCTCGCGCTTGTGCGTTTACTCGTCGAGCACAGCACAGACGTGGATGCGCAGGGTGGCGAGTACGGAACTGCACTACAAGCAGCGACACACGGAGGTTATCTCAACATCGTGCATGCCTTCCTACAAATGTGAAAACCCAGACCGCGAGGACAAACGCACCGCTATGCAACACGCCTACGTCTTCCCTTTCCTTCTGTTCTCTTTTGGGCTCTGCTTCATTAGCGTGGTGCTATCGCTCCTGGTCCATCGGTTTTGAAGGTGGTGTCCTAGGATAGCAACGTGTGGCCTTCTCGCCGTTCTCGAGCGCAGCAGAGCTTATGAGGGTGTTACAGACGCGCATGAGGTCCGTGCGGGGCATGACTAAGAACGCTTGAACCCCGGGTGTTGCGCACGTGCGCCCTTGGAGGCGCAAGGTCGAGCAGTCCAGTGAGGTCTCAGCTATTACAGAAGACCGCAGTTTTGGTAAAAGAATTGAGACAAGGGGCATGTGATTATCGATAAGGACTGCTCAATATTGCGCTCAATGTCGATGCATGGAGTCGATGAGCGGCATGGTGGGGAGAGGTGGATCGGATTTGTCTCCGTAACGATTGGAACCATCACCGAATCTCTGAGCGGAGGCCAGGTCAATTGAGCACTCGACTTGCCTGTAGCATCCTTCCTATGCTCCACGTCCTCCTTCGCTTTTGATGGCCTGAGTTCTACACGAACAGTGAGCACGTCGGCCTGCACGGTGGCGGGAATGTACATTCGCATAATGGTCAACTGAATGTAATAAGCACAGCAACAAAGCGTGGTGGTATGTTGGGAGAAATAGTACAATGCATGTATCGTAAGGTCATCAACAGGACGTCTACGCGATGACGCTTTTCGGTTCTATGTGTCCCCTGAACCCGTCTAAATCCACGAAAAAGGAAAGCTGGCAAGCTGGCCGAATGGCCGCGCAATGGCGCCGTCATTAGTGCGCACATGCTTGTTGCCGGTCTTTTGTCTCCCACATGCTGCGCAAGACGTCCGAAAAGCCGAGCTTGCCAAGCTGTGCGTTCTGCTCGAACCGCTGGACGAGGAAGTTCTCAAGCTTGTCCGCCGCGCTGCGCCATAGCGCCACCCGTGCCTGGATCTCCGCTGTCTGGCTGAAGATGGTGCGCCGCCCGTCATTCGTCGGGGAATAGCGAATCATCTCGTTGCAGGTCGCGAACTGGGAGAGGGAGAGGTTGACGGAGGAAATGGTGGCAGTTTGTGTTTTGGGGTCAATGTAGGAGACTTCACGGACAAAAGCGTCTTCCGACCCGCCGAAGAGCTGGAGATTAATGCTTGAGTAAGAGGGCTCGAATGTGGGAGAAGTAACTGGCTCACCTTCACGATCCAAAGTGGTGCTTTCTGTTTGCAACCCAGTACTCGCTCTGTGCGAATGACGCCGGTTTGTGGGTCGACTGAACGATCCACAACGTCAATGGTAACAACATGGGTGCAATGTGGGTTGGGGTATTTGTGCCACATCCCAATCACGACATGCGACCATGGATGACTGTAGGTAGAGTGAGCTGGGCCGTCGGACATTCCCTAGCGGTGAGCACTTACTCGTACTGAAAGAGCTGCGAGAAATAGTGCATTTGTAGAGGTATGTGAGGGGAGCGACTAGCGAGGCGGTATGCGTAAGGTATACGGTGGCGGGTGGGGATGGGGGATATGGAGAAAGTGGTTGCACACGACAGAAAAATGGCTATGAAGGCGGGGGTCCGCCAGCCAATCACATGCGGTGCGAACCCACCGCCGCCAGAGTATGGCCCCGGATTGGCCCGATTTGATCGGGTCGGCGCTGAGCGTCATCCGAATCCGCCCAATCCACTCACGACAGGCAGCGGCAGCACTCTCCATGCACCCGCTCGCATCTTCGCAAACGTTGTCGATGACGTCTCTTCCAATCACAAAGTCGTCGGGCTTATTGGGATTTGCAGAGTCCCAAAATACGCATCGGCGATGGCCCAGATGCGACAAATAGCCAGAGATCGGAGCGCCGACCGAGGGACAGGTCGGACACTGCAGTGGAACATGTCGCAAGTGCCGTCTAATCTCCGACAACAGACCGAGCAGAAGACCGTCGCAGGGAAATCGATACACTGCATCCAATGGTCACTTTCATCACACGTGGAGGGACGGATGTCATCATGACTCTCCCTTGATCACTACCAGCATGACCTTCAGATTTCTCACATTTGTCCAATATTCACTTAATTGCCAGACATATGCCACTGAATTGAACATCACTGTCGTTACTGAGATGCTAGTAATCCTCGCTGCGCTTCCTGTCGGTCCTGCTGCGATCGAATACTTGCACGCTTCCCCAGCACTTCAGAAGCTCAGAGTGGGGTCCGGGTACCATGAAACGCCTACTCGGACCTCTTGTCGCCGCAGGGTATCAACGCATGCTTCAACAGGGATCTTGTGCAAGTCCTCGGTGGGGAACATGTCCGATGGATACGTAGAGACGAGCTCAAAGTGCTGCAGCCTCCAGAACCGCCGTTGTGACAATAAGTTGACGATGGGCCACAGGTCAGGGATGTCCAGAGAATCGTCCCACAGAACGAAGTACACGAGGATCTCTTCAGTTTTTGAGTTGAGACGCTCTAAGATCGAGACGATCATCCTAGAACTGCGTTGGAGATTCAGCCAGAGTAGGCGCAAGGACTTGTACTCTGAGAGCACGCTCAAGTTAGAAAGGAGGTGATCTAGTGGACTTGTTCAGCAAAAAAGGAACCGTTGCAAACTTCATACCAGTCAGCGTGCGGACGCCACTAGTCTCCACAGCAAAATCCAGCTCACGGAGCGTATCCCGCGCAGTGCAGATATGAGCGTGCAGCACATCCACGACCCTGTCGCATGCCAGGAAGATTTCCAGCTGGTACAGGCGCCGGCTCGCATGTTCGCACAACCATATCTCGATCACCTCAGGGAGATCACTGTCCGAGTAGCAAAACATTTCAAGCCGTACATCCGGCAGCTCCGTGCGCAGCTGTGCGTCCGTCCAGTCAGTCACGGGCTATATACCGAACAGCGCGAGGGCGCGTATATGCGACACGGCGTCCAGGAGGCGGAGCAGGTTCAGGTAATGGTAGGAAGTCCCGTGGAGCTCCAGACACGAGAGCGAGCGCAGGCATGCCCAGGTCCCGAAGTCTGCGCGGAACGGTATTACGGGGATCACGCTCAGCGAGTGGAGGTTGCACAGGAGGCGCATGATCGTCGGAAGGTGGCACGAGACGTCCATGTCCGTCAACAACTCGACGCAGAAGTAGCGCACATATGGCGCGACGTGCTGCGAGTTGAGGAGGAACCGGGCGAAGTGGTAGAGCCGCGTGTACTTGTGATCCTCCACGGCCGCATCGCCGCGTACGCCGACGCGGAAGAATAAGCGGTAGCGTGTGCGGGGCAGCCATACACGGCATATGAGGCTGCAGTCCTTCTCAGCGTGTCCTTGTCTTGTACAGGGTGTCGATGATTGCGTCCGTGAGTTCCGGGGGTAGCTTGGGGACTTTCTGGATCACAGGAATCGGCACGAGAGGGATGGGCCGCAGGAGCGGCCTCATCGTGTACTTGAGAGCTACGGTCGTTAGAGAACACTTGGCTCTGGCATGCGCTTCCGATCAGCAATGGCATTCGATTAAGAACTTGCCACAGTTAAGACTATGCGAAGGCGACGCTGGCGCAGAGCTACTCGAATTAAAGGTACTATCGAATAGCATTGATTTGTATTCATCAGGGTGAGTGACTCGGAACGGATGCAGTATGTTCTCAACACTGAGGGTTTTACGCATATGATTAAGTGGCGGAGGTGATCGCCAATATCAAGATGTGAGATGTGAAGTGGTCAGTCGGTTCGACTCTCTTCACTTCCGCGAACAAGGGCAGCCAAGTATATTCGTCCGAGAGAATTCCACGTTAGCAAATCGTAATGTTCGTAACCATGATCATGAGTTCAAGATTGATATCAGAGGGTGGGACTGCCACCAGAAGGGCATGTCGAGAGCTGGAAGTCTGGGAGGTCGCGAACAGTTCAACAGGCAAGATAAGCGCTCATGATCAAGATATAAACAACGCGTCAATAACGCGTGCGTCTCCTCGGAGTGGCCGACTGCAATCGGCAGTTGCACATGCAGCTTCAGACTCATTCTGGCACGTCTATGTGAGTCGCGCAGCTCCTCTGCGCCTCTTTCGCGTCCCCGAAACACGTCAAGGACTCGATGTAATGTATGCCCTCATCAGGAAAGCGTGTTTCGGTGCGCGAGGCAGACGCCACGTATTTAGGCCTAGATAGATGTCTCCAAATATATAGCAATTCATAGACGACTGCCCACTACGTAGACGCCTGCCAGACTCGCGCCGCCTACCATTGCACTCTGCACCCTACCCCTGCCTACAGATCAACTCTGACGTTCTATCATTCTATAACTCTCTATGAAGCCATCATTCAGGGGCCGCTTTTTCCTGGCGCTCCGAGTCCGGGTCCTCTTCTGAGTCCTCTTCCAAGGCTGGCACTCGACGATCACCACCATGGACCTTCATCAACCTCTCGGCTACCGTTATCGTGCACCCGAACGTCCTCTACGCATGGCTGGGCCGGAACGTCCCTATCCCCTTGACCACGCCCTCACCCGACTGCTCACTGATACCCGAGCACTGAACTGGGGTGGTCTACGCGCTATGCAAGATCTCTCCCCGGACACCATCTGGTGTATGCGCCTCCAGCTCAGCACGCCTGACCGAGTCGACGTCTACAGATACTGAGAGTGCTGGCTCTGGTGACGAATCGGCCAATTTGGCACCGCACAAGAGAGGTAGGGCTGATCGTAGCGCACGATCTCTGTCCGCCACTCGTCAGGAGATCATCCATGTGGCATACAAACATTTTCGCCTCCTCGTCTGTACAACAAATGCATAGCCTGCAGATGACAAGAAGGATGACCTGATCATTGAGGCTTGGCAGGTCGCATGCGAGGAGCTGGGCTGGGATTTGGAAGACACAAGTCTGCGACCAACGGAGCAAGAGCGCAGATTGGTGAGTGGCGTACCTATTCCGATGTTCCAAGTTAACTGCTAATATGATTGATTGACCAGATTGGCGATCGGGAATGTCAGGTGCGCAGTGACTTCAAGAAAGCTTCCAAGGTCTTGCTACCGGCCCGTTACGGATTCAAACCAGGTCAGAAGACCCATCCGGACGCCAAGAGAATTATAGAACACAACCGTGCCATTGTGGCAACACTCATGAAGGAAATCGCATTCGCGCATCCGGTGAGTTCTCAAATTAGTGTACTTAGCTTGCGGAGCTGAGGACATGGTATAGGACCCAGGAAGCCCCATGGGCTTCTGCAGGAACCCTATCATTACGGACATTATTACCAAAGTTTTCTTCAGCACCAGCGGCCGTGGTAGCAATTCTGGCGTCAAGTACCCGGAATAATTCGAGTCGGGTGTCCCACTGGTCACAATAGCCTTAGTGCTAACCACGGTATGTACCCGCTCGATGTGCAGGCATCATCCGGCTGATAACGTCTTAGATTCATTGCGCTATCGACGAGTGGAAGGACGGTCTTGAGTCCAATGTTCCGCTGACTGAAACCCCTTACCAAGTGCAGTATGAGGAATATCGCCAGACACTGGAGGACTGGGATAAGTTCACGATGGAGTCGGGGTCGAGAACATGCAAGAAGCTGCAGCAAGACCTTCTGAAGATCTGCCGGTATGTGTTCTTCTACTAGTCGACATGTATCAGCCGGCCTGATCGTGAGCTTCCAGGGAGAACGCTGGTATTGTGGATCAGGATGGGGCATCTTCGGACTCTCGCACGACGTCAC